>CP073647.1:32077857-32708571 GCA_018223645.1 Jasminum sambac | reverse complement strand
TCCATTAAATTTGTCTTATATTTCGAAATAAATTAATTGAAGCGACGCGTTGCCAAAGTAACCTCTGTTGTGAATTTATTTGTTTTGGATATTAAGATGTTTGTATCTATTATTTATGCGAATAGTTGTCGGCCCAAAGGAAGGTCACTATTTGGCCAAATGATAGATGCACTTGCGGTAATAAGTATGTGATAATCATCAACCCTAATTTTTGTCAATTCATTGAATTGATCGTTCTAATTTCAAAATGACTAGATCGAAACGACATGTTGCCAAAGTGACCTCTACCGTGTAGATTTGCTTATTTTGGAATATTAAGATATGCACATGTAATGTTATTTATGCAAGCAATGATCGGCCCAAAGGAAGATCATTGTTTGGCCAAATAGCACACACACTATGGTTGGGTTGAATCTTCAGTTATCATGTGGACAGTAAGTCGGCCCAAAGGAAGGCTTATTGTTTGATCGATTTTTATTATCAATACTTGATCACTGTACGGAGAGTACCACTTATAATTAGTTCCTACGTCCAAAGACGGGGAATTAATGTTGTGGTAGGTATCTTGTAATGGGGCCACTATTGTCATCTTACATGTCATACTGTAATATGATTATTCTCTTGTGAGTTTATAATGTTCTCATTCAATATTCATCCTGATCTGCCAATTAAAATCTGATTTGTGTGGTTAACAACACAAATATAAAGAATTAAAACAATCATGGGGCACTACAGTTAGAGCTGTCTTTAAACTTGCTCATGCTTTGATTCGTATTCTTTTTGCACAATACCCTAAAAGATTATAAACTCTTAATGAGTTTATTTTAGTATGCATAAGAATATAAAGATTTTGAAGTGGGAATGGATTGATAGTAATAATTTAGTAGCTAATACTTTAGAAAGCTAGAAGCCTTTCATTAGGCGCGTGCTTATTTAGAATTATCTAATTGAGTCAAGGTCCTGTAGCCAAATGACAAGAAATTGGATTTAAGAACCATTAGCAACTAATTTTGTGGAACATTCTTACATGTCAAAGGATTACAAAATTCATAATCCCTTAAAAAGTATGTCCAATTTCAAAAGAGAAATATGAATTTCCTTGAGGATGTTGAGCTTGGAGGGGAGATAAGATTGTGTATATTGTCTTTGAAGGGAAATTTGTTCATCTTCTTATGATTGCTCTTGAAAATGATCACTTAGACAGTGTTCAAGATGCATATTCGGATTAATAAGACAATTTTAAAGCTCCATATAAAAAATAAGGACGTTGGTCTTAAAGGGCAAACTCAACAACCTCAAGAACAGATGCCATTACAGATAAGATAAAATCTATAAAACCAATAACATTAAGATCTCATTGAATTGCCTGAAGGTTTAGAGCCGATTGGTTCCAAATTAATATTTAATGCCAAAAGGGGTAAAATGGGCAATGTTGGGAGATATAAAGCTCATTTTATTGTTAAGGATTTTATTGAGACACATATCTTAAAAAATCTTTCTCTTTGGCTTACTGAAAGGTTCTTTAAGGATTATAATGGCATTTGTGGGCTGTATCTCATTTCGAATTACATTGGATGGATAATAAGACTGCATAACCATTGAACTTTGACATTTGGTGAGTCAAGGAAAACGGTTTGCAAATTAAGGAATTCCATCCACAAACTCGAATGGGTTTTCGATCAAATTGTATCATGAATTTCGTCAAATTATTATCTTGTTTGGATGTGAGATGAATTTAGTTGGTGATTTTGTGAATCTCAAGTTCAGTGGGAGTATATATATCTCTTTGGTATTATATGTCGATAAAATTTATAGCAGCAATATTATTGCAAGAAAATAAGAAAAAGTTTGAATTAAAGAATTTCATTATTTTAAAGAGATTCGACATAAATGATTGTATACTATGAGATGTTTCCACTACTATGGGACATATGTTAGTCCTAATCAATACCCCAAGATTGAAGTTGAAACATAAAGATTACAAAAGATTCTCCATTTGTCGGTGTAGAGAATCTTATGTACACTTAAATATGTAAACATTTGGATTTGGCTTTCATAGTAAGGATGGCAGACATTTGAATAACTCTAACATGGATTTATCCAATAGAGTTATATAGTATTTGTGGAGAACATATGATTGTGTGCTCACTTATTTAGAGATTATTTCATATTCAGAGAAATTAGGTGTCGATTGAGTATAAGGGGGCAAACTCCATATTGTGGATCCACTCACCAAAGGTTTACTTACCTAAAGTATTCAGCAAGCACACTGCTTATAAGGGTGTTGTACTTGGCGTTGTGCTGGTTAAGTGGGAGTTTGCATTTGGTACTCTTGGATAATAGACACAACTCTATCGTTACATCTTCTATAGAGTAAAGTTAATGATTTTGTTGTTAATCTCTAAAATCCAATCTTTCCAGTTGCGGTTTAGCACTCAGGCTGGAAAGGTTATTATGATCTTATAAAGAATAAAGTATGACCAGTTGGAAATAGGCATGTGTAAGATCACATTGCATGTAATTTCTATGCTACTTATCCACATTAGATCTATGTCATCAAGTAAATTAGTATGGTGATTGTCGTGATTTAATCACAGTGATATTGTGATGAAAGTTGCGATAGTTCCATCGCTAATGTATGAGATGGAACAGATTGTTTAAAGTGTAGTCGAAGATGAATAACGCACAGTTGCGCGCCTAAAGATTTGGTTGATATAATTACTCAAGTATAATATGTAGCTCAAGTTGGAGATTGTTGGAATTTATTTCTAACAATTATTTTGTGGGCAACATATTAATATTAATTATATCAGTTATTCTTTTTTTATATAGGCTAAATTAAGTGACCTAATTAAAAGAAGTTTATAGACTACAAAATTGGATGTTGGCCAAATAAGTAGAGACCAATTAGGGTCCAGTTGAGTCTTTATGGAAGACTCCAATTGGTCCCTATATAAAGATATCACTGGTCATGGTCCCCAACATACCAAATCGCATACAGTCTCTCTTCACCCCATTAGAAGGAAACATCAGGTCCCATATACGGAATAAAGAGATTTGGTTGAGGAAGTCCATAGCACCACCGTCTAACCATTCGTTCGTGTAGTCGTTTAAATTCAGACTTCCGCATTGAGTACAACGATTGCTATAATGGATCCAGGTACGTTCCACAATTATTAATCTCAATAATTTAACGCGATATTGATCTTAGGAGATTTAATTACACGTGTAATTAAATATTAAAGAATATTCTAACAAAGACCACTTGATTTTTTTAAAAATTATTATTATTATTATTATTATTATTATTATTATTATTATTATTAAAGAAACATGCTCATTCATTAGATTTGTGAAGAATAAGTACTGAAGTGCATCATGAATTAAGGACAGATAAAAATCAATCCAATCTTGCAAGCCTGACAAGGATTGTGTAAGACGGTGGGCAACTTGGTTCGCAGATCCATGAACACAAGAGTGGTTTGCAGATCCATGAACACAAGAAAACGAAACATTATCGATCTCGTTTCAAAGTGAGCACAATCGTCAACAATCAAGCCAAAAGAAGAAAGGTCGACATGAGAATGGAGGCGGCCAATGTGAACTAACTGAGCATTCATCTCAATTATAACATCGTGCAACCATAGAAAAAGGCCTATTATATGTTTGCTAATGAACAAATCCTATCATATACGCGTGAATCAAATGTCGTGACAACCATAGGTGGAAGAAATATTTTATAAATTTCAGAGATAATGAATTTTCTAAGTTTTCTTATGTAAACACTCATTAAAAAAAAAAAAAAACTGGAAAAGAAAAGGAAATAACAAGTTTTCTTATGTTTACTAATGAACATAGAACAAGGCCTATTATATGTTCAAGGCAATCTCATAAATAGGGAACCAACTAGTCGAGTGACGGAAATTCTATAACGAGATAGGATAGAAGAATACTTCTTCGATCAACGGTGGATTATTGTTTTTGTAAAGATTTGATGTCTTACTTGTGTAAAAAATCAATATATAAATATATTTTTTAAAAAGTGTAAAAAAATCAATATTAATTGACACAAAATAAAGAAAGACCCCTTTGAAAATACCCATCCAGATAACATCTTTGTTTCTTCAACTTACCATTCAAATTTTGATCAAGAAACTCGAGTAGATCGAAAGTATGGTGAAAATTTAGAGGACAAGAAAAGGCTCTGAAGAGAAAACTTTGGTTTCGTTCTGCATCAAGTAGCTTGGGCTTAGGTATTACTTTATCTTCCTCAAACATAAAGTTTAAAACTTAAAAGCCAAGTGAGACTACATTCATCAATTTTACCTTTCAATGTTGTTTCCTATTTACATGTCAGCACCTCATGAGGATTATATTTAATGCGTACTTTTATGAGCTGAGATCTTTGGTTCGCAAAAGTATGAGTCGAGCCCGATTTCTAAGTTGGCTCAATTGCCATTTTAAGGCCCGATTTGGCTCCTAGCCCCCTAAAGTGAGCCATGAGCCAAAGCTGAGCCCAAATTTTTTCCAAGTCGAGTTCGAACTAATCGAGCCAACTCAACTCATTGATACCCGTGTGTTTGACCTAATAAAGAATTCCACTCTTTAAATTTTTGATGAAAATATTCACTTTTGGGAGAAATTGACCTAAATTTCAATAATTCTATTCTATAGAAAATGGACTCCGTTTAATTTACTCACAAAAATTAGGTGGAAAGTGACATTCTTTTTACTAGAAAACGGTCCAATCAAATGGACCCAAAGGGGGTTTTTCCAAATTTATTTAAATTCCCAAAATTCTCTCTCTCTCATCTTACATTTATTTTACTCCTATATTAGGTTTAGGGTTCCTCATTTCGTGCTCGTTATCTCACAAAACCCGAACTAAATCGCCAAATCTCTAACCTCTGACTTCATCCGCCGATGGCAACCAAAGCACCGTCACAATCATCGGAACAATCGAGCGTCCCGTCCACTGCCTCAAACAGCACGAAGTCAGGGTTGAGGAAACCGGTTTTTGTAAAGATTGATTCTTTGAAGCCTGGGACTAATGGCCACACCCTGATTGTGAAAGTACTGAACTCCAATACAGTACTCAGCAAGAAGCCGCGAAACACGATGTCGTTCCGTGGGCCCCAGAATCAGAATACTCGTATATCGGAGTGTCTCATCGGCGACGAAACGGGCACCATCCTCTTCACTGCCCGTAACAATCAAGGTCTGTTTATCACTTCCCTTCAAGCACATATGTATAGGTTATAATTATCCACATTTTACATTTGGTGTAAAGATGCTGATATACGAAATTTTATTGCGATTATGGAACTGGAGAAGTATGAAATTTCGTGCAGGAAAATTAGTTGCATTACTGAATTTTATTTCTAGGTTATAGATGAAATTGTACTAATTTTAGCAGTTAACCATCTTATTTAAATGTTGCAATTTCTTAAATTATCGGCCATAAACTTTCCTTCACTTTCCAGTGTCTGTGAAGGTTGCCCAATATTATTTCCTTTACCGTTAAAGTTTTTCCCTTAGGCATTTCCAGGTTGTCACCTATCCCTGTATCGATGTCTTTTTTTCGTTTCAAGCAATGTTTTGGAAATTTTAAATTTTTTGTTTAAGTTCTGTTTTCGCCTAAAAGCTGAGGGTGTAATACTGCTTAATTTATTACATAATAATAAGCCAGAAAATGTATGGAAGCTGAAATCCTCGGCTATCAGGTGGATAAAAGTTTTAATAAGTTTTGTGCATATCTATGGCTAAGATTGCCGTAAGTTGCTTAACTGTGTTTGGCTTGTGGGATAGAAGGGAATGAATTGCAGGTGTTGGTTTCGCTATGTGTCAATAACAATAGGAAAGGTACAGCAAATAAATTAAGAGTCACTTGCATGAGCCGTCTCTTGTCACTTGTTTGATGCATAGCTACAGCGCTAACAGGGGAACCTTGCTATGTGTCGACAACAATAGGAAAGGTACAGCAAATAAATTAAGAGTCACTGGCATGAGCTGTCTCTTGTCACTTGTTTGATGCATAGCTACAGTGCTAACCGGGGAACCTTTTCAACCTCGGAAATATTAATTTTAGCCTCTTAGTTTATTTTTCGTTGGTTTTATCTGTTCTCAGCTTTACATTTTACCTAAGATTTTGAGCTTTGTTGACCATCTCATACTCAGAGTACCATGAATCAAATACTGAGTTTGGGTATACTTCTAGTCTAGTTTTCTAAAAAGTTCCTTTTGGTTTGAAACTTTGGATGGTAGTAGAGGCTGCAAAATTTTTGCAGAATAGTTAGTACTAGTTTTAGTTTTGGATGTGTGGTTGAGATTAAGGATTAACCTTTAACTAAGTAGTATTAGTGTTTCAGTGGGAAAGCTTCTCAAACGAACATAGTCGAAGCTAAAGCTTCCTGATAAAGAACACATTATTGAACTCATTAAGTGTTTCAAGTACAACCCGTCAATGCACATTATAAACTCCTAGGTGGTTGCGGAAATTTTCAAGGAAAATAAGAACATTTTTGTTGAAAAATTTTCCACCCTATCAAACACAACCTTAGAGATCTTATCTTATAATAAGTACATTTCCTTTTTTTTTTAAATAATATTTTTTAATTTATTCGACAGTTTTGTGCGTCTCTATCAAAACAGCTTGAGGCCTACTCTTGGCTTGTAGAGGTTTTGTTAAGACTGGGTTGTCTTTTTACTTCGATGCCTTGGATTTGCAACCCTGTATTATTGATATTCCAAATGTATAATTTTTCTTGCTTCTGCTGCTGGATATTTTTTGTGTAATAGGGTGCTTCTTTTTTCCCTCTATGACATTCTTTGTCCACCCCACCTGATAATGCCATAATTGTTCAGAAAAGAGTTATAGCTGTTTGAACATTCTTTTTGTGTCTTTGTGGTTTCTCTCTTGTTCCTTTCCTTTATTTTCTCTTCTCTTCTCTTCTCTTCTCTTCTCTTATTGTGGAAGCTTGATGTGATTTCATCATTATGGTTTTATCTGCTCATCTTGATGTTATTAGCTTGGAAGATGCTTTCTTCCCCGCACTTGTTATCTTGAAATGAAAGCAAGAAACCAATCAGTCTATCTTAAGTACAGTCAAAAAGTCTTCAATTCAACTGATTAATCTATACTTTTTGGTATTCTGATACTTGATTGTGAGGACTAGATCAACTTCTTGCTCTTTCAACATGTAAACCCAATGTGATTAGTGATGAATTTATTTTGCGTTCATGCAGTTGATCTCATGAAGCCAGGTAACACCTTGATTCTTCGCAATGCAAAAATCGACATGTTCAAGGGTTCAATGAGGCTAGCCGTTGATAAGTGGGGCCGCATTGAGGTCACCGAGCCTGCAAAATTTGTCGTGAAAGAAGACAACAATCTTTCCCTGGTCGAGTACGAATTGGTGAACGTTGTTGAAGAATCTTGAAATTACTTATCCCTCTTGTTGATGCTGTAATGAAATTATTACTTGGTGGTTTATTGGGTCTGGTATACAGATTTCTCTGGATTATTTTGTTTTTAAGAAGATAATTAATTAATGCCTAGGACTAGTAATAGTATTAGCTTGGTTTGGTATTTGGTATGTAAAACACCAGTCTATCAGTGTTCCTCAAATGTGGAAAGGTTAAGAATCTGAAGTTTTTCTATTGCATCAGAGGTTGTTCTGCCTATGGCATATCTTTGCAACTTTGTATGCTGGCCTTTGGATTTATTCCGCATTTTACCTTTTTCCCATTATTATTATTATTATTATTATTATTATTATTATTATTATTGTTATTGTTATTTTTTATTTTTTATTTTTTACTGTTTTGGCAGTCGGGCCATGGAAACTTCTGTTATTTTGCGCCTCATTCGTGTCGATTTAGTCATTACCAACCTCCTTTGTTGGCTGGTGGTTTGTTTGCTTTTGCTGTCTTGTTCTTGCTAGATTTGGGGGAATGTTTAGGTAAATCCTTATTTTATTAAAAATAAAAACTAATTTTTCAAGTCAGAATAGTTGGTCAGGCGATAAAATTTGTTAATAATAGTGAACAGTTGTTTTGAATGTATAGTAGGTATTGAAATTTGATTTTAACTAAATAACTAGAAGTTAATTTTTAGTTAAAATGGTGAGAGTTTAGGATTAATGTGGTAAGAACAAGAATAAAACAAAAATAAAAAAATAAAAAGGGAAAGGATAAAGAAAAGAAAAGGCTTATTAGCACAACCAAGATGAAACGTTTTGGTTCGGTGCGCATTAAAGACCTATCATTTTTTTCTTGGCGCTTTTGTCTTGAACCTAACATTTTATTACGAGATAATGATTTTTTACGCCAAAAAGACAATATTACCATTTTATTTATATTATTTTTATTCAATTAAATAAAAATATTTACAATCAATTCCGTAATTTATTAATAACTACAAATTAGTCTCATCTACAACACCACCACCACTACCAACTCCAGCAAAACTCCAATGAGGCCCAAAAATAGATTTGATGGTCGAAAAATTAGCCTAAAAATAGATTGGGTAGTTTTTGACCACCAGATCTATTTGTGGGTTTGGTCGGAGTTTCACCAGAGTTGGTGGTGGTTTTTTGGGTTTTGCCGGAGTTTCACCAAAGTTGGTGATGGTGGTGGTGTTGTAGATGATGACTAATTTATATTTATTGAAAAATTATGAACTGGATTGTACATATTTTTATTTAATTTAATAAAAATAACATAAATAAAAGGGTAATATTATCTTTTTGGCGTAAAAAGTCATTATCTATTGCGTTAGCTAGAGGACGAAAATTCAAAAAAAAAAAAATGATGGGTTCTTTGTACGCAACGGGGCAAAAAATTGGGTCCTGATGGTGCTACTAAGCCAAAAGAAAAAGAAAGTTTGGAAGTCATTTTCTTTTGACCTAGGATTCTTTATGCTCCATCCTCTTCCAAATTTGCGTTTGGCTCTTAGTGGTTAATGGCGGCTCACTCTTAGTGGTGGATGGGGACGAGAATATTCTAAAAAATGTAAAACATGGTAAAATGGTAATACCAAATTTTATGTTTTTTGGAGTTTAGGGGGTTTGAGAGCGAGAATTTTCAAGACCCTGCGCGGGTGATTGCATCTGCACTGGCACCCTCTCACAGCCCCCGAATGCAGTGGGCCCCCACCGGGGGGGAGGGGGCGCAGTGATAAACCCATCCCCGTGTGCGGGGACTAGATCCTTGCTGGGTCTAAGAGTTAGTTAAGCGAACTCTAATTGGAAAAAAGTACAAAATGTGTCAAAGTGAAAATGTCAAGTTTCAAATTTAGGGGCTACTTGAGTGAGACTGAAGAGAGTTTTTTAGAACATAGGGTAGGATGGATAAAAATAGATATGGCGCGTTCTCTTTGTGTGTGAGTTTGGAAAACACTTTTAGTTTTGTGATGTGACTGGTGGGATTGCAAGCGAACCACAATGACTGGTAGTGGGGGAGAGGCAATGCCACTGTGGCGATAGTGGGGGTGCATGGTAGTTGAGGATTAAAATGAACATAAAAAAAAGTTTGGACTTACGTGTGGTTTATGTAAAACTCAAAATCCGAAAATGTATTTTCGACGTTTTTAATTTTTAATACAGAAAACGTGCAAAACAACAAAAAATCTTCTTACATTTGTTGAGACATTCAAAGGAAGAGCTTAAATCTACTCTAAGAAGAACCGTAATTAATGCTCTTTGCAAGTGTTGAAGGATCATCAAACCATCTCAGTTCATGATTGTCTATTCTTATTTAGTCTAAAACACCAAAACCTCAAACCTTCCATTGATTTAGCTTTTTGAGTTCTAAAAATTGGTGAGCCCATAAGAGTTTCAGCCGGAATAGAACGAGGTTTGTTCTAGGCAGATTTACTAGGGAGCAAAAGGAATCGGAGTTGCCAATAGGTGTGTGTGTCGCAATTAGAGGTGGATAAACTATGGTTCGGTTTGGGTATTGAAAGCACTGAGAATCGAACCAAAAATTTCGGTTCGGTTCGGTTTCATTTATTCACAAGAACCAAACGGTTTCGGTTACGATTTTATTTCGACTCTTATTCGGTTTGGACGTTATCGTTTTTGTAAAATATAATAAATAAAGTAATGAGTGATACAAATTAATTTTATATAAATTAAATACTATTATAACTTATTGCGAAATTCATATTATGAAATTCATAAGTAATGAGAAAGTATATGAAAGTGCTTCTATAACAATTAATTTAATAGAAAAAATCCATAGAGCAAATTTTTCAATAGAGGATAAACGGTTTCCGGTTTGGTTCGGTTCCATTTATTCACAAGAACGGAACGGTTTCGGTTTTTTCGGTTCGGTTTTGGTTCGGGTTGTTCGGTTCCGGTTATTTTGTCCTCCCCTAGTCGCAATGCAATGTGTCACATTGCAATCTTGCAATTAGCAGTCTGTGCGTTAGGTGAAACTTGGTTTGATTTGGTTTGTAAGTGAAGTCCGTTATAATAATGAATCTTTTACGTGTAGCGTGTGCCTAGAAAATTTTCAACTAGGTGAAGAATTCTTCTTTGGTTTTTCCTTCATCGTCAGTCTCTGTGTTCTTTACCACTTTTATTATTTGCATTACATCGATGTATTATGATTGTATGGCATAATCAGCATTTATTGAGTTGGATTATTTGCTAAACTGGTAGATTGTTTAAAATTTATTAACAACACAAATTCTGGTTTTCGAAAAAGCCAGCTTAGATCGATGAAGCCTATGCTCGAAACTTGGATATCACGCTTCGCCACGTCTTGAGCTTTATCACGCATCGATCGCGCTTTTATCACGTATTGCGCTTAGGCACGGTTAGGCTTAATGCATGATTTCGATACTTTTTCAATTTTCACACATTATGCATTTTAGAACCTTGAAATTCCTGCACCCCAGTTGCTATCATTTGGGTCACCCAGTGTATATTTTAAATTACATTCTACACAAACATTTCGTGTAAAAAAAAAAATATAATAATAATAATAATAATAATAATAATAATAATAATAAAATGAACATCTCTATCCATGCAAGTTCTTTAGGAAAGAGGTAATATGATATTACACCTAGTTATGAGTGAAAACTAGCATAAGAATTACGTAGTCATTGAATTGATGAGGTCCACAAGTAGATGGACGCCATGATGAGTCTCATCTACATGTGGATGTGTGGTTGTACATTTTCACCATTTTTATCCATCCTCTAAACATACCGGAAAACCCTATCATCTCATACGCATGTTCCAATTTCAGCATTTAATACTGCCATACTGAAAAGTAGTTGCTTCATTCCATCAACGGAAAACACGAAATACATGCACACCATTCGAATTTATAAAAGGAAAAACGTAAAGTTTTTATTAATTCACAATTTTTTTTAATGGGTTTTGGAATTTCGTATATGAAAATTGTTTTGTGACGCTATTATAAAGGATGAAATTATAATTAATATCATAAAATTTGAGTGATTAAATATGGACATTCTAATTTAACATTTTTAAGTGACACGCTTACATGTCATATTTTCACTGGATATGGATAAATACATTGGCATAACAAAATATATGTACATATATTCATCACTCAATCAAAAATTAACACATCAACATGTCATTAAAAATGTCAAATAATAATGTCCATTTAAAATTATTCTAAAAATTTACTAGATTTTTAAAAAATACCTCCACATTAATATAATAATGATTATATTTTATTTCCATTAAGAGTATTGTACATTAAGTAAGGATAAATTAGGAAAATAAATAAGTTAATTAATACATACTAAATAAAAAAAAAGTGTCCTATATTTTAAAACCATAAATCAAGAAAATAAATCTATATTTATAAGGTGGAAGGAGTACATATATTTAGTTTTTGTTTCCTTTTTAATCTTGGAGTTATTACACCTATCCTTTTTTTCAGTTATTTTCAGCCAGCTAATAATATATTTGTCTACCATCTTTCATTTTTGGGTATTGGCTTCTTCCGTTGTGCATTAAATAGTGAACATGTTCCTTCGGGCTTCATCAATACTGACATTGACAGCCATATAAATTCCCATCCCCAAATTCAAATGAAACATCACCATGAGCATGATAATATTCAAAAAGAAAAAAGGAACAAAAATAAAAAATGACATCTTATATATTTTGTATACAGAAGAGCTAATTTTGTACGTTTATATACTTTCCTTATTTAAGTAGAAATTAATTGATAGTATTCTCTACGTAAAGAATGTCAGTAGATTTATTGTGTCAATGGAAAATATATGAAAAATATGATTGAAAAGGGAAAAAAATATTTTGATAGAATTTCAAGAAAGATTCAATCTTTTATTTATTTACCTCTTATAAAAGTGGTTGAATACTTTATTTATTATTTATTTATTTTCGGTAGGTATATTTTTCAGTAAAAGAAGAAAATTAAAAGCAAGCAAAATCTGAAACCCACTAGATGACTGTGTTTCCTACTTTTGTTGGCAGTATGATTGGTCCCAATAGAAAATAATACAACAAAACTTATTAACTGCCAAAGGACAAATATTGTCCTATTCTTTAACATTTTTTTTTCTTAAATGTATCAACCAAAATTGCCCCTGCTAATTAATTATCCAGTGTTTGCACCTTTTGGTAGGTCAATTGTAACGTGGGTCATCATTTAAGCACGCTACTCTACTCTCTTCATGATGCTCACATCGATATGGTGTGGTTTGGTGGGGATTGATGGCTCAAAATTATAGAAGATTCAATAAATCAACTTTTTCTTTATTTAGAATGTTAATCTGCAGGCCCGTAATGAGAACTTCGATGTTTGAGACGAACTTTAAAGATAGTAAAATTTTGTTATCATTTTACCCTTTTTTTTTCTATTTTTTTATTGAATTTTTTATTTTTCGACTTAAAAATTTAAATTGCTCACTTATTGTTCTTTCTGGAAAATACTATTCCAATACTAGAGGCATCAATCGCCTTAAAACATGATCAACTCTGATTATTGTTGATTATTGTTCACAATTAACACAATTTATATTTCTCATTGCCTACTTGAAAGTTGTTGTTTTATTTTTTTATTTTTTATTTTTTTATTTTTGATAATCCTACTTTTTGTTGCCTACTTGAAAGTTCATATAGCCTATGAAGCGATCTTAAATATTTCACGGTACTTTGTTTTGATGATAATGCATCTTGTATCAATATCATTATCGAAAGACTTGCACATAGCTGATTTTTGTGATATTTTATTACGAGTTTACAAAAAAAAAGCATATAATTAATAAGATTAATAAGAGTGAAATGGTTAGTGATAAGCTTTGTATGCACCCTTCGGTGATCATGTTGTTATTGATAGTTATTCATCATTTTTGCTCCCCTCCCCATAGCGTAGACAGGGGGCTTGCTAACGTCGGCTTGTGCAGCCCCCTGCTCGCGCTGTGGGCAGGGGAGAGCATCACTGATGACAAAAAAAAAAAAAAAAATCATAATCCAATGCTACAATCTTGAGACAGAACTTTGCAAAAATTTATAAAAACCCACAAAAACAATTCTTCACATTTCCAAATAATTAAACATAAGTTGAAAACAAGGGTGAACGGGTGATTCATTTACTAAGGGCATGTTTGTGTATGCAGATAAGACTAATCCACATTAACAAAGATCCCTCAAACTTCAATGCATATCTTCTTCATCTTGCCCTTCTTGATGCTCATCTTGATTCTGAAATTCATCCATCGCATTGTTATACTTGTATGAATTCTCATGATTGCCATAATAATTTCTGTTTCTGTATTCATTTTTTGCTCTAATTCCTCTCAAGCTCTCGTACGGATGATTGCTGCTGTATTTCTCTGTGTTTACATCATAAAAATACTTGCCGCTTGCCAAGGTTCTTGTGTCACTCATTCCTTGCGGCTGAACATTGTTCGGATCGCCGCCGTTTCTGTAGAAATTCTCACGGTGGTTTGAGGTTTTTCCGCCGTTAAACATGGGCTGGTCGTTGAAATTGCCGCCGTCGATGTTGTTGTAATAACTGTTTCCTCTGTACCCGTTCATGTTATTTTCGTGCGGGCTGTTGTAGTAACTGCCACGGCCGATTCTGTAGTAATTGTCACGGCGGCTTCGGCCTGCGCCGCCGCCGTAGTTGTTGGGATCTGTTGTGTAACTGTTTTCAGTGAACGTGGTCGTGTCCTCTGGCTCAGTGACATATGCAACAGGGTTGTAGTTTTTGGGGAGATATTTGGTGGTGCTGGGATCGCCGTTAGTGGCGGCGCCGGTGGTGGTGGAGGGAGGGATTTGGCCGGATTCATGACCGTAAAGGCCGTAAGCATTTTCGTTATCGGGAAGGAAAGTGGGGTCGGTCTTTTGATTGTTGGGTTGTTCTTTTTTAGTGTTTGGGATTTTGACGACGTTGGTGGTGGTGGAAGTGGTGGTGCTAGGGATTTTGTTGAAGGATTGGCTGTCACGTGCATGAGTGTGAACGGCGGAGGAGAGGGCACCGAGGAGGAGGAGGAGGCAAAAATTGGTGGCGGAGGAAGCCATAGTTGGAGGATAGAGAAGGAGATTTTTGTCAGTATAAGAAGTGGAGTGAGCTTGATATGGCTATATATTGCGTTTGTACGTGGTATAATGGGGTGAGGATGAGTGGACTGGGGTGGCCTAGGGTTGGGTTGGGTTGGGTACTTGGGTTGGAGGACAGAAGTATGGCTGAAGATTGGGGCCATGGCATAAATTGTGCCCCAAAAAGAGTAGTGTTCTCCATGGATAGGGGCCATGATTTATGGCAATTATGCAATATTAATTCATCAAACTTGATTACGTGCATCTCGAAGTATATTTATCACCACTATTATCCCGTGCGATACATAGGAGTTTCATCCAAAAAAAATATGATTTTGATAAAAGTTTGTTAAAGTTTTTTAACTATATCATCAAATCAGAAACGAAATAATAATATGCATGATATTTTAATTATAAAGTAATATGTTCAGAACGTGTAAGGTCCAACATAGAAGCACTAATTGAAGTCTTCCATCATTGAACCCTAATGCACATTACTAGTAAAAATTATCTAAAACTACAATTTTAATGCGATAACAATAAAAAAGAAGTTTTTTATTGAATTTTTTAAATAAATAAAATCGAATTTTTTTCTATAATAGAAAATTGCTGCTAAAGTGGTACTATCAAGTTAGATACTTCAACTTCTATTAATAAGATATATATATATATATATATATATTAAAATATAATATTCGAAAATTTTCATTAAAATGTATAAAGGGTGATAGGCAACTTTTTTTTTTTTTTTACATTTTTTCCACTTTTTATCTATTATTTCTTTTAATCAATCCAATCACATCCACATATCTCGTATAACTTATATGTACTATATAAATCTCCGTCATTCAACTCCACTTATTTTCTCTTCTCTTTTATATAAAAATCCATAAAAAAAACTATGAAAAATTCAATCCTATCACCCCCCATATGAAAAAAGCTAATTCCCATTTTTGGAAATAATTCAATTTCCATTATAATTTGTAACTTTGACTTCGTATCTCTTTTCCATCATATTTTTATTAATGCTTACATTTAGTTATATAAAAATAAAATAAGGAAAACATACTAAATAAAGAAATAAAAATAAATTAAATAAGGAAAATAAAATAATAAAATGTATATTTAATTTAATATTTGTTTCTAAATTAGGATTTTATTTTTTTAACTTTAAGTAAATACATGCCAATGTGGCACAGTGCCTAGTTTGTACTTCAATTATTATAATATTAAAATTAAGATTAAGATAAAATTAAAATTAAACGAACAATATATATATATATATATATATATATATATATAATTCAAAAATTAAAACATATATGAAAAAAATTAATTCTCATTTTTAGAAATAATTCAATTGTCATTGTAATTTATAATTTTGATCTTATATCACATTTTAATTAATGTTTGTATTTAGTTTCTTTTCAATTATATATATAATTGGAAAATTAAAATTCACATAAAAAATAAAATAAGGAAAAAATAGTAAATAAGGAAAGCAAAATAAATTAACAAGGAAAATAAAATAATAAAATGTATATTTGATGTTTGTTTCCAAAATAGGATTTTATTTTTTAATTTTAAGTAAATGTGTGCCAACTTGACACTACTAATATGACACGTACGGTGCTTAATTGACATTTCAGTTATTATAATATTAAGATTAAGAAGATGATATATTTTAAAGTGATGTGGCATGTTAAATAGATGTCACATGAATTAGGGTGATCGATATTGTGCATCTACAGGTGCATCGGTTCAACTATAATTATTTGATTTTACATTTTGATCTTATATTTACAATAATATTTTTAAATGATTGATTATATAGCTGTCGAATGTAAGATGAAAAATTAATTAATGTAATGTAAGTGTCATATATATCAATGTTTGTGAATCATGGTTGCTTATGAATATAATTATTCTTCCAAAAAAGAGTGTCTAATTATTGTTGGCATTTTGATGTCTGCATCGATTTTTTTTTTTTTTTGAGAGAATATATAGCATGTTCGTTAAGCTTATATAAATTACAAGGAAAACAAGTAATTAAAAATAAAATTTTTATTCGTACTAAGGTAAAATGGGACGACGATATATATGTGAAAGGCTCACTCGACCTCCCCAATTTCTTTATATGAGTTTTGTGCCGGCATTCTCCTTTACAACGGTTTATTTTTATTTTTATTTTTATTTTGAAAGAGAATATTAAATATTAGATGACCCGATGAAAGAATGTGGTTCTTGCCAAGTACATGGATTAGAACTTACAACATGGTTGTTTGTTAATCACTCACTTCTCATTTTTATATAAAGTGAGAAAACTCAATTAATATTTTTAAAAAGTGAAATTGAAGAACATTTTTCCTATTTAGTCATACGCTTGATATTTGTCATTCCACCTTATTACTTCTTATTTGTTGATTACAATGAACACTAAATATGAGAGTATATATATATATATATAAACTAAGAATTAACCAACGACAGTTGATTATAATTTTGAAATGAATAAAAAAAAAGAGAAAATGCCCAATCAATACAGGTCAATGTCGATCTTTGCCCACTAACTCGGGTCCATCTTTTTTTTTTTAATCATTAACTACAATATTTTACAAATTATTTTACCAACTACTTAATTACATATTTTTATGACATTTTTACCCTTTTTATAACATTGTCCTCACTTTTTCATTAATGAGCCGATCTCTCCTCTCTCTCTCTTCACGGCTACTCTCTCTCTCTCTCTCTTTCTTCAGAATGGGGGATCCTTCACCAGTTTGCCATGTATCTGTATCCATAATCAACTAAATTTGCTTTATTCTTCTCAAATTAGAAATTCAATCACAATAAGAAAACCGAGTATTAAAAACATGATGCGAACAGATGGAGCATATTGTAGAGATTTGGGTATGGAAATATTACGAAGAGCAAAAGCCGAGTGTCGAAAACGAGGTTGTGCGAGCAAACAAGGCAAGTTAATTTGCCATTTGCAAGTTTCTTGTAAGCAGAAGAATCGAGGCCTTCGATAAGCAGATCGTTGAGTCTTCGCTTCCGGTATTGAGCTTCCCGAGCCGAGCTATCGCCGCCGAAAATGCTCATCTTCAACGTCGGTTTCTGTCAGTGACCAAAACCCCTGAATTAGGACGCGTAAGATATAATTAATTATTTGGGACAAATTGAAGAACGCTACGTAAAAGCTTGTTTCCCAATGAGCGTGGTGGTAATCTAGAGAGAGAAAATATGTAGAGAGAAAGTCGGGAAAGATGGAAGCAATAAGTTGAATGTTGCACGATCGAGATTACCATTCAACATATGCCGTGAATATTAATAATTTAATTTGTACAGTGTATGGATAGAATTTTCAAAATCTATTAGTTATAGTGTGTAAATTCTATTTTGTTGCTCATTTTATTTACGTTTTTTGAAAAATAATGCTTGGAAAAGTGAATTTTAATTTATAGAATGCGTGGTTATTATAAAGGTAAGTTAGAGTTAGAGTCATTGGCCTTTTGGTTGTGATTACCATAGTAGGTAATATTATTATTGAGGTAAATAATAATATTACCTGCTTCTGATTGAAATTCTTTTTATCCATTATGGAACCGTAATAGAAATTATTGGGAGTTGTAATAAATTATCGAGGATGACAATCTAAAGAGAGAGTGTGTAGAGTGAAAAAGTTGAAGAGAAGGAAAGTGAGAAGACGAATGGTAATATAGATTATCGGGAGCGGTAATCTAGAAAAAGAAAGCTTGTAGAGAACGGAAATCAAAGTTTTTGTGGATGAGATTGAAATTCTAGGGGTTTTTTTCTTTGGTGTTTTTGCTATGTATTAGTATTATTGATAATAATAGTATTATTACCAATAATAATATCACTGGGGCATGTAATAATAGTATTATTATTAGTATTATTGATAATAATATTACTGAGGCATGTAATAATATCGATAATAATATTACTGCTATAGGTAATAGTATTATTGTGTAGGTAATAATATTACTCGTGTAAGTAATGGTGGTGGTGGTCAGTAATATTATTATCGGGGTGGGTAATATTGTTATTGGGATATATAATATTTTTATGATTGATTTCTTTGCTTTTTTAGAGAGAGAAAATGTGTAGAGAGAAGGTCGAATGACGGAACAAGCGAGAAGTTGAATGTTGGCACATTGTTCCTAGTTTCTTCTTGATTTGGTGGTGGTCAGGAGGACAGTGGTGGCGAAAATGGGGTGGTAGTTTGGTTACTGGCGGGGCAATGGTGGTAGAGGAATAGCGGCGGTGGTGGAATGGTGGTGGGGTGCAATGGTGGTGGTGTGGTGGGGATAGGGCGGGGGTGGCCGCAACGGCTTGGTGGTGGTGGTGGTTGTGGTTGAATGGTGAAAAGATGGTGGTGATGAGGTGGTGGAATGATGGTGGTGGTCCTGGGGTGGTTTGGTGGTGGTTGTGGAATGGTGGTAGTGATGGTGGCGCAGAGGAATGGTGGTGAAGTGGTGGTGGCGGCGGAATTGTGATAGAGAAATGGTAGAGGAATGGTGGTGGTGGGATGGCTGAATGTTAATGGAGTTGAGAAGTTAAATGTTGATTGAGATTACTTGTGGTAGTAAATCTGATTACTTGTCGAGGTAATCTGGAGAGAGAAAAAGTGTAGAAAGAGAGAGTCGGAGACATGAATGGAGAAGTTGAATAATCCAGATTACTTGTGGGAGTAATTTGATTTCCTGGCTAGGTTATTTGGAGGGAGAACGTGTGTAGAAAGATAAAGTCAGAGACAAGAAGGGAGAATTTTAATATTGATTGAGATTACTTATAGTGGTAATTTGATTACCGGGTGGAATAATCTAGAAAGAAAAAGTGAGAGACGCGGGAAAGGGAGATGTTGAATGCTGATCGATATTACTTGAGGTGGTAATTTGAGAGAGAAAGTTTGTAGAGAGAGAAAGTCAGAGACGGAGAAAGAGAAAAGTTGAATTTTGATCAAGATTACCTGTGACGGTAATCTGCAGAGAAAAATGCGTAGATAGAGAAAGTTGAGGATGTTGGAAATGAGAAGTTGAATATTGAATGAGATTGCTTGTGGTGGTAATCTGATTATCTTGTGAAATAATCTAGAGAGAGTGCATAGAGGAGAAAGTCGGAGATAGGGGAAGGGAGAAGTTGAATGTTGATTGAGATTACGTGGGTGGTAATCTTGAGAGAGAAAGTGAGTAGATAGAGAAAGTCGGAGATGGAGAAAGGGAGAAGTTAATATCGGTCGAGATGACCTACAGTTAGTAATCCTGGAAAGAGAAAGACGATATAGAGAAAGTCAAAAACGGGGAAAAGAAAAGTTGAATATTGAGTAAGATTATTTGTGATGGTAATTTGGAGAGAAAAAATATGTTTATTTTATTAGAGTGACATTGCTGTAAATTTGAATATTTATTTTATTAGAGTAGCATTGTTGTAAATTTGAATGTTTATTACTTTATTTTATTAGAGTGACATTGTTATAAATTTGAAATTTTTTTATTAGAATGGCATTGTTGTAAATTTGGATGTTTAATTTTATTAGAGTAGCATTGTTGTAAATTTGGATGTTTATTACTTTATTTCATTAGAGTGTCATTGCTGTAAATTTGGGTGTATATTTTATTAGAGTGGCATTGTTGTAAATTTGTAATTTTTAAATTCTATTTTGGTCTTATTATGTAAAAAATGAGTTAATGGTCAAAAAAGAAATATGCATGATTTAGTGGGCAAATTTTTCCCATAAATGTAGTTATTGGTCAAATGCCAAAAAAAAAAAAAACATACTATCTTTATGGGACATAGGGAATATATAATATTGTTAAGTTTCAATTCGAGCTGGACAAAATGACTCACATTTTTACTCAGTTTACAAATTTTTTAAAAAAAATTTAATATTCATTTTCAGCAGTGCATATTATGGAAAATAGATCATTTTCACCCTTAATTAACTATAAATTTCTTTACTTTAACTCTTAATTATCTATTTTGTTCTCAAAGTAGCCTTTTGACTTATTTACCAGACGAGTTTGAAAGATGCACAAGGAAGTTTCAATAAGATTGAGTGAAAATAGATAGGGTCACACCTTTTACTTGGTACAAATCACATAACCAGACAAAACACTCAAGAGATACCCATTAATTATGTAAAAGCACAAAAAAAAAAAAAAAAAGATTGAAACATATCATGATTGTCACTTGTTTATAAATATTTATTATAAATGATTTTAAAAGTTAAATTCTAACTTTTTGTTTACATATTTTGTAGGATTTATCCCCTAAAGATGACTTGAAGAAATCGTTTTCTCTCATTGAGAAACCATCAAACAAAACCAATCCAAATCCAAACATGCCCAATAAATCAGACACCACTACGACACCTACCCACGACTAGAAACGATCATGACAATTCTCAATCCCTACCACGTGTTAACCAAACTACCAAAGTCCAAATATACCTCACACCCCTTGTTCCATATATGATTACTAGGGCCCCTCCTACTCCACCACAAGATATACACTTTTCCATAATGACTAGGAAGGGGGAAAAAAAATAAAGAAAATAAAAAAAGAAGGAAAAGAGGAAAGAAAAGTAAAGACAGAGAGAGATTCTTTATTCTTTGTTTTCAATTTTACTCATCCCCTCCTCACTTTACTATACTTGTACTTGGGTTTTCTTGTTCTAGGCTCGACATAAAAGTGTGTGGTGATTCTTGTTCTACCCTAATAAAATAAAATAATTTTAAAAAGACACCTTTAAGAGCTGTCCTAACATGTAATTTCATTTAATCTCGTAAATCCACATAATTCCAAAGTTTCTCAATTTAACTCATGCATTCTATATAAATCCAAATGCTCAATTTAATTCATAATTCTATACAAATCCAAGATTCTCAATCGCTCATTAATCCATGATTTCATTAAATCTAATTTATCGATTTTTATGGATTTTTAAGCTTAAAAATACACTAACCAAATTCTTCCCAAAATCCTACCTCCTACCCTCAGATTCTTAATTCATGAATTTTCATCTTTTCTCCAAGAATTCTTTTAGACCTAGATAATCAACTAAAATTTATAATCATAAATTGAAAATATATTTTCCTTTACCATTATAATTTCAAAATGACTACACCATAATTAGCTTGTGCAAATATATATATATATATATATATATTATTGTAACGATAACACATGTTTATTTATTGACCATTACTCTAATTTTTGAAAAATTATATAATATCCAATCTATAAAAAGGAAATTTAATGGACTAGATATAATATGATTAATATTGGTAATTTCATAATTGTTAGTAAATCCAATTATTAGTAAGTCGAAATATACTGAAACTTGTGATTTTTCAAACGTCGCTCAACTTTTAATGGCATTTTTTAAACTTTTTTATTTTGTTTTTTTCTTTTATTTTTTTATGATCTAGTAACAACTATCCAAATGAACTTTCCAATCTTTTGATTATTCTATTCTAATGGTGAAAAAAATATATAACAAATTCCACTGAAATCTATAGAAATCTACAAAATTCAGTCACATAGAATTCCATAAGAATGTGAAGGATTCTGTGGAATTCTATTAAAATCTATAAAATCCATGAAATAAAAAAATCCATATAATTCCATGTTGAGAACACCCTCCTAAGTCTTTAACATGTAATAATTGAATATAATTTATTTGTAATAATTAATAATTAATTTTCCTTGAGGGAGGTAGATAGAATGCTTTAATTCATCCATAGTAAATAATAAATTAATAAATCGTCTTGTCAATCACCCACTCAAACTTCTTTTTTAATAGAAAAATCATCGCGTCAGAAAATGATAAACCTTATTATAACTTGTGTCCATCATTTTGTTTTGTGCACATATATCAACTTTTTTGTTGCTTAAAATTTACACGTAATAATCTTTGTTCCATAATAAGAATATAATGATAAACTTAGGAATTAAAATCCTAGCTATAATAGATTATTTTTTCTTAAATAGGAAAATAGTAAGTTGTATCAAATTGCGATAAATTTGATACAATGAATGTGGCAAAAAATGAATACAAATATACAATCTGAGGAAGGGAAAGCGATTCAAAAAAACTAAGGAAGAGAAAGAAAGAATGAAATGTTTGTTGGTAACAGCTTGATTTATCAAAAACTCCGTCTACTGCATAAAGTTTTTTATGTAGATTAAAAAATTTTCACTAATGAAATTGAAAAAATAAGTTTAAAAAAACTTTTCCTAATAATCTTAATTAATTATTTACTATCAAGGTGGTGGGTTTATAGAACGTGCTATCTCAATTAAAATGTATGAATAAATTTATGCAAGTTTACACTACATTTGAATTATATTTTAAGTTGATGATAATATTAAACAATAATGAACAAAGAAAAATTTAATACATGACCAAATAAGTAATTAAGTAGTTTGTAATTTGTGACAAACTATTAAGAATCGAAATAACTCTTTTAATTGATTTATCATCTTAACTACTATTTTATCTGTATCATTTAAAATACCAATTAATTGCATGCTACACTGATGATGATGATTCATAAACGTTTATAAATAACGTTATTCATTGTTTTTGGAAATGATCGTGTAACAACATTAGCGGTGAAAGTTACCCCTCGGGGATTAGAAAATCACAAAACGATTTGACATAAACTAGAGAGTGAGGCAATTTACGAGCAGGTTTATTTCATCAACCTAAAATTTTGAAATCCTTGCGGGATTAGCGGAGAAAACTATGGTTCTAGGGTTCCGCTAAAACGGATGCATAAATCAATGAATTAAAAACAAACAAAAGGCTACACAAATATAAAAATAATTGCGAAAACATTAGATAAAAAATATTATTGTCACACATTTATTTATTCTTTAGAGTTAGAAATAGCTGGCCAAATAGGTTATGAGTCTCTATCAAATCAATGTCGATAAAAATTTTGTGCACTACTAGAGGACCATGTGAATTGCCTATTTGTTCTCAACTTAGAGATGTGTCCCCTACGCAAAGATCACTATGACTCAAGGTTGCGTTTGTTAAAACTTTTTTTTTTTAATATTTTATTTTAAAATTAATTTATACTATTCAATTAAAGTCAAAATTTAATATTAATCACACAATTTATAATTATTTACATATTACAATTCATTATTAACTACAAATTTTATAATTTTACCAATTCAACCACAAATTCAATTTTTAATGAAAATAAAAAAATTAATTTGAACACACACTCATATGCGACTTAGTCATTTGAATTATTGAATATCTCTATTGGTTGCAAAGTGTACCATTCAACAATATGACGGGGTAAATAATTCTACATTATTGCTCAATGATCATATATTGGAGTTGGGGTCTTTACTCCATCGCTTTTTGAGATCAAATCAAAATTTCAATAGAGAATTTGGATATAATCAAGTTTTTGTTAAATTTTTTTTTTTGTTTTTTAAACAAATCAAAAGTATCTATTAGTAGGTAAATATAATCTTAAACACTTACTACATTAATTTAATTCATTCGAACATAAAAATAACAAAGTGAGAAATCAATGGCATGTTATCTCCCGGTCGAAACATAATAACTTCTTTAGTGTATAATAATAATAATAATAATAATAATAATAATAATAATAATTATTATTATTATTATTATTATTATTAAATAATTAAATAATTAAATAATTAAAATTAAAAAAATTACGAGAATCAAGGACAGTACGCACATGGGTGAATAGGCTACGATTACGAGGGACTAGAGCAGATATGAAGATATGGATTTATGAAATAGCTTTGCATATGTTGTTTCAGCTAGATGTTCAAACAGGTTACTCAGAAGTAGTATGATAGCCAGAAATTAAGACGCTCACAAGCACTAATTACTTATTCTCGCCTTTCCACCCCATCAAGATAGGCCTATAGGAGTATATATATCTCCCTGACAAATTTACTTGATTGTTAACTTTCTCAATTTTAATTACTTATTTATCATACATTAATTAACATTTACAAGGATGCCTACTTTTATAGATGGAGACCAATTTATCCTTGATAAAATAACGACTTCGTTGTCGTTATGTTCTTACCCATAATGATTTTGTTTCCAAGTATAACGATTTTGAAGTCGTTATGGGGATATTTTTGTCACATTATTCTGAAAACCTTGGCATGTCTATAAATTATAATTAAGAATTTAGGATTGATTATCCTATAATTTAAATTTAAAACTTAAATTTAAAACTCTGACCCTAGTAAATTTTTCTATCTTTTTTTGCCTTCCCAAAATATCAGTTATTTTCTATAGGTGTGTATATTTAATTTCTCATTTCTCATTGTACACTTATTCAATATGCATTATTGTTAATAATTAAAATTTAATTTTGGGGTATATTTGGAAAAAATAATTAAAATTTAATTTTTTAATAATATTAATTGCAATTTCTTAATTTATTTGAAAGTCAAATTAGGCATATTTTTGTTGGGAAGATGAATATGATAATATCACAATCTTTTTTGGAATATTTTTAATTGTCGAGTTACTTATTTAATTAAGGTTATATTTCATATGTATATTATTGAAAATTTAAAATGAGAAGTGTAGTTGATAAGTAACGAAAATGTATTAAAATTTAAAAATTATAAAAAGTTGTCCAATCAATATTTGAGTGGCTAAAATGAGAATATTAGATAAAAACATGACATTTAAAACAGATATTTCGAAAATCTGGCCAACAAACTTAATTAAAAAAATTAGGTGTGCGATCCATATGGTCACATGCACTGATATTGGCGATCTCCCTATTTGACACTGGGTGATGCCCAAAATAACGGTGGGTGATCACCCATGTTACTTTTTTAATCTTTTTATAATAATATAATATAATTCTAATTTTTTATCCATTACACAGTATAATGGTATTTCTAAGGCATTATACAAATTGTGTAATGGTTTGTAATATTACAAAGAGTGTGTAATGGTGTGTAATATAATTTGTGCGATAGAGTGTAATGATTACATACAGTTTGTAACCGTGTGGAATGAGCATAGTTAGTTGATTTTTAGTGTTTTAAGCATAGAATTCGCATACGGTATCCTTTTTGGACCAATAATATATGTTTTTCTTATTTCTCGATGAGCTGAATTGAACCTATTGCTTTCTTCCTGAAAATATGTTTTTAGGTATTTTAGCTTGCATATTGTTAGTTGTCAAAAATTCATTCGTTTTTGACAAAAATTTTAAATAAAAATATTTTTTTGCTGCCCAATCAAATAGGCGCTAAATAGGGTTAAGTGCACAAATACTTACTTTTGTATCAAATTGAAAATTTACTTCTTTTATAAGTATTATAGTAGTTTAATGCTTTTCGTTATTTTAAAAAATAAATAAATTACTTAAGTATCATTACGTATACCTTTCAAATATCTTAGTATCATGATTTGATATTTTAGATTCTTCTACGATACTCCATAAAATATTTATGATGTTGTCCATCACATTTGAGTAATTTTTATTATTTTATCATCATCAATTCAAAAAAAGAAAAAATTATTTTGTCATCATGAAGTAAAAATTATTATTATTAATTTTAAACAAAGTAAAAATTATTTTTAACAAATATAATAAATAATTAGTGCATTTAAAGATGTAAAGGCGTCAGTCTAAGGGGGTTGGTGGCCTAGTGAAAAAAACACTCCTTATCGAGTGACTGATCCGAGTTTAAAATACCACCCCACCATAAGATCCCCCTCAAATTCAATACTTTGAAAGTATTTCAGAAGACGGACTAGGCCCAACATATTATGAACAATAAAGAGGGGAAGTGAAAGCCTCACCCCCAAATAAGACCAACCACTGACCAAGCAAGCCGGAGTGGCCCAAGTTCAGTCCTAAAATTTGGGCATCTAACCTAGACAACGGTCTTAATTTTGTTTTTCTATTCAAAAAATAATATAATAAATAAATCATTACCACGAAATTAATAATGTCATTCTCATTGTTGGAAGATAGATCTAATGTGATTTTTATATAATTTGCGAAATGATGATTAATATTATAAAAAGGTAAATTTTAATTGCATTTTAAAAAATATATTTATATATTAAATGATGAAAATATATTTTTATTAATGACGATGAAGACTAAAAAAGAATATAATGAAAAAGAAATTAAATCCACATAAATATAAAAAAATGATCTATATATGTTTTGGGATAAAAAAACAAAGAAAAAGAAAAATGAGTCCATCTTTGTAAGATAAAGAAAGTATTTATCTTCACTGCTTGTTCATCTTTGATGATGTAAGAGCATCTCTAATGATTTATGCATTCTCAAAGTTTGATTTCACTTGTAAACTACTGTTTACGTGGTGCATTCAAAAATTTGATGCCAACAAAAGTTTCTATTCGATCCTGATCAGCATCTGAATAGCCCAAATTGTCTCTTTGCTCCAATGCAATTCCTGCCCTTCGATGACTATTAGAAAGTAGAATTTACATTTTTATTGTTGTATGAAAGACCATACATCATTAAATAACTTTATTTTTTTAATTTTTTTGTAATATTACTTATTTAACATTATATTAGCTAACCAATTAAATCACAGCATGAACTTCTATTAAATACTATATTTTATAAAATTAGTAAAAAAAAAAAAATGGTAGTTTAGATGACTCTTTGTTGGATTTTATGTACAAATAGCAAACTCATAAATTTTGGTAGTAAGCAAATAAATACTTAACCACCTATTGGTAGCTTATTAAAAACTCATATGGGTGCCCAAAGTAATAAAAAAATATATATAAGAAAATTAATTTTATTAAAATTCCAACTACTTTTCAGTTAGCGTGCTACATGTAAGATAATTTTGCAGCAAATTACAATTCCAAAAGTGGCCCAAAGATTCCACCAGATGTCTTAAACAATCCAGCATTTCAAATGCTGGTAGGTGCGGTTGGATGGGGGATTAATGGGGTTGTTTTTCGCTTTTTGCCAATACTTTTAAGCATGAATGATATTCAACGGTAGAGCATGTTTGGTACATATTACTGAAGTTTAAGTGAGTATTACAAATTAGTTACTAGAGTTCTAAAAGTTTTTTCGTTGATAGTAACTTAATTTATTATAGATTCTGATAATGTGTACCATTAATTACACACATGGCCAGTTGTAATGATTTTTTTTTTTTCTTTGAATGTTGGTTGTAATGAATTTATGTTGTGTGGACCTGATCAAATACTACTTTGAATAAAAATATAGCTTAATTTTTAATTAGAAAATAACTGCTGTGAATTTTATTTTATTTTATTTATTTATTTATTTTTAGGGTGCAAACATTAGGGCTAATTTGATATAAGATAGAATTTTAGGTTCTCGCGTTGTAAATTTACCGAAATCATTGTACATGTAGTGCACATGTATGCAATCAAGGGCGATACATGATCCAAATCTAAGAAGTCAAATAGAGTGATAACAAGTGAAAGTAGCCAATGAGATGTATATGTTTTTGGGAGTTTCGTGAATTCTATGGATTTATCATCTATCTCTTATAGGGTGATACGAGTTGGTTTTTAATGGTTTTTAAGGGTTTTTAATGTAGAAGAGGAGAGCGAATGAGTGAGTTGAATGGTGGAGATTTGTTGATATGATATGATATGTGGATGTGATTGATTTAGGATAAAGAAAGAATGAATAAAAAAGGGTAAAAAGTGGTAAATTTTTTTAAAATGATTCCTCTAACAGGCTTTATATAGAGGTGTCACTTTGGGTTAAATGATTCGGTTTGGCATAACGACTCACATTTGAAAACCCGCCCCCGTTGCAGGTTCACAGTTGTATTGACTTAGTTCATATTTAATTGTTCGAAGTTTGGTCTACCCATGAGGTTGATGTGGGTTATGGGCCGCCAATTAGGCCCATCTGAATATATATATATATATATATATATATATATGTATATATATATAATTATCAATATTTACGTTGTTCAATTTTTTTCCGTTAAACAGTGAAATATAAAGTAAAAAAATAATGATAAATTAATTCATTATAGCTAGACATGTTACATAAAATTCATATCATATGGTTTTACATTACATTATTTGTAACTTCACAAATTTAAATACAACGGAAATAAACAATGACTAAATGCATCACTTATAGCTTATTATGAAGCGAAGACCCAAAGGTTAAACTGAACAATAGTCATGCAGGGATCAACGACGCCCTGCTTTGTGTGCAACAGAAGAATTGCTGTTGCTACGACTGCCTGCTTCTTTATAAACGTAAGTACACCAAGATATAAAGTAATGATCACCTAGCCACTATGGGTAGGTTATATTGCCCACAGTGGGGGGGAATCATAGGGGTCGGGTGAGCTCCATCACCATCAGGGGGTAGTTATGTATTATTCATCTAACTTAACGTAGATATAAAAAAAAATTTGGTTGATGACATGACGCCACGCTACGAAATGGCGCCACGTCAGCGTGGGTTTTGCCTTCCGTTGCCTACAGTGAGCAACGGAACATTTTTTCCAAGATATATATGGGGGTTCCCACTCCCATGTAATGTGATTTCAAATCAATAATAATGACCAATGTCGTAGCTTTTGAACAGGGATGGAGCTAGGAATATGTAGCGGGGACTATCACTCATCACAATAGAAATTTTAACATAAACAATGAAATTTTAAATGCAAAATATAATGGACATGCCTTATCAAAAACTTTTTTTCGAAATTTTTTTTGGTTGCAATAGGCTACAGCCTACTGCAACTAGGAACTACATCCATCACTGCTTTTGCACCTATTTCACTAACAATCAATAAAATTGACCCTATTTGGATTACAACTAGTATAAAACACGTGCTTTGCACATGATATGAAACGGTTATTTTATTTTATTTTTATTATTTGTATAAATTATTATAAAAACCTCAAAGCAGTAAATAAAATTTAATGAGTCAAAAAATGTGCAAGAAAGCAATAAAAAGAATAAATTTTGAATAAGACTTTAATTAAGAATTTCACCTAAATATTTTCTTATAGAATTAAAAAATATTTACATAGTTTTGTTATTTTCCATAACATTTATACTAATCAAATAGTTAAATAAAGAGAATCCTACAATTGTTAATTACACGCATTATTGTATAAATTATTACAAGAACTTCAAGGAAATAAATTAATAAGACTTAAGGAGTCAAATGTAGAAGAAAGCAATAAGAAGAATCAATTTTGAAATAAAATTTAATTGAAAAATTCATCTAAACATTTTTTGTAGAACTGAAAAAATATTTATATGGTTTTGTTATTTTCATAACATTTATTCTTTTTTTTTTTTAAACAACCATAACATTTATTCTGATCAAAGTGTTAAATAAAAGAGAATCATATAATAGTTAATTGTATACATTAAAAATGGATCCCATAGAATAGGGATATTTTTCACAAATAAAACAATGTGTAGGGGTAAAATAAGAAACCGAATGTTTCATACCCATTGCCCTTTTTTAGTGATTAGTGATTAGTAATATATGGTTGAACAATTATGAGTGCCATTTAATGTCGAGTTTAAAATGCATGCCTTCGAATAAAAATAATAATAATAATTTTCGAAAAATTTGTGAGCAGCAAAAATCTAAACCATAATGAAAACTTAATTTGCTTTTCGTCTTTAACATTAATTGTTCAATATCATCCTATCTTACATCCCATAGATATTGCGCAAGAGGAGAATAAAACTTGTTTATATAATATATTTTCCATACTTAAAAATTAAACAAATTAATAACAAATATATAACTAAATAAATAAATAAAACAAATCGAAAAGTAGAAGTAAAATTGCAAGAAGAGAAAAGCAGAAGTAAAGGAATCCAGAGCGAAAGCCGTACTTCTAGGATTCGAGAATTAGTTAATTAGTACTTTGTAGTAAGAAGCAAGCACTGTCAATAAAGCCGTATCTATAATATAATATAGAAACAGAATTGGAAAAAAAATGTTTTTAATTGATTTTTTTATTCTTTTTCCCGCCAAATCAAGCATACCAATTGTAATTTCTCAAAAAAGACAATAGAAACTGCACAGATCGTAAAAGAAAAAAATCTATCTATTAATTTTTTCCGCCTATTGAATTTTCCTAATATAAACTTCTATCTATATATAGAATAATTTATATATATGGAAAATGAGGTTTTTTTCTTATTATATATTTTTTATTGTCGTAAACCGGTTTTCCGGTTTAAAACAAACTCTCTTTTTATTTTTTCTTACCTAATCTATATCCAACTCTCTTTTATTTTTTTACCCTAATATATTAATATTAATGTATATAGATTTTATTTATTTATTTCTACCCTTCTTTATCCAATCTCATAATATCTAAATACTCTTTATCATTTCCTCTCTTTTTTTTTTCATTTTCTACGTATAAAAATAATAATTTGTGATTCTATTTTGCTCGACTTGATGAAAGTTTTAAAACAAGTATACTATCAATACATAAATTTTTATTTTAAAAATTAAAATTTATCAGAAACATATAAATTAGTGTCTAACTTAAATATAAATTGATATTAATATAGATTAATGACTATTGATGTAATAACATTAAAAAATTTTGATAATTTGTTACGACACTTAATTGATGTTTGTTCGTAAAATTCAAATATAATGAGATGTCTCATTATATTTGCACTTAAAATCCAAACTTCAATAACAAATTATAAATTTAATTTTTTACCTCATTAGCTTCTGTTATTATCAATTATAATTTAGTTTAGCAGGACAAATATTATATATTTTTCTTTCAAATATTAGAAATTTCAATTTTTCCTTTATTTTTTCGTTCAAATCTTTAATTTATATGTTTATGTGTTGAACAATATAAGGGTATTCCAAGAATTGGAATGAAAATAAATGTGTAACATAAAAATTTAAAACTTAGCTTGGACCCTTTTATTAATTTTAGAAAGAATTTATTATTTTTAAAAATAATGATTAGCTAATAAATGAAAATTAATTAAATTAGCAATTTCACTAAGATTTAATTTTGATTGGATAAAAAATTATAATTCATTTAATTTTTATATAAGAATTAAAAGAAATGTATAACATCAATTTTTTCAATTAATCATTCAACTGTAACATAAATTAATTTTTTAATTAATTGAATATATATTTACATCTTTTAAATTCTAAGATATCTTTTCCATTATAAGATATTTTTAAAATTAGATTCATATAATTCTTAAAATTATGGCTATCAAGCAAATTATTTTGGAAATAAGTATTTTTTTAGAAACAATTAACTTAAATACAAAAATTTACTATAATTATTTAAACTATTATTAATTAAAATAATAAATTCTATTGCCAATATTTAGCTAGACATGGGTTTAGTGGACAAAGATTGATCAAAATTAATTACATTGTTAAAAGGGAAAATATAATTAATTTTAAAAACAAAAAAATCAATAAATTGCTGCGGGTTTCCCCTAAAAAATGAAAAATAAATCCTTTAAATTGTAATATCTATATATATATAAACTCAGGTCACTTTCCCGCCCATTTTTTTCATTTTCTGAATTAAATAATTACTTTAAAAATATATATTCCCACTCAAAGTTAATCTCCATTCAGATTTTTAATTTTTTATATTGTATGTATATATTTACTATATATTTCCCTTAAATGCGTACACACTACTACATCTCTCTATCACGCGTAAAAAATATCCGGCTTCCGTGTTTGGACAGACGACAAATCTCTTCTTGCCTTATCACAATCCTTTCTTGCCTTATCACAATCCTTCCTCGGATCGAGATGCCGGCTGCGATTGTTCACGCGTTACCATATCCATTCCTCGGATCCCTTCTTCACGCCTTCTTCCGTCGTTGCACAAATCTCTTCCTGCCTTATCACAATCCTACAATCGAGATCCCCTAATCAAAGACCCCGAAATCAGTCCAATTCCCTAATCTCATAGCTATTTTCCATTGTTCAACTCCGTATTGATCGCAACGACTCATGGGCCTTCGACAGTTCTTCTCAATTCTGCCTCTCCAGGTCCGAATCCATATATATACAAACCAGCGAACGAGAATTCTTGCAAGCAAGTTGCATACAAGGCAAAGGTGTTCGATCCTCTCTATTGGTTGGTACTGTTCCGTCTCCGCCTCCCTTCTCAGCCATCTTTTTTTTTTTTTAATTTATTTAATTTCGTTGTCATTGCACGGGTTGTGTTTAATTGATTTATTTGCCCTGGTTTATTTGTTTGCAGATCCCTCGGTTAATCAAAGGTATGTCGCTCCATTTTTTTTATTCACGCTGGTACTTACATAAATTGCATGTCTATTTGCACAAGATGGTAATATTGATCACATCATGAATCAAAAGGAAGAACTAATTATGTGTTCTGTTTTACTTTTGATGGTTAACTATGAGCCATCTTTTTTTAAAAAAAAATTATTTAATTTCGTTGTCACTGCACGGGTTGTGTTTAATTGATTTATTTGCCCTGGTTTATCTGTTTGCAGATTCCTCGGTTAATCAAAGGTATGTCGCTCCATTTTTTTATTCACGCTGGTACTTACATAAATTGCATGTCTATTTGCAGAAGATGGTAATATTGATCATGTATTGTTCTCACAAGTATTAGTAATTTTGATTGCCCTAACATTTGATTAATATTTTTGACATCATGAATCAAAAGGAAGAACTAATTATGTGTTCTGTTTTACTTTTGATGGTTAACTATGATGTTATTTGCTTTAAATTGTTATCAATGCTTCGATTGTTACTCTGCCTCATCCTTCATGTCTTTTTCTTCTTATTTTTGTAGGATTTCTGCAATGGCTCCCGACAAGACTTCTCTCAAAGAAGTTGTTTCCACTGAGCTAGATAAGTCGGTTGGGTTTCTGGTTCGAGTTGTGCGATTGTGGTCTGTTCCTCATTGGGGCAACGAAGAAGGTGTTTATGCTATTCACATGCTGATTCAAGATGAGAAGGTATAAAATTTCACTCATTTATCTATTTTGAAATAGATTTTTTCCACCCATAAAAAGGAATAACAATCATTATTTTGGTCAATTAATTTTATAGGAACTATTATGCTGTGTTTCTCCATTTTCATGGCAAAATTTGTTATTGAATTTTGATGAGATGGAACGGATTCCTCATTTGTATTTGCCATGCCATTTCTATATTTGTATATATCTTCACATTGTTTGATAATGTGAAAAACATATTCGAGTCATCAATTAAATTTTTTAGTATGTTTTACTAATGTTTGTGTTCCTTTTTCCTATTTTAATTTTAACCTTGTAGGGTGTACGCATTCAGGCCTCCATTGAGGAGGCGCTCATTGACAAATTCAAGACGAAATTGAAGAACATGGCTTTTACGCCATGAAGAATTTTCGAAGTTGCCGTTAATCAAGAGAAGTTCGTGCCACTGCTCACCCATTTCGTTTTCATTTCCAACAAAATACCAAGGTTTTACCGGCGAAGAAGGAGCAGTTGCATTCGAATGCATTGAAACTGTACAAGACCCTTACAATTGCTGAAATTATAAGAATTCCACCGTCTCGGTCCAATGATTTGATAGGTGTGTCGTTTCATTTATAAATTTTATTTTATTTTGATTAAGTAAATGGTCTTTAAATGGGATATAAAAGATATAAATTTCTCGCAGATTTTATTGGTGCCTATTTCCCTAATGATGGGATGAATGAAGGCTCCAACACACAAAAAACATCGAAATATGTATCCTTCCATTTGAAAGATGTGTCGTAAGCCTCTAATCGTTTCATTATATTGTTTGGCATCCATTATTCTCTATTGTTCTTCATACTCTTTGAATTTTAATTTTCTTTGCCCAGACAACAACGTATCATCGCCGCCTGGGATCGCTTATGGCCAGATGCCAAGGCAATTTTGGAAAATTTTAATGAATTTTGCTATTGTTTTGTTTCCACCTTGTGTATCACGGCGAGGTTATCATATTGTTTTTGTTTTTTATCAAAATTTGTATTCCCCTCCAAATTCTTTGGTCAAAGAATAGATCAATAGGTTTTGACGCAAAAGTGTCTTGATTAATTTTGGATTCAGGAAATGTTTCGCTTGGTACATCGTTCCATGTCTCCAAGGTGGTCATAAATGAGCATATCCCTGAGATAGAAGACTTCCGTAGAGAGTATTGAAGCTATCATAATGAATTATATTTTTTGTAGCTTCTACTAATTTTTCTCATGCGCGATTTAGTAATATTTATTTAATTCGTCAGATTCTCAGTTGCATATGAAAGTTCATTTGAACGTAAAGGCAAACGAGCATCTTCTTCTACCAGCTCATCTGTGAAGGCCCCAGGCCCGCTGACAACCATTTCAAAACTAGCTCATGGAAAGGAGGTATAGTGTTTGTATGCCAAAATTTTTGGGAGCTAACTTTTAATATTTTCTTTATTTTCATGTGATTAATTTATTAATAAATTTTCATTTATTATTTGTTTGCATCATGACTTATTATGTCTTTTGGCTTCAAAATTTGGTTTGGTCAAGGGCTTTTATTTCTATGGGGAGATAACCCGTGTAGTCTCGATGGATGCCTGGTATATCAAGGCGTGTCCTAATCCAAACTGTGACATAAAAGTCGATGAAGTTGAAGATGGCCATTTTTGTAGCAAGTGTCAATTGAGTGTACGTGATCCATTGCACAAGTATAAAATAAAGTGTGAGGTCAAAGATAATGACAAAGATACAAGAGTTGTGTTGAATGATGAAGACTGTTATCGTATCATTGGCAAATCTGCTTCAGAATTGCTTGCCTTAATGCATCAGGTACCCTACATTAAACTCAAATTACGAATGTTTTACTTTGTTTTCAGTTAACAAGAGTTATTCTAGCTTTATTTTAAATTTAAATTTTGCTTCTTGAAGAATGTTCCAATGCACAAACCACCAAAAGATGTAATGGATTTCGTGGGAAGGAGCTTCCTCTTCAGGGTTGGAGGTTCTACCAAAGATGAAGAAAACGTAAGGACTTACAATATCGATTCAGTTTGTGATGACCCCAGTATTGTAGCAGCGAACCAGCCAACCAAGTATGAGAGCTCTGATGAGGTAGTTATTATGAATAGTTGCATTCTGATTAGAAATTCGTTGCTTTGCCTCCGTAGTTTTTGCCATGGTGTTGTATGGCAGGACCTTGATTCCGATGATGATTTGAGCTTGATGTTGCAAAATACAACTGAAGTCGACTCTAACGGGGTATTTATCAGTTCATGCCTTCATACATCAATTATATCTCTTCATTGCATTATTCTTTAAGGCCTAGTGATATTACTTTTATGTTTGATTACTTTGCAGCTTGCTAAAGTCGACGAAGACTCTGTGATCACTCCTTCTTCCAAACGTCATCGCACCGAAGAAAGTAGTGATTCCGATGCTACTCCAACAACACAAGGCTCAACGAGCATGAAATTGAAGGCTGTTAAGGTTGAGGAAGCTTAACAGGGATGGCTTAAATTCTCGTAGTCGCTTTTAGTTTGGGTTTTAAGTTTTATTTACGCTTTATTATGTACATTGGATTTCAATCTACGGATTGCATGGGAGTCGGTCTGGAACTAGGTTGATTTAATAATGGATTGATTTTGATTTCGTTGGTTGTTAATGATCGATTGGTTTTCATTTGCTGCGACATGTGGATTCATTTTTGTCAACAATGGATTGATTTTCATGTGGATTGATATAGTTGCTTGAGTTCCATGTTTTGGTTTGTGTATAGTATGTATAGCATTGCATTACGCAGCTAAAGGATACTAGATTGCTTTGCTTGAGTTTGTCCTCCCTATATGAGTATAAAGATGCACCAGCAAGTGTTTGGGAAGCTTCCACCACAGTAGATGCATTGTCCAGAAACACAATTACTTTAGGATTACCACCGGTAGACACATTGATTCTCAAAAACATAGGTGAAATTGCCGTAATTAGAATCAATAGCAATAATAGTCTGGTTTGAATGAGAAGAAATTAAAAAATTGTCTTCAACTCATTCAATCATAATCTTACAGAACTTTTACCATCCAAAGAGTTTCAATACAGTCAATTTACAATATCAATCAAACCACACCATTGTTTTCCATTTTGTGTCATAATCTGAAAGACTAATACTGACATAAATCAAATAACCCACCCGGAAATTCGAAATCTAAATAAAACATGAATGGTAATCGACAGGAATGGTAAACGAAGTAAAGTCAAAGTAAATCGAAACCGGATAAATCAATTGGAATCGAGAATAATCACCTCCATCATGGCGCGAACTTAGAATTAGTGATTGATCGCATTGATGCCGACAACGGCTCACGTCGGACGATGGGTGATAAGAGATTTGGCTCTATCAATTAGATGAAGAAGATAATGTATGCATTAAAGAGGCGTGTCATTATCAATTAGATATTCAATGGCGAGAATGAAACGGGATTTGAGCATGAATTGCAGCTGGCGAGATTCCAAAATTAAAAAATGAATTATGCCAATGAATTGGAATTTTGAGCCGTGCAAATTATGGATTGAGTGGAGATCAATTGTGTCAATCGCAATTTTAGGGATCATGTGAGTGAATTGAAAGGCCAAATTTCGGGAAAGACGATAATGATAAGGAAGTGCGGTATTTAGGGACTCCAATTTGGGAACATTTTGTACAGAACAAGATTCTTCTTTGCTCTGTTTAGTTCTGCTAACATCATCCTTTATACAAATTTGTAGGTATTGCTTTATTTTTTTCCCCTCCCTATCACTGATAAACTCTTCCATTAACTTCGTATGTAGCATTAACAATTTTTCATAAACGAAGCATCAAATTTTCGCAACTGCATATCAAGACTATAATTCGATCCGACGTTGTTACCTGGGCTTGGATATTTGAAGGTACTTGAATCCATACCAACATTAGCTTTATCAATCCATATTTTTGTGAATAGTTTCAAATCGGCCGTATGGTATTTCGATGTTGCTGTTTGCGATCACAAAATTCCATTGTAGAACTCCTTATCAAACCATTTAATTGGATTTTGTTTTTGGTGCAGGACAATGAGGTCCTTTTACGACCTATGTGACTTACCGTTTGATCAACCCTAAAGAACAAAATATTGTAAAGGCCTATACACAACTTAAACGGTATGAAGCCCAAATCCCTAATTTCAAATACGGTATGAAGATGTTTCAATTGTGTTTTGTGTATCAATTGATTTTATCCGGGCATTTGATTTTGAAACTAATATTTTTCAGACATGTCATGTCTTTTTATTTTTATAAAATCCCCTTATGAGCAATTTGAAATGTAATTGTAACCCGTCGGCTAGAGTCTATTACAGAAGAGTAAACTGAAAGACAAATGGAGACTGAAACAGGGACAATAAATAGAAATCCTTCATAAATTAGTTAATTGGCATCTACGATAAACCAACAAATTAGCATACAGAATTAACTTAATTAAGTCATACGCCAATTAATGTTAGCGGAAAAATGCGGTGGAAAAAACCAAGAAAGGAGATTGATACAGCAAATCAATTCTCTAGAATAACAATTCAAGATAGGAACATCCATTTTTAGGTGAAATGGCTTTAGAGTACAGTGACTATTAGTTACTTGGTGTAATTGTCACTTAAAAGATATTAGAGAGATTGTATGGCCATAGTTCAATTTTGTGAGCTTTTGGATCCAACATTATTATTATTATTATTATTATTATTATTATTATTATTATTATTATTTTCGCATTGTTTTACTTACTTTTAAAAAATACACTTCTATATCAATTTCAAATTGTAACTGTAAATCACTCTTTTGTGTCTCATGTTTTTTCTATTTGAATGCAAAGGGCAAGTGTAATTGCCGTTTACAAGATATTACAGAAATTTTTATTTATTATTAATTTAATTTTTGTGATTTTTGGATCGTATATCTATGTATGATTCTTCTGAAATAATTTTAGATTTTCATATATTGGGTAATATTTGATTATTACATGCTCTAAAATGTTACGCTCCAAAAATTTTATATCAACATCGAGTGATTATTCATTTTGAACGAAGAAATTACTATATCATTTTCGGATTTATTAGATATATCAGAGGATGAAATGATACGGCAAAATTGGTCTTATCAGAAACTATACTTTTCTACCAATATCAAGTGACTGTTTGTAAATGGTCCAAGCACCGTACCTAAAAATTCATTTTGTAATTTTTAATTAGCACATTCTTCTTACATGGTTTCGCATCTAAAAATTTCTACACCAACCAGTCTATTCAATCAGTTGTTTCTTTTCAAAGTAGTGTTTGATATGACTCTTTTGTAAGCAACAGCCTCCTCTTTCACAAACACCTCGCCCATTAATCATTAAATCACGAGATTCAATAATGCAGCCTTGATATTCTTCAGAAAATATTCCTTCAACTAGCTTATTTGTCCAAATATATCTTGCAACATTTATTTGATCTCACTTATTTGTCGAAAGAACTCTGGTATACACATGCACATGAAACGAATAAGATTTTATAAATAACACCCGTTTATTACACGCATTACAATTTTTGTTTAAAAAAATGTATTGTCTTCCATAAGAATTACAATAAGCATTTTACATGTGAACAAAAGTGGAAAATAATAATTCACATTGTAAATATCTACATTGAGTTTAATGCCCTGTTTTCTCAAATAAACCATTCCACCGCAAAACCAAACCAAAAGCAAGAAGAAATTCCTACAAAACATCAAGGACAAGTTTTGAATCAATAGAATATCAAATGACCATTAAATTGAAACAGTTCTTGTCTCGAGGAATAACGAAATGATCAATGCAAACGAAAACTAAGTAAACCCACAATCCAGCAAACCAAATTCAAAACCAAACTTAAACTAAAGAATAAAGGCTTCAGTAGGAACTTATATTTTCTGGTAAAGACAGTTTCCTTAAAGAAGTTGCTAGAAAGCCATACAAAAGAATAGACTTTATTAATATCAATCTCCAATTTTTGCAATTCGTCAATGAAGGGAACGTAGAACTTGTCAAATAGCTGATCTGATAAGCTTCGATCACATAGGCACAATTATGGTAGTGAAGTAATAGCAACTAATAGAGAAACATCACAATAGTATAATTGAAAATTGATCCCGAAGCAGAAACTTCGTCAACTGACTAAGAAGTAGAACATAAAAACAACATCAGATAAACTTCCTCAACTAACTAAGAAGTAGAACACATAAACAACATCAAATCAAATAAATTGAAAATATGACCCCGCAGCAGATAAGATGAAATTCAAGAATTTTTTAACATAGGAACCGACTTCAAAAAAATCCTTCCAAATACAAAATAAATTAAGAACCTTCTAAAATAAACAACAAGGCAATGCACTATCTAACAGCAACATACCATAAATTCAAGAACAGAAATTGGAAACATGGTTTGAGTTACCTCTGATCAATTGACCGTAGACAATAACCGAGCCCCGATTGAAGATAACTTAAGCAGAAACAAAACAATATATGAAATCTATGAAACAAAGGAGTAGTTGCCAACGTTGATAACCAAGTAACGAAGGAAATTCATGAATATAAGGTAATCAAAGATTTATCAATATCAATTCGTGAATATCACTTCAGAAAAGTAGCTTTAAAAATATTAGCGGATCAAAACACTGCGTGAATCAGAAATGAGAATGGGATTAAGCTAAGAATGGAAAGGGGATTTGTTGGTGTAGCAAAATTTTGGGATATTTGTGATTATCCGCGTGTTATTATTATAATCAAATAGAGAAAACTACATGGTGAAAAAAGAATAAAAAACAATGAGCGGGAAATGGGATAAATGAGATTTTTTAATTAATTATTTAATTCAGAAAATAGGTAGAATAAGCGGGAAAATGACCTGATTTTATATATATATATATATTATCGAAATTTTTATTTATTATTAATTTAATTTTTATGATTTTTGGATCGTAAATCTATGTATGATTCTTCTGAAATAATTTTAGATTTTCATATATTGGGTAATTCCTTCCATAAACATGCTCTAAAATGTTAACAACAGTTAAATGTTGCACTGGGGATAGCTAATCTTCTTTTTTCATGTTTTTCCTATTCATATTTTTGTTTTCAGTCAATTTCGTATGTACCATTGCTCAATCAATGACTTCATTGTTATGATGTTTTTGAACTCATGAACTTTGTTTAAAAACAATATGCACTATGTGCCATCGTGCATTTTGTTCTTATTTTTTAAAAATCCAGTTGCAATGAGGAAATTGACAAAATCAGGAACTATCTCGAAGGGGATGGGACACACTCCAGATGAAAATGGTAGTACAATATAAAGAAATATGCACAATTTTTTTGTCTTATCATTGTGGTATTACGCTAACATACACATGTTCACAACTCTAGGTGGATCACAATCAAAGAAATCACGTGTTTCTTATAATAGCAATGCTTCAAATGTCACTCGGATTGGTGGTTTATTCGATGGTTGGTCAACACCAAATCCTCGAACACCGTTAGCCAATATCACTAATGGTAAGGCATATATTGCAAAAATTGCATTTAATTAGAATTGTTTTAGTTTTCGATAACTCCATTCTCTATCTTTGCTATTTTTTTGTTTGTACATGAGAACCAAATTTCAAAATAGATTTACGTGTAACAGATATCGGCACTGCATGTGGATTGGTAGATGTGAATGTAATTGATTGTGAAGGTTCTACAAAAAGTGCCGGTAGTGTATCAAAAAAAAGCACGAATAAGAGTTTGTTGGATAGTCCAAGTGGATCAACAGTACAACGACATACAATTCGTAACTCTGGATTGAGCAATGTGGTTACAAATGTTAACAAGACTGCTGCATCTAACACGTGTAAGTCTTAATTGAAAATATGCTAAGTTCTTTGAGCTTTGGCATTTTCTTTGCAACATTATATTCATTTATTTTTATTTCATTGATCTTCGGTGTTTTTATAATTCTAAGATTCCTCTAAAACTATTTTTAAACAGCTCGGATTGCATCGCAGCCAAATATTGCAAACATTGATGATATATATAATGCTTGGGTATCTTCAAATCCGTCAATGCCATTAAGTAGTATAACTTATATAGACGGTATCCCAATCAAAGAATGGATCTCTAAAATGTATGCTCCAAAGGTGTTCGACGATGCTCCATATAAACCCGTGGCACATAATTCTATTCATTCTAATGTATATCACGGCACATCCAATGGCATCGGTTCAAGTAATATGTTTGTAATGGATAATCATAATACTGGAACTAATGTGTGTCATGATACAACTCATGGCCTAGCTCCGAGCAACGTGTTAGATGGAGATGAGCAAACTAGTGTTCCCAATATCTGTGAGTCCATGTTTAAATTTTTTTTATTCATTACACTTCAAGATTTTCTGACAACTTATCCTGATTTTTTCGCCATGTTGTCATGATATTTAGTGGATGAATTTGAGGATACTGATGATGACCTATCTACTGATGAAATTGATTGTGACATCTCGGACGGTAGGTGCATTGTACTATATGACATTTATTTTGTCTTAAATCTGTAGCAACTTAACTTATTATATTAATTTTTTTTAATTATAGACGATGTCCCTGAGTGCTCGGATTTCTCGAGTGCAGGTAATAAATCTATTTTTATATGGAGTCGTCGTTATTTCGACAATGTATAATCTATTTAGTTATTGGACCTTTGACTGTCTCAACAATTAAGTTATTGATTCATGATTTCATACTTGATAGAGTACAATGACATTGGGGATCCAGTATATTTTTGTGAGCATTGTGGTGCTATTTTTTGGTATGCTGAGGGAAATAAGAAGCTATCCAGAGTTAATAGACCCGTTTACACTATGTGTTGCAATCAAGGAAATGTCGTTCTTCCCGAGATGAAGAATCCTCCACGAGTCTTGAATGACTTGATTTTTGGTAATGATAGTAGGGGCAAGCACTTTGTCGACAACATCCGCTCCTACAACTCGATGTTCTCATTCACTTCGATGGGTGGAAAGATAGATAAAGGGATAAACAAGGGCAGATCCCCGCCGATATTCAGACTAAATGGTCAGAATCATCACAACATTGGTTGCTTGCTTCCAAATGACGATGACAAAGCAAAATTCTTACAGATGTACGTACAGGACTCTCATAATGAGATTGTCAACAGAATAGAATCTGTCAGGTCAGTTTGAACAGTGCACTAAAAAGTTTTTAATTTGGTATCCCATGTTTAATTGTTTTTTGTGTTGTTTTTCCAGGCGAATTCATGATATTGTATCTAAAAATATTTTGCCCATTTGTTTGCTTGACAGGTGTGAGGGTGTAAGTAACTTGCACACTGAGATCGTCTCTGATCTGAAGGAGATGCTGGACGAACATAATGTCTTTGCTAAATCATTTAGGATGGCAAGGGATAGGTTCAGTGAAAATAATTCTGTTGATCTAAAGGTGAGGCTTATTGGACGTAGAGGAGGAGATGGCAGACAATACGGCCTCCCACAACAGAATGAGGTTGCAGCATTGATCATAGGCGACATAGAAGAGGATCAACTTGAGCGTGACATAATTATTCAGACAAAGGGTGGAGCCCTTCAACGCATGAATCAACTCAACCCTTCATTTCTCCCTCTCCAATATCCATTGCTTTATCCCTTTGGACAGGATGGATATAGAAAGGATGTGCTGCTTACGCGTGCTGCCGAGTTATCTTCTAGAGGCAGAAAGAATGTCACTATGAGGCAGTATTTTGCCTACAGGATACATGAGAGAGCTAATGAATCTCCTTATATTCTGCGAACTAAGAGGTTATTCCAACAATTCCTGATTGATGGTTATACAATGATTGAAGCTGCACGTATGATCTATATCAGGACACATCAGCCACAGCTGAGATCTGAGTTATACTGTGGTCTGACTGATGCTGCTGGGCGAGGGGAGACGGACTCCGCAAGATTGGGAAAGCGAGTGGTATTGCCTGAGTCTTTTCAGGGAAGTCCACGTCATATGATGCAGAATTACCAGGATGCGATGGCCATATGTCGTTCGGCTGGATATCCAGAATGGTTCATTACTTTTACCTGCAACCCTAAATGGCCTGAGATTGGCCGTTTTCTAGAGCCCAGGGGTTTGCGACCGGAGGACCGACCTGACATTATATGTAGGGTGTTCAAGATCAAGTTAGATCAGCTGATCAGCGATATAAAGAAGAATGAGATATTCGGAAAGACTAAAGCAGGTATATTTTCCTTTTCATTATCTTCTCTGCACAATTTAAAATGATTGTCTCTCTTGAAACAATTGTTATTATCTATCAATTATTCGTTTGTCTTATGTCGTAATGATCATGTACTTTGTTCGTTGCAGTTATATATACTGTCGAGTTCCAGAAGCGCGGCCTCCCTCATGCACATATTTTGTTGTTCATTGACCAGAAAGATAAGAGTCCGAGTCCTGAAAAGATTGACAAGATGATATCTGCTGAGATTCCAAATAAGGAAATCGATCCCGTATATTACAATCACGTTAGGGACCTTATGGTGCACGGTCCTTGTGGTGCTTGGAATAAGAATTCCCCCTGTATGGATAAGGGCAAGTGCACAAAACATTACCCTAAGAAGTTTGTCAGCCGCACAACCATTGATAAAAGTGGGTTTGCTGTATATAGGCGTAGAGATGATGGCAGGACTGTGAACAAAGGTGGAGCGTTACTTGACAATAGATACGTAATCCCTCACAATCGCTATTTACTTTTGAAGTATGGAGCTCATATTAATGTAGAATGGTGCAACCAGAGCAGGTCCATAAAGTACCTGTTCAAGTATATACATAAGGGAAATGATCGTATTACGATTGCTTTTGCAAAGAGTGCTGATGCCGAATCGACCGTTGTCATTGACGAGATTGATATGTACTATGATTGCCGTTATGTCTCAGCATGTGAGGCAGTTTGGAGGATGTTCGCATTCCCTATTCATTATAGGGATGTCTCTGTTGAGCGCCTTAGCTTTCACCTCCCTGGTCAGCAGATTGTAGTATATGACGAAAGAGATGAGGTTGGCCAAGTCGTGGAACGGTGTACCGTACATTCCAGCAAGTTTATTGCATGGATGAAGGCAAATGAAAAATATCCTGCAGCCAGAAATTTGACGTACATAGAGTTTCCTAATCATTTCACGTGGAAACCGCTTACGCGTGAATGGGTTCCAAGGAAAAAGGGGGTGACTATTGGTAGAATGTTTTTTGTTCGGCCTGGAACTGGGGAAAAATCACATTTGCGTAATCTGTTGATTCATGTACGTGGTCCTACAAGTTACGATGATATAATGATTTGTTGATGGAAAGGTTTACACCAACTTCAAGGATGCTTGCTACGCTGCGGACTTTTAGATGATGACAAAGAATATATCGATGGAATAGTCGAGGCAAGTCAATGGGCATCGAAGCTTCATCGCGAATCTCTTCATTACTTTGTTGGTAACCGATTGTTTGGATAGGCCCGAGCATGTTTGGGAGAACTGCTGGCAACATCTATCGCGTGACGTTGAGAACATTTGTAGGGAGAATCCTGTCAACCAAGGTACCCAAGCTGTGTGGTATTGTTGTTTTACCCTTTTTCATACGTGAATCACTTACATATTTCATTTCCATGATGATGTTGTTGTCTTCCATCCTCAATGTTGTTGCTTATTTGTTTATTTACTTATTTATTTGTTAATCTATTTATTTATTTTGCAACATGAGCTAATTGTTTAACTTTTTATTATAGATAAGCAACTCACTGAAGAAGAAATCAAGAACTATGCCTTGGCTGAGATCGAGAAACTCCTTCGTCGACGAGGAAAGAGTCTACGGGATTATGGTTCTATTCCAATTCCAGATGCTTCATATTTTTCTGCTCTAGACAACATTTTGGTGAGTGAAGAATTGGACTACGATTCGATTGCATTGGCCCAGAACACTCTAGGTTGGTGTCGATTTGATCGATGAACAACGCTCGCATTTACACTATTATGGGAGCAAATTGACGGAGATAAGGGGGTGTTTTCTTTTTGTATGGACATGGTGGTACGGGGAAGACATTCTTGTGGAGGACACTGTCTGCTGCAATACGGTCTCGTGGAGAAATAGTTCTCAATGTAGCGTCTAGTGCTATAGCTTCTCTTCTTCTTCCGGGGTAGGACTGCGCATTCGAGATTTGCTATTCCATTGAATGCAGAAGCGGGATCAACATGCAACATCAAACAGGGAAGCCATTTGGCTGAGCTGGTAGAAAGAGCGAGGTTGATAATATGGGATGAAGCTCCGATGATGAACAAGCACTGTTTTGAGGCCCTGGATCGCACAATGAAGGACCTTGCAAGATTTAGTAACCCAGGGAGTAGCCAACTGCCCTTTGGTGGGAAGACCATAGTTTTCGGAGGTGATTTTAGACAGATTCTCCCTGTCGTACCCAAGGGAAACCGACAGCAAATTGTACATGCATCTCTCAACTCTTCTCATTTATGGCAGTACTGTAAGGTACTGAAAATATCACCTTTTTGTTAAGCTTTGTAGTATATTTATATGTCTTCCTGCTTTAGCACATTGAATGAGACTTTTTTTTTGTGTTTAATTTTTTGTTGCAGGTGTTGAGGCTCACAAGGAACATGAGGCTTCGTAATCTCCCCGGGAACGAACAATCGGACGAACTTCGCAGGTTCTCTGAATGGATTCTTAGCATTGGAGATGGGGAAATTGGAGGACCCAATGACGGTGAGGCAATGATCGAAATACCTGATGACCTTTTGGTTCGTTGTTCGTCGGACTCTGTGAAATCCATCGTTGATAGCACATATCCAAAATTTTTAACCGAGGGACGCTCCCCTTCATACTTGAATGGGAGGGCCATACTTGCACCTACCCTTGAAGATGTTGGCATGGTCAACGATTACATGGTTAATATGAACCACTCTGAATTGAAGATATATTATAGTTCCGATTCGACTTGTAGAACTGATGAGTCCAATAGTGACCTGCTTCGCGAGGTTCACACTCCAGAATTTTTGAATGGCATTACTGCTTCCGGTGTGCCGAGTCATGTTTTGAGGTTGAAAGTCGGCGTTCCAGTGATGCTAATGCGTAACATCGATCATTCGTCCGGATTATGTAATGGCACTCGACTTATAGTGACAAGACTTGGTGCTCATGTGGTCGAGGCAAAGGTTTTATCTGGGATTAGTGCTGGGAAGGAGTTTCTAATTCCCAGATTGAGCCTTACCCCATCGGATATAAGATTGCCTTTCACCTTCCAGAGGAGGCAATTCCCACTAATAGTTTGCTATGCAATGACCATAAACAAGAGCCAGGGACAAACATTAAATAATGTAGGGGTTTATTTGAGAAGGCCTGTCTTCACGCATGGTCAATTATATGTTGCCATTTCGAGGGTCACGAGTAGGACAGGATTGAAGTTTGTTATCTGCGATGATGATGGGCATCCAACAAACAAGACTACAAATGTTGTGTACAAGGAAATTTTCAGTAATTTATAGTGCATTCCATCCCAAACACGTCAGGTATATTCTAAACTCTCAAAGTCGTGTATGGTTAGTACATGGACAGTCAACTGCGATTGAGTTTTATTAGACATAGTATGGTCGGCCAAGGAAATGTCTGATTCTTTATAATTGTTATAGAATTTGTTATTGTTTATAGTGTACTTTGGTTGTGTTATGAAGAATGGTGGTTTTTATCAATTTTAGATTGCTTTTGAAGCTAAGACGTTTTGGCACAACAGAAAATTATGTGAAGTTTTTTTTTAATTTCTGGTGTGGATATCAACATGACGTATTTGTGCAAATATATAGGCAATTCTGCTGAAAACTCAAGAAATTCTTTTGCACTTTTTCCATTACGCAGGTTCTAATTTAACATGGGCATCTATCTCCCCCCGCAATGCACGAATGGGAATACTACGCGTGATTGAATTAAGATACGCGCTATTGAGAACAATCATCATTATTAAATTAAGGTACGCGTGTTTCCCTTGCTAAAACCTCGCCCTATTGATCTTTGAGTTCTTTTGTGTTAATCTTAACTTACAATTTTATCCACTACTTTTGTAGGGTTGTGATATAGAAACGCAATGGTTGTGTTGAGCTCTGGAATTCGAAATTGATGATTGATATTCGTGCTTTGTACTACAATATGGATTTCAATATGTTTTATTGGTTTTTGAGACTTTTGTGTTCGAGGTTGTTTCTACATTGAGTTTTATTGCTGTGTATTGTGTTTCGGGTATATTAGAATATTTACAAAAACAGGGGAAATTCTGTCAAAATATTTGGCCGACCTTTATTTGTGCATCACTGATTGTTACTCATATTGTTTTAATATTCTCAATCAAACACCTTTAACATTGATATGAAGTCTATATATGTCAATTTCCTATGACACTCCCGTGCAACGCACGGGTGAAGGTACTAGTATCTTTTAAATTACAAGATTTCTTCAAAACTAAATTCATGCATTTCTTAAAAGTGATGATATTAAAATATTTATTTCGGAAATAATTAATTCTTTTCATAAATAATTAGCTAAAAATAATAATTAATTAAAACTAATTCTATTACAATTAATTAAAATTAATAATACTGTTACGATTTAATTGGACTTGATTTCAATGGACGAAAATTGACATGGTTTCGTTGGACAAAAATTATTAAAAAATTAATTATATTGCTAAAAAATTAAAGGCATCTTTGACATGCACGATATCTTTTTAATTATAAAATATCTTAAAAATTAGATTCATATAATTCTTAAAACCGCGGCTAAAAAACTAATTATTTAGAAATAATAAATTATTTTTATAAATAATCAGCTAAAACAAGAATTAATTATATTACAATTAATTATATTTTTTAGATTTAATTTGGCAGATTCTCATTGGATGAAAATTGAGACAGTTTTATTAGACAAAAATTAATCAAAATTAATTAAATTACTAAAAAGAGGAAAATATAATTATTTCAAAAAATAAAAAATAATTAAAATTAATTATATTGCTGCAGGGAAGAAAAATGTGCTTACAAAATTAGTTTATCTTTTTACGTATTTTAAAATAAGGTTAAGTTAGCACCTATAAGATTTTTTATTATTAGAATTCGAGTGTTACATCTTATTATAAAGTAACTCGACCGATATTAAAATGATTATTACAAAAATAATTAATTATTTTCATAAATAATTTGCTAAAAATGAAAATTAATTACAAATAATACTATTACAATTAGTTAAAATTAAAATACTGTTACAATTTAATTGGATTTGATTTCAATGGGCGAAAATTGACACAATTTCGTTGGACGAAAATTAATCAAAATTAATTATATTGCAAAAACAGAAACATAACGTTAATTAAAGACATCTTTCTACATGCAAGATATCTTTCTAATTATAAAATATCTTTAAAATTATATTCATGCAATTCTTAAAATTGTGGTTAAAAAACTAAGTATTTATAAATAATAAATTATTTCTATAAATAATTAGGTAAAAACAAGAATTAATTAGAATTAATTATATTACAATTAATTATATTTCTTAGATTTTATTGGATATATTTTCATTGAAAAAAAAGAGATAGTTTTATTAGACGAAAATTAATCAAAATTAATTAAATTGCTAAATATGGGAAAACATAATTATTTCAAAAAATAAAAAATAATAAAAATTAATTAGATTGTTACGGGAAGGAAAATGTGCTTACGAAATTAATTTATCTTTACATGTATTTTAAAATAAATTTAAGTTAGCAGCTATAAGATTTTGGATTTTTAAAATTGGGCTGTTACATCTTATTGTAAAGTAATTCGAGTGATCATTAGTCCTTAATTAACTTTATTTACTTTTTCAGTATCATTTTTTTTCAAAATATGCTTTTCTTTTGATTCTCATATGTTTTTGTATTTTCTATAATATTTCTTCTTAGTTACAGTTGGTGGTAAAATATTAATATTTCTTTTTATATAATTACGTGTGTTTCAAAGGATCTGCTCCTTTTTTCTTTTTCTTTTTTAAGTGACGAGCTCCAAAAATACGTATTCAAATAGTAATGATATTTTATTTTGACACTACTTGAACCAACAATTATATAATAATTCTTTGGTTCAATCTATCGCTTTCGCTAGGGAATAAGTTTAAGAATTCTTATTAAACAATTGGCTATCGACTCAATCAGTTATTTGAATTATATGACTCAATTAGAATATTTTAATTGGCTTTCGACTATGTTAAATATTTATCTAAGTTTTCATCACCTAAATAAATATTAAAAATCCTACCTACTTTAAATTATTTATTTTATACTTAATTTTCCCTATTGATATTTTATTTTATTTTTAAGTATAATCAGTTAGATTGTATATTATTAGTATTAATCATATATATTTCGATTTATTTATCTTATCCAAATTAATTTAAATGTTATATCAAATCATTCAATATTTAATATGCCGAATATGTTAAATTAGTAAGTTTATGCCTAATAAGTTAATATACGTGTTTAATATATTTAGAAGGTATTTATTAAAGAAATAAAATGTCAAAACAAAAGTTTTGGATTAAACCATCACGATGGGTGCGGACGGGGATGAGAATTTTCTAGCGGGGCGGGATACGGACAGGGATGTGCAATGGAAGTTTGTAATTCTTATATCATCCGCGTTCCGCCTAGAGTAAATGAAGATGGGTCGGAACGAGGATAAGTGTTTCCCAGCATGGAAGAAATAGTTTAAGTGCAATAGATTGCATCTTCACTACATTGTTATTTTTATAACATATCTTTATACCGATTATATTTCATAATTAACATTAAAAATTATTATTTACATATTAATTGTTAATAACATAAATTATACTGATGTATAGTAATTAATATTTCCCAAAATTTATAATTGCATATAATAAAATATAAAATAATTTTAAAGAAAAAACAATGAGCTCTACGAATGTTAGTAGAGTTATTTTAGTATGGTTATTTTGATAAATATAATATTTAATATTATTTTATTTTGAGTTTATATTAGTAGATTAATCTTGCAATGAGCAAAATATAATATATTATCACAATCGCTGTTACGAATTATCATCCCGTGCAAAGCACGGGTATAAATAATAATTAAGTTACTATTCTATGGAAAATAGTAAATTAAGTTGTGTGGATTTTCGCGAGTTGTTCCTTGCATATTTGCACGATGGATTAGTACGAAATATACGGGAAATTCTATCGAAATTTTTATAGAATTGTTTCAAGCTAAATTCTTTAATTTTATTGTTGTAACTCATTCTTTATTTTAATTTTTTTTGAATTTTATGTTAATATTATTAACATCTATCAATAATATTATTAGTTGAAAAATTTGTCCCCCGTGCAACGCACGGGTGAAATAGCTAGTATATATGAAAGAGATCTCTAATAAGGAATTAGGATGATTGAGGAGGAAGAGATGAAATGGCCATCAATTGTTGCTGCTATAATTAAGCGTGTGTTTAGATAAATTTTTATTTCATAAAATTAACTTTTTAAATCATGTACAACGCAATCGTAGTATCTTTATAATATATTATAGAATGTGTCTTAGGGTCCTCATATAATAATCTATAAATAAATAACAATGTTGAGGAGATCATGTAACTATATAACAAGATAATCAATATAATTCATAGGGCTATTTGAACATACAAATTAATCTTATTTATACTTTTTTTTATGCAACAAATTAATCTCATTGATACTTAAGAGTGCACTTATATATTTTCTCCTAATATATATAACTTCGTATATATGTTTCATCTTAAAATCTTAGTTCAATCTTCACCAAAAAAAAATTATAATTATTTGCCCTTAAATAATGTTATCTAAAATTAACAGTTACGTGTTACTTAATTAATCGATCAGTGTTGTCATGAACGAAGATGTGCCAGTGCTATGCATGATAGAGGTTATATCAAACCGTCCATATGACAATATATTAGTGGTACAGAAAATTGGATAGCAAATTTGGACTCTATTAGTGTTATTAGTTAGAGATTACAATAATAACTAATATTAAAATATCATATCACTATTTACCTTTGAATGCTATTCATGAATATCTCTTGTGCAACTGTTTTGGATAGATGTAGAATTCTAACTTTAATAAGATTAGTCTTTTCAATTTTCTCGATCGTTACCAAATATGCAGCAAACCCTACCTAAATAATCCAATAACAACCTAACATATATATACCAACTTTTAGTTTTCCACTATTCCTCACCAAATCAAGACATATGTATGATTTGTCAATGTGTACTTTGTCAAAGTACACATTTTCTTCAATAAGGTACCATATTTTCCCAATTCTTTCTCACTCATTTCAACTCCATATATATGTATGATTCACAAAAATTCGAATTAACACCATATTTCTTGTTGCATCCATCGCCAAATTCCTTGATCAAACCTTCAACTAAAAGTACAAAAATAACACCTACAATATGAGACATGATGATTATATCATAATTATTTATGATCTTGTTCTTGCCCTTCTTTCAACATTGATTATAATCCTTGTTGTCCTCCTATTGATTTCCTGCAAGAAGAAGAAGCCAATCAAGGCAGCGGATCAAGAAAGTAGTAATCCTCCGACAAAACGTACTGCGTGTTTGTATTCGTTAATGGAAATCGACACCGCCACTGAGCGGTTCAACGACCGGAGAGTCATCGGAAAAGGCCACCTCGGGACAGTATACGCGGCGGTGATGCTGCCCAAAGGAGAAATAGTGGCAATCAAAAGAATACATCCATGGTTAGTATTGAATAATCCAGGTTTTGGATTCACTTCAATACTAAAATGGCTTTCTCAAGCCGAACATCGCCACGTCGTACCAATCCTTGGATTCTCCGAAGCCCCGGGAGAGAGAATTATCGTAATGGAATTCAGAGGTATGTTGAGTTTGGATTTCTATTTGCACCAAAACTCCGACGGGGTGGGGCTAATGGATTGGCGGCGGTTGAGGATTGCAGCAGGGGCGGCTCGGGGGATCGAGTACTTGCACGAAGTGGTGGCACCACCGATAATTCACGGTTGCATAAAGCCATCAAATATATTGATTGATGAAAAGTTTTGTGCTAAAATAAGTGACTATGGGTTATACTTCATGGCGGCCCGTGAGAGGCACGGGGTCGCGGGTTACATTGACGAAGAGTATTGGCTAGAGAAAAGAGGGGCTTCAAAGGAAAGTGATGTGTATGGATTTGGTGTGGTTTTGTTGGAGCTTTTGAGTGGTAGAAAAAGTGAAAGAGGGTTGCTTGTAAAATGGGCAATGCCGTTGATAAAAGAGATGAAATTTAGTGAATTTTTGGACCCTAGACTTGCAATTCCCAGTGATACTAAGCCTCTTGTTAGATTATCTAGAGTTGCTTTGGCTTGTGTAGGGAATTCTAGGAAAAATAGGGTTTCTATTGCTCAAGTTGTAGCAATTTTGAACAATTTAGAGATGGAGTTGTAAAGCTTAGTAGGTTGATTTGTTTATTTATGATGGTACGTGACATAGTTGTAGTAGGAGTATTGTTAAGATAGAATTCTGTTCCCACTTATAGTGGTTGGGTGGATGCACCCCCACCCACCTACACCGCCACGGACACCCCATCGGCCCGTGGACCCTTTTTCAATTCCATTAAATTGTCTTTTGGTGCATATATATGTTTGGCATATAGATATTATTTTTCAAAATCATTAGGCTAAACAAAGTATATCACCTTTGATCAGGCACCCACTGTGGGCACGTGACGCTACCTCATGGCGCCACATCATCACACGAATTTTTTTTTTTTTTTGATATCTACGTTAAGTTAGACGAATAATACATAACTGCCCCCTGATCGTGGGGGGCCTCACCCGACCCCTATCATTTTTTTTCCCCGATTGTGGGTACTGTAAGGTACCCGCAGTGGGTATCGGATCATAACTGCAAAGTATATATTATTTTTATAATTTCTGCCTTTGTTATTGGACAAAAGCGGATGCAAAACGACAAACGTGTATCGCACGCAACCGACGAATTATGCAACTTTGTAAAATATATGATTTTGTTTCCATTGTTCCTTCGTAAAAGAACAACATAAATTATTGAATGTTGCTCACGGATAATTCTAATCATGGCTGCATAAGTGATAATAAATCAATCCCCTATATATAGAAGATTAACCAAGATGAGTCGATATGCTGTATAAAAGTCTGTTCAACTTGGCATAAGAAAATTAATTATATGTAGATATGATATGGTCGATTGTCTATAAACTTGACCCAATTCTTATTTACTCATCTATACGTACCCTTTGAGATATTGATCCCTATATATGAAGATTGATGGGTAATATGATAGAGGCTTACGGCTTTTTGCCGAAATAACTTTAATAATAATGGCGTTCAGGGTGGTGACATGTTTGACTAAATAATCAAAAAATTAACCAATAATGATGAATAATTATCATTTTTATTTATAATTAAAACTTGATATATATATATATATATATATATATATATATATATATATGGATTTTGTTCACCTCCTCACATGGGGAGGTGCCCACGCCACGTGGCGTCCTCCCAAGGGTGCCACGTCATCGATTTTTGTTTTCTATAAAATACACACACACAGATATATATATATATATATATATATATATATATCAACGTTAAGTCAGATGTATAATACATGACTGTCCCCTGATGGTGGGGGGCCGATGTGTCCCCCACGAATTTTTTTTCTCCACTGAGAGTAACATAAGCTACCCACAGTGAGTAGGAGAACATGACTCATTATAGGTAAATTGGAAGTTGAAATCGGATCTTGATTTTTTAGGAGGCAGAAATTCTGGCCATGCTATTTGTCATGTTGGTTGTAACCAACCTGCCGTATATACTATCAGAAACAGGATTTTCAGGAGCGATCGTCGTCCATATAGCTTCGTGCTTATAGAACAATAGGAACAATGTCGCTCATATTCCTCTACATACACGAGATTATAGAGATGATTGGGCTGTCCCTAAAGGTTCAATTTCTTGTAATGATATAGTCGAATAATATAGTTGAATAATACCAATAAATTTCTAATTTTTCATTTTTTTTTCTTTTCTCCTGCAGGTTCGGTAAGTAATAATAGCGCTGGACTTGCACCAAAGAAGAGTGAATTTCCAATTTTGGAAGATTAGTGAGATTGGCATTGTTTCTAATTTCTTGAGTTGTATTTGGCTATATATTTGCAATCTGGAAAATTAAATGTGAAGCCTTGATACACGAGATACATCTTCGGCTTAGAAGACGAGTGCCATAAAATAAAGTTGGTTCACGTAACAAATGTGTTGGGTTGATTCATTAACCGCATAATTAAAACGTGTACTCTAAAGTAGCCCGAAAACTATAAATACGACTAAAAAGGTGAAATATAAATATATGAGTCCATTTTCTCATCAAATTTTATAAAACGACTCAATTTTATGTTTGATCATAATATTTTAAGGTCATAATTCTTGTTAGTGGTACATGAGGTTATTTTATGCCACAATTCTTATCTATTAGCGAAAATACGTACAAATAAATATATTAGAAAATATGTCACCTAAATTATGTCTGACCAAATTTTTAAGTCGAATTATTTGATAAAATTTCATGGTATATATCATTTGGCCTTATAAGTTATAAGTGATCATATATTTAAATGCCATATATTATTAATTTATAACAATGTGACTTTATATCATGTCAATTAATTTCCAATTGGCGATAGATAGAGTTATTTGTGGCCCAATTATATCTATTCGCAACACAATAAATTATGAAAAAAAAAAACATGTGCCACTTAAAACTAAGTTTAAGAAAATTCTTATGATGAACTGTATGTTTAATTGGTATAATAATAATTTGTTCGTATAGTAAAAACTTCATGAAATTAAAATTTGTAATTTGGGTAATCTTTATTTTTAAAATGTTGTACAAATAATTGTAAATAAATTGTTAGTAAAAAAGAGTGATAAACTCATAAACAAGTGTTTATTAAATTAGCAAATCTAATAATTGAAAACATACTAAGCATAATTTTATTTGATTTTGATATATTTTATTTAAGTTATTAAATAAAAAAATTGGAAAAACATTCAATGCACGCGCACGTGTTCAGTTTCTGAATGAGATTTCCTACAATTTGGAAAAAAAAATATAAATTAGCTGATAAACACCAAATACTCCCTCCGTCCCAAAACAATAGGCTTATGTTGACTTTTACATAGATTAACAAAATTATAATTAATATTGTTGAAAAAATAAATTTGAATTATATTTTTCAAATATATCCCTATATTAAATGATGATAATACATGTTTATTAATAACGATGCACATTAAATAAGGTAATAATAGGAAAAATAAAGAATTAAAAAGATACAAATAGAAAGTATGCTATATTTTGGGACAAATGAAAAAGAAAAGTGAGTTTATTGTTTTGGGACGGAGGGAATATCATTTTACGAAGAACTAAATCTGTATATGCACTTAATTGTTTATTGGAACATATAAAATTTAATAAATTTTCCTTTTGCACAGACAGATTAAACCATTTAAATAAGGTAATAATAGAAAAAATAAATAATTAAAAAGATACAAACAGAAAGTAAGCTATATTTTGGGACAAATGAAAAAGAAAAATGAGTCTATTATTTTGGGACGAAGGGAATATCATTTTATGAAGAACTAAATCTATATATGCACTTAATTGTTTATTGGAACATATAACATTTAATAAATTTTCCTTTTGCACAGACAAATTAAACCATTTAAATGTTTTTTGTTTTAGAACATTATTATAGCATTGCATTTTTGTGTATATATACTCCCTCCGTCCCATTTTGATATCCCAAATTATACATAAGTTTCCATAGTAAAAATTTAATTTATATTTTACTAGACTTAAATACTTCTATTTATTAGGTAGTTTGTTAGCAATTATAGGAGCAGGTATAGGGTTAGGTAATGGTTTAGGTAAAGTAATTTTTTAGACGAAATTACCCCTTATGCCCACCCCACATTCAGGGAGCGGGGTAATTTTGTCCAAAAAATTACTTTCCCTAAACCATTATCTAACCCTATACCTACATTTACCATTTTCGATATTTCTTTATGGAGGAGGCATTTTAAAAAAATTACAGAAAAGGTTTACATTCCCAACTATAATAATTATGTTTTATTAATTTGTGTGAAAAAATAACCATGCCTATCAAAATGTGACGGAGGGAGTACAATTTTTATCTTTTTACACTCACGGTATTTGGATTAATTTTGATGACCAAACATGTCTTCAATAACAGCAAAATTCGTGCATTGCAAGAGTGCAATATACTATATCGTATTTTGACCCTAGTAATTGTACTTCAATTTTCGTTCTCAATTTATACAAAATCAAACAATGTGATGCATTAATTATTGAAAGATCTAGACAAAAGAGAAAAAAAAAATACTGAGTGAATCAGTAAGGTGCATGTCGCTCATAAATATGTGATTGATCGACCGAGATCATGTCTAAAATGAGTAACAGTTGATAATATATTGGTTAAATAAGCCAAATTACTAAAGTCAGTAGGTCTTAATGTAGTTTAAAAAGAAATACCAAAACAAGAAACATTTGGTATTAATGACAGAAGAGTAACAACTCTAGAAACTCTCCGATGGACAATGATGAATTTTTGAAGGCCGGTGCCTGGGGTCGGAAATTTCTGACAGCAACAATCGTCAAACATTTCTCAAGATGAAACGAGCCGTCATAAAATACTGACGGACTTGATGACAAGAAAAGCCAATAGCTCCATAAACTAGCCAGAAAGATCTCTCCACCGCCCTCTTATCCGTCCGGTGGTGTATTTATAGCATTTTCGTTCTTAAATTTTAATGAATGTCATATTAGTAACATATATAACTGCATGGTGTATTTAGCAAAAACATATTAATTAACCTAGTTTAATTAATTACAGAAGTTCATTATTCATCAAAAGGGGCTTACAATCAAATATAATATAAGTTCAAAGGTAGAAATTAGAGATTAAGTAAACTACAAATGCAAGAAGACAACTTTTATTGGGAAGTAATATAGCGGCAGCAACGGAATGTCAACTAATCCATATCTGGCATGGTTTGTATGTCTAATTAGATGATCAAGAGGGAATTGTACATAATGACCAATAATGTATAGACGTATAGTTCTATTGGACTCCTTTCAACATTAGTGACGAAATTGTTATCGTATCACGTTGTTTAGCTAAATTTGTGCATTATATAGTAGTGATATTAATATCCACTTAGCACAAAAAGGATCTAATCATCAAATTAACACAACATTGTTTTTATCAAGCAATAGTTCGTAACTTACATGCCCAACATGAATGGTAAAATAGTTTTTTGCGTTCAGAATAAATATTCATCAAAAAGTTTTCAATCCAATAGAATCATCCACGTAGATGGTCCTTTCTTCAGTTTTTTCTTGCGACAATTCTCATCAGGGGTAGACCAAATTGGGCCACTTTGCTACCCAAATGCTAAGAGCTTTACAAAAAAGGAGATAATTAACAAAATCAATACTTTTACTCAAAAAAAAAATAAAAAAAAAAAATCAATACTTGTGTCATGTGTCACGTAATTTAAGATTTGGAATATACATATTTCTTGTATCATCATCATTATTATTATTATTATTATTACTAGTATTTTCTCCCGTGCATTGCACGGGGAGATTTATGGCCAAGTTATAATTTAAAATATGTGTAAAATAAAAGTTATAATAACATATTTTCCTTTTTTTTCTTGGTAAATAGCATAAGAAATGACAATTTAATCAGATTGGGACTCCACTTCAGGCCGTTTGGTTATAAATTTTTCCTTGATTTTGCGTGATTTAATGGAAGAGATATGAATGGGAGATTTAAAAAGATCACACATGATAATAACCCGGATTGGAGGGATAATGAGTGAATATATGGATTTCATTTTTTTCATGGTAAAAAGATATGGATGGGAGATTTTAAAAAATCACACATGATAATAACCCGGATTTGAGGGATAAGGAGTGATTCTATCAAAAGATGAGGGGTGATAAGTCGAGTTGGAAAAGACATGTAGAAGCGGCAAAACTTATTGTCATAATTAAAAATTAATTTTTTAATTCAGAAAAATAGGTGAAAGTGGCGGAAAAATGTGCTGGTTTATAGATTATTATTATTTAAAAAAAATTTCTGCGTGCGGTTATAAATAACTGCTTCCCACTTCACCATTGTAACTTCATTTAATCACGAAACTCATACAACAATTTCGTACCCTCTTGTGCATATTTTCCATATCAATCCTTCATCAAACTAAATAATGTCACTAGTATTTGGGAGGAATTTATTTTTGATACTTGTCTTGGTGCTCGTGTAACGACCCACCATGACACGCATAATAAAAATTGACAAAATCGGCGACATAGCAACACGAAATCATAAATTAAATGCCTAATTCACGATAAACTAAATAATAATTAAATTAAGTGTTAAATAATTTATTAGCGAGAGAGACTTCACACAAAAAATAATAAAATAAGGTTAAACACGCAAAGAGAGCGTGATATGTAAAAGTTAAATACGTAAAATGGTTAAAATGGTGCCCGACATTAGAAATTTCTAACAATAGAACTAGTCTTCAGAAATTTCTGACGATGAGACCGGCCAACGAAAAATACTTATGGATTTAATGCTGTGGCTGATAATTTCTGACGGCCTTAGCTAAGCCATCAGTTTTGCTGTTTGGAAATTTTCAACATCTTTGTTAATGTGGTTGACAATTTCAATATCATTTTTAGCTGTTATAAAGTTTAATTTTTTTTTTTCTTTTTATTGGAATATGCAATAATTTTTTAAGATTGACTTAGTTACAAGCTATCATATATTTTCTGGTGAAACCATAATGAATTGGTTTCTAATATATATATATATATATATATATATAATTTCTAATAGTTCTCCCACTTCATCTGATGCCACATCAAACTCAATAATTTCACTAGTATTTGAGAGGAATTTGGTTTTTACACTCTTGGTGCTCGGAATATGCTCATCATCCTTTGTAGCTTCCCGTGGCCAAAAAGAGGTATCCATGGCCCAAAAACACGAGGAATGGATGGCCAAGTTCGGACGTGTGTACTGAGATGACAAGGAGAAGGCGATTTGGTTCGATATTTTCAAGAAAAATGTAGAGTTTATTGAGTCTTTTAACTGTAAAGAAAATCACAATCACAAGTTAGGTGTCAATGAGTTTGCCGATATGAGGAATGAAGAATTTCGTGTCTCTTATATTGGGTTTAGAATGTCATTCACTCAATCACCTAACTTTACCGCCTTTCGCTACAAAAATGTGTCTCGAGTTCCTACAAGAGTCGATTGGAGAGAAAAAGGAGTTGTAACTGGAATCAAGACTCAATGCTATTTATGTGGCAAGGGAAATATTTTATCTATGTAGTCAACAATATTAACAAACAACGAATCTGCATATAATGTTACCCATAATATTTTTTGGTAGAGACACCACATTTTAAGAAAATTCTTATGATGAACTATATGTTTAATTGGTATAATTTGTTACCCACTGATCTTGGGCGGAATTAATAGCGTCCTAGTTCCCCAACAGTTTCCTACAATTTGAAAAAAATATAAATCTGGTGATAGACATCAAATATCATTTTACGAAGAACTAAATCATTTAACAAATTTGCCTTTTGCATGGGCAGATCAAACCATTTAAACGTTTTATTTGTTTTTCGAACATTATAATAGCACTGCATTTTTGTGTTTTTCTATTATATAGTTGTTCCAATACAATTTTTAGTTTTTTACACTCAGAGTGTTTAGATTAATTTTGACGACGAAATATGTTCCGTGCATTGCAGGAGTGCGGTACACTATATCTTATTTTGTCCACAATAATTGTACTTCAATTTTCATTCTCTATTTATACAAAATCAAACGATAAGATCCATTAATTGTTGAAAGATCTAGACAAAAGAAAAAAAAATACTAATTGGTTCATTGAGGTGCATGTTGCACATAAATATGTGACCGATTAACCGAGGTCTTGCCAATCCAGTTATACATCTAATCAATAATAACAATTTCTATACATTACATGGGTTGAAACTCATTCAGCCTTTTTGAATAGTGAAACTAGTTTATTTAAATACAACATGTATATTTGTCAATTGTGTGATTGAAAACTCAACCCTTCGTATGTACCAAAAATTGCCGAAATTTAAGCGTTACACTACTTAGATTGTGTGAAGTTCGTGGCCGACCCCTAGACTAGCCTAATGAATTGGTGTACGAACAGGCTCATACACTAGCTTGCATGCTGACCCATAAAAGGCCCATCGGCCCTAAATTTTCCTTGAAGGGAACAGGAATTGCCATTCTGCTACATAGTGCTTGTTTAAATAATAATAATAATAATAATAATAATAATAATAATTAAAAAGTAATTTCCATTAAAAAATATCATTCGAGAGAATTTGTTGTTAAAAAGTAAAGAGTATGTGAATAAATATAAAACTAAAAAAAATTAAAAAATAAAAAATGTATAATATATAGAAATTAAAATGAGTTATTGTAATTTTGCCAAACAAGAAACACCTGTTTCATAGATATAATATATAATTAGGCTTTGGCCAATGTTACTTTTCCACGACCACGAATAGAGCACCACGTACACACTCCTTAGTGGAGCTAGCATCACATAAAGTGAATAGATTCACAGAGTAGATAAAATTTCAGTTTTAAGTACATTGAAGGTGTAACATAAGCATCACAAAGAGTACGATACTTCAACTACATCAACTAGTTGGTTCACAATTTACGCAATCAACTATTTTGACGTGCCATCAAATAACCATCTCTAAGTATAAGAATTTGTTCTCAGATTATCAATTGTGATAAATTAAGTGAAAAAAAAAAAAAACTATAGTAGCTCATGCATTTGTATAAACTATTTGGAGAATAATTAATGTGAAAATTATAATCTTTTGGGTGGAATATAAAATGAGGCAAAATCTCGATTTATCAAAGTCAATATAAGATCAAAAACCATGACTTCCTAATGTAAAATAACACCGAATTCACACGTTTTGCCTCCTCTGAATTGTAATACACGTTAATACCTAATGGTTTGATTTGGTTCTTTTTTTACTTCATCTTTTGAATTTCTTTAACTGAAAGTATAAATTTCCAAAACGTCCCCATTACCCATTTATTTACCTCAAGTTGGCTCTCTTGCTCTCATCTCTTACTCACTTGGACGTCCTCATGCATCGCCATAAGATGCGCCCCATGTTATAATATTCAATAGTTTTATTTTATTTTATTTTTTTACAAGAATGATTAATCTGTTTCAAACATACAGGGTAAATTTTGCAGTGTTGTTCAGGAGCATTGCAACTTATCATTGTTTGAAAAGTTGGGCAACAAAATGCAAAAAGCAATTAGGAAATGGTTGAAAAACTCAAATATTTCTAAGAAATCAGAAGGCGGTAGATTAGACTAAAAAAAAAAAAAAACTCCTTCCGGCCCAATTTGATAAGTTAGTTTTCGTTTCTAGTTTGTCCCAAATTATAGGCAAGTTTTCATATTAAAATCTACTTTATGTTTGATTTGACTTAAATACAATGGCGGATCCAGGATTTTTAGCCGGGGGGCTGCAATACAGAAAAAAATTTAATTCGACTAAAATTATGTATAAAAATTTTTTTTTTCTATATAAACTTTCGGAATTTTTTTTGGGTCGGGGGGCTACCACCCGTGCCGGCCCCCCCTAGATCCACCCTTGCTTAAATACTCCCATTTATTAAGTATGTGGATAGTGCATTTACTTTATAGGAGGGTATTTTAAGAAGATTTTTAAAAAAGTTTGCATTCCTAATAATAATAATTGTGTCGTCTTTATTTGAGTGAAAAAAAAAAAAACAAGTTTATCAATTTGGGACGGAGGGAGTACATGATCAGGAGTTGGAAAAAGAAAAACTTTAACGTAGCACACTATTCTAGTTTAGTTTAGGAAATTAGAAAGCAGTTAAACGCCTTTAATTAGCCTTTAATTAATATTAAATTATTAATACTCCCTCCATCCCAATTTAATATAATTGTTTTCCTTTTTAGTTTATCCCAAATTATAGACAAGTTTCCATATTGAGAATTTACTTTATGTATGATTTGACTTAGGGGTTGTTTGATTGTGGATAAAAGTTATCCGTGAGGTATTCCATGTAAAATGTGTTGTTAATATTATATTGAAAAGTGTATATGTGGTTGAAAAGAGGAGAGAGAAGAGTGTTGGATAAAAATTATCTTGGATAGAATAAGGCCTTAAATACACATATTTAGAGCATCTCCAACAAACTCTTTAAACATAAGTTTCTTTATAATTTAAAGAGTTAAGTCTTAAAATTTTACTCCAACAAGCTCTTTAAATTAACAATTTAATTTAGAGAGTAAGTTTGACTCTCCAAATTTGGAGAGCCAAACTCATTCTTTATAATTAAATGATTACAAGTTTCAAGGTTCTATTTCTTAAATAATGTAATCTACAATTAATTTTATTGGTCATTAATATTTAAACATATTATTACTAATTAAAGTTGAGATAAAATAATAATTTTTTTTGAAAAGAGTAAAATAAAGAGTTAAAATTAGAGAGCTTGTTAAAGCATTTAAAACTTTTCATACTTTAAATTTAAAGATGCTCCTTATTTAATGAAATATACTCTTTAAAAATAAAGAAACTGTTGGAGATGCTCTTATTAAGTAGATGGATAGTATATTGACTTTATAGGAGGGTATTTTAGAAAGATTTTAGAAGAAATTTACATTCCCAATAATAATAATTGTGCTTTCTTAATGTGTGTGAAAAAATAAATAAGCCTATTAATTTGAGATGCAAGACGTACTTACCACTCACTTTGGAAAAAGACTAGTTGACCACGTATTCTTTGCCTAATTTAATTTAATTCGTCCCTTGTACATGAATCTTTTGTCATTTCTTAAATAATAGTAATAGATACACCTAGTTATTAAGATTATGCGTTGCTATCAAGACTTCATACAACTTAATCTTCTATTATTTGAGATTCATTTAGCATACAAAATATTGTGGGAACATATATTTGGGATAGTCTTAATCTATGAGAATATTAAAAATAAATGACTTAGAATTTGTTAGGTCACTTTTTCGACAATGAACAAATAGCATCAAATTAAGCTCATGTAAATCGAGTAGAGTTTCGGTGGATCAACACAATGAGAAAGCCAAAACCAACTTGAAGTTTCTAAAGGATCGAATCATCAAACAAACAACGTTGTTTTCAAACATGCAATAGTTCGTAACTTACACGCCCAACATGCACTACTAGAAACACAGTTTTCTGTGACGAAATTTCCTATAACTAATTGTTATAAATTGCAATTTATGATGGCGGTTGGACGACCATTAGATATTTCTGACGATGGCATAAATATCGTCAAAAATTTCCGACAACAATGTCTTTCATCGTCGATAATTAATGATGACTAAACCTGTCGTCAGAAATTTCCAACGACTGACCTATGGCCGTCGGAAATGTACGACAACCGAATTTGAACCGTCGGAAATTTTCAACGATGCATCGTTATCGGTCGTCAGAAATAGCAAAAATATCTACTACAAACCTCATTTCTCTACTTTCCTAGACCTTCTTTCCCACACCATTGCTCTGTTCCTCTCTTCAAAAATTTCCCATCCTCTCCATATTTCAATCTTCTAATCTTTCATTTTCACTAAAAATTTTGACAATAAATCCTACAAAAATGGAATGCTAGCAAATTTGAAGAGGAAAAGTAGTATTCTTTCAAGGTAATTCAATATCTCTTTTTTTCGTTTAACTTCTTTTTTTTTTTTTTATAACTATTGTGCACATATAATGTTAGATTTAAATTCAATCATTCATATTGTTAGTCCATTGTATACTATTCGCTTATTTGAATTTTTTTTTAATTTTGCTAAACATTTGAAATGAAAAACTATATATATATATATATATATATATATATATATGCATTATGTTAACATACAATATATGTAATGTATTAACATCACAAGTTATTTCATGAATATATTGAGACTTTATATAAATTATTGTGTGTATTTTAAATGTCTTTCCATAAAAAATGAAATTTATGAGTTAAGTTTTCACTAAACCTTTATTTGTAATTATTTCCATAATTTGTATTTATTATTATTTCCAAAGAAATCCTTTTTTTTAAAGTTATATATAAAATGAATGAGATGAATATAAATAATTCTTTAAGATTGCATTTTCAAATTAATTTGTTAATGAGGTTTTAATTCTAGACTATGATCAAATAATAAAACTTAGGTAGTATGTCTTGACGTATTAAAATAAATCTATGGAAATACAATTTAAATCCCCCTTTTATGGTTATCCTAATTTAATGTACTATTTGCTATTATGCAGTATGTCATACAATAGGAGTTAGATGCATTCTAGATTCAACAACAGGTTTCTTTCTGAAAGATTTGTTGCAAGGGTCGAAGAGTTTCTAGATTTTGTGTTTTCTCACTGTGGGATATCGATTATTGATAAGATAAAGTGCCCGTGCATTGGCTGCGATAAAATTGTATATCTTGAACGGGATGTTGTTAATTATCATTTGCACAGACGTGTTTACTGTCACGTATACCATATGGACTATACAGGGCGAAGAATTTGTTGGCAATACATCAAAATTGGGAGAATCACTGTCTGCACAATCAAGACGGGAGTGACATGACTTACACTAATTTTATTTACACATGGTGCACAAAATGTAATCTCATGAAGTCTACGTTGCTACTGAAAGAACATTCAAACAAACAATTTAACGTTATCTCATTTCACATGCAAGTTTTCCCTGAGATTCCTCGTCCAATAGTGTCGAAAGCATTTTTCTATAAAACTCATCAGCAACTATATCGCACATTTTATTGGATATCCTATTAAATTAGGCGAAGAATATCTTACGGGTCACTTTGATATACTCCCCGCTAGGGATGCAGAAACATTTTTCCTCCCACAGAGGATGGTTTCATTGCAGCTCGTTTTTGCTGCAAAAATGTGACTAATCTCCTCTATATATCAAAGGCTTAATGAGTCTCCACTCTGAATTAATTGCTGACCCTAATGTTTTGACAAGTGACTTCCAATAACTTCATATGAACTATGGCGAAGTAAACCAATGTTTCAAGTCTTAGGCAACAGAGGTTAGTATACTTATCAAACTCATCTCAAAATCTGATTTACCTTTGTAGCATCTTTAAATATATCATACTTGGAAATGCTTCTGTAAAGAATACACAAAAGAGATTTCAATGCATGCTCATTAATATGCTCAATGCATTGTCTGAACAGTTGATCGCAGCTACTTGGTTCTTTACATCTTCATCAACTAGGGTTTCATTCCCCTCAATTAAATTGATGCATTTGGCCATAACTCAGGTAATGACATAGTCAGTGCCATGCTTAAAAGAATCGCATTTAAAAAAATCCAAATGAATGGCCGAGTTTTGACATAACAAGTTCAAATTTTGACGCAAGGATTTGTCGAATTTGCTTCATAGTTCAAATTTTAAAGCTTATTTCAATCTGGTCTACCATGACATATAATTTGTGCGAGACACATGACGGCTGAAGACATGAAAATTTTGAGTACTTGCACTAATATGTGTCATTTTTAAATATATCAAATGGGAGACCGAAATAATCCACTTCCAACATGTCACGATCAAAATCGAGATTTAAAACTATGATGTCTAGTGCTACAAGACAACCGAGAATATATTGCAATTCATACTCAGAAATGCTCTTGTAAAGAAGACGCCGAAGAGATTTCAATGCATGCGCATTAATATGCTCAATGCAATGTCTGAACAGTGGATCGCAGCCTACTTAGTTCCTTACATCTTCACCAACTAGGTCTCATTCACCTCAATTAAAATGATGCATTTGGCCATAACCAAGGTAATGACATAGTCAGTGTATGCTTAAAAGAATTGCATTTTAAAAAATCCAAATGAGTGACTGGGTTTGGACATAACAGGTTCAAATTTTGACACGAGGATTCGTCGAATTTGCTCAATACCTCAATTTTAAAGCTTCTTTCAATTTGGTCTACCATGATATATAATTTGTACGGGACACGTGATGGATGAATACACGATAATTTTGAATACGTGCACTAATATGTGTCATCTTTAAATATATCAAGTGGGAGACCCCGAAATAATCCACTTCCAACATGTCACGAGCAAAATCGAGATTTAAAACTATGATGTCTAGTGCTACAAGACAACCCAGAATATATTACATTTCATACTCAAATGCTTCTTTAAACAATACACTGAAGAGATTTCAATGCATACTCATTAATATGCTCAATACAATGTCTGAGCAGTGTGATCGCAGCTATTTGGTCCCTTACATCTTCACCAACTGGGGTCTCATTCACCTCAATTAAATTGATGCATTTGGCCATAACATAGGTAATGACATAGTCGGTGTCATGCTTAAAAGAAGCATATTTTAAAAAATCAATATGAGTAACCGGGTTTGGCCATAACGGGTTCAAATTTTCACCTGAGGATTCGTTGAATTTGTTCCATGGCTCCAATTTTAAAACTTCTTTCAATCTGGTCTACCATGACATATAATTTGTGCCGGACACATGACGACCAAAGACACGGTAATTTTGAATACTTGCACTAATTTATGTCGTTTTCTGCTTAAGATTTAGCAGGAGGGGATGCAACGCCGCCTTGTGGATATTGACGGGATCATCGATCTACGTTACAAGGCAAATGAAACATACCCTGAAAAAATCTCGCTCACAACCAAAAGGCCATCCAAATAGAGAATTTAGCATATTCTTAGTTTCGGACACTAATTTTTCTAGAGATTACTCTTCAACTAGAGTTCAGAGCATTTAGGTATAGAGTGGATCAGCCGGCATGTAGCGTGTTCCATTCAATAATCGATTAAAACCTATATTGAATATAGCACGAGTAATATCTACATAATCCTTATTAGGGATAGCAAAACACTTGTCCTTCCATGGAAAATAGTTTTGTTTAACTTCACCAATGCTTCGAAAACCTCTAAAATATATGAAGGGGTACACTCTCCTCCATTCCGACAACGAATTAATTTCTAACTTGACAAGCACATTCATGTTGACGTTGGTGGGAGACCAGACGAGATTTAGGGTTGAAACCAAGCGAGAACACCAAGATTTAGCGTAATTGAAGCGTTTGAGGGAATTCAATGATTTTTTTAATAGAGGGAAATTCAATGGCAATTAGTGTTTTTTTTTAATGAGAAGTATTGTTTTTAATTATTGTTAATGGTAATTATTGCTTTTTATCATCTAATGAGAGATTTATCACAAAGATTATTGTAGACTACATTATCATGAGGTGTTTGATTTTAGTTAATTATTATGTTATTTTAATTAATCACGTAACTAACAATCTTATAACTAATATTTTTTTTTAATGGGACTAATGGGTAGTTATATGCTTCCTACATAGTTGGTCAATAATAATCCTAGATTTTTTCCCCATATTTCATTAATATTAGCACATTTCTTTCAAATAAATTCAATAACTCTACAGGCTCCAAAAAAAAAAAAAAAAAAGAAAAAAAGAAAATCAATAACTCCACATGAATCAACTAAAAAAATTTCAATATCAATAAATTGTACTCTAGGATCTATATTTGAGTCTCCTCCCAAGCCAATAACACATCCTTCATCCTTGGATGTTCTGACATAAATCATACCTAAGTGAACGTCTTTGGGCCACTAATGTACTTGCCTTAGCATCCTTCATCCTTCATGATTTCTAAAGCATTAGCTTACCTTACCTCAGTGAACGTGAGTATATTAGTGGCCGGACAAAATTATATATTTTTAAAATGAATTAGATCTGTGTTTATTGTTGGAAACTATAGTGAATAAATGTTTTCCCATTTCTATTCGGTCTTTAATAAGAAATCAGTCATTTAGAAATTAAATGATGTTTCTTGTTTTAAATTTCATATTGTTTACCCCAATTTTTCTATTGGCTATTGTGGCAAGTACATAAATGGTTCTAGGGCATTATTTTCTAGTCTTGAAAATTACATGGCTTTATGTATCAACTTGCTGATAAAAGTTTGAAAAAAAAAATAGTAGCATTTTTTACAAGTTAATTAAATTATATCCTTCAATTGTCATTTTTAAAGGTTTCGGTCCTTCAACAATAATCATTCATAGTTTTCAACTTATTGGTCGCAGTTAGAACATGGTTTATTATAAGCTTGTTATCAATTCTCTTGACACATTATCTCTCGCGTATTTTTTTATTTTCTCTCTCCAACGTATTTATGTTTCTTCTTCTTCTCCTCCCTCTTTAGCTATGTCTTCTTTTTGCTTTTGTATTCCTTCTTCTCTATCAATAAAATCCACAAGAGCCATGGATGCCAAAAAGGGTCAAGTGAATTTTAGTTGTGTACATTGCAGCCATCGTTGTGACTACGTGATTGGGCTGCAAGAACACATCAGGAAAGTCTATATGAATTTATTCCGACATGGTGGTGCGAAGGACATAGAATCCCATAATTATGACAATCTATTTTCTTTCCTACTTATGAAAACCCAAACACGGGCATGTTTAATTCATAGGGAGGTAGAAGGAACTACTTAAGTCATAGAATTTTTTTGAAATGAATTAGAATTGTGCTTAGTGTTGGAAATTGTTTTGACTTGTAATATTTTTCCATCTCTGCTAGGTCTTTAGCAATAAGTCTTTCATCTTCAGCCTCGAAGGCACTATTAATATGACTTACTACCAATTGTGAGTCGTTATATACTCTTAAGCTGTCAATCACCATCTCCTGTGCAAACTTTAGTCCATCATTTCTTATGAGGATCACCCCAACCCCGAAACTATAGAATTTGATGCTCTACCTATGTATAGAAGCCAAGAGTCATGATTGGTAGTCAGTTTTTGTGCCCCAAAGACTTTGACTTTTTGTAAGTTAAAATGTAAAATACGCATTGATCTCTCTTTAAATAGTGTTCTTACCAAAATTTATGCTAAGGAGGGATGTTGAACGTCTGAATTGAATAATGACTCGTATCCTGAAAATGACTAGGGCTTAGGTGTGGATCTCTAAAGTGTGCTTGAACCTGCCAAAAAGGCGGCGAATGGTTGTTCGTTGCCCATTCAGCGTAAAAATTGGTTCGAGTGGGAAATACAGAAATAGGCTGAAGGAGCATATCTAAGAGCAAAATATGAAAATGTACATTTGAATAAACTAATTAAAGATGCCTTCTTTATAATAGAAAGAAGTAGACTTCCAATGGGATTAAGGAGTTCGAATTGTAGTGTGTCTCAAACTCCCTAGACTCTAGATAATCCTTGGATTACTTATTGAGTTAAGACTTTCCATTTTGGGAAAGTTCACTTGGTATAGGCTTCAATCTTTCGAAGGAGTTTAGTCCTAACTTGGCAATGAAAGGGGACGAAGAAAGAAGAAGTCGACCTCGGGATCAAGATTTTTACCCAACCCTATGGGGACGGGTTGCGTGCCTGATCCCATGGTCACCTTATAAGCTTAGGGCCAAGCTTTGTACTCGCCATGTGGTGGACTTGGGTTAGTAGAGTTGGGCCACAAGTGGGGCACAATACTTCGAATCGACATTATTGTGCTCGTCCCTACAACATTGGTAAGGAGCAATGCTCCGATCCACGAGAGGTCATGCATTGTGGTCGACCTCAATGTGGGTTTGGGACTTTCTTCAACTCATCACGTGTTTTCCTTGTTTGTGTTTTGACATGGCAAGATAGTGTTCGGGTAATCCACATAGCATGATCAAATGTTATAACTATTTTGAGCTAGTTAATTGTGTCAAATATCTTAATTGTAACATATTACTGGAATTTATTTATATAAATCAACTGTACGATAATTAATCAAACGTCGTCAACAACTTAACTCTTCAAGAAAGAATTGTTATTAATAGACTTCTATAGAATATTTGTTTTTTTTTTAAAAGGAAATTGAAGGAAATTTCAAAAAAAGTTGGTTTAGTGCATTTTTAATCCAAAAAAAAAAAGTTTGCGCAAATGGTAAAAAAAAAAAGTTTGGTGCGAAGATGGTCTAATTGGATGATTTTCGTCCATTCCGTCCATTACTTTGGTGCAAAAATGGTTCAATTGATTCAAATATTGATATTTTGTTCTCTTCCCAAGGAGCAAATTTGTCATACCATTAAAAAATGGGATTTTGGTGCAAAAGGTTCAAAAAAAGTTTGTTTGGTGCATTTTTAGTGAGAAATAAAAAAAAAGGTAGTTACATCAGTCCAAAATTTCAATTAAATTGTATGATTTTAGCTTTTATGTTTGTATATATGTTTACTTGGTCCGTAATTAGCATTGCAGAGCTTTACGAAATACTCAAGTCGCTTACTACAAAATTATTAGTTAGAAAAGGCTCCAAAAACGGAGAGCATCTAGTAGCCTACGCAATTGCATCAATAACATGAGCTCCCTCTGTAATATGTGCTACAAAATAGAATCGATAAATCAAGCAGTGTTTACAGAACTGCATTTATATAAAAATCACATCACAGAGGGTTGCCGCAGCAGAAACTCAAAATGGAGCAATTTGAAGCCTATAAAGTATAAATGTCCACTTCAGTCCTGTATATTTACTCAATCCCACAAATTCAGAAAACAAATCATAGGGGCAACAACGAAAAAAAAAAAAAAAAGTCCAGTACTTATGGCACTATCATTTGAGAGGAACTTAATTCTTGCACTTGTGTTAGCGCTAGGGATTTGTTCATCATCTCTTGAGCTTCTCACAGCCTCAAAGAGTTATCCATGATCGAGAGACACAAGAAATGGATGACCCAATGGACGTGTGTACAAAACCAATGAGGAGAAGGCTGCTCAATTTGAGATTTTGAAGAAGAATGTGGAGTTTATTGAGTTTTTCAACAATGAACGGAATCAGGGTTACAAGCTTGGTGTGAATGAGTTTCCTCATATGAGAAATGAAGAGTTTCGTGCCTCTCATAATGGGCTCAAGAAGTCGTTTCATCGATCACAGTTGCTACAAGCATTGACTCGAGAAAAAAACAAGGGGCCGTAACTGGAATAAAGGGTCAACGCTCCTGTGCTTGTAGCCATGGAAGGAATCACTATACTAAAAACATTCAAATTTTGATTTCATTAACTGAAAGAAGAAATCGTGGATGGCGACAGAGAAGATAACGGATGTGCAGGTGGACTCATAGATCAAGCATTCAAGTTCATAGTAAAGAGCCATGGCCTCAACATTGAATCTAAGTATCCTTACGTGGGAAAGGATGCAGAGTGCAACAGCAAGAAGGTAGCCTCACAAGCGGCTACAATCAGTAGCTAAGAATATGTCCCCACTATCAACGAATTTGCACTAATGAAAGCCGTGGCTCATCAGCCAGATCAATCAATTGACAATGCAACACTGGCTTTCTATGAGAGTGGTGCTTATACTGGACACCGTGGGACTAACATAGACCACTGAACCATTGAAGATTGGAAAAGGTATTGGTTGATCAAGAACTCATGGGGAAAGACCTGGGGTGAAGAGGGATATCTAAGGCTCAAAAGGGGCATTCGTGCTAAAGAAGGAAAGTGTGGTATTGCCATGGAAGCTTCATATCCCGCTGCTTAGAATCTTGTCTATTGAGGTTTTGGCGTTTCTTGTGATTTACAACCAGTGTGTACGTGGTTATAATAATATGTAAGAGTCATATCATCATTGTAATATTGCATCTTGACTCATTATAAAAATAACATTTTAGCATGACCAAGTATATTCTCTGCAAGATGATGAAATTACCAATGAACAGCATACATGTCCTGGACCCATAGAGTTCCCTATATAAATCAATCAATTGAGCCAAAATGATGAAGATCACACCCGTTTACCACGGTAACAATTGGTTTTGGTACAGAGGACCCATCTTCCCTTGGCACATCGACGCTGGAGTACTGCTCGTCCAGTGGTGGTACTCATATGCTTCTGGAAGCCGTGTACACCGGCAAGTGACTTCCTGGAAGCATTCCTTTTGGTCTGACAAAGCTGAAATCTCGATGCGTATACTACTAGGGCACGCTCTTTGTTAGCCCTTGCTGAATTCAAGCCGAAGCCCAATGATAGTCCTGCAAGTAGTCATAGCAAATAGTAATCTCTGTGACGAAACATTAATTGCTAACAAACAGCAAACTTTCAATATTGAATTTCCCAAAATCCATATTAAAATTCCCAAGCCTTGTACACAAATCGAACACACAAATATGCAATTGTTTACTCAGATTGGTAGCAACTTATGAATAATGCCTACTACTGAGAAGAACACTCCTTAATCATCGTTTAATTGTAGAAATATTATGAATCAAACCATAACCCCTGCTACTCATCGGCATTAGGAAGCAAACATCAAACGGTTGAAATTGGCCCAAAAAAAATGTCGAAGCTGGAATATTACCAGAAAATGAAAACCTTGAAGACAGAGAAAGGCAAGAAGGTGACGGAGTGAACGAGCAGTGGAGCGGCGTCGCAGAACCCTTGGTTCTCAATTGGAAGGCTCCTGTTCTTAAACCAACGTGACGAGAAAGTGAAGCTGATGGCACACTGAAATGATTGCCTCTGTGAGACGCCACCGTCGTCCCCGTTGATAAGCAAAAGGCCATTTTCGGCCCCTTTTGTCTTCACCGCAGTGCTATCTTCCGAACGGCATTTTGAGGGTTGTGATTGTTTTCCAATCACATAAATTTGAAGATTTGTGGGGTTTTTCTGCAATTCGGGAAATAATTTTTTGGGGGTGAAATTTGAAGTTTGTAAAGTGTCGGTTCTGAACGCGCTGCGGGTCTAAATGTGGGCCGGATAACAAAGCCCGAGATCATTGTCCATGGATTTAGTGCAAGAAGTGGGCTCTGCACAGAGACGAGAGAGAATGATAGCCGCCTCACAATGGTCCATTCCCACACGAATATACTTTGTCTAGGAAGATAGATGGTACGAGCATATTGATTTGAAGGGAAACAATAATTCACAAGAAGGCAACACGAATATTGAGGAGGAATTGAAATCAAGTTTTAAGCACCATTCGATGACAAGATTTAATATACGTTAGAAGATATGAAGTAATGCAATAAATGTTAGTCAAGAAATAATTAATGTGTAGATCATTTACATGATATCGTCAAATATTGAATTGCGTTATTACAAATATCGTCAAAAATTATTATATAATAATTAATGTTATTATTGTACACCAAAGAGTAAAAAATAAAAATAAAAATATTAATAATAAATAAATTCATAATAGAAAGAAAATTATAGAAATTGTGTGTCCATTCATGAAATAAAATTTATTTACTTATAGGTAAAAACTTATGGGTGCAGGGTTATAAAGTAATTCATAATATACAATAATTTAAAATAGTCAATTAACTAAATAATTATACAGTATACATATTTTGAGTTCAGAGTCAAGTTTATTTTACTTTCAAGGCATGTTATTTACACATTAGAACCACTTTAAATTTAAACTGCTTTTCAACTTTCGTTTTGAAGCATTCATTATACTAATTTGACAATTATTTTATTTTTTACACTACTTTGAACTACACATTTAAAACTCTTTCAAATTTAAATCAATTTTAATTCATATAAAACAAATCCTTAGAAAAATTAATTAGACTATTTTTATTTAATAGCTTTGGGTCAATTACTTAACATTTGCTATAAAGGCCAAGGTTTCAATCTTATACAAATATACAAGGGAAAGAGAGAATTATTGCCCAGTAAAAATTCAAAGTTAACTGAATATAGAGTTCAAGTATATTGTGTTTACTACTATTAGGGATTTGACGTACAAGATGAAATACAAAATAATATAAATAAATAAGATTAAAGCATTTTAATCACGAAAATCTTTGATGAATGATGAAATATTTGAAGAGTAAGAGGCGAAACATAAGTATTGTTGAAATTTATAAAATTTTAAAATGGCAATGAAATTATATAACAATTTTTATTTGAGATCATATTTTATGGTTTATTTAATTTCCTTCTAAAACTCTAAAATAAAATAGCAACAATTAAGATATTTAATTTTTACAAGAACTCACAAATATTTATAAGTTTATCTATTCATTAGAAATTTATAAAAATTTAAAATAACGTGCATCACATATCGCTACTTACTATGAATAATACTAAAAGACCAAAATAAAGCAATTGAAATAGGTATATCACCCCCCACCCCCACCAAACCAAAAAACGGGGAAAAAAGAGGAAGCAGAAGGTATTATTATTATAGTATAATTATCTAGAATTTACAAAGTTAGGATCAGACCCCTAATATTCACATGTTAATACGAACCCCAGAAAAAAATAATTCTTCTTGCACTTTTGTTTGTTAAATTGAACGCGATTAACAATTTGAGGTATGTAAAAATTGCTTCTGTTATTCTATATATCATCATGTAGCTAGACTTGCAATGAAATTTTTTTTAGAGGTCATTGCTTTGAATTGCGATGATTGATGAATGGCCATGTCAACTAAAGATGATGACCGCATTAAAATCTCTTATCCGGCCAATAGTGGAATTAGCCTATAAGTTTTTATAAATTTTTACACATTTTTATACATTCTTTTCAATTCTACTCATTCTCTCTTCTATTTCATATTCACATATCTCGTGTGACTTATCTGTATCATACAAATCTCCACTATTCAACTCAACTCTTTTCTTCTTTTATATCACATCAAAATCTATAAAAATATATTTTTACAGATATACTAACATGTACTAATTTCAGGTAAGTAAATTTTTATTTACCAACTAGGTAAACTTTTGTCCTTCGAAGTATTTTTCATTTGCTATTAATATATATATATTTTGTTTTGTTATTGACAAAATTTGTTTTTTTGGAACGTTCTTATTGACATTTTTATTCATAAATTTTGTTTATCGGAAGTTCAATATTTACGGATGTGATACTCACCTGGGAATTTGTAAGTCAAATTAACAGTTAAAACTCTCATTAATTGTTGACAATATCAATAATTTCGTATATTGTATAAATATTAGAAACAACTTCGGTTTTCCAAAACTGGTCCCGTAGCTCAGTTGGTTAGAACGTTGGTCTTATGAGCCGAAGGTCGCGGGTTCGAGGCCCGCCGGGACCATTGTTGTATAATTAATATTTTACTTTTGACATATTTTTTACTTTTATTAAATTTAACTGCGTTAAATACATGACACCTTTTTTTAATTAAAGATTAAACATATTATTCTCGTGTCCACCTAAAAATGGAAAGGCAGCTGCTTTACCATGTCAGCAAATTTAGGGTTTATCCCAATCCAAAACCAGAGATCGCATTTCCTCGAACCCTTGAAACTCCATTACTTTACTACATTTCGATCTTCTATCGATCACCGTAGGCTGAAGAATCGCGTTGGATTGGGAAGAAGGAAGCTCGTAATCAGATCGATGAAAGCCGTAATACAGCGTGTGGCCTCTGCCAGTGTCGAGGTCGGCCAAAAAGATTACACACACAGATACACAGTGCATACTATCACATTTTCCTTGTTTTTGGTTGCTGATATGCTGAAGATGTTGTTTTGTAGGTGGAAGGGCACACGGTGTCGGCGATTGGACCGGGACTATTGGTCCTCGTTGGGCTACATGAATCGGATGCGGAATCAGATGCAGAGAACATGTATGTATCTATATGTTTTCGGTCTTAATGAATATTTTGTGTTGCAGATGTCACAAAGTGTAAGACTTTGTTGATTGTTACTATTATTTCATTGGGTTGCAGATGTCGCAAAGTGTTGAACATGAGATTGTATCACAATGAAAATTCTGGGAAAACTTGGGACCAAAGTGTAATTTTTAATTCTTTCCACTCACACTTGTGACGATGCTAGTAATAGCTGCCAGAAGAATTTACCAAATGCCTCCTTTGTTGGAATTCAGTAATTTCTATCTGTGGAAAGATTGTAATTAAGTTTAAAATGTAGGATTATATTTTATATGCAGATAGGCATGCATAAGAATCATATTTTCCTAGCACATTGTTAAAAGATGGCATCTTTAATATTCATGAGCCAATCACCCCATATTAACATATTGTATTATGTTCAGTTTCAATTATATAATCTAATGACAGTATTAAGGTGTTACTGAATGAAAAAAGAATTTGAAAATGTCATCACAGTCGAAGTTTTAACATGATTCACATTTACTCTTTCAATTTTCCATGGTAAAATAACTGAAGTTTCTAGGTTTGTTATAATTTTCACGTTGTATACATTTTTGGAAGTGATTTTATAGATTATATTCTTTATATATTTGAATATTTCTAGTTTTCAACAGGAAAAGAAAAATGTAAACAAATATGGGACGTGGCCTGTCTTTTACCATTATAATACATTGTTTCTCTTCCTGGAGATATTTAATACTGCTTCTAGCATTGGTTTTCATGGCTATATGATCAATTGACAGGTAATGCAGAAAAATTATGAAGTTTTATTAGGTAACTGCTCTTTCCAAACGCACATTTTGTTACTTCAAAGTTATCCTTATTTTGTTGATTTATTGCAAAGTGAACACTATTTCTGTTCATTTAGTTATGATGGTTATGATGCTGATCGGTTAGTTTGCACTTGGTATAGTCAGTCAGTTCACACTGTATGGCATTTTGAAAGGGAACAAGCCTGATTTTCATGTGGCAATGCCTCCCGAGAGAGCAAAACTTTTTTATTCATCCTTAGTGGAAAAATTTCGTAAAGCTTACAACATGGATGCAGTTAAAGGTACTTGTGCTTTTCCATCCTTTTCTTGTTGTATAGTTTCTGACACAAATGTAAAACTTGTATGATGGTCTATCTTTACATTGTCTTCAGTATATATTTTCTTGTTCTTAGAGATTACTTACTCTGCTTATGTTTAGACTTGCACAATATAATTGGAATGCCAAAATGCTGATAACTCAGAAAATTATGGATCTACGTTGTTTGGTTAAATACACTGTAAAATCCAAAAATTAAAAACCTCTATCACATGATCAAAGTTTCTGGCCCAACTTGGATCTTCTGTAAACTTATAACCTCTACTATACGATAAAAGTTTTTTTATCTGAACCTTGTTGATTCATTGAGGTTATACATTCTTACACATGGAACTGCCTGCAAATTTAAGGAATTTAGGGCTATTTTCTTCTCCAATCTTGATTTCCTCTACGTTCTTTATTTTTTCTGGTGTGATTGCGGCGAAATGGTTGAATGCTGTACCGAAATTGATTTTTAAATGTGTGCATTCTCTAGAACCCAAGACTCATATAGTCATCTTTCAGGCTCACCAGCAGATGTTTTCAAGCCTCTTTTAATTAGGTCCATTAGCGTCCTTAAAACCTGTGTCATTAATTTCAATTTTTCAAAAGATGGCCGTTCAATACGTGGAAGCCCTCTTTTTTTTTTGGTTTGGTAAGTTCCTTTAAAATTTGTTGATGTAATTTCACAGAATGCCTTTTAAATTTACTGTTGGGAAATGCAACCTGACTTGATGAGTTGGGGCCTTTTGATCATTAGAATTCCCATCTTATAGGTGTACACATAAACAGGTGTTATTTGTGAACAAAACAATGTCGTATTCTGGAATTGTTTTACAAGGATTAGATATATTTGGATTGATAAAAATTGTGGGGAAACTTAAAGTTTCAAAATTTATACATCACAGTTGGTGATGCTGCATAGAGGAGATCCTAGATTTTTTATTATGTGCAAACCACATTCGAATTGATACTCCTGGCTGCTTTTCCTTGTAAAGGTGAAAACCTTTGCTAATTGATGAAATCCTATGACACTATTAATTGCATGTGAGATTTTTCAAACTGATTATATCATTGACCTTTTCGAGTTTCTTTCTGAATTCCCCCTCTTTTGGTTCTGCACTGTGAAAATGGCCCTCATCCAGGGGTTGACCTAATATTTTCTTCCTAGTATCGGAGGTGCTAGGGCCAATGTTATAGTAGAGAGAAAACAGAGTTCTGAAAACACATCGTAATTCTCGTCTCCAGTATAATGAAATACCATGATTCATCAATGGCACCTGCTTACCCTTGCCTTGTTTTTATATTTTGTGTTGTTTATTGCCCTTGGCAATAAGGATTATTCCTGTAATCCATAACAGCAATAACATATGCAATTAAGTAATCAAGGATTATTATTTATGCAGATGGTGTATTTGGAGCAATGATGAAAGTAAGATTTCCGACTTTTGAATTTCACTTTCATTCTTTGCTATTTTGATCTTTTTAACGATGATCATCTAACTCGTGTTACTTTCCCTTTTTTGCGGCTTGAAGGTTAACTTGGTTAATGATGGCCCAGTCACAATGCAGCTCGACTCTGCACAATCATCCAGGTGAGTGTGAACTCATTGGCGCAATTTGTCTCCAGACTCCGCACTTAGTAAATGGTAATGGATGATCGAATTTCACGCTACTGAAACTTAAAAAATTCATGGTATTAATTAGTGACGTGATGATATTATTTCAGGAACACCAACGGGACAGTGGAAGAACCATAACTTCTTGGTGTTAGAATATAATTCAGTGTAATCACTTCAGAATCCGTTGCTGAATTCAAACAGTTCATTGTATACAAGCGATTTCAAGTAGATCTTTGGTAATTTACTAATTATTTATTTGAGTAAGGATTGACAATCTTAAGCAAAACGCATGTAGAAGGCGCAAGTATGCTGAGCAGTTCATGGAAGCTTGTGATTGGGATCAAGACATTGCATTTTCTAAAAATGAAAAGTTTCCAGTTATTGACCAAGAAAAAATAGTTGGGTAAATGTCATAATAATTTATTTTTATTTTTATTTTGTTTTTCCCAGTTAATCAGGGTTGAACTTTTGATTTCTAATAGGGTGCGGTTAAATGCACCCCCTACATTTTTTAACGTACCTCCGCAATACAAAATTTCAAAGCAAAATGATGATGCTATCCTCTTTAAAAAAAAAAAAAAAAAAAGGAGGTTTGGCCGACACTGGCCGAACAGCTCCAAGGCTTTTAGGTCATTGCTGGTGGAAAAAAAAATATAATAAATAAATTTCAGGCAATTTGATTTTATTTCCACAGCCATTGGTAGCAGAAAGGAAGTACATTTTTTTTTTGGGGGTAATTTCATATACCATGGATAGTACAGTCAATTTGCTCCAAATTTTAAAAAGGGGGTTGTGAATAGCCACACCCCTTTAATATTGTGTAATCAATAAAACATGTCTTATGGAAAATAACCATGAAGGGTTCTGTCTTGTATATTCTTTTTCTATTCCTTTTTCTTTTTTTTTTTAATTTAATAAAAAGAAAGATACAATTTTACTCCGCTGCAGTGTTACTTTAGGCTCGACTAGTAGATTTTTTTTTTTTTTTTTTGACTTTTGGGGGTGGGGTAGGGAATCGAACTTGAACGGCGTCCGGCACGTACGCAGTGTATTACTGCTCTGCACTCGTTCGTTCCTGACTAGTAGATTTTAGAAGCATAAAAAAGTTGCGCTAAGGAATGAATTAAAAATGAAATTCGAAAAAGTCAAAACTAAATCTTGATATTGCAAGTTTCAAAGTGTATTTATTAACTTGAACCACAATTTGTCCTCTATTTCAAACCATTGAATCCTAATATTTTGTTTGCTTAAGAAACGAAGTCTCATTCTCTTCTAATTTCATATTATAAATAAAGCGTGTGGTTTGTATATTAAACTAGTGTTTCTACCCGGGCGTTGCACGGGAAGACATATATACATGTAATAAATTAGAATTCATATAAGGGGATAAGTGCAAAAGAATTTCTAAAATTTTTAGTAGACTTACGCCTATATTTTACACAAATACATCATATTATAGTAAATAACATGACTAAAAATAAAAAAAATTCACATAATTTTATATTGTGTTGATCCAACTTACACATGGATTGACTTATTTTAACGGTGTGATTTTTTTAATTCAGAAAAATAGGTCGACCCGATGGGTGTATATATGTATACACGCTGAAGAAGAAGTCGAGTTGAAAAAGATATGTAGATACGGTAAAATTCGTTGCCCTAATTAAAAATTAATTTTTTAATTCAGAAAAATAAGTAAAAGTGGCGGGAAAATGTGCTGGTTTTATTAATATATAGATATAGATTCCTATTAATTTGAACAAGTCACTGATTTTGATCAATACGTACATCTTCCAATCAAAGCTATGCCATGCTTGATTTTTAATAAATGTAAGATCTTGCATCCTCAGTTTATGACTACATTCAGGGAATTATTTTCAACAATAGACCATGAAACCATTTGCATTCACAGCATTAGCAATTGCTTCTTCATGGGACAACACTCATAAATGATTAGCATACAGAGAATGTTCATTACAATAGGTTTTTCTTAATTAATGTAAACAACCTAGTATCATCCTAGAAGTTTTCTAATCATAGCTTGCTTGACCTTCAAGGTTCTTACTGTAATCCATTCATAAAAAGGATAAAGCAGACACGAATACAGCTATAAAACTTCATTAGGCAGTCTTCAGCGTTATTTAGTATATTGCTCATTCCAAGGTTTTTCGTGGGATCTTAGGGTTTAATTTGCGAGTAAAGGATTAGGGTTTAATTTATAACGAGATTGCATGGCGGTGGAAAGGGAGCATAGCGTGCCATCAGAGACACTTCTCGAGAACGTGTGGGCAAATTTCATTGCTGAAAGGGGAGATGATCCTGATAGTGCACAACAAAAGGATAGAGTTGAATCATGCAATTCATGGCAAGATTTACCTAATCTTGATGGATCAATGGAGAATAACATGTTATAGAGGCTCCCAAGTCTAGATAAGTGGATATCAATGGGGGCAGAGGCATGGGACGAGCTTCTTGACAAAATGATTCTCCCAAGAAACATTGAGAACTCTTCAAACAATATTCTTTTAGATAATAACAGCACTAATATGTCGAATCCAGTACAGTTTGGTACTGTAAAGATCAACAAGGTGATTACCAAGCATTATAGAGGGGTGAGGAGGCGGCCATGGGGAAATTACGCAGCGGAGATAAGAGATTCTTCGAGAAAGGGAGCTAGGGTTTGGTTTGGAACGTTTCGAACAGCAGAAGAAGCAGCAATGGCTTATGACAAGGCTGCACTAAGAATTAGAGGGCCGAAGGCATACCTAAATTTCCCACTCGAGAAAGTGGCTAAGGCTTCTTGTGATCAAACCAATATGAATTTTTCGTCAACATCACGACAAATGGATAGTTTTCCGAGCAGTTTGGATACGCGGAAAAGGGAGTGGGGAACGGAACGAGATTTGTTCGTCGACGAAGAACTAGCACAAAAGAGAATGATTAGCAATTGGGAAAGTGAGAAATTTAGGAGTAATGTTGATGTGTTTGAGTTTGAAGACCTCGGAGATGAATATTTGGAGAGTTTACTATCGAGTTTATGATATGATAGAACGCATTGCAGTAAATCTATATTTGTGACCACGTAAATATGTGATTGTGCCACTGTAGACTTTTTGGTACATGTAACGATTCATTTCACCGAGGGGTGTGTGTGTGTTTTTTTGGGGGGGTGAGAATCATAGAATGACACAACATCTATATAATGTTTAGATAATTATGTTTGTAATCATGAAGTGTAATGGTTAAACAGATCCTTTCATTCTACTAATTTACTTTAACAACATATGATATTACTGTAGTACTACTTAATTTAGTTATTTGCTATGGAACAAAATGTAATTTCGATGGTCAATATTTTTCTACAAAGTAATTAAACACAACATATCTCCAACTAGGCGAAATCGAACATGTAACTAACCACTTTTGACATTGACATTTTAAAATAGATTATTATTTGTCGATCGTGATCATTTGGTCCATTTAATTTTTGCCCCACTTTTTAAGCAGGGGAAATACTACCAACCTTCTTCGAGACAGCCCAACATGCCTTGCGAGTTAAATAAATTCTTGATCATAACTATCTTCAAAACAGAAGATCCATCATCAATTCTTTCATTTTTGACATTTCAAGATCTACTTTCAATTTTTATTGCAAAATAAAGACTTCCATTAATTAATGATCAGTACACTGCACACCAAAAATGTTATGTTCCCAGCTTTATTCTCCCAAAGATTTCTCTCAGGCCTCACAACCTCACTTGCACTCTCAACGCGGTGGGGAACATCTCTCTCACATTTTTTTCTTCCAGCGTTTCCCAGCGCTCTTAACATAACATTACCGCACTGCACACAATCTAATTTAAAACGGTAAAAATAGTAATCTTATAGGCTCACCTTTCAATTTGATCATGCTAGCTAATCGTGGTGCAGTGTCGCACGTTGTGTAGAACCATTTTACCCTTCGAAATCGGGTTGCTCACGAGCATATAGCAAAGAAAATGGACGGCTCAATAACAAAATTTTTTGTTTGTAGCGAAAGTTGAGAGTCTTAGATACTGAAATGTAGAAAAGAAAAAATATGGATCTTTGATTCAGAGCTGCAATAAATATTGGGTCCTTCTGCCAATTACTCTTGGCCAAAGATATAATCCTTTCATTCCACAAAGATAGTCCACTAGTTATTTTCATATATATATCAAGAAAATGATAGTTAATTACATTGGAATATTGAACTTTACATTATTTTTCCATACATACCCTTATGTATCATTAATTATTTAAAAATATTTTCAACGTATACAGTTGAATGTATATTAATTAAGAGTATAGGTGGAAATGAAAAATAAAATACACGCTAAATGTAGTAAGTGGATTAGTTTTTTGAAACGAACAAAAATAGTATATATTGGACTATCTTTGTGGAACAGGCGTATATTAAAACTTTTGAGTAGTTTATATTAAAAAAAAATCGATTTATAAATTAACGTACTATTTTGTAATGTTACTACCTTGTTATACATTCAAAATCAAATTCTAATCTCAATTATAAATCCCAAACTATTTATCTTTATTATTATTCACCCAGTCTCATAATCTTAACACTATCCAAAACAATTTGTAATTAAATGAAAGTTTGGTTACTCAACCAAAAGCTACTCCCCCCATCCCACAAACATAGACTTGTTTTTCTTTTTGAGATGCCCCAAATATATAATGTTATTTTTATATTAAGAAATAATTTTTTTATTCATTTACCAAAACAACTTTATTTAATTTACCTAGTTATAACCATTATTTTTTAATATGTGCATTAAATGAGAGTAGATTAGGAAACTAGTTATAACATTTACTTTTCCAAAAGTTTTTTTTTTTAATTTTTGTGAAAAAGTTAAAAGCCTATATAATTGGGGAGGAGAAAGTATAATTCTCCGGAATGTATGCTAGTATTAGCTAAGTTGACATTCCCCACTTGTATTAAGAATTTCCACATTATATATTGTTGAAACCGATCTACAATACCTCGTATATGGAGTCCCTTTTAGGCCATCTCCAATGCACTAGCAATTGGAGACCCCGGTGCAGTAGAGAGAGAGAGAGAGGAGAGAGAAATGAATAGAAATATTATTTTATTATAAAGTAAATGGAAAGTGAATGGAATGAAATGTAGGGAAAAAAGAGCGGGAAAAATAAAAAAGAGGAGAAAGATAGAGATAAATTCAAAAATAATAATAAAATAGTAGTGGAATAATTCCTAGGCGAGGCCTATATCCTGACGCGTGATACGGGAATCAATGAAGAAAATATTGAGAAAATGTGGAATAATTGATAGAAAAGTGATTAAAAAAATAAAAAATTAAAAAAAGGGCCCCACATTATTTTTCTCACTTCCTATCTCTCTCCTCTCTCTCTCTCCACTGCTCGGCAGAAAATTGGGGGCAATGGACTGCCCCCATTGGAGATGGCCTTATGAATACAAGAATGCAATTCTGATCCAATAATTCTTCTCTAATTCACACCTCCATTTCCCAGAAAAAATATTACTTACCCAGTTTAATGAATGTATTGAAGGATGTATCCGTGTTTTGCGGATTAATGCCAGAAACCAATTGCTACAATTTGTGATCCTTTACTCAAAGTATTTATTCGAAAATTGTGTCTATCAATTTGATTAGGTATCGTTTGTGTGTGTGTGTGTTTTTTTGGGGTGGGGAGGGGGAATGAATTTGAATATTTGATTATGTATCTTTAGATCACTAATGGAATCTTCATTTTAAAATCGTACATCAAGAATAGCGATTAAAATATGACAATGCAATCACAATCAATTAATTGTTACACTGGCAATAGATGACTGCTTATTATTATTCCAAGAAATAAGTGATGATAAATGTTTATCATCTCTCTATCTAGATCATACCGAACAATACATAGTGATAGAGGTGGATCTAGACACTAATACACAATTGACATTGAGTGTCGCCCATTGAGTGGCGATTTTACAAAAAATGCCACCGAAAAATAAAGAGTGGCGATTGTTACAAAAAACCGCCACCTGCTGTCTAGATTTAAAAAAAAAATTGACTTTGGATGGCGGTTCTTTAGTTCTTTTAAAGAACCGCCACCCTTTCTCTAATAACAGGTGGTGTTTCTAGAAAAAAACCGCCACCCAAAATTTTTTTTTTAAATGCATAACGGGTGGCGGTTCCTTACTACAATAGTCACCCATTGTCTAGATTAAAAAATTAAAAAAAATTTAGGGTGGCGGTTTCTCAAATGAACCGCCACCCCTTTTTTTATTATTAAAAATTACTTTTGGGTGGCGGTCTTTGCTATAACCCTCACCATTTCCTTTAAATACTACTCCTGTGCGCGAAACAACCATTGCAACTTTTGTGCTTTCTTTCTCTTTCGAAAATTTTATGAAAATTCATGGATTTTTATGACTTCAAAAATCAAATTTAAGTGCAATTTCTTCCCAAATTGGAGCTGGAATTTAAGCAAGGTAAGTTTCCTCTATCTTTTGGTCCCAAATTCGTGTATTTTTTAGGTTACAATTTAATATCCCCAAACTCTCGGGTTTCTTGAAATCGGATTTTGTTGCATTTTATTCACAAGTTGGAGCCATAACACATAGCAATGTCTTCTTCCTCTGTCAATTCGTCTCAAATTTCTCTATTTTTGAGGTTAGTAAGTTAACACACCCAAATTAACTATTTTTTTTTTTTTTTTTTGTAAATCTTGATTTTATGGTTTTTGTTTGTTGTAATATGCCTATATATTGTGATTTAATATTTAATGTGTTATATTTTCTTGTATGTAATTTGATTGTAATTTGATTGGAGTTATATTTTCTATTGTAAATCTGTAATTTCTTGTGTTATATGGACATTGTTGAATTAAATCTTGGTTTATTTATATGCATATTGTTGGATTAGAGATATAATTAGAGGTATATTAATTATTAGTTAAATAAGTTCTTGATGCCAAAATCAGTAAGGACTAATTAAGTATCAACTGAAGTAGGTGTTAGGACCAGGTTAGTAGTACTGAAGAAGTAAAGAATGTAAATAAGTATTTATAGCCGAGCTCGAGCTAGGTCTTGATTACAGATGATTTTCGTGTGTACAAATGATCGCTAAGTATTCTATTTATAGTGCAAGAATGTAATAGGCGGAGGTAGGTCATCATGAGGCGGCAGTATCAGTGCCAGAGTAGGTGTGATGATTGCACTTGCAAGCCGTCTTGCATTTAAGGCGTTGACCTCGGAACTTGTAAGCAGCCGCTTTTGGATTTATGAAGGGAAAAGATGCTCTGTCAGTTACAGGTGGTGTCAGGGTGTCAGATGACACGTGGGTCGTCCTTATTGTCGTCTACTATAGCGAGCGGGACTGGTTACATACCATGGCCGAGTTGACCTCGGACCATCTGTTAGAAACTATAACGATGGAACCACCCTCCATTGTTAGGCCGACCTGGGCCCTTAGTCGAGTTAGACAGGCTCGGTGGAGCTGAACTGGGACCCACCACCTATTCTCTAGTGAGGTAAATTCCAGTGTCAATCCGACCTGGGACACTAGACACGTCATCAGCCGACCTGGTGCCCCTACACGTCAGCGGGGGGTCCATATTATGCGGAGGGCCTGGATTGAGTCCGTGCTACGTCACCAGGGTGCCAACATAAGTAAGTTTGGAGTTATGAATAATTTTTTATGGATTATAAATAATTTAAAAGAGCAATTAAAAAAATTAATAGTTAATATAATTTTTAACGAGTTTTGGGCATGCTAACTTTAAAGAGCCATAACTTTTGCATACGATGTCCGTTTTTAACCCACTACACTATTATGGAATCGTCGCGATGAGATCTACGAAAGTTACTGCTACCGCTGTGACCCCACATTTCAGGCCCATCTGAGATCGTCCAAGGCCTCAAAACGCAGTTTTTAGTTTTTCATTTTATAGTTTCGTATTTCTGTTCTTCGATTGTTCATTTCGTTATTTCTTTTCAGAGTATCTTAGGGTTATATTATTCAAGAATAACTTTTGTTGTAATTAGAGGCTATTGGCTTTGAATAAAAATTATTTCATTCTTAGTTGCAATCCTAATTCTGTGTTAGTAGTTCATTGCTCATCTAAAAAAAGGGTGGCGGTTTTGTATTAGAATCGCGACCCTAACTATTTTTTTTAAAAAAAGTAGAACGGGTGGCGATTGTTTAAAAACAACTGCCACCTTAAGTATTTTAAAAAAAAAACATAGAAAGGGTGGCGGTTGTATAAAAAACAACAGCCACCCTTTCTTTTTTGGGTGGCGTTTTTTGAACCACCACCCTTTCGGCGACTTTGAGTGTCCCCGTTTTGGGTGGCGATCAAAAAATCGCCACTCGAAATATAAAACAACAGCTACCCAAACCCCTTTTCGTATTAGTGAGAGGAGGCATGTGGTGGCGGTCGCCCCCCGCACATTTTGTAATTTTCTTTGATTTTATATGTACACTTCGAAATTTTATTTGGTATATGTAGAAAGATATGGGATTCATCCCTTCCATATCTTTTTTGCTCTCGCAAAATTAAATTTTTGGCTCCACCACTGCAGAGTGACGTATTGATGTACTAAAGGAGTGTCGAGGCTTGATACGTGCGAGTTGCATAATTAATTGGATCATGCTACATTATAATGGATGCCATCATTGTAAACATAATAGACACTTAGCATCATCCAACAATTTCACCAATTACATCACTTTTAGATGGTGGTTATTAAACATACCATCTAATATTATGTAAACTATTATGGCATCTATTATAGTAATGCAACATTTTCTAAATTAAATACCCATCCCGACCAAAGATACCCAACATTTGTATTTTGTAACAAATTCATCCTCATTCTTTTTCTTTTTTTTTTTTTTTTTTTTTTTTTTTGCGTCTTGGGTCCTTGACCGTTAAGAAATTGTCACCTAAAATCCATTTTGATGTTTTTGTCCAAAATGATAGTTAAACAAGTGGAAAATGATTATTTTACCCTTCCACAATTAGAAAGACAAAGTATTTTTATGACTCTGACAGTCATGGAAAATCTTTATAACTCTAATATCAGCCAATTTGTATTGACACTCATTATATTTGAGTATTAGTTTGAGAGTACTTATAGTTGAAAGTAACACTGGTGATGGAGGTGAAGAGAGAAGCATTTTTTTTATTTTTCCAATTTGTTTACCTATTTTTCTTATACAAAAAAGGGTAAAATCGTCATTTTAGAAAGAGTTAACACCAACCATGGATGGAATTTGTCAACAAGGACCTTAGGTGCGAATTTATGAACGGTTGGGGACTCCAAGACACCAGAAGAAGAATGAGAGCGGTTTTTTTACAAAATGGAAAGGTTGGGGACCTTTGGTGAAATCATCCTCATAGATTTCAGGGCTATATTAGTATATGCTGTGGCCTATGTATGTCTGATAAAAGTTTCAAATTAAAACTAAATAAATGCACTCCGATTCCCTTCTTTCTTTCACCAAAAATTTCAGCGCATAGCTTTTAGTTTAAAATAATTCTACACTCACATTTTCAATTGATATTTTTCACTGAATTGATATTTTTCACTGACACAATCTATTTGGTATATTTTTGTTAGACAATGAAGATTTGTATCAAGTGATAAACATAATGATATCTCTTCATCACCCAATAAAAAGGTGATATATCAGAACATAAACAAAGAATGTCAATTTAAATTGTATGCGCAATTGGTCATCGATCTTAATAATTTAGAATAGAATTAATTAATAATTTATAACTGCATGTCAGCAAATTAGTAATTAGTGCATAATTACACGCACGTTTGCATTATTAAGGTAGTTCGTGCATTTCGCGCAAGACACACATACCTATTGTATCGATCTCCTATCCATTGTGGGTAGGTTATGTCGCCCACAGTTGGGGGGCGGGGGCAATCATAGGGATCAGGTGAGGCCCCCCATCATCAAGGGACTGTTATGTATTATTCATCTGACTTAACGTAGATACAAAAAATAAAGAATACAAAGAATAAAACTTTTTGATCCATGACGTGTCACCATGAAATGGCGCCACGTCAGCGTGGGTTTCTTCTTATGTTGCCCACTGTGGGCAATTGAACATTTCCGCATACCTATTCTAGCTCATCACTTTATAAAACTGAGAACACATTCATTGTAATCAGGCGGGCTTGCTTAATCACTATCAAGACATATACATGATCAATTAATTAATTAACAACTAAGATTTAACACATACCAGATATTATTTGTAATTAACAATTACGTGAATAAAGTCAAAATATGGTAATATAGAAGTTAAAATGACCCAATGGCCCAAACTATACGAACAATATTATACATAATAATATTAACACTCTCCATCCTACAACGATAATATACTTCTCATTTTTATATAAAATAAGAAAACTCAATTAATATTTTTAAAAAGTGAAATTGAAGAATATTTTTTCTATTTATCCATACGCTTGATATTTGTCATTCCACTTTATTATTTCTTATTTGTTGATCACAATGCACACTAAACATGAGTATATAAGAAAACTAAAAATTAACTAACGAAAGTTGACTATAATTTTGAAACGGATAAAAAAAGTAGACTATCTTTACGGGACATAGGGAGCATATAATATTGTTAACTTTCAATTCGAAATGGACAAAATGTCTCACATTTTTACGGTTTACGACCTTTTTTTTTAACATTCATTTAATTTCAGTGGTACATATTATGGAAAATATATCATTTTCACCCTTAATTATCGATAAATTTCTTCACTTTAACTCTTAATTATCTATTTTGTTCTCAAAGTAGTCTTTCGACTTATTTACCAGACGAGTTTGAAAGATGGGCAGGAAAGTCTCAATGGGATGGAGTAAATGGTTCTGATTTGAACTTAATGCCATATCTAGGCGAGAGTAGCCATTCCAACCGCAATAGATAGCTAGGGCCATACCTTTTAGTTGGTACAAATCACATAACCAGACAAAACACTTAAGAGACACACATTAATTAATTAATTAATTATGTAAAAGGGGGGAAAGAAAAAAGAACAAAAAAATAGTGAAACATATCATGATTGACACTGGTTTATAAATATTTATAAATGATTTTAAAAGTTAAATTCTAACTTTTTGTTTACATATTTTGTAAGATTTACAAGTAGTATCAACTTCATTGCCACACATTTCTTTTTTACTTATAAAAAAAATTATAAATATATTTAATAAGTTTCGAATATGTAATCGATGAAAATAGAAAGTAATTAAACCTATTGGTTCATAGCTAGTGTTGGCAATGGATCGGATTCGGATCGGATCGGCCAAATCTAAATCCAAATCCAAATCAATCATTCCGATCCAAATTCAAATCCAAATCCAAATTCCTCGGATCGGATTCGGATTCGGATCGGACCAAGAAAAAAAATCCAAATACAATCCATATTGGTATAGATTTTTATAAACAAATAAAAATAATAAAAATAAATAAAAATAAAAATAAAAATAAAAATAAAATCAATTCGGATCGGATCGGATCGAATCAGGCTTGATCCGCTCCAAATCCAAATCCGTTTTGGATCGGCCGATCCACGAATTGTCGGCTCGGAAAAAATTGCTCCATTCGGATCGGGTATCCATCGGATTTGGATCGGATTTTTCTAGCCATCACTAATCACACAACGAGAAGGAATTGATTATGCTGAAACCTTTACCAATGTATGAAACTCACCACATTTCAGCCTCTTGTTAGTTGTTTTCATTATATATTGGTCTATCCACCATGCTGCTGTATGGAAAAAAGAGTTTTCATAACACTATATTCTTAGTGTATCAATCTTAGCTTATCACTAGTTAGACCAAATGGCTTGAAGAAATCGTTTTCTCTCATTGAGAAACCATCAAACAATATCAATCCAAATCCAAACATGCCCGATAAATCAGACACCACTACGACTTAGCGCCCGTTCTTTTACAACTTTTACCAAATTTTTACATATTTTAATTCATTCTCATCCAAAGTCAAACTAATTATATCTACATATCTTTTGGGACCCACTGTACTACACAAATCTCCACCACTCAACCTACTCATTCTCTCTCTTATTTCACATCAAAACTCATATAAATATTCATAAATATACATAAACTAATTAACGGGCGCTTAGACACGACTAGAAATGACCATGACAATTCTCAATCCCCTCTTGCACCTTGAAAATTAGCACGTGTTGTAACGACCCCTACTGTCCCCACTGTACCAACACGAGTCCTTTCAGTATGTTTTGTCCTCACTCGCATGCTCCCCGAGAAAACTTCCCAGGGGGTCACCCATCATAAATTGCTCCCAGGGCAAGCACGCTTAACTGTGGAGTTTCCAACGATGGGCTTCCGGAACAGAAGGTACACCTTGTTGGTATGAGTAGTACGAATCAATCCTTTTAACATATCCCAATCCTGCCTGGCATTACGGGTATTACAATCACCCAGTTGGACTCGCTGACGCGTCCTCGTCGCGATCGAACTATCTCGGGATCTGTGGCCAGCGTTGAGATTCTAGAGGTGGCTCCTACGGGTTCAAGAGGTGGCTCCCGCCCTATGGTGTAGCACTTTGTCCCGCATAGCACTTAGTTCCCGATTTCCGGCTGGCGAATGCTCTGATACCATTTTGTAATGACCCCTACTGTCCCCACTGTACCAACACGAGTCCTTTCAGTATGTTTTGTCCTCACTCGCATGCTCCCCGAGAAAACTTCCTAGGGGGTCACCCATCATAAATTGTTTCCGGTGAAGACGCTAATCTAATGGAGTTTCTAACGATGGGCTTCAAGAAGAAGGTACACCTTGTTGGTATGAGTAGTACGAATCAATCCTTTTAACCTCTCCCAATCGGTCTGGCATTCTGGGGTATTACACGTGTTAACAAAACTTACATTGAAACCGCCACCATTGATGCTCGTAATTAAGAAAGGGTGGCGGTTATAGCAAAAATCCGCCACCCTAAATCAACGTTAAAAAAAAAAAGAACAACGGGTGGCGGTTGTGTAAAACAACCGCCACCCTAAACCAACGTAAAAAAAAAAAAAAAAAATTAGTACATAGGGTGGCGGTTGTGTAAAACAACCGCCACCCTAAACGAACGTTAAAAAAAAAAAAAAATTTGTACATAGGGTGGCGGTTGTAAGCTAACAATCGCCACCCGTTTTTTTTATTTTTTTTATTATTAAAATACTTTTGGGTGGCGGTTTTTTACTAAAACCGCCACCATTTCCCTTTAAATATTCCACCAACTCATCAGATCTGGTATTCCCGCTTCTGAGTTTTCCTTCTTTTGAAATTTTTTCGAAATTTCTTCAAATATTCATGGTTTGAAATCAGATTTAAGTGCAATTTCTTCACAAATTGGTGCCATAATTTAAGTAAGGTAAGCTTCTTTGATCTTTTGGTCATGTAAATCTCGTTTATTTTTGTATAATTGTTAATATAATTTTTTTCGAGTTTTTGAGCATGTAAACTTTAAATGGCCATAACTTTTGCATACGATGTCCGTTTCATTACGAGTACATTAGGAATCGTCGCGACGAGATCTACGACACTCATCACTATTGCCGTGACCCTATGTTTCAGGCTGATCTGAGGTCATCTAAGGCCTCAAAACGCAATTTTTAGCTTTTCATCTTATAATTTTGTGTTTTTGTTCTTAGATTGTTCATTTTGTTGTAATTTGATGCGATTGGTTTTGAATAAAAATTATTTCGTGTGTTTTCCATCGCTCATATCATAAAAAAAAAAAAAAAACTGGACTTTGGGTGGCGGTTTTGCACTAGAACCGCCACCCTAAGTGCTTTTTTTTTTTAAAAAAAAAAACTTAGGGTGGCGGTTGTGTCCAACAACCGCCACCCTAAGTCTTTTTTTTTAAAAAAAAAATAATAAAGGGTGGCGGTTATTTTTAACAACCGCCACTCGAAGTCTATTTTGGGTGGCGTTTTTTCAACCGCCACCCTTTGGCCGACTTTGGGTGTCGTTGGTTTGGGTGGCGATAAAAAAACCGCCACCCTAAGTGTAAAATAACCGCCACCTAAACTCATTTTTGTACTAGTGAAAGTCCAAATATACCTAACATCCCTTCTTCCATATATGATTGCTATGGCCCCTCGTACTCCACCACAACTCCACAAGATATTCGCTTTTCAGTAAGGACTAGAAGGGGAAAAGTAAAAGAAGGAAAAAGAAAAAAGAAAATTAAAGAGAGAGATATTCTTTATTCTTTGTTTTCAATTTTACTCATTCCCCTTCACTTTACTAAACTTGTGCTTATGTTCTCTTTTTCTTGGCTGGCCATAAAAGTGTGCATTGGTTCTTGTTCTACCCTAATAAAATATATATATATATATATATATATATATGTAAAATAAGGATATTTTTCCACTCATTCTACATATTTTCTGAATTAAATAATTAATAAAAAAATCATGTTCCCACGCAAAGGATAATAATCTTGATATTTATCTATTTTCTGAATTACATTACGTATCCATCTTCACGAAAACCTCTCTATTAGTCAGTACTCTTCCTCGCTATAGTATCACTGTTTTTTTTAAAGTTTGCATAATACAAAATACACCTATGCATTCTAATTCAATTATATCTTAAATATATGTCTTCCTGTGCAACGCACGGGTAGAAACACTAGTAATTTTAAAAAGACACCTATAAGATTTAATAATTGAATATAATTTATTTGTAATAATTAATAATTAATTTTCCTTGAGGGAGGTGGATAGAAGGCTTTAATTCATCCATAGTAAATAAATTAACAATTTGTCCCGTCAATCACCCACTCAAACTTCTTTTTTAATAGAAAAAGCGTCGCGTCAGAAAATGATAAGCCTTATTATGACTTTCCATCATTTTGTTTAATTTTGTGGACATATATCAACTTTTAGTTGCCTAAAATTTACACGTAATAATCTTTGTTCCATAATAAGAATATAATGATAATTGATAAACTTCCGAATTAAAATCCTAGCCATAATAGCTTCAAAAAAAAAAAAAATCCTGGCCATAATAGATTATTATTTCCTAAATAGGAAAAATTGTAAGTCGTATCAACTTGGGATACATTTGCTACAATGAATGTGGCAAAAATTAATACAAATATACAATTTAACTAATGAAGAGAAAGAACGAGTGAAATGTTTGTTGGTAATAGCTTGATTTATCAAAAACTCCGTCTATTGCATAAATTTTTTTATGCAGATCAAAAAAAATTTCACTAATGAAATTGAAAAAATAAGGGGGCGTTCTGTTTGTTTTGTATTTTCTATTTTCGGTTTTGCGAAAATATTTTGGTGTTCTGTTTTCAATTGCTGTTTTCAGAAAATTGAAAATGCGTTTGGTTTGTTGTTTTGAAAAAATTATTTTTGAGAAGAGAAAATAGAAAATGTGTTTGGTTTATAATTGTTTAAAATGTAATAAATGTAAAGTTTAAAATCCGAAAATGCGTTTTCCTTGTTTTCAACATTTAACACAGAAAACGCCGAAAACCTTAAAAAGACGTTTTCGTGTTTTCTATACAAATCTTGAAAACGATTTTGAAAACGTATTTTCGAAAAACAACGAATGTAATGCTGCTTTAATATTTTTGAAAATGTAAAATGTAAAATCTGCCGAAAATGGCAAAATGGTAACGCACCCTAAGTTTTAAAGAAACTTTTCCTAATAATCCTAATTAATTAATTACTAGATCAAGGGGTGGGTTTATAGAACGTGTTACCTCAATTAAATGTATGAATAAATACATCCAAGTTTACACTACATTTGAATTAGAATTATATTTAATTTAAAGTTGATGATAATTATTTATGCCAGGTTATATTAAACACTGGACAAAGAAAAATTTCATACATGACCAAATAAGTAATTAAATTGCATACTTCTATTAATACATTATTTCTCTTATTTTTTAAAATTCAAATTTTGTTAAAAAAATCACATCCACATATCTCGTAGGGTCAACTTGTATTATTAAATTTTCACCTTTGTTCATACTTATAAAAATATATTAAAATTTATACGCAAATACCCTCTAACTAGTTTGTAGTTTGTGACAAACAATTAAGAATCGAAATAACTCTTTTAATTGATTTATCATCTTAACTGTAATTTTACATGTATCATTTAAAATACCAATTAATTGCATATTACACTATGATGATGATTCATAAACATTTATAAATAAAATTATTCATTGTTTTTGGAAATGATCGTGTAACAACATTAGCGGTGAAAGTTAACCCTTAGGGATTAGAAAATCACAAAATGATTTGGCATAAACTAGAGAGTGAGGCAATTTAGGAGCATGTTTATTTCATCAAATCAAGATTAATTACTATTATATAATCCATTATTATATGGAGTATATGTTTGATTTTGGCCTATCAACCTAAAATTTTGAAATCCTCGCGGGATTAGCGGAGAAAACTATGGTTTTAGGGTTCCACTAAAACGATGCATAAATCAAGGAAAAACAAACAAAAGGCCACAAAAATATAAAAATAATTGCGAAAACATTAGATAAAAAATAGTATTGTCACATATTTATTTATTCTTTAGAGTTTGAAATAGCTAGCCAAATAGGTTATGAGTCTCTATCATAAAAATTTTGTGCACTACTAGAGAGGACCATGTGAATTGCCTATTTATTCTCAACTTATTAGAGATGTGTCCCCTACACAAAGATCACTATATGAATCAAGGGTGCGTTTGCTAAGACTATTTTTTTTTATTTTGAAATTAATCTTTATTATTTAACCAAAGTCAAAATTTAATATTAATCATATGATTTATAATTATTTATATATCACAATTCATTATTAACTACACATTTTATAATTTCACTAATTCAGCCACATAATTCAATTTTTAATGACAAGACAGAGTTAATTTGAACACCCCCTTATATGCGACTTAGACGTTTGAATCTTAATATTATAAAACTTAAAGTGTCACCTAGGCAAAGATGCCTAGGTGGCAATGCCATGTTTGGCACTGTTTTAAGGAAATGATTATTTGCTTAATTTAATTTTTCTACTTGCCTTATTTGGTGTTGGTTTTCCTATTTTAATTTTCTATATGTATTTTAATTTTTTACATGTATTAAAATTTTAGAATTAATTTAAATAATTTTTTTAACTCCCTTATATTTTGTGTTGTATGTATTAATGAAAATGTAATAAGAGACGAAAGTTACAATTTAGAGTACCTATCAAATTAATTTTGATAATGAGAATTAACATTTTCTGTATATATTTTAATTTTTATTTTTTTACATATATATATATATATATTTATTAACAAAAGTTGAAGCGCCAACTTGGCACAGTACCACATTGGCAATGGTTTTCTGTTTTAGAAAAACCTTTTTACATATTTAAAAAATTAAATAAAAATTCACGTTTTTATTTTTACCACATTACAAATATAGCTTTAAATAGTTTTCACAGATATGTACATTGAACAGTTCGAATAGTGGGTAATTATTTTAGATCAAATATTGAGTAGCTAAATAATTAAACTTATAATGAATAATTAATTAATTATAAAAAAATAGAAAACAATCACTTCCATGTCCCATTTTCTCATTTTGCAGGCCACTTACAAAATATAATTCTTAAAATTATCATTTAATCGTCTCTTCATTTTTTATAAAAAATTACAAGCATAAAAAATTAAGTTTTCAAATTTTTTTTATATTTAGTTTTACAAGCATTAATAACAATATGATAAAAGATCAAAATTACAAATTACAATATCAATTAAATTAATTCTGAAAATGAGATTAACTTTTTTATATATATTTTAATTTTAAAATTTAGTATATACATACATACATACATATATATATATATATATATATTGTAAGTTGTGCTAACATCGCGTTGTGCCATGTTAGCAGTAACATGTTGGTATGCATTTTCTTTTTAAAAATAAAATTTAGAAATAAATCCTAAATCTGATTTTCATTTTAATTCGGTCCTATTTAAAAAGAAAATAAAATGATTCTACACAAATTTTTATTTTAAAAAAAGAACAAACAAACAAAAAATAATTTTGAATTTAGAAATAAATATTAACTGCGTATTCTTTTCAAAATTTGAGTCTATATAAAAATGTGTTTAAATACATAATTTACCGATTGTTGTTGTTTATTACTAAATAAAGGAGGAAAACTCGAATTGTAGTACGTGTTTATTTTTTTTTTAAAAAAGAAAAATTTTAACTCAAATTGAATATAACAAATGGATTTTATTAATTTTTGACTAACAATGGCACAAATAAAATAGAAAAACTCGATTTGGATATGACCGGAATTCAATTCAATATTCAGTATTTCTATATTGAAATAACAAAAAATTTCGAGTAATAGTGACAAAAAAAAGGAAAACTTGAGTTGGATATGGTTCAAATTCGATTTAATATTCAGTATCAATATATCATAATAACAAAAGTCAAGGACAGTCACTTTTACATATCAGTATTTTGTTAAAGAAGATGATATTTAGTCATAGTCAGTTGTACGATACAATATCCAGAGTTAAAATTCATACAGATTTGGAGGTTCTTATATGTGATAGAGACGGAAAAACAATAAAATCAATGATGAATGTTTTAAAAAAATATTTCAAAATTTTTAATTTTTTACTTACTTTAATTCTTTCCTTTCCCTTAATTTTTTTAAAATGTAGATGCTCTACGAACGGTGACTAAAGCCATACAATTCAATGTGCAATTAGTGGGACTCAAACTTGATTGAAGGTGGAGAACTTGCGCGCAGGTGGTTCTCGAAGGTGGAATAAAGTGTCAAACATTGCAATAAAGTGTCAATTAGTTTAGGGACCTTTTTATAATTTTTATTATATCAAATTATATTTTTTTAAAAGTATAAACCAAACACATTTTCTATTTTCTCTTCTCAAAAATAATTTTTTCAAAACAACAAACCAAACGCATTTTCTATTTTCTGAAAATAACAATTGAAAACAGAAAACACCAAAATATTTCCGAAAATAAAAACAGAAAATACAAAACAAACAGAACGCCCCCTTAGGTCCTCAGCCTTTATTCTCCTAACTAAACTGGCAATGTTTAATTGACACTTTATTGCACTTTTTAATACATTTGCATTATTTAATTCGCACATTTTAATTTTATTTCAAATAGATTGTAATCTCCCCATGCATCGCACGGGTATGATACTAGTTATTGAATATCTCTATTGATTACAAAGCATACCATTGAACAACATGACGGGTTAAATAATTCTACATTATTACTCAATGATCATATATTGGAGTTGGGGTCTTTACTCCACCGCTTAGTTGAGTTCAAATCAAAATTTCAATAGAGAATTTGAATATAATCATGTTTTTGTTTAATTTTTTTTATTTTTTTTACCAAATCAAAAAGTATCTATTAGTAGGCCAAATAATCTTAAACACTTACTGCATTAATTTAATTCATTCCAACATAAAAATAACAAAATGAGAAATCAATGGAATGCTACCTCCCAGCTGAAACATAATTACTCCTTTAGTGTATAGTACTAGTAGTAATAGTATCATATTAGAAGAATAGAGTTAAAATTTTATTTATATAAAATAGAAAGTAGTCCAATTGGACAGAGTAGTACTTACTAGAGACAAAAAGAATAGAATTAATTGTGTTCATGGTTTTTATTATTTGATAAAGAAATAAATAAAATTGTTTAGTATATATGTAAGTAAAATTATAGTAAGAATTTTGGCGAAGTGTTTGTTGACACACAAAATCGCCTTTGTGTTTAGCCTTTAACATGGTGTGAAAAATGTGTACACTAACTAGCCATCCATTGCTGGAATCAATTAAAAAAAAAAAAAAAAAGAGAATACGAGAATCAATACAGTACGCACATAGGCGAATAGGCTACTCATTACGAACATGGGTGAATAAGCTACGATTACGAGGGACTAGAGCAGATATGGTTTTATGAAATAGCATTGCATATGTTGTTTCAGCTAGAATCATATCATCATCATCATCATCATACACAATGGCGGATCCAGGATTTTTAGCCGGGGGGCTGCAATACAGAAAAAAATTTAATTCGACTAAAATTATATATAAAAATTTTTTTTTTCTATATAAACTTTCGGAATTTTTTTTGGGTCGGGGGGGCTACCACCCGTGCCAGCCCCCCCTTAGATCCGCCCTTGATCATACATATACTAAAAGAGAAGAAGTAACGCTTTTCCCGCCAACTCCATCACTTTTTTTAAAATATATATATATTTTAATTTTTATCCGAGTCATTTTTTTATTATTCATTTAGGTTTCATTACCCAAGGCATTAAGACTGTGGATGATCAAATTCATTTGACTTGGGAAAATAAACACAGCCGCATGCTTGATAATCAAATCTACTTTGACTTGGAAAGGCAAGCACAGCTACTTATAATTATTCAAACTATGTACTTCAGATTGCCCGGTACTCAATGCATCCAGAAACTAGCCATAAGAAACCATGTTGTACATCAAAACACGTAATAATAATTATGAAATCCAATTTCACGCGCATAACTAAATAAATACGTCGATCTGTAATTAACCATTGTATTGAGAAACCAATGAAATTCCTCTTTGAATGCGTACTGCTCTTTTAATTCTTGAAATCTCCACTCTGGCTACAACTATTTAATACTAGCTGTGTCTGCTCATTACCACTCTTGATCAGTTTGCTCTCATTACCCCTCTTCGGGAATCACTACTCTCCTCTTCAGGCATTCAACCATTCTGAAAATGTCATCTGCTTTAATTTGCTTTGATTAAGGAATTGAACAATAAGCGGATGGATTGGCGTATTCGTGTAAGGTGCTGTCGCAAATGGCGTGTTCCCGCTCATAACAAGGCTCCACCACGGCTTGAGTTTCTATTTGTTGATGTTGATGGAAGTCGAATTCGGGCCACTGTTAAAGGATGATTGATCTCAAAATATGAAAAGCAGATTGAAGAAAAAGGCCTTTACTGCATTAAACAATTTTCAGTAGTTAATTGACAACGCAGTTAGAAATTATCCAGTAACTGATTATGTACCCGTATAAAATTAACTTTAATAATGATACTTATCTATTTACAGGTTTCGTTCTTTTGGTGATGTCAAGACCGTCGGCCATTCTGAAGATAATCCTCTATTTGGTAACCTGTTTGTTACATGAAAAAGATTTGATGTCTAATGTTCTCTACATATAAATTTTTTAATTGATTTTATGTTCTTTGTTCACAGATGTGATTGGCCACATTGTTCATGCAAATAAATCAAGGATGCAAGAATCAATGGTTGATAAAAGCCGCAACATAGAGATATATAAACTCTTGAAGATTTACAGTACAATCTATTTTCATCTTATTTAAATAATATTTTATTCATATTATTTTTATTTTCCATTTATACTGTAATCTGATTTTATTAAAATCTTTTCCTAACAGAAAAAATCACCTAAAGTGCACTTTGTGGGAACCGTATGCTATAGTGATATATGCTTGATCAGTATAAAAACAAAAGAAATGGATATTTGGTTGTTATAATTCAGTTGTGTAGGACCAAGGAATTCAAAGGTTTGACTCTTCTTATTTAGGAGTTCATTTTTAATTTCAAAAATTTTTTTGACTAATTATAGGCCTTTTGCAGGTGAGGTTGGGCTGTCCAATATTTTTAATGCCACAAATTTGATTTTTAGTAGGGCCGTCGAAATTGATGAATTTAAAAATAGGTTCGATGTTAAGTAATCTTATTATAATTATTGTTTGTTTATATGTCTATTTGAAAAAAATGATTAACTACTTTTTTTTTTTAAAGTCTTCCTGCTCAGTCTTATAGTCAAGTGTCTAATGGTTTGGGCCAGGTTGTTACTGAAGACTTACAGAAGCACACTTCACCTGTAGTAAGTCTTCTTCAAGACACAGAACTGAAAGATGTAAGTTTGTTTCTAATATATATTTTTTTAAAATTTCTGATGTTCATATTATATTTACTATGGATTCTTACTTTCTATTTTATTCTTTTTAAAGCTGGAAAATACTGGGTTGTTGCTGCCGTTAATGAAATCATATTTGAGAAAGGTTGGTGTTATTCAAGCTGCTCTAAATGTCGAAAAAAGGTCATTCAAGTAGAGGCGAAATTTTTTTGTGACAAATGTGGAGGATACGTTGCTGTGAACAGTAGGTATAAGGTGCATGTTAAGGTGGTTGATGGTAGTTGGAATTTGGAGTTTCTAATGTGGGATGATGTTGCTACTGTTTTGGTTGGGAAGCCTGCTTTTGAAATTTTTGAAGATCTTGCTACGGTAAAATAGCCAACTTTGTCGCTGTTAATGGAGATCTATGCATGATATATTTCGTTTCTGTTTTATGATTTTAAGTAAATTTTTTAACAGGAAGTCGCATCTGTCGATGGAGGGAGGTTATAGTTCCAGGATATCCAGACGAAATTGATAATTTAGTTGGACGAGAACTTTTGTTTAAGATTATCGTTGGACGTAAGCATTTGGATGGGACTGACACTATTTACGTTATTGATAGAATTTGTTTGAATCGTGAATTGATTGTTGAGAACAAAGTTGGTGGCCACAACACCATTTCACTGGATGAAAATCCAACTGCTTTAAAGGATGTGAATGATAACATGTTCTCTATTTCTGAATCAACCAAATTTGACTCTTTTACTGATAGTGATGTGAGTTCACCAGATAAGGCTAAGGGGAAGCGAACATTGAATGTTTCTGAAAATGAATTTGAAAATAAAGAAGAAGGAATGTCGACTCAGCGTTCAACAACCGTCTTTGAGAGTATGTGGGTATGTCTTTGAGAGTGTCAGTTTGAGTTTTAATGTCTCTGAGAGTATGTTTTAGTTGTCTTTTCTTTTCTTCTGTTATATTGTCTTGTTAAAGAAATTGAGATGTCTTATGAAGACATCTAATTTCCAGGTATGTTATGTTGAAAGTTCTATTAATTTAAGTATTTTAATTATTATTATGCTGTGTTTTATAATCCTAGCTTAATCTAATTTTTAATTCATACTTTTTGTTCACACAATCATGTTTCTATTTACTCTTAACAATTTAATGTATAGATATGATCAATTTGTTAATATACACTCAAAAAATAACTATAGCCATATATATAAGGCTTGACCTAATTTTTTACTTCTTATATTTTTTTATCATGTATAAATACATTTTTTTTGTGTAAAGTTTTACAACTGTTCGAAATTTCGACGGGGAATTTGTGACGGACAAAAATCCGTCACAATTTGTGACGGATTTTTGACAGATATCCATTTACCCGTCAAAAGTTTCAACGGGGCCCAGTAGCAATACGAAACTGTCACGAGCAGCTGAAAGCGGTAGCAAATTATGACAGAAGAGTTGTTGGATCACAAATACTGACGGAATCTTCCATCAGAGATTGTGATGGAGTGACTTTTCCGTCAGAAATTCTGACGGAAACTGACGTCCGTCACTAATTTGTAATAAATTCAGATCTCAACTACCCTTCATCATCCCATTTTGCGATTTCTTCTTTTTGTTTTCCTCTTTTCTTCCTATCTACATTTTCCACATCCATCAAAATATGATTTCAAATCCATGTATTTTTCATAACAAGCAAATTAAAGTATAAGATTTTTCTCAAGAAGAAAAGGAGGTCATTATTCATTTACAAAGTGTACAGGTAATAATTTTATGTTGAAATTTTATATTATACTTGTAATATATTTTTTAATGGAGTATATTGGTTAATGAGTATGTTTTTTACAATAATGTTGTTACTGCTGTGATAGTTTGATGAAAACATTACTACCATATTATTTGTTTATTTATATTTATATGCAGTTTTTTTTTTGGGTATTGTGGTAGTATTTCTTTTAGGATACTAGATGCAAAACTTTGATTTGGTTTATTTGAAGATCATAGGAATATATACAATAATGTGTATAAATTAGTTAATATGCATTTGCCGGTTGAACAATATAATTTAATGACAAAATACCCATTTTGAAAATTTTATTGAGTTATTTTGCACCATAAGTCAATCTACAGTTTGGTTATTTGATAAATGCTATCTATAATTTAAGTAGTTGCAATAATGCATGCTTTACTTGATATAATTTAGTCAATACAACATAAATCTGTTTTCTCTCTATTTTTTTTCCTTTTTTAATGAAATTTGTTGTCCACCTTTTTAAAATTTATTTAGGATAATGCTAGAATGCCATAGCCACTAACATAATTAGTGACATAATAATAGTAAAATTCATATCTTGCCATTAATGAATGGCTGAATTGATATTGTTTTAAAAGATATTGAAGTCATTTTATACTATTATGATATTCTTTATGGCATTTAGTATATCATCGTAGCGTGATCGATTTATTTATTATCTTGTCGTCAGTTAGCATGACATTATACTGAACTTAAACTATTATTATTTTGTGATGTGGTGTAGAATGACTTGTGATCGTCGTTGGATGTATGCTCGATTAGATAACAACCAATATCTTAGAGATGAATTTATTGATGGAGTTGCAGAATTTATTGAGTTTGCCTTTTCCCGACGGAATGTTATAGACAAGGTGAAATGCCCATGCATTAAATGTGACAACACAAGATACCTCAAAAAAGATGACATAACACTTCATCTCTATAGATATGGGTTTACTGATGCATATACTCAGTGGACCGCATACGGTGAAAAAGATTTAGTCGGTTCATCAAATTTAGGAGAATCATCATCTACGCAAGACACAACAAACTACACCATCCAAACAATGGTAATCGATGCTATGGGTCCTGAAATGTACAATACATTTTCTAATCACAATCAATTTGAACCCGAGGAACAAGAACCAAATGCAGAAGCTGCAAAGTTCTTTACACTATTAGAACAAGCTGATAAACCACTATGGCCTGGTTGTGTTAAACATACCAAACTATCAGCAATGTCACAGCTATTGAATTGCAAATCAGAATATAACATGCCGGCTACCTGTTATGATCGTCTTATGTCCATCGTCAGTGACATGTTGCCAGAAAACAACCAACTAGAGACAAGTTTCTATAGGACGAAGAGAATGTTAGCTGGTCTTGGTCTTGGTGTTCATAAAATTGATGCATGTGTTAATGACTGCATGCTGTACTATGAAGAGACTAAAAACTTAACTGAGTGCATGACGTGCCATCACCCTCGATATAAAGATGCAGAATCTCGGTGTGGAAATCGGATAGCTTATAAGGTGCTAAGGTACTTACCTCTTACTCCCAGACTTCAACGATTGTATATGTCAAGATGCATTGCACAACATATGGTTTGGCATGCAAATAACGCATTTACAAATGGAAAAATGTCACATCCAGTACATAGTGAGGCATGGAAGCATTTTGATAGGGCTTATCCGCATTTTTTTCTTGAACCTCGTAATGTACGTATTGGGCTTTGCACAGATGGATTTAATCCATTTAATATGACAAGCTCACACTACTCATGTTGGCCAGTTATCATAACAGTGTACAATTTGCCACCTGGAATGTGTCTGAAGCAAGACAACTTGTTCTTAACTATGGTTATTCCAGGACCCAATAGTCCTGGAAAAAACATTGATGTTTATTTGCGTCCGTTAATAGATGAACTAAAAATGTTGTGGAATGTGGGGGTTGAAACTTATGATATAGACACAAGGCAAAATTTTCAAATGAGAGTTGCATTGATGTGGACTATTAGCACTTTTCCAGGATATGGTATGTTGTCTGGATGGAGTACACATGGTCCATTTTGTTGTCCATACTGCATGGATCAAACTAAATCTTTTAGGTTGAAAAATGGTCAGAAGTGTAGTTTTTTTTATTGTCATCGCCAATTTCTTCCTCGCGATCATCCATTCAGAAAACAAAGAGATAAATTCTTCAAGGGAAGAATTGAGAAAAATGAAGCAAGGCCTCCACCAACAGGTGAACAAATGCGATATATTGTTGATAGTCTTCCAGATTTTACAAGCGGTAGATATGTCAAAAGGAGAGAAATTGAGGGGTTTGGCTGCAACCACAATTGGGTGAGGAAAAGCATATTTTGGGAGTTACCATATTGGCATACAAATCTTATAAGGCACAACTTAGATGTGATGCACATTGAGAAAAATGTATTTGACAACATATTCTATACAATCATGGACGTGAAAGACAGAACAAAAGACAATGTCAAGGCTAGGAAAGATTTGGAACTTTATTGCAGTCGTCCAGAGCTTCACATAGTTGAACATAGAGGAAGATTTCTGAAGCCACATGCTTCTTATTGCTTGACAAAGGAGCAAAAACAAGCCATATGTAATTGGATTAAAATGTTAAAAATGCCCGACGACTATGCCTCTAATATTGCACGTTGTGTTAAGGGTGATTCAGAATTCTATGGAATGAAGAGCCATAATTGTCATATTTTTATGCAAAGACTGGTACCAATAGCATTCAAAGATCTATTGCCAAAGCCAATTTGGGAAGCACTAACGGAGCTTAGTCATTTTTTTAGAGATTTGTGTTCTACAGTTATAAATGTGGGAGACATGAAACGTCTTGAGAAAAACATCGTTGTGACAATATGCAAACTTGAGAAAATATTTCCACCTGCATTTTTTGACTCAATGGAGCACTTCCCAATTCATTTACCGTACGAAGCTCGAGTTGGTGGTCCTGTACAATATCGGTGGATGTATCCTTTCGAGAGGTCATTTGAATTATGTTACTTTATTTAATGAAGATATTTCCTATTATTAGAGATATCAATAACCATTAGAACATATATTGTGTTTTACAGGTTTCTAAACCATTTAAAAAGAAAAGTGAAAAATATAGCTTAGATTGAAGGATCCATAGTGGAGGCTTATTTGGTAGAGGAAACATCAAAGATTTTGCTCCTATACTTTGATGATGAAGTCAAAAGCGAGTTTAAATCGACCTCCAAGAAATGATGATGGAGGGTTGGTCGATTCATCTGGAAGGTTATCAATTTTCACACCCAGAAGCCGACCCTTAGGCAAACAAAATGCAAATACTAGAGCACTAACTAATGATGAATTAAAGCAGTCTCAAGATATGTGCTCTTGGATTGTGAAGAAGTCACCCCATTCGTTGCGTAAGTTATTATTATTATTATTATTAGAAGTTGGTTAATGGATAAAACATCGTTGTGTCATTGTAATGTAGTGAGTTCGAAAGACAACATAAAATTGCTTATCCCCGAAAGCATCGATGAACAAATGTACCAATTTCGAGATGAAAATTTTCCTTAATGGCTTCTACAATATGTAAGGAACCATGAAGTTGATCCTCGCATAAAGCAATTGGCAATGGGACCTAATCGTTTGGTCAAGTCTTACAACGGTTATTTTGTCAATGGTTTCAAATTTCACACCTTAGCATATGGTCGATACAAGAATACGATGAATAGCGGTGTGTGTGTTTTAGGAAGTTGCTATAATGAGGAAGATTGTGATTACTATGGCGTGTTGAATGAGATTTTAGAGTTAGAATATTTTGGAGTGGGCAATAATGTTGTCTTATTCAAGTGCGATTGGTTTGACAACGACCGTGGAGTTCGTGTTGATAGACAATTCAACCTTGTGGAGGTTAATTGTAAAAAAATGTTAGATTCATCTGATATATTTGTACTTTCTCAACAAGCTCAACAAGTATATTTTACTTGTTTTCCTTCGAAGCGTAAAGATGGACTTGACTGGTGGGCTGTTGTCAAAACAAAAGCTAGACATCTCACTCGAGTAGAAGGAGTCATATCGAGTGATCAAGAATGCAATATATGGGTCGAACTTCCGTTTCAAGAAGATCAAATAGTAACTGGTCCACGATGTGTTCACTTGTCACCAGAGCTAGATAATCAACCATTGGTACAACCTGATGTACGTCCCGATGAGGTTGATAATGATATGGAAATGCTAGACGATGAAGAAAATATGCAAGAAGAATATGAATGTGACCACAATGCGGACAGTGAATCAGAAGACATGGATGAGGTATTAATTTTGTTTTTGTTGTTATTAATATTAGTCTATAAGTACGGGTATCGCATGTCTTATCTATGAATAAATATTATTTTTTTGACATTATTATAGATATAATATGAAAATATGAATAAACGTTTGAAGATTAATTTAGAGAATATTAGTTCTTTGTCAATATAATGAAAAATAAATTGTTAAAAGGGGAAATATTATTATTGACAGTAGATAATAAAAATATGAGAATGATGTCAATTAAATTCCCACTTTGTATATATTGTAAATTATATGTTACACTCTAAAGATTAAGTACATTAAAAAAATTCTGAATAAAAATGCTGAAATTGAAATGCAAAAGAAAAATGCTTTATTGGCTTTAAAAAAAAAAAAGGAAATTGGTGAAACTAGGAATGCTAGAGCGGGAATCCAATTTAGAGAGGAGTTCTTTCCCACGCAAAAAGCCCTATTTTTTTGGGAATCGGCTCTTTATCCCTTTACCTCCACTATACGCACAGTACCCACAACAATACCCACGGAATTGGAGAAAAGTGTCGAACATCTCTCTCCCATTTTGCACTAATTCCTTCATTCACCACTGAATTTGGAAGAAAAATGGTATGAATGGGTTCCTCAATCTTAAAGGTTGCACGTTATTTTGGTTGATGACTCGTGGTTTTCACTTTCTACAGTTCTAGGTCTAAGATTTTATGGCTCAATTCCATTTTGTGTTCCGCTCTAGCTTGTTCAATGGGTTGATGACTCGTGATTTGGGTTCATTTCTAAAGTTGTATTTTATCATTTCTTGGTCACACACTGCAATATTTATTATAGGAAAGTGTTGTTTTATATTTTCCCCCATCAGTTTTTTTTTTCAAAACCAATATATTATCCCTTCTTACTTGTTTATTTGGTGAAAATAGATAGACTAAATGTATCATTTTTAATGACTTGCAGGATAATGGATCCGAGTGATGCCGAGAATGTAAAAAGTGTTTATGTTTATGTCTGAAAGAGATCATCACGAAAGTCAGTGTGTTGGCCACAAAGGTTCGGGTTTGAGAGTGGTTATTTTATTTTTACTTTTTGTGCGTTTTGTTGACCATTATGGGCTTTATCTCATTATTTACCTATTTGGTTACTATTGTTACCATGAAGTCATTGTTTGATTCTAGTTATATTTCTTGGATCACCTATGTCACTTTAAACATTGAAGACCTTGTGTTAATTAGAAGACCCTGTATTTCAAATTTAGGAGTATATCTCTATCCTTTTTACTTGTCTCCATCAGTGAGATGTGAATAAAAAAGTTGGTTGGTGATTCAAGGGCCATACTTGTCTCTATCCTTTTTACTTCTCATTCTTTATAGGTCCTATATTACATTATATTTTGTTTCATTATACAGGGGCATGAAATTGATTTGATTGAAAATGAAGTTTTCGGACTTCATTTTAAGCTCATAAGCGAACTAATCTTATTCAAAAGATAGAGGAATCTCTAGTCTTCTGTGGAAGTTTTGTGGTTAGGCTCATAAATGGTTTTTTATTGCAAGTTTTGTATGGGCTAAAGTACCAGATTGGTATTTTTTTTAGAGGGTAATTGCCAGATTGGTATTTTTTTTTACTCCGGCGCCACTAAAGTATTTTTACTGACTCCAACGCGCACATCGGCCCAATCTCTTCATCGGAGTAATGGTATGGAATAAAAAAATAATTTCCTAGTAATTTTTTTAATTTACAGCCATTTTTAACAATAAAATATAGCAAGAAAACATTTATTCCATGATTTACCCTTCTTCAAACCATTGTCGGCCAGAAAATTTGCTACAGCCCATCTCTCTTCATCTGGTCCTCTCGCTGGCGAAATTAGGGCAAACAAATTGGTCAACCCACCATCAATTGCACGACCGAACCTCCTGAAATTCGCGTTTTGGGTGATAATTTCTGCCATTACTGTGAAGATGACGGCCATTCTCCACCTGCTTGAAGGTGCGCATACGTTACAATGTTCTCTAGGCGGGTTTTTTTCCATTTTTTTCGAAAACGTCTCTTATATTCTAATAAAGCTGATTAGTTTGTAGGGTGTTTACATATTTATGCAAATTTGAAGGTGGGTAATGTTAATAGTTGTTTATTAATCACTAAAAAGTCAATAATTACACGTTAAGTAATTAAATATTCAGACAACTTGGGATGGGGTATTGTTTATTTTTTTGATTTGTTTTCCCTTTAATTATTGATAAACTTACTGATGTTAGTTGCTTCTTTATGTCTTCTACATATCTAGGATGAGTCCCCAAGCCAGTACTCCTTATAGTCAGTATACTTTAGTGGAAACTATCATAGTTGCGGATGATGCAACAGCTGATCCTCCTTATGAGCCTTATGAGGATCCATTTGAGTTGTGTAACGAAGGTAAGGATATGTCAGGGGGTGACTCTGATGTTGATGAAGGTAAAAATGTGGCAGGGGATGATGTTACTGGTGATGAATTATCATATGGTGAATCTGATGATTCAGTGGAAGAGGATGATGTTGTTGCTACTGAGCTATTATACGATAATGAAGAGATGTTAGAGATAAAGAGGGCTAACAAGAAAATAAGGTACAAAGAGGTCGAAAGAGTATGTTTTGGGAAGTTGCGGGTTGATGACTGTGCTATAGATAAGGGTAAATGCTCTGTTTTAGATATTGGCCAAGCTTCTTTTGTTGCAGATGAGAGTGAAGGGCAGACCATAGGTAGTGTTTCTCATGATCCTAACTGGATTCCAGCTTTTACTACATATGAAGGTGGTTATGAGTCAGATCCAAGAGGGTCTGAGGATGAGGGGCCTGTGATTGAGGATGATGATGACGAAGGAGAACATACCATGCAAAAGATTCGAAAAGGAGTACAATATCCGGAGTTTAATGAGAAGACTGATATGAAACGTGTTACATTTGAAGTTGGTCTACAGTTTGGAAGTCAGAAAACATTGAAATATGCCATATTTTGGTATTCCATACAACAACACAAAGACATTTTGTACATCAAGAATGATCAAAAAAGGATTCATGTTGGCTGTGCAGGCTGTCATTGGGAGATGACAGCAGGTCATGATCTACAACAAGCTGGAAGATGGCAAATTAAGGCATTGCAACCAGTTCACAGGTGTGTTAGGAGTTTTAACAATAGTTTGGTGGATGACAGTTGGCTATCCAAGGAGTATATGGACAGGATATTCAGGAATCCTAGAATGAGACCAAGAGAGATACAAGAAGATATGAAGACTAAATTTGAGGTAGTTGTGAGCTTAAGAAAGTGTGAAAGGGCCAAGGATAAAGCTCTTAATGCAGTTGAGAACCTGATGAAGAAACAATATGGTATATTAAAGCCATATTTGTTGGAGTTAGTCAAGTCCAACCCTGGTACCACGTGTGTATTGAAAACTGTGGATAGTGAACTTAGTCAACCAAGCATTTTTCAGAGATTCTATGTTTTCTTCGGTGCATTGAAAGAGACTTTTGTAAGGCAATGTAGACCCATCATTGGTGTTGATGGTTGTTTCTTGAAACATGCATGTGGGGGCCAACTTCTATGTGCTATTGGGAGGGATGGAAACAACCATATGTTTCCTGTTGCTTGGGCTATGGTAGATAGGAAACGAAGTCCAGGATGGGAGTGGTTCTTGAACCTAGTCTCTAAGGACCTATCCATTGGTTTCGGTGAAGGATGGACAGTAATATCAGACCAGCAGAAGGTATGTGTCAAACGTATTCGATTGTACTCAATATTTTTGTTTACTATGATTGTATTTTTAAAATGTACTGAACCTGTTTGGTTTGTATAACAAAGTTAACATTTTCTTGTTTATTATTATTAAATTTTTTAATCTGTTTTTTTCCTATTTTTGTTAGGGGCTTGTTCCAGCCATTCACTCTATATGGCCAAATATTGAGCATAGGCAGTGTGCAAGGCATATCTACAGCAATTGGAGGAAAATTCACAAGGGAAATGGGCTTCAATTGTAGTTTTGGAGGTATGTGAAAGCAACATCTAAGGGTGAGTTTGACATTGAAATCAGGGCACTAAACGAGATGTCAACAAAGGCCTGTGAAGGACTTCTGGATAGGGACCCTAACACATTTTGTAAGTCCCATTTCAAGACTCACTCTAGTTGTGATTGTGTAGATAATAACATGGCTGAGACGTTCAACTCATTCATCTTAATAGCTAGGTATAAGCCCATTGTTAGTATGCTAGAGGACATCAGGCTAGCTATAATTGATAGAATGAGATCCAAAAAATTTCTTGCTTCGAGTTTTGTTGCTGGGGTTGCTCCTAGAATCAGTCGAAAGCTAGAAGAAGCATACGATGAGCAAAAATATTGTTTGTGTAAGTGGACTGGGGAATATGAGGATAGTGGGTTTGAGGTGATTCATAATGGAGTGAGCCATGCTGTTCATTTGGAAAATAGGACATGTTCATGTAGAAAGTGGGATCTAACTGGCATTCCATGTGCTCATGGCATGAGTGCCATTCTTTACATGAACAAGCAGCCTGAAAGCTTCCTTCCCAGATGGTTTCTACTTGAAACATATAAGGAAACCTATTCCAACATGCTCAAACCAATTCCTGGACTACTTTCTGGGACTATGAAAGTGATGGAATGGTACTACCACCAGAAATAGAGAGGAAAAAAAATGGGAAGGAGAAAGACTGCAAGGAAGAAGGATGTGGATGAAGCCCCTAGATATCAGAATAAATATTGTAGGAAAGGGCAGCCCATTCATTGTAGTAGATGTAAATCTACAGAGCACACCAAAAGAAAATGCCCTATGCCACCGAGCTCCCAACAACCACGCCTTACACAGGTACATCGTTAATTACTACACTTGAGCATAGTTAGCATCTGATCTGATGTCATTTTCTTAATTAGTGACAGATATTATATAACTTTCTATGCATTTATTGGTCATATTGAAGGAAACTCAGGTTGGAACTAACACCACAAAGAAGAGAGGCAGGCCTCAAGGTAGCAAGAATAGGATTGGCAGAGCAGTAGAAGACATTCCCACCCCTGCTGAATATACAACTCAGTTGAGTGGCAGTAGAGGACGAGGGAGAAGTTCATCCATAGGTACAAGAGAACAATCAAACATGCCTTGGCTCCAAGCTGTTAATGATCGAACAAGGACTAAAGGGAGAGTGAGAAGCAAAGGGAGAGGCAAAGGTACACCAACAGGGTTTGGGGTTCTTGTTACTGAAAGTGGCGAATCTATTTACATGGGTATTGCTGCTGGTCCTGCAATCAACTTAAACAAATAGTCACTTGGGATCACTTTTGTTCCTTTTATTAGTCATGCCATGACTTTTGAAAGGGATGATTTCCATTTTTTGTAAGTTGATCAATGTTAGTAATATTGTAATGAACAACCTTATATGCCTCTTTTGGCACTTTTGTTACTTAACTTAGCACTATGGTAATCAGTTAGCCTGTAATGGATTTTGTAAGCTTTAGAAATCAGAATTGCACTTGGTTGTTCAGCAGATCATGTGTTCTCTTATTTTGATATGCCTCATTTCAACGTAGCCTGCTTACAAAAAGAATGTGGCAGATGTGCTTCATGTAACTTTGCTAGTTCTAATGCCATTGATCAATAACAATAGCCAATATGTAGTTTCCATAACTATTGAAGCGAAATCATCAAATATGAACCACTAAAACGCAAATGATATGTACTACTAAAAGCCAATATCATCACAAATGAACTGCTAATGTCAATTCAAATGAACTTCTAGTGTCAATAACCATAACCAACATGAACTACTACAACAAAAGAAGCTTAACGTGACTAGCACGGGGCCTTAGCAGCAATAGTCATAACTATTCATTAACTACAACATGGACAAAATAAGCCTACACCAAACTCTAAGCTTCTTTACAAACAGAACACACTCTTGAGCTTATTCCAAAAGCCTATTTTTTGTGACTTCATCAGTGCAAGCTCTTGCTTAACATTCAACATCTCTTCCTTGCATCTCCTAAGTTCATTTTCATATCCGTGAACAAGTGACTCCTGAACCTGAGAAGTGTTTCTCATTTCTACCATCTCCTCAACCATCATAGGGATGAGCCTACGGGCAGTTTCACAAATAGGAGGATCCACCCATTGCCAAAACCCACACCTATCACCCATCGCACATCTCCTAAACCGTCTTGCAGGATTTTTCCCAGTCATGGATGTCCAAACTTGTGCTTCTTGACCACAGTGACATCGAACAGATTTATCCCGTGCTGCACATGCATTCCACCGCCTTAAACATCGCAAGCCATTCAGTCCCTTGCCTTTTCCAACCTGTTGAAGACAAGATAATTGCAAAGAAACATAAAAAACCGAAAATTTACAATGACAACCTCCTTCATGTACATTTGCAGCTGTAAATGTACATGAAAACCAAAAAATTTGCTATTGTATGCCTGTAAATATCACAATAATTTTTTTGGAACAATGTCAACATCCTTCAAATAGTTCCATTGACAAACATCCTTCAATTCATGAGAAATCACTGCATCACTGTATCTTTGTGAATTCAAATAATGCGTGTGCCTCAAACCGTCGGAAAAAAATAAAAAAATCGCACGGGCTAAAGAACAACGACTTACAGTGGACGAAGTAGAGGATTCAGCCATAACTCGTTACCGTAGATACTAAACCCAATTTCACCCTAGAGAACACTGTAACACATACGCACCTTCAAGCAGGTGGAGAACAGCCGTCGTCTTCACATTAATGGCGGAAATTATCACCCAAAACGCGAATTTCAGGAGGCTCCGTCGTGCAATTGATGGTGGGTTGACCAATTTGTTTGCCCTAATTTCGCCAGCGAGAGGACCAGATGAAGAGAGATGGGCTGCAGCAAATTTTCTGGCCGACAATGGTTTGAAGAAGGGTAAATCATGGAATAAATGTTTTCTTGCTATATTTTATTGTTAAAAATGGCTGTAAATCCCTATTGGTTCTAGTGTCACAAATTTCTTTGGGCTGCTAGTCTCTTCGTGATAGTTCCTGTGTAACTGTGTTTTAGTGTGACAAGTTTCTTTGGGCTACCAGTCTTGTCTTGACTTGATTCATTTCATGTACCTGATGTACGTGCACTCTTATGCACTCTTGCAGTCTTGCTCGTTCCCTGTCTGAAATTTTCGTACTATGTATGGTAATAGATTATTTTATTTTATTGTATTTTATTTTATTTTATTTTATTTTTCTCCTCCTTATTTCGGTCTTAAATCCAGCTTAGCCGATTTGTATTATGTTGTGAAATTGTGTGCAGATGGGGTTGAATATGCATTCCTTTGAAAAATTCATTTTATGATTTTTCTTTATTTCACTCTCTCTCTCATGCCCTCTTTCCTCGCGACCCCTGAAATTCGACGTAAGCCTTCCTATTACGAACTCCGGTGCTTGTGCTTGCAACTTCTACACCATTGCTCTCTCCAGTAGGATTCTTCCTATTACGAACTCTGGTGTGTGCGCTCGCAACTTCTACACCATTGCTCTCTCCACTGGGATTATACATCTGCAGAGAAGACTCAATATAAAGATCCAATTTAGTATATGACAAATCAAGCATGCTGGTATGAAACCCAACTAGAACAAGAAGCGAGAAATGATTTAATAAAAGAAAACACGCAGTTATAACCTGGGTTGTGTGGTCATTTGTCTTCTCTTTTAGTTTATGCCTCTTAGCCTGAAGCTTTCTCAACTTTCTATGAGCTATCAAATCAACTAAAAAATAATGTGCGTAAAAAAGAAGCAATCAATGAAAGCTAGGACTAATGTTGAAAAGGCGCAAAAAATATAAAATCTTGGCAGAGCATCAATAAAATTCTATCACTCAAAGTCCAGTGAAGGTCTTTCATTGCGCCAAAAGAAACAAAGACGAAATAACAAACTTACATGTTCTATACATGGTTCGTGTAACTAGAAGCGTAATGAAACATAAGGCAGGCGTAAGGAACAAAGGCGAGACCATTAGTGCTACCAATTTCCAGGTTAAGTATTTGGATCGGATAGTCCAGAAATCATATCCAAGAGATAACACCGATAAAACCTGAAAATAAAATTACGATAACATCATACTAAGCCATGACAAGCAAACCACATCAAGAGAGCACAGAACAGAATAGTATAGAGAAGTACCTCCATTACTACACAAACATTAATAAGTTTCCCAGCCATCTTCCGAGAATACCTAGAACGCCAACGAATGTTGGAAAGAACAAAAGCCTCCTCCTTGGCTATCTGGTGCAGCGCCTTCTCAACATCAGAATCTTTAGATGTGGAGGGCGCCATGACATCCTTTTTAGATTCTTTAGCCATTACCTATAGATTTTGATACGCGCACACAAAATAGAATAAAAAGTGTTGTTCATAGGTTGTACATGCCAGAATACATTAAACCGAAGTTGTTGATCATGAAATTAGAAGCTGTCGGTCAGACTTGTTCTCCGCTCTTTATTTGTCAGCACAAAAGGAACTAAAAATTCAACTATAGTAAAATTTACAAACTTGTATCTACAAATTTCATAAATAACGATGACACAAACTTTAGAAACGAAAATTTATGACTTAAAAGATGAGTATAAAGTAGATTTTTGGTCCTAATTAGCATTCAAAATATGCATAGCCAAGGACCATTATTCACAGCGGTAATATTCTCATAATTAGGACTTTAAATGTCATGTTGTTCTACAAAAATATCACGGTTTGTGCATGAAAAAGCTATAACTTATATACGGTAAGCAAGAAAAATCCCAAGTCAATCGTCCTTGAATTTGAGTTACTTCGATATTAAATTCCGTGAGTTCACATTTATGTAGATATAATAGTAAGGCAAGAAGTCATGAAAGATAGAGAGAACACATCTCATTTTCGATTATGTAAGTCATAATACTTAATTTAGAACGAAGCATGTTGGGACTACCTCGTTGATTTAACCTTAAGAGAGTATTTTGAGACAAGCAAAGCAAATATACTACATATAGCAGTGAGTTTTGACATAAACCACTAAAGCATCATCTCAGGTGCCTTAATCTATATTATCATTGACATCCAAAACCTACAACAATCACATAGGTTTCAAAGCATATGAATTTTTGCAAGCACAATCATGAAAAGATAACAAAGAAACCACAAGCTCCATGACTTACCTCCTATCCCACCAATTTTCAAATTCATTTCCAACGTTAATATGTGATCAATTCAAACCAAGGCATTTTATCTCCATGATTCAAAGAGTTTTGAGGTGTGAGCCTCAAGATAAACGAATGAAATATTTAAAGGAACACAGAGTGCATATATATGTTCACAAACCAACCATAACCAACTTTGAAATACATGAACTGAATTAAGAAAATTGAAAGTAACCAGCAAACAATCGTAAAATATACTACAAATAGTAAGTTCTTGAATTAAAGATCACATAACAAAATTGCAATGTATCTATAGGCGGGGAAAAAAGGCCAAGAATTATCATCGATCTATTATCACCACTTGTTTTGAGTTATTATCTTGTCATGGGCTTTCATTAAAGCAATTAAATAAATAATTAAAATTGAAAATTTCAACATTGCATTGCCAAGCTTGTCAATTAATATAATGTCTCTTCTAGGCAGTTGGGCCCTCAAAGCAGATGGTAACCAAAGAAAACTAACTTGAAAACAGAAACAAATAAAGAAGAAAATTAAACAAGAGAAATAGGAGACGAAAATAAACAAAAATGCACATACACTCCAACATAAGCAAAACAATTGAGTAAAGGAACATGCAACAATAAGCCAAAATGAACTCCACTGGTTTAGAAAGAAACAAAGATATCAGCGCCAAAATAAAACAAAGATGTTAGACAAATATCTTCCAACAATGGCCTGCAAAGTTTTCTTCATTTTTTTTTTCCTCCTCTGACCAAAAAAAAAGTACAAAAAAGAAAAAGAAAGAGACTCAATCTATTATATAATCAACTAAGATGCAAAATTTTGACTGAGGACGATACCATGCCTAATCGTCCTCCTGTTTACAATAAATTTTGACTGATTAAGTTTTAATACTTATGCCTTAAATTTCAACAATTTTGTACAAATTCAAACCTAAACCTAAACCCAAAACCCTTACCTTCACGATGCTAAATTTGGGAATTAATTCAAAAATCCTAGTTAACACATGGGATTTGAAATGGAAAAGTAGTTGACTTTTACAGGGGAAAAACAAAGGAGAAACTGAAGAAATTTTGTACAAATATGTCAAAAAAGGCACACAACCGGACATTTTAAAGTAGTTACCTCAAAAAGGGGGGGGGGGGGGGGGACCTTAATCTGTGCCAAAAAAATCGAACGAGGCGACCGACGAGCAAGAACGAAGGAGAAAATCAGTCGAGCAGCTGCAACAGGAGTAAGCAAAGTGTTCTCAGACGAAAGAATGTGACAATGGGGAAATAAGGTATTTAACTTTTTTTTTAATTAAAATCCATAAAGTAGTCCAAAACTATGGACTGCTTGCAAACTGGCATGTCTCTATCAGTGTGTGAGCATTATATGATGCCCACATGTGGGCATGAGAAACGGGGTGATATATTCAATAAGAGTATGTTAGAAAATAAAAGAATTAATAAAGCAAGTGGACTGTAATTTGAAATGGACAAGTAAATAATACAAGCTTATCTTCACTTTACGGAAGGAGTATGAATCTAGCTGAGTAAATTTAATTAATCAAGCAGAGTAAATTTAACAGTGAAGATTACACACGCTAAAAATTGACTAATATGCAATAAATAGCTAGAAATTCTGGCCCAAACAAGTGTTGTGCTTAATACGCTCCAGCAATAAATTAAAAGCATAGGCAACAAGATTAACCAAAATAAATACCAAAAATGAATCAAAATAAAGGAAGAAATCTGACCCACAATTGGCTTCAGTATTTTTATCCACCACAAATCATTACCACAGCTGCCAAGATTAAAAAATAAATAAATACTAAAAAATTAGGTTAGATGAATGATTATTCCTTCACAATGGAGGGAAAAAAAATGAAGAAGGAAGTTCTTGGCCAAAAAATAATCTTTTGGCCTTTACGGTTCGTAACAAATTGGGGAAAAGGATGATAATCAGAAGAAATCATCCACAAACAGAGAATTATGACGAAGTGAATGAAGTGAAGAATTATAAGATTGAATGGAATGAATGGAAAATTCATATTAACACAATCGAAGGCAAGAAACAGCACCAAAATACATATTAACACAATCGAACGATGATTTGACCTAAATTCGTTGAATTTTCAAATAATCATGATACGAAACAGAAGAGAAAAAATGCAGAAGTGAAACCACAGAATTCTTCTATTAACAACAAAATCAAAGTTCAAAGAGAACGCGAATTGGAAAGTGAGAGGCACATACCAGCGGAGTAAGTCGGAAATGGTGGAGGCGTGGAACCTAAGGTAGCCGAAGGGTTTTACGGAGTTCTTTTGTGTAAATTGCAGTGAGCATGCGTAACCTTTCTGAGTGTTATTACGATGGGTCTCTAACCCTCAAACTACTGTATATAGAGTCTCTAATTTTCAAAAGGGAGTTAGCACCAAAAATCCTTATGAAAAAAATGTTACTTGTGAATGGTCAACCAATCAAATTTATTGTTTTCTCAAAAAAATAAAAATAAAAATAAAATTTATTGTAATCAGCAAAATTGTCCTTCTCATCAATAAGCAAATTTTACAAAAGTATCTCAACTTGAAAATTGTCGATAAATTTCTTAAGACTTTTTTGTTTAAATTGTTACTAGTCGTCCATATATAAATTGATATTTAATTTTACAATGCCTAATTTAGTTATTTTTCTCTTGAATACTTTGATAAGAATATGTCTATTTAGTTTATTACTCAGAAACGCGTGCGTTGCACATGGTTCTTCAACGTTATTCTGAAACGAACATATGTTTGCTGTGAGATGGATCAATAATGTACCCATGAAATATGGATGAGGAAGAAGTATCTTGGATAGACCAATGGCTACTTTTCTTATCGCTCTCACTTTTATTGTCAATTCATTCTTAACTGACCGAAGATCTTTGATAAAGACGTGAGACCTCTTTTCTCTTTCATTAGATGTGATAACTGCAAATAATCAATCCATAATTTCTAAGTCGCATTTGACTAATAATGTGATTAAAGGAAATAATAAGAAACTGAAGGCAAGTTTGAGATCCAAATATGAGATAAATCCAAAAGTATAGTAAATTATTTCTGCCAATTTAACCATCCAACGACATTGCAACAAAATGTCTTGTCATTAATTAATGTATGTGCCTAAATATAATGTGATTTGTCATTTAATTAAAAAAATTACTAGGAAATTATTTTTTTATTCCATACCATTACTCCGATGAAGAGATTGGGCCGATGTGCGCGTTGGAGTCAGTAAAAATACTTTAGTGGCACCGGAGTAAAAAAAATACCAATCTGGCAATTACCCTCTAAAAAAAATACCAATCTGGTAGAAGTGTAGTCTCTCTATGGAGTTGGATTCAGCTAAGAAATTTTCTTAGCCTAGAACTTAAAAGCTTCCAGACTCCATTCCATTTGTTTTATATTTGGACATAACATCCTTTTGTCAATTAGTCTATTTAATTTCTTGTAATTTTCTGTTCTTCGTGTATATCTCTTTGTTGTAGAATCTTTATCCCATGTGGTTGTTTGTATTAGATTAGCACAGAAGAAATGCTTAATTGGTTTTAGATAAGGTAGAACTCTCAATGGCAATATGGCATCTAATGTAATCTTTATCACTTGTAGTTAATTTAAGGTAGAGCCAATTTTTTGGATTTAGCTTGTATTGATGATTAATGTTCTAAACTTCATTAGTTTTCTCATAGAGAATTGGGAAGATCCCATGTAAAACCATTACCAATTGCCTTATTTCATAAATGCTCATTAGGTATTACATTGGGTTTGTCAATTCTATTATATGCATTTGGAGTTGACAGAGTGATAGAAGAATATTGTTTCGTTACATGTAAATTAAATAGAATAGGATATGCGTTCTCTTTTCGTACTTCTTGCACTCCGTTCTTGTACGAATCATTACATGAAAAAGCATATATATATATATATATATATATATATATATATGACCATTAGATACAGATTAGAGTGTATAGCTTCTTGTTAACTTAATTAGTAGCTAAATATAATAGCATGAGTAAGCGACCTACACGAGGACGTGGCACACATGGTGATAGAGGAAGAAAACGACATGCAAGAAATATCGATGACGAAGCATTTTATAGTAGTAGCGACAAGTCAATGGATGCTTCGTTTGATCAAGAACACTCACCTAGTACAGAAGCAAGTGAGAACACGGTCAACACACGGGGTCCTAACCGTGGTACTCCTCTTCCTCCAAATCTATCAATGCGTAAAATAATGCGCGTTAGTGGAAGAAGGTAATAAACTTAATTTTTGTTCTACACATTTTATAAATAGTTTACGTACAATAATTCAATAACAGCTGACTGTTTTGCAATTTTTTATAAATTAAGTTTTACAACAGTTGCACCTTCACGAGATATCACCGTCACATTGAAGGGATTTCTGAATGGACCATACATTTCATGGTTTGAGGTGCCCAATGACACAAAGAAAGAATTGTGGCAGAAGTTTAAGGTAATTCCTGTTGGGTCGTGTGCTGCCTTGAGTCTTTTGGGCCAGCGTTGGGCTTGGGTTTGACTGATGGAGGCCCAGTCTTAATGAGGATTATGGCTGGATATATTGGCTCATCCTCTTTCTCTTTCACGCATTGTATTTTTCACGGATGTTACTCTTCTTTCTCTCTGTAATTCTAGATCTGAGTGTGTGTGAGTGTGTGTATCCTGAGAGAGGCAAATCTCTGATTTGTTGTTAGTGATACAGTGTAATACTTAGATTGAACTCATTCGAGGAATGAGTGTGCGTTAGAGAGAGTGATTGAAAGAGAGATTGGTTGATACTGTGTAAATTGCTACCGGCTCTGTTTTAGTGGAATCTTTGAGCAACATCCACAGATCTGTGGAGCTCTACGGGGGACGTAGGCGTTGCCGAACCTCCGGGACCTTTTGGCCGAAAATTCTTCGTGTTCTTTACTTTTCTTGTCTTTAATTTCGTGTTTTACCATGGAGATTTGTCTCCCATTTTTCGATCTAAACCCTTACATTGGTATTAGAGCAATCCTTGGGGGTGAATCGACAATCTAGGGTTTTTTTTTCAAAATTTGGGAAGTGAGTTGTTCCCGCCGGTGACTGGTTTTTTTTTTTGGTGGCCACGAAAGTGACCGACGGTGAGTTGTGCCTTCGGTGGTGAGTTTCCGGTGGTGGCTGACCACGTGTGTGCGACAACGTTTGGCTTCCATATCTACGGTGAAGTCTTGAGTAACCGTAGGTTTTTCTGAGTTTTTCCTTAATCCCTTGTGTTTCTTCACCGGTCAGTGTGACCGAGGTAAACTCTAAACCTCTCCTGAGCTTGCTACGATTGGGATACTTCTGGTATTGGTTCTTGAGAGGATATTGATCGGAGATTGTTGTGTTTGTTTGGTCTGAGTATTGTGTTGCCTGAGTTGTTACAATACCTAGATACCCCTGGTGTACGGTTCTTGTCCAAGATCCTTGAGATCTTCGGAGTCTGGAACAAAGCCAGAACGGTTACGGTGATTGTGGTGATTGTTGTGATCTAAGGTTCTTGCATTAGTTTATATTATTGTCCATTCGTTTCTGCCAGTGATAAGTTGATTATAGGCTATTTTTGGTGTTTTCTAAACTGCTTATTTGTTTTTTGTCTGTGTGGAGTTGTATCAATTGAGGTGGAGTCACTTGCTGTTTCGATACATTGCACATTCATTTTTCTTGATTACTTGGCTGTTTCTGCTTGTGAGGTTTAGTACTTGTCATTTAGGGGTTAATATGCATTCTTTAGTTTACTTGTGACTGTGGTTAGAGTCTAATTGCCTATTTGTTGCATACATTGATTTGCTTTGTTGTGTGTTGCAAGAGAAGTATTAAATAAAATTTTAAGTGACTATTTTGGAGAGTTTGTGCAGTCAAGTCTTTTCTTAACTAGTTGCTAATTTGCTTGAGTTTTCCTTTTGGAAGTTGACTTTTTTCAAAATTGAAATTGTTATTGTTTGAAAGGAGTTTTTTCTCAAGTGTGAGGATTGCTTTTCAAACTTATTTAGCTAGTGAATTGGTGATTTGAAAATGGTTACTGCCAACTCTTTTATCAGATCCGAGTTAGGGATTTTTGATGGGAAAGGGGATTTCAAAATTTGGTCACTTAAACTGAAAGCACTTCTTATGCAACAACGGTGTGCTAAGGCTTTAGATAATTCATGGCCTGAGGGCACTACTGTTGCCAGAAAGGCTGATGCTAATGAGATTGCATGGGGTACTATCTTTTTGCATTTGTCTGAAAATGTGATTAGAACTATTGGTGATACTGAAACTGCTGCTGAATTGTGGACTGCTTTGCAAGAACATTATGATAAGAAAACTATTCCTAATAAATGCTTTATGCTTAAGCAATTCTTTTCTTTTAAGATGGATATATCTGCTGATCTAGATGAAAACTTGCATACCTTTAAGAAACTTGCTGTTGATTTGACTAATACTGGTGAAACCATCTCTGATGATCAAAAGGCTCTAGTTCTTTTGAATGCCATTCCTGGCAAGTACCATGATCTGAAAAGTGCTCTTGAGTATGGTCGAGATTCTTTGACTGTTGATATCATCTCTAATGCGTTGAGAAACAAAGAGCTTGAGATGAGGTCGTTGGGGAGTAGTGGTTCAGGTCAAGGAGAGGTACTTTTCTCTAGAGGAAGAGGTGGAGAATGGAAAAATCAGCGTGGGAAGGGAGATAGTGAGAGAGGAGATGGTGATGAGAGTCTAAACAACAAGAAGAGTAAGGGTAGAGGCAAGTGGAAAAGGAAAAAGAAGGGAGAAAAGAAGGAGTATGAGTGCTACCGGTGTGGTAAAAAGGGGCACTTCATTAGGAACTGTCCAAAGAAGAAGCGAGAGCTTTTGGACAAATATAATGGAACTGCTACCTGTGCGTTTGATGGTGGCCTAGAGGTCCAAGTCCTGTGAATGGCCTACTGTATCGGGCTGTTTATAGTTGTGTTTAGGAGCTTTTAAATTCTGCCTCAAGTTTAAATTGAGTTTCTAACTGTTTTGAGTTGAGAACAGCTACTGACTTGTGTTTTTCTTTTTGCAGGTACAAGAGTAATGAAATAGACTGTGATGAAGGTTCTTAGGTTCCACTAGAGACAGAGACACAGGCAGCAAGGTGGAGTATGTTGGGTCGTGTGCTGCCTTGAGTCTTTTGGGCCAGAGTTGGGCTTGGGTTTGACTGATGGAGGCCCAGTCTTAATGAGGATTATGGCTGGATATATTGGCTCATCCTCTTTCTCTTTCACGCATTGCATTTTTCACGGCTGTTACTCTTCTTTCTCTCTGTAATTCTAGATCTGAGTGTGTGTATCCTGAGAGAGGCAAATCTCTGATTTGTTGTTAGTGATACAGTGTAATACTTAGTTTGAACTCATTCGAGGAATGAGTGTGCGTTAGAGAGAGTGACTTAAAGAGAGATTGGTTGATACTGTGTATATTGCTACCGGCTCTGTTTTAGTGGAATCTTTGAGCAACATCCACAGATCTGTGGAGCTCAACGGGGGACGTAGGCGTTGCCGAACCTCCAGGGCCTTTTGGCCGAAAATTCTTCGTGTTCTTTACTTTTCTCGTCTTTAATTTCGTGTTTTACCGTGGAGATTTGTCTCCTATTTTTCGATCTAAACCCTTACAATTTCATTATTTGTGTTTTTGTTAAGATTAATGTTTCTCAATTACTTCCACATGCAAATAAATGAAAAAAATTATCATGCTACTTTACAGAATAAATTCCAATGGCCAGATTGCGCCGACGAGGATGTCGAATATGTTTGGACAGAGATATCAAAGAGGAGGATAAACCATATATTTTACCTAGCTCGAGAATATGCAGAGAGAGAGAGAGCAACTCATCAAACATGAGTGACTGGGGACCACATAGACCATATTGGTTAAGCGACGACGATTGGAAAATTTGTTTGGAAAAATGGAGTAAAGAAAAATGGCAAGAAATGTCAATGGTCAATCAGGCCAACCGAACTTCCGAGGCGAATGGTGTACCACCAAAGCATGGAGGAGGTTCTATTTCATATGCTGTCCACGAGGAACGTCTGGTATAAAACATTAGTCAAATGCTTGGTTTTGTTTTTCATTACCTTAATGTATGATTAATGTCTTTTCTTTCCTTATATATATATATATATATATATATATATATATATATATATACTCAGACACAACAACTAGGCAAAAAAGCAACTCCATTACAGACTTTTGAGGCAACACATCGTAAGGCGAGCGGAGGTTTCATTGATCAAAAGGCCCAAGAAACACACGTAAGTTGAATTAAATACTATGTATGATATAGGTGTAGCCATACTACGTAGAAGCTGTATTTCTTGTTTATTTGGGTGACATTCATCTTTTTATATACTTAGCATATTAATATGTATGCTAATTGTAGTTGTATTTAGTAACTTAGTATATATATACTTAAAAAGAATAGCATATTAGTATCGTTTTTCTATATGCTCACTATTGATTTCCACCGTGTACTATATGTAAATTTATCTTTCATTTATGTTCTCTAAGTTGCATATGATTTATGTTCTGTAATATATGCATAGTCATTTGGGTGTTCAGTTATTCACCTAAGTGTAGTTTGCATATGGACTAAAGGCGTTCATTTTTTTGACGTTTTCCATCATGTTTGGGAAGTACTTGCAAGCTGAATTTTTAAGGGAATAGTGATTTTTTTTAAAATTTTCTTTTGGAGAACTAGCTAAGAAGTCGCTGAAAGCGATGAAAAAGTATAGACATGGTTGAAAATGAGTTCAAAAAAGAATAGATCTCGGTGCTTGTCTAATTGAACTTGTTGGGAAATTGGTACTTGTTTGCAAATACAATGGTACCACCTAAAATATTATTTTATCATTATTCTAAAAGCTCTCTTTCTGTAATTTGAGTTGAGAAATTACTTTCTTTTATTTTTGATTGAAAAGAATGATTAGATATTTATAGACTAAGTATGACCAACTTAATTGTATATCTACACATTTCATCCTTATATAATTATATTTTTTTTACCTGTAGTATTTACACTTAACACTTTTTTACTATAAATTCTCGTGAAAAATCTTTTTCCTTGTTCAGGATAGGTTTGTCAAATGAGCAGTTAACTATGCTGATTAGCAGTTTGCTACAGAACATTTTCCAATATGATAAAATAGTTAAAAATCCTAAGTTAGAAATAAACTTCCTTTATATATAAAAAAGGGATTCCAGTCCATTCAAATAAAATTTGTCTTACTAAAATGATTTTTAACAATTTTGCAGGACAAATATACTGCAGCTTTGGAGGAGAAATATGGGCTTGACACATCAACATATCCTCATTTCGATGATGATTCGTGGGTCAAAGCCGGCGGTGGTCCAAAAAAAGGTCGTGTCTACGGCTTAGGAAGTATAGAAGCGGCTTCTCAAGTTCTTGCTTCATCAAAACACTCAAAATTTCGTTCACGAGAAGAGGTTGTATCCTTGAGGAAAAAGGTAGAAGAATTGAAGCAAAAGAACATGGAAGCCGAAGAGAGAAGACGTCAAGAATTAGAAGATTTGGAAGCACGCTTAAATGATGGTTTTGAGAGGAGAATACAAATGATGCTTAGAGAACTAAATTTGCCAAACTCAAAGTTTGCTTCAGGGTCGGGAACAAAAGAATAGGCTAAAACATATTATGTTTTGAATTTATGTAATGTTCTTTTGAATTTTATATTTAACATTATGTTATGAACTCATGTAATTTTGCTATGATATATTTAAAATTATGTTATGAATTTATGGTTCTATTGAAATTGATTAGCATTAAAATAGGTCAATTTTAAATTAAAAAATAAAATAAAATTGTGGAATATATAGATATTAATAAAATATTAATTTTTCAGGGGTTCTTGTAAGACTGTCACAATTTGTGACGGCTGCCGTCACATATTCTGACAGATAATACTTCCGTCATAATTTCTTACCTACAACATGTTGGTCACAATTTTTGACCGCTTTTCAATTCTGACGCAATTGATGACCGACCGTTCTGTCTGAAATTGTGACAGACTTACAGCACCGTCATAATATCCAATGTATAAATGATCCGTCACAATATTTGACGGATTATCAATCCCGTCAGAAATTGTGATCGATTAGCCGTCTACTTCAGCTTTAGTGACGCTGGTTTTCCTGACGAACTCTGTGACGCACATATCCGTCAGTAATACTCTTTTGTGACGGAATGGAGACTTTTACTGACGGATTTTTCCGTCACAAATAGCGCATTTTCTAGTAGTAATTTGTTCTTAAAACAGAAAAAGTGTTTATACATGAAAAGCATAAAAAAATGAAAAAAAAAATGTAGATAGCAAGTGCGTGTGTGTGTGTATATATAATAATTTTTTGGTACTTTTTTCTATTTTAAAATACTTTCTTTCATTAAATTATTTATGATAAGTCACTTATGATAAAGAGGACTAACAGTCTGACTTTCACTGCGAAGATAAACAAAATCACTTAAAATATACGTACATACATACATACATATATATATATAATGGAATTGTCTGATTTTTATTTTTTATTTTTTTGAAAATACTATATATTTTCAGAATACTTTATACATTCAACAAAATATTTTAAAAGTTCATTTTCATTAGAATTATGACTTTAAAAAACTCTATTTATCTAAAAAATGTTTATAAATCAAAAACAGAAAAAATTGATAAAAATCATATATATATATATATATATATATATATTCGTGAAATGATTTTTTTTGTATATTTTATTTTGCACAATACTTTTTTTCGTGCAATCCTTTATGAAAATAGTTTTACTAACTATTGCACATGAATTAAATTATAGTTTTTATGGATCAAAGAGAAAGAGAGAGAGAGAGAGATAAAATGTATATAAGAACACACCGACACGCGCGTATAATGTGTATTTCCAATACCATATAAGGACATTTTGGTGAAACAAAAGATTTATAAGGATGTATACTTTTTAATATCGTAAAGATAGTTGCACCAATTCACTAACCCCCTACAATTCTTTCAAATTATGGTAGGTAGAATTTTTTTTCTATTTTATTCTTTTTTAGAATTCTACGCAAGTATAGTAACTTTAGTTTTATTGGGCATTCCCCACCCCCCCAAAAAAAAAAAAAACTTTACCATATATCTAGGATTATATTGAAGGAGTCCATTATGGAATTAGGTGATGAATAAAAACTTTACTATATATCTAGGAATATATTTTATCAGAACTACAAAATCTGTGGATGATGAATAAATTAATTAATGAAAGCCTCCTATTTTTTTATGGAGAGACATTTTAAAAAATTATTAAATTCATTGTAAAATGATTTTTCAGTATGAAAACATGCATGCAAAAAATGATTAATTATAAGGTATTATATTTGTATTGTATTGTATTTATTATTTAAAAAATTATAACACATTCTCTCTTTTCTAAAATTTTAGACCACACTAACAAGAAATCCTTATTATGCCACTGAATAATGTGAAATTACAATCTTTTGTGTGGAATATAAAATGAGGCAAAATGTCGATTTATCAATTATCAAATTAAGTCAATATAAAAACACCGAATTCACACGTTTTGCTTCCTCTGAATTGTGATACACGTTAACACCTATTGGTTTAATTGGCGCTTTTTTTTTTTTTTTTTACACTTCATCTTTTGAATTTCTTTTTAAGTATAAATTTCCAAAACGTCCCCATTACCCATTTATTTACCTCAAGTTAGCTCTCTTGCTCTCGTCTCTTACTCACTTGGACGTCCCCATGCATCACCATAAGATGTGCCCATGTTATAATATTCAATATATAGTTTTATTTATTTATTTATTTTTTTTACAAGAATGATTTTGTTTCAAAACATGCAAGGTAAATTTTGCAGTGTTGCTGAGGAGCATTGACAGCATCTACAATATAATGCATCCCTCTAAAATATAATTTTAACACTCTAAAATACAGTTTTTCTCCTCTATTTTACAGTTTCTTCTCGAACCCAAAACTCTAAATATATGACATCAAATGAATAGTATTTATTATTTTCATTATTTTAGTTACTAATTCATTTTAATAATAGATTTTGACACTAATTTAACTAATTAATTAGCTATTGGAGTAAAATTCACTATTAAGTATGTAAAATATTTCATGTATTGAAATACAACACATGACCGTACACACGAAAATATAAAATGCAACCATAATTTTTTTAAGTACGTAAAATATTTCATTTATTGAAATACAACCATAATTTACCACAAATGGAGCAAGAAGATTTTTAATACAACGTCAAGGTAAAAAATGGAATGAAAATTGGGACCTAAAATTTGCCGTGTAGCAATCCCTCCCAATTTTGCTAGCTTGCAGTTTGCGTTGGAGAGAGGAAACTTCAAACCTCCAAATTTTGCCGGTTTGCCGGCCGGGTTCACTGAGATGGTCTGAAAGGCAACAACATATATATAAAAACCAATTTTGGAAAAAGAAAAACTTTATTGTAGCACATAGGAAATTAGAAAGCTGTTTATAATTAACGCAATAAGATTATTTAATGGCTGAGAGGGAAGAGACCGTTAGCGAATGTCAGTATCGATTTTCCCTTCTCCAACCTATCTTCTCTGCAATTCTCTCTTACGTCATCCCTATCTTCTCCCTATTCTCTGTAATCTCCCTCTAAGCCCAAATTATATGTAATATTCAGCTCGATTAATGGAAGTTTTTTGAGATATTTCAAGCATACATTGCTGTGTTGATTATTATTGTTGAATTGAATTGAATTGAATTGGATGTTATAACATAAGCTTCATCCTCTTTCTCGTACGTATACTAGTCACCCTCCTCGTAGGACGGGTACTTCTTTGTTGGACATTCAACATCTACTCATCCACATGATGTTATCTTTTACACTTGTCTTGGTGCTCGTGCTCGGGATATGTTCACCGTCCTTTGACGTTTCCATTGGCCAAAAACAGGCATCCACGGCCAAAAGGTTTGAGGAGTGGATGGCAAAGCACCACCGTGTGTATAAAGACAACGGGGAGAAGGTGGCCCGGTTTGATATTTTTAAGAAGAACGTCGAGTTCATTGACGGTTTTAATCATGAAGGAACTCACACTCACAAGTTAGGAGTCAATAAGTTTGCTGATATGACAAATAACGAATTTCGTGCCTAGCTCTTATACTGGGTTCACAAATTCGTTCACTCCATCACCTAACTCGACCGCCTTTCGGTACCAAAATGTGAGTGGAGTTCCTACAGGCATCGACTGGAGAGATAAAGAAGCTGTAACTGGAATCAAAACTCAAGGCCACTTGTGTGGTAATGCAAATTAAATATTTTATCTATCTAGTCAACAATATTAACAAATAACAAATCTGCTTGCATATAATGTTACACAACATTTTTTTTTTTTTTGGAAAATACACCACATTTTAAATAATTGTGAAAATTACAGTCACTGATAAGTGCTAAATAAGCACTTAAATAACTCTTTTATTTTATGTATTTGTGTGTTTTATTAGTATTATATGTTCCGTTTTATGTGTTTTTCCTTTATTGTGGTGTTTAGGGTCACAAAGAATCAAAAGGAGTCAAAATAGATGAAAATAAAGTGAAAATGGAAACTCGGGACCAAAACGCAAGCAAATCAAAGATGGAGGGCCTCCGATGCAATTTTATGAAAAATTATTTTTACAATTTTTCTTGTGCCAATGTTGAAGAACATCAAAAGAGGATTCCCAAACTTTTTCCAGATCTCAAATCGGAGTTTCCTAGTGAAAGTTATGGCCGCTTTGAAGAGAAGGACTAAAGCGTCCAAAGCCCAAACTGTTGGGGACCAAAGTGCAACTTTTCAACAGTTCAGGGACCAAAGTGAAACTTTGCAAACAGTTGAAGGACCAAAATGCAATTTTTCAGGGACCAAAATGAATTCCATTCAACAGTTGAGGGACTTGGTGTGCAATTTTGGGTGACTCGAGTGACTCGAGTCACCGCCAAGAACCGTCCGAGACACCCTCGGCCATGCCTCGTTCCACGCCGCAACTCGCCGAGTCACCCTCGGCCATGTCCCAGATCCGCTCAAGACGCGTCCGAGGATCGCCCTGCTCAAGCGTCTTGGCGACTCCGATCGGCCAACACAAGACGGTGACTCGAGTCGCGCGATTCTGCCGAGAAGCTACCTGACGCCGCCATGATTTTGACCAATGGACTCCACCTACCATAAAACGTGTTTTTGGTATTTTCTTGACTTCTTAGAGATAAAACAACTCGAAAGACACCACAATAGACTCGTGAAGGAAGACTTTTATGATTTTTAATATTTTTTGGTGTAATATTTTGCCTATAAATAGAGGCATTTCCAAGCTCAGATCACACAACTTAGTAGAGAGAATTAGCTTGTGATTCTCTCCAACTTTCTTCTCAATAAATTTCTCTTCATCATTTGTTCTTAGTCGTAGCTTGAAAACTCTTAGTTTTTCATATTCCTAAGCGAAGTAAGAACCTAAATATAGGTTCGAAAAATCAATCGACGATACTTGGTAGTGAATATGATTAATGGAATATTTCTTCTCTAGTTTCTTTCCTAATTTTATTTTTCATATTTGAGAAAGATAATTTCTCATATATTCTATGAGAGGTGATACACTTGGCGGATTTACGCCAGTTATAAATATTTAACCCGCATATATGAGTAGTTAGATTTCTCTATTTAATTCTTAGCATTATTTACGTGATTTCTATAGTTTGTATATATTACTTGAGATAGTGAAGTATAATCTATCATATAGCGGTGGTGATACCCGCTAATATGAGTAGTTAGACTTCTATCTAGTTCGAGGGGACGTTGTGTTCAATTATCATGTTGTTATCTTTTCTAACTCTTTGCTAACGCTTTTATCTATTCCTCTACTTCAATTTGTTGATTTGTTATGCTTTTAAACCCGTTTTGAATTTATGTGATTATTGCATTCACTTTGGCCAATTGAATCAATTAATCTTTAAGTTCAAGTTATGTGCTAGGATTGGAACTTTTGATCCGTAATTATCACTAGATTCCAATCCACGAGCAAACAAATGTCGTGCATATTTGTTAATAAATCAACTTAGATGTATTAATTCAAGTTTGTGAAATTGATCATCTAATTCAACTCATTCTTCTTATTCATTTCACACTAGCATTGCATTAAATCCTAAGAACTTGTTTAGGATTATCCAATAGCTAGATGTTAAGTTAAAGAACTCACTTTAATTTAATACACTTAAGGAAGAATTCGTTAATCAGAGCTTCTTGGTTAATTGAGAGTTGATAAATTGAAGAAGGGATAGTATACGTTGTATGGGAAAGATAAACACAAGATATTGACACAACCGAACCCGAGAACTAGATATATCTTCAATTGTTTCATTTTCATCTCTTTTATTTTGTAATTTTATTTTCGAATTGCATTCAACTTCACAAAACCCCCCTTTTCTACATTAATTGATAAAAACAACTAGATCAAACACCGTTCCTCTTGGGTTCGACCCTTACTTACCACTTCTACATTAATTTGTAGTTTTGAAACCGAGTAAGGAAATAAAATAAATTTTGGCGTACTGCGACAACACGCCCAGTCACTGCATGTTTTACTCTTGGATTTTTTATTATTCTTGCGTGTGTTCATTGTTTATAATTATTTCGCTTGTTCATTGTTTATCTCACTGTGGTCAGTCAATATCGATCAACAATCAACGGTCAACGACCAGTCTAACTCAATATTTTTCTTGGATCTATTCCTGACGAATAACTTGTTTCGACATGTAAACACGTAGGATCCTGTTGGGCATTTTTGGCAGTTGCAGCTATGGAAGGGATCACAAAACTAAAAATAGGCAAGTTGATTTCATTGTCTGAACAAGAACTTGTGGATTGCGATACAAAAGGCACAAATCATGGATGCCATTCTGGACGCATGGATGAGGCGTTCAAGTTCATAATACAAAACCGCGGCCTCACAACTGAATATGAGTACCCCTACGTGGCTAAGGAAGGCAAGTGTAATCGCATGAAGGCGGCCTTACATGTGGCTATGATTAGTGGCTACGAATATGTCCCCGCTAATGATGAATTTTCCTTAATGAAAGTCGTGGCTCATCAGCCAGTATCTGCTGCTATCGACAGTCGCACATTGTTCACTACTAAAAACATTCTTATTATCGACGACAAAATTCGTCTCTAATAGCTCGAAATCCGTCGAAAAAAGCAATTACCGACGCAGGAGAAGCCGTCGGAAAGCTCGTCGATGATTGCCATGTCTGTAATTACCGACGGAGTTATGGTGTCGTCGGTAATTTACGGCGAATTTTTCCGTTAGTGATTTCCGACGACAATATAAGTTCGTCGGTAATGTCCAACAAACTCTCATGATCCGTCGGTAATTTCGGACAGATTAATTGCCGTCGGAAATTACCGACGCACAATGCAATATTTGAAAAAAAATTAAAAATTTTGAAAAATAAAATAAAATTCAATCTTTTTTCCAACACATAATCTCTGGAAATTACAGACAACAAAGCTTAGGCCGTCAGAAATTACAGACGGAGTCGACGCTACCGACGGCATAATCTCTGCTGTCGGAAATTACTGATGACTACCGTCAGAAATTACCGATGCCATCTTTGAGTTCGTCGGTAATTTAAAGTAAAATTAACAATTCACTTTTAAAATAAAAAAATGAACGGTTTGCATTAGCAAAATTAAAATAATTTAAAAGTTATTGAATTGTTTATTGAATTTTATTTTTGTTTTGTTCAAATGTGATTCATCTTTAATTTAATTTAGTATTAGTAATTTAAAGTAAATAATTATTTTTTCCATTTCAATGATTCAAGCCAATGTTTTTTTGTCTTTTTTGTGATTAGGAACAAACAAATGTAATTTAAACTATAGAATCATAGACCTTTATTTTAAAATTAATAAACAATTGAAAGTTATTCCTCTAGTTAAAGTTCATATTTTTACATTATTTATTATTGCATGATTACGTAAAATTTTCTCTTTTCAATTAAATGAGAAAAGTATTTTATACCGAAAATAATTTCAATCATTACTTATTCTATGAATACAGCGAAAAATAAATTTGAGAAATTTTTATTTTTAGAGCAAAATGCTTCCAATCATATACTCCTGGAAAATTAGTGCATATTCCGACAAAATAATAATAATAAATTTTACAACAGTTAGAAATGGCATTGAAATTATTAATAGTAGTAACAAAGTTTTTAGAAATTTTCGATGACAAATCAAGGCCGTAAAATATTACCGACAGCAGAGCTTAGGCAGTCAGAAATTACTGACAACAGAGATATGGCCGTTGGAAATTATCGACGGTAGATCTTGTGCCGTCGAAAATTGCCGACGACGGCACCGAATCCGTCGGTAATTTCCAACGGATAGTTTTGCAGTCGGAAATATCCGACAAGGAGTTCTCCCGTCTGAAATTTCCGACGACAAAAGTTGACTGTCGGAAATCTCTGACAGAATTTCAATTCTCTGTCGGAAGTTTCCGACGGTTTCTTTTCGTCGTCGGTCATTACCGACGGAATTGTACTCCGTCGGTAATTACTGACATCATCATTGTTAGTCGGAGAGTTCCGGCGGTTTTTGCATTCCGTCGGAGATTTCCGACGATTTTTAATTTTTCATCGGAAATTCCCGACGGATATCTATCCGTCGGAAATATTCCGTCGGTAATCAACAGTTTTTTAGTAGTGGTTTTTCTACCAGGGTGGTGTTTACACTGAATATTGTGGGACTAAGTTAGACCATGGTATTATAGTAGTGGGTTATGGAACGACTGAAGAAGGGAAAATGTATTGGTTAATCAAGAACTCGTGGGGAAAGGATTGGGGTGAAAACGGATATCTCAAACCCGAAAGAGGCATCCATGCTAAAGAGGGAAAGTGTGGTATTGCAATGCAGGCTTCTTACCCCACTACCGAAGTCAAACGTTCAGGGTTTAGCCCCAAACAAAATGATCGTGTTATATTCTATTTATCATTTTGTGTTGTTCTCTTTTTATCAGTTTTTGTAATTTTCACATTGATTTTCATGAATTACTTTGGGCTCTAAATATTAACAGATTCTAAATTTCTAAACCTCACTCACCTTGGAGGCTTTGCTTTCTATGCTCATTCTTGGAAGAAGAAACCAAAAAAAGAGAGAGAGAGAGAGAGAGAGAGAACCCCCAAAATGGGGATAGTACTGCAAGCAAAAGCACTAGTAGACTAGTAGCGCACCGGAGAAAAGTACTGAATCTGCTGTTATTCTCAATTGGGAGGTGTTTAAACGGCGAATTTTGAAATGATTTTGATCTGGAATGATTTCTTGAAGTTTTTGGGAGAAGAAAGTGGCCCATGGGTCTCAGTTTGTTGCAACCTATGAATGAGTGATTGAGGTATTTTGGTCATTATTTTCCCTATTTGTGCTCCTTTGACGACGACGGCAACGACAACGATAATAATAATAATAATAATAGTCCCTTTTCAAAAAAAAAAAATTCTTATTTTGAGGAATTCAGATTAAAATGTGCCATTGTGCCTTAAAGGCCCTATTTTATAACATAAAACATGTTATAAAACTATAGAAAAGTAGAGAGAGTTTAGAGAGAATGAATTCTATAGAAATCTAAGGGGTAAATTTTATTAACAATTGAAGCCCTATTTATAGGGAAACTTCGAATGGCACAATCGTAATTACATAATTTCATCAAGGGTATAATAGTCATTCACATAAATAAAATATAATAAAATCATCCCCTCGTTCCCCTCATTAATACATATAATATTCATATACATATAATATTCATAACACTCCCCCTTGAATGACTATTTGTGAAATTATCTTCTAAACTGATTATAGAAAAACTTGGAGTGGTTATGTAGTGTTTTGCCAAAATATTGCTCCCCCTCATTTCTATCAGTATAGGAGTATTAGGGATTTGCCTCGTTAAAACCTTGTCAAAAAACCCAATGGGATAAAACACGGACGAAGGAAAAAGAGTACAGCGCAAAATGCTCCTCATCAATGTAATATCACTTGATATCTTTAAATCTTCGCAACCCAATATTGTGCACCAATCCTTCAAATGTTGCGGTTGGCAATTGGGCGTGTTGTCGCAGTACGCCAAAATTTATTTTATTTCCTTACTCGGTTTCAAAACTACAAATTAATGTAGAAGTGGTAAGTAAGGGTCGAACCCAAGAGGAACGGTGTTTAATCTAGTTGTTTTTATCAATTAATATAGAAAATGGGGGTTTTGTGAAGTTGAATGCAATTCGAAAATAAAATTACAAAATAAAAGAGATGAAAATGAAACAATTGAAGATATATCTAGTTCTCGGGTTCGGTTGTGTCAACATCTTGTGTTTATCTTTCCCATGCAACGTGTACTATCCCTTCTTCAATTTATCAACTCTCAATTAACCAAGAAGCTCTGATTAACGAATTCTTCCTTAAGTGTATTAAATTAAAGTGAGTTCTTTAACTTAACATCTAGCTATTGGATAATCCTAAACAAGTTCTTAGGATTTAATGCAATGCTAGTGTGAAATGAACAAGAAGAATGAGTTGAATTAGATGATCAATTTCACAAACTTGAATTAATACATCTAAGTTGATTTATTAACAAATATGCACGACATTTGTTTGCTACTGTGGATTGGAATCTAGTGATAATTACGGATCAAAAGTTCCAATCCTAGCACTTAACTTGAACTTAAAGATTAATTGATTCAATTGGCCAAAGTGAATGCAATAATCACATAAATTCAAAGCGGGTTTAAAAGCATAACAAATCAACAAATTGAAGTAGAGGAATAGATAAAACGTTAGCAAAGAGTTAGAAAAGATAACAACATGATAATTGAACACAACGTCCCCTCGAACTAGATAGAGAAGTCTAACTACTCATATTAGCGGGTATCACCATCGCTATATGATAGTTTATACTTCACTATCTCAAGTAATATATACAAACTATAGAAATCACGTAAATAATGCTAAGAATTAAATAGAGAAATCTAACTACTCATATATGCGGGTTAAATACTTATAACGGCGTAACGCCGTGTATCACCTCTGCAATATATGAGAAATTATCTTTCTCAAACATGAAAAATAAAAGAAGAAGAGAAATTAGTGAAGAAATACTCCGTTAATCATATTCACGGCCGAAGTATCGTCGATTGATTTTTCGAACCTATATTTAGGTTCTTACTTCCGCCCGAATATGAAAAACTAAGAGCTTTCAAGCTACAACTAAGAACAAATGATGAAGAGAAATTTATTGAGGAGAAAGTTGGAGAGAATCACAAGCTAATTCTCTCTACAAAGTTGTGTGATTCAAACTTGGAAATGCCTCTATTTATAGGCAAAATATTACACCAAAAAATATTAAAAAATCATAAAAGTCTTCCTTCATGAGTTTATTGTGGTGTGCTCAGATTTTTTTATCTCTAAGAAGTCAAGAAAATACCGAAAAACATGTTTTATGGTAGGTGGAGTCCGCTGGTCAAAATCTGTAAGGTGTCGGCGTGATTTCTGAGTCGCCATGTATACGACTCGAGTCACGCGCGATTCTCGCTTAGTCACCACAAGACGCTTGAATCCGGAGGCCAGTGCGGTTGCATGACTTGACGGGCGCTGATCGAGGATGCTCGGGCGTGACTCGAGTCACCCGAGTCACCCATAAATTGCACACCAAGTCCCTTAACTTTTGAATGCTGTTCATTTTGGTCCTTGAGAAATTGCATTTTGGTCCTTTAACTTTCTGAAAAGTTTCACTTTGGTCCTCAGACTTCTAAAAAGTTGCACTTTGGTCCCCAACAGTTTTAGTTTTGACGCTTTTAGTCCTTTTTCTTCAAACGGTCATAACTTTCACTAGGAAACTCTGATTTGCGATCCGAAAAGAGTGTAGGAATCCTCTTTTGATGTTCTTCGACTTTAGCACAAGAAAAATTGTAAAAACAACTTTTCATAAAATTGCATCGGAGGTCCTCCATCTTTGATTCGCTTGCCTTTTTGGTCCCGAGTTTCCGTTTTCATCCGATTTTCATCCATTTTGACTCCTTTTGATTATTTGTGACCCTAAACACCACAATAAAGTAAAAAACACATAAAACGGAACATATAACATTAATAAAACACACAAACACGTAAAATAGAAGAGTTATTTAAGTGCTTTTCTAGCACTTATCAAACTCCCACACACTTAAACTGTTGTTCGTCCTCGAACAACAACCATACGACACAAAACCACACAATGATTTTACATGAGATAAATAACTTTAAACATTGAAATCCTTCTACAGATAGTGACTTGCTTAATCAATATTTTCCTGAACCATGAAAATTTCACTTCTTCTCAAATACACAATGACTTGTGAGTGTGTGCATTTAAGGTTATCATCCCATCACTAACTGGAACCAAATGAAAGCTTACGATGTTCTATCCAAATCCTGACCCGAAGTGGTCAAATATTTCCTTTCATCTCTCGTGATCCCACTCTTATTTTACAATGATTCTCATGGATCCTAAAAATTACTCAGTTCACCAAAAATCATCAAGTGTTAGCACTGCAAAGAAAAAAAAAGGGCATGGCAGGTGTTTTATCGCAAATATGTCTTCAATTTAAAGAGTGTTTAGATTAGGCACTTCAAACCACTGAGGGAATTTATTTATCTTACTTCACACTTGGGTAGCTGTCACATTTCTTGCAATTTTCTTTATTTTATTTTATTTTTTTTTTTGAAGAAGAGCTTTGCAATTTTCTTTTCAGCTTTTACCCCACAGGTAGCTTTCACACTACCCCTTTCATTGGAGGCAGCATTCTTTACCCATTCGAGGTGACGGCTTCACACTCTGAGGCAGGTAGCTCTTTCCTGTGGTCCTCTCCTTATTTTGAACATAAAAGTAAAATTCATTCTCAGCATAGGTCAATGTTTTTTCCAAACTTTTTAAACTCAGTCAATAAAACACACATTCACAAAAGACAGATACCATGCGATTATAACTCCGCCTTGCTAACAATTGATGTTTCCAAGTTACTTTGAGCAGGACGAATGGATAGAAAAAAGAAAAGAAAAAAGTTAGTTTACTATGGTCTAGAAAGAAAAAAAAATCAACATTTTCAACCTTCAATTTGTGTTCCAGAGAATGATAGTAAATTACCTTATAAATGTGCTCAGGTAATTTAGCCAGCTATGCATAGAGAAGAACAGAACACAATAAATTGATTTTTTTTTTCGGGATCCTGCAATTTTAGCTAAATCACCCAAATTAAGCTCAATCATATTCAAAAGTTGCTATCTCATGCAAAATTGTAGACACAAGAAAAAATCACAAGCAGATCACAATATGCCACTCCCCCACACTTAAATTCTACATTGTCCCCAATGTAGAAATATAAATACCATGTAAAAGAGGAGAAATGGAAACTCCCCTATGGTAAGCCATGAGTCGTGCCGAGTGGGGATGGTGGTTGTACAATGTAGCGCTTCGTAGGAACAGGTCAACAATCCAAGAGTAACAGACCTTAATGAAAAGGTCCTCCATATCGCCACATGACACATAGGTATGTTTACCATTCAATAAAGAACGTTTCACAAGAACCAACAAATGGGAGAACGTTTAGAGCGTAACGTCCAACTCGCATACACTTCTCAAATGAATGAGACGTAGTTTTACATCTTCGGATGGTTGCTAGTGATCACACTTAAAAAGTTGTTGCTCAATGGGTAGGCCTTTTCCTTCTACAGTTACAAGGCAACATCTTCCTTAGTACGCTAGAAAAAAAAACGGAGAAATAAAAACAAAAACAATGAAAATTTCAAAAGAAAGATAAAAATAAGAGAAAATGCTTGGGTTGTCTCCCAAGAAGCGCTTTTGTTTAAAGTCGTTAGCTCGACACAGTTCCCATTTGTCAAGTAGGATTCCTCAAATCCATTGCAGCTCCACTTTTTCTTCGATGGCTTCTCTGAGTGTCTTGATTTCTTAACAGTCCTTCTTGAATTCTTCTCTAAATTTTTTTTGGTCTCATTTCTTTCCATGGCTTCCTTCTTCGAGATGAGGTAATTGTGCTTTGGCTCAATCTTATGTGGCATGCTAGCTTTGCAATTCAATTTACACATTTCAGTCACAAAAGGATTAGTCGAATTAATTGCAAAGACAGAATAAGTCTTATTAGGGCGCAATGAGCCATCAAAAATATTAAAGTTCGCTTTTTCCTCATCAAATTCCATGGACAGTGTACCCTCATAGACATCAATTTTAGTGCGAGAAGTGTAAAGAAATGGACGTCCCAATATGATAGGTGCAAGGTGAGGTGAATGTTCATCACCATATCAAGCACGTAAAAAATCCAGGGGAAAACTAAGCCATTTATTTTGACTAGCACATCTTCTATGACTCCATCTGGGTATGCATTGGTACGATCAACTAGTTGCACAATTACGTGAGTTTCTTTTAGTTTTCCTAGATTTAGTGAAGCATACAAGGATCTAGGCATGACATTTATGGATGCTCCTAAATCTATAAGTGCTCTATCAATATGGTGATTGCCTATGGTGCATGGGATAGTGAACATACCAGGGTCTTTGCATTTTGGAGGCAACTTCTTCTGGAATACCGCTGAAACGGTTTCTCCCATTTTGATCATTTCATTTCCCTTCAATTTCCTCTTGTTAGTGCAAAGATCTTTCAAAAACTTAGCATAGCGTGGGATTTGTTTGATTGCATCTAACAATGGAATGTTGATTTCAACTCTCTTAAATGTATCCAAAATTTCTTTTTCCTTGTCATCTTTGTTGGTTTTCGCTAATCTATTAGGGAAAGGGGGAGGGATTGTTTTAGCAATGATATGAGAGTTAGGACTTACCTCATTTTCAAACTTTTCTTCTTTATCTTCATGTGTGGAAACTTCTTTGTGAGGGTTTTCGATCTCTTTTCCATTCCTTAAGGTTATGGCACTAACATTCTTTGGATTTACCTCAGGTTGAGATGGTAACTTCCCTCCAGATTGTGCTTCCAGTCGATTGATGGCAGTTGCCAATTGACTCATCTGGTTTTCCAAGTTTTGAATGCTTGATTTGGAATCCTGTTGAAATTTCACAGTGTTAGTTGCTAATGTTTTCACCATATCCTCAAGAGACATACCTGATTGTTGAGGTTTTTGTTGAAATTGCCCTTGGGCTTGGAAATTCCATTGTTGCTGGAATTGGCCTTGAGGTTTGTTAGGGAAGAATCCTGGGGGCTTGTTGTTTCCATAGCTCGATTGGGGTGGTCTCGCCATCCTGGATTATAGGTGTTTGAGTACGGATTGTATTCTTGTCTTGGGCATGGGAAATTATTTGGTCGAGTTCACTTGTTCGTTGTTATCCACTTGTAGAAACAGGACAAGCATCTGTAGGATGTCCTAGATTTGTGCATATGCCACATGCTTTGACTTGCGGATTGTTTCCTACAACAATTTGTTTGAGAAGATGTGTTAGTTCGTAAAGTTGGCTTTCAATATTGGAGTTACGCACCTCATTTACTCTTCAATGTTCGTTTCCTGCCCAGATCGAATTGTTGAGTGTTCTCACCATGTTTGAAATCAATGTTCTTGCTTCAAATAGGGGTTTTGTTCATCGAGCTCCTCCACTAGCAAAGATCAACCATGTTTCGCTCTGATTGACATAAGCCTTCATAGAAGTATTGCACTAGGAGGTTTTCACCGATTTGGTGATGCGGGCAGCTTGCAATGAGCTTTTTGAAACGCTCCCAATACTCATAAAGAGTTTCTCCATTGTTTTGGCGTACTCCAGAGATATCTTTCACGATGTTTGTTTGTCTTTGAAGTGGGAAGTACTTTTCTAGGAAAAGTTGCTTCATTTGATTCCATGTTGTGGTGAACCTGGTGGTAAAGTGTACAACCAATGCAATGGCGGCATCTTTTAGTGAAAATGGAAAAGCTCTGAGCTTGATTTGCTCTTCAGTGATGCCTGGGGGTTTCATGCTATCACACACCACATGAAACTCCTTTAGGTGCCGGTACGGATCTTCGCCGGATCGTCCATGAAAAGATGGTAGAAGATGTATCAAACCAGATTTCAGCTCGAAAGTTTTACCTTCTTCTACGGTTGGAAAAGTTATACACAGTGGTTGTTGAGTAACTTCAAGAGTTGCCATTTGTTTAAGAGTTCTTTCATTGTTGTTATCAGCCATTTCTTGTTCTTGTTTTACTTGTCTTATTCTTCTTCGAATGGATTTCTCGATTTCCGGATCGAAACTTTCAAGAATTCGATTAGTAGATCGGGTATTATGCATACAAGTGAAGAAGAATTTTTTTTTTTTAAAAAAAATTAATTAATAAAAGCAACTAAATTTGTTAACCGTCACTGCAAGAACGGCGCTTAAAAACTTGGGCGTCTTGTCAGAAGATGCCAAAATTTATTTTATTTCCTTACTCGGTTTCAAAACTACAAATTAATATAGAAGTGGTAAGTAAGGGTCGAACCCAAGAGGAACGGTGTTTAATCTAGTTGTTTTTATCAATTAATATAGAAAATGGAGGTTTTGTGAAGTTGAATGCAATTCGAAAATAAAATTACAAAATAAAAGAGATGAAAATGAAACAATTGAAGATATATCTAGTTCTCGGGTTCGGTTGTGTCAACATCTTGTGTTTATCTTTCCCATGCAACGTGTACTATCCCTTCTTCAATTTATCAACTCTCAATTAACCAAGAAGCTACGATTAACGAATTCTTCCTTAAGTGTATTAAATTAAAGTGAGTTCTTTAACTTAACATCTAGCTATTGGATAATCCTAAACAAGTTCTTAGGATTTAATGCAATGCTAGTGTGAAATGAACAAGAAGAATGAGTTGAATTAGATGATCAATTTCACAAACTTGAATTAATACATCTAAGTTGATTTATTAACAAATATACACGACATTTGTTTGCTACTGTGGATTGGAATCTAGTGATAATTACGGATCAAAAGTTCCAATCCTAGCACTTAACTTGAACTTAAAGATTAATTGATTCAATTGGCCAAAGTGAATGCAATAATCACATAAATTCAAAACGGGTTTAAAAGCATAACAAATCAACAAATTGAAGTAGAGGAATAGATAAAACGTTAGCAAAGAGTTAGAAAAGATAACAACATGATAATTGAACACAACGTCCCTCGAACTAGATAGAGAAGTCTAACTACTCATATTAGCGGGTATCACCATCGCTATATGATAGTTTATACTTCACTATCTCCAAGTAATATATACAAACTATAGAAATCACGTAAATAATGCTAAGAATTAAATAGAAATCTAACTACTCATATATGCGGGTTAAATACTTATAACGCAGTAACGCCGCAGTATCACCTCTCTCGCAATATATGAGAAATTATCTTTCTCAAACATGAAAAATAAAAGAAGAAGAGAAATTAGTGAAGAAATACTCAGTTAATCATATTCACGTACCAAGTATCGCCGATTGATTTTTCGAACCTATATTTAGGTTCTTACTTCCGTCGGAATATGAAAAACTAAGAGCTTTCAAGCTACAACTAAGAACAAATGATGAAGAGAAATTTATTGAGGAGAAAGTTGGAGAGAATCACAAGCTAATTCTCTCTACAAAGTTGTGTGATTAAAGCTTGGAAATGCCTCTATTTATAGGCAAAATATTACACCAAAAAATATTAAAAAATCATAAAAGTCTTCCTTCATGAGTCTATTGTGGTGTGCTCAGATTGTTTTATCTCTAAGAAGTCAAGAAAATACCAAAAAACATGTTTTATGGTAGGTGGAGTCCATTGGTCAAAATCTGCGGTGGTGTCGGCGTGACTGAGTCGCGCATGTGACTGAGTCACGCGCGATTCTCGCTTAGTCACAGCAAGACGCGAACGGGGAGGCCAGGGACTGCGGTGCATGACTTCGGACGGTTCTTGGCTGATCGAGGATGCTCGGGCGTGACTCGAGTCACTTGCGGCGCTGACCCGATCACATGCGGCGGTGACTCGAGTCACCCGAGTCACCCATAAATTGCACACCAAGTCCCTCAACTTTTGAATGTTGTTCATTTTGGTCCTTGAGAAATTGCATTTTGGTCCTTTAACTTTCTGAAAAGTTTTACTTTGGTCCTCAGACTTCTAAAAAGTTGCACTTTGGTCCCCAACAGTTTTGGTTTTGACGCTTTTAGTCCTTTTTCTTCAAACGGCCATAACTTTCACTAGGAAACTCCGATTTGCGATCCGAAAAGAGTGTAGGAATCCTATTTTGATGTTCTTTGACTTTAGCACAAGAAAAATTGTAAAAACAACTTTTCATAAAATTGCATCGGAGGTCCTCCATCTTTGATTCGCTTGCCTTTTTGGTCCCGAGTTTCCGTTTTCATCCGATTTTCATCCATTGTGACTCCTTTTGATTCTTTGTGACCCTAAACACCACAATAAATGAAAAACACATAAAACGGAACATATAACATTAATAAAACACACAAACACGTAAAATAGAAGAGTTATTTAAGTGCTTTTCTAGCACTTATCAGCAATGCTTTCGTCAATAGATCTGCAAGATTATCCTTGGAACGAATTTGTTGTACATCAATTTCATTATTCTTATCAAGTTCATGAGTGAAAAAGAACTTTGGTGAAATGTGTTTCGTCCTGTCGCCTTTAATGTATCCATCCTTTAGTTGAGTTATGCAAGCTGTATTGTCCTCATATATAATGATTGGATTGGTTGTAATAGAGGATAAACCACACTCTTTTCGAATATGTTGTATCATTGATTTCAACCATACGCATTCTCGACTTGCTTCATATATTGCTATCAATTCTCGCATGGTTTGAAGACGTGGTTGTGAGTGTTTGCTTGATCGACCGCCATGATATTGCGCTTCTTCCGCATGTAAATAGATAACCGTTTGAGATTTTGCTCTATGTGGATCGATAAATATCCTCGTGCATCAAAGATAACCAACTAATTGATTTAGTTTTGTTTGAGTAAAATAGGCCCATATCAACTGCTCAAGGTAGCGGAACACATGTTTGATTCCATTCCAAAGGTGCCTCGTGTTGGAGCGAGAACTATATCTTGCCAATAGATTTACCGCAAAAGATATATCCGGTCTTGTATTATTAGTAAGATATAATAGTGCACCTATTGCACTAAGATATGGTACGTCAGACCAAGCACAATTTCATTTTCCTCTCGGGGTCTAAAAGGATCATTTTTCACATCAAGGGACCTAACACTCATTGGGGTACTTAGTGGGTGTGCTTTATCCATATAAAATCGCTTAAGGACCTTTTTCTCAGATATGTAGACTGGTGTAAGAATATCCCATCTTTTAAATGTTCAATTTGCAAGCCAAGGCAAAACTTAGTTCTTCCAAGATCTTTCATCTCGAATTCGCTTTTAAATAATCAACTGTTTTGGAATCTCTTCATTTGTCCCGATAATGTTTAGATCATCTACATATACAAAGAATAATGACAAATCTCGAAATTGACCTTTTTATAAAGACGCATGGACATATATGATTGTTTTTGTACCCTTCTTTCAGAAGATATTCACTTAGGCGATTATACCACATACACCCAGATTGTTTCAATCCATATAATGATCTCTGGAGTTTTATCGAATAAATTTCACGATCATTCGAATTATGTGCTTCGTGCAATCTCGACCCTTCAGGAGTTTCATATAGATATCATTGTCGATTATGCCATATAAGTAGGCAAGAACTACATCCATTAGCCTCATATTAAGCTTCTCATGTGCGATTAAACCGACAAGATATCGAAAAGTAATTGCATCCATTACAGGGAGTATGTTTCTTCATAGTCAATTCCGTGTCTTTGCGAAAATCCTCATGCAACCAATCGTGCTTTATATCTCACTACTTCATTCTTCTCATTTCGCTGCACGAATACCCATTTATACCCTACTTTGACCCTTTTGGTGTTTGCATTATAGGTCCGAAAACATTACGCTTTTTCTAACGAATCTAGTTCTCGCTTGAATGGCCTCTTTCCATTTTAACCAATCATCTCTTCGCCGACATTCATCAATGATTGTGGTTCAATATCTTCAACTTCATTGATTATATCAAGTGCTACATTATATGCAAATGCATTATTGACGATCGTTCCTTTTCTATTCCATCTCTTTTTTGTGAAAGCATAGTTCATAGAGATTTCATCGTTAATTTCATCATTTTCGTGTACACGAACCTTCTCAGGAGGTTCTTGCTCGATTGCATCTAATGATTCATTTATATCTTCTGCCTCCTTACTGCAATTATTTTGAGCATTTGCTCTCCTCTTTTTTCGAGGATTTTTGTCTTTTGATCCGATGGGCCTTCCACGCTTTAATTTTGTTCTCGATTCATTTGCGATTTCAGCTTTGTTTTGGAATCTCAATTGCATAGGAGTATTCTCAACTGGAATATGTGACTTAGTTATTCCTTTAGCGTCAGAAAAGCTTCTCGCAATCGATCTTGTTCCTTGTAAGTAAATTATCTTTTGAACTTCTTGCTCGCATGTCCCAGTGCGAGGATCTAGGTTGGATAATGTTGTAGTATTCCATGTCACTTCCTTTTCCAACCTTTTATATGTCACTTCCTTCTCCAACTTTTATCTTCTCCCTAAAGGTGGGAATCTTGCTTTCATCAAATCGACAATCGGCAAAACGTGCATTAAAAATATTTCCTGTTTTGGGTTCAAGATATTTAATTATAGATGGAGATTCAAAACCAATATATATTCCCAATCTTCTTTGAGGTCCCATCTTAGTACGTTGTGGAGGAGTAATGGGTACATATACTGCACAACCAAATATTTTCAAATGAGAAACATTAGGCTCCTTTTTCGATACCAATTGTAATGGGGAGAATTGATTATTGGACGTTGGTCTTAACCGTACAAGTTCCGCTGCATGTAAAATAGCATATCCCCATGCGGAAATTGGGAGTTTTGTCCTCATGAGTAATGGTCTAGCAATTAGTTGGAGGTTTTTAATAAATGATTCAGCTAGACCATTTTGAGTATGAACATAGGGAACTGGATGTTCAACTTTTATTCCAATTGACATACAATAATCATTAAAAGCATGTGATGTAAATTCACTAGCATTATCCAGTCGGATTGTTTTGATTGGATAATCTGGAAAATGTGCTCGTAACCTTATAATTTGTGCGAGCAATCTCGCAAATGCCATATTTCAAGTGGATAACAAGCATACATGGGACCATTTTGTGGAGGCATCTATTAAAACCATAAAATATCTGAATGGTCCACATGGCGGGTGAATAGGTCCACATATATCACCTTGTATCCGTTCTAAATGTTGGAGATTCATTTCGACTTTAACTAGTGATGGTCTCATAATCAATTTTCCCTGAGAACATGCAGCACACGAAAATTCACTAGATTGGAGAATCTTTTGACTTTTCAGAGAATGTCCGCTTGAATTTTCAATTATTCTCCTCATCATTGTCGAGCCAAGATGACCTAAACGGTCATGCCAAATATTAAAATCGATTGGATTTTCAATCTTCCGGCTAGATGTAACATGTACTTCAATTGTACTAATATTGGTATAGTACAGACCGGAAGAGTATGCGGGCATTTTTTCTAGCACATGTTTCCTTTTGGAAATCATAGTAGTTATATATAGATATTCTGTATTATTTTCTTTTGCTGTCTCAATATGGTATCCATTACTCCGTATATCTTTAAAACTCAATAGATTCCTTTTTGATTTAGGGGCGAATAAGGCATTATTGATAATAATTTGTGTTCCCCCTTTCAATATGACATTTGCTCTTCCAGAGCCTTCAATAATTGCTGCCGAACCGGATACTGTTATTACATCATTCTTCATCGTGGTCAAGTTCAAAATACTTTTTATTTCTTAATATGGAGTGTGTAGAAGCACTATCTCGCTAAATGTATTTCTTCATCCATGACTTTGGAGTCACTCAAAAGGCTACCAATATTTTCCTTCAAAAGAAATAATTAATTTTAGAATGAAGTATTTTATTTATATAAAATTAGAACATAATATTTTACAAACATACACATCCACACTACCACACATATATTATACATCATTATTTATTACACAAACTCACAATACACATTATTATCTTTCATACAAATACAGATAGAAACTACAACTATTATAATATTGTAAAGAAATATCAATTCTCATTTGGTTCGTAAAAATCTGCAACTTCAAGATGTGTCGCTATTGATGGCTCCAAGAGTGGAATTTCTTCCTTATATGAGAAATTGGTCTCAATATTATTTCCTTTCTCCCTTTTAGATGCTTGATATAAATCAACAAGGTGTTTAGCGCTCGATGACTTTTGCCCAGTTGACCTTTCATGCCGCATTTATGGTACGAATTATCCTGCTCCTTGTTGATTCATTCACATTTCTCTTATAGAGATTTCCCCTTCTTTCACCATATTCATTCACATTTCTTTTGTAGAGATTTCCTTCTTTCACCATGATTATTTGCCTTCTTAAATTTTGGGAAATTTTCATAACCACTTTATGCCATGAAAAATTTCGCCTCGACCACGGCCTCGACCTCGGCCTGAGTATTGCCAAAATTGTATCCTCGCCTATTGTATCCTTGTCCACGGCTTGTAGATGCCATATTGTTTACTTGTGTATTGGTAAAGATCCCGTTGGACGAGATTCATGATTTTTTAATAACAACTCGTTATTCGTTCGGCTACAAGTAAGCAAGATATCAACTCGAATATTTTTAAAGCCCTGCTCCCTATATTGTTGTTGCAAGACTACATTTGAGGCATGAAAAGTAGAGAATGTTTTCTCTAACATATCATCATCCGTGAATTGTTTCTCCGTATAATTTTAATGTAGAAGTGATTTTGAACATTGCGGAGTTATATTCATTCAACGATTTAAAATCTTGCAACCTTAAATGTAACCAATCGAAACGAGCTTTGGGGAGGATTACGCTTTCGTGATCATATCTTTCTTTTAAATTTTCCCGAGTTCCGAAGGATCTTCAACTGTAAGATATTCATTTTTTAATGCTTCATCAAGATGATGACGAATAAAGATCATAGCATTTGCCTTGTCCTTTTCTGATGTTTCATTTCCTTCTTTAATTGTATCTCCGAGGCCTTTGGCATTTAAATGCATTTTGGCATCAAAAATCCATGATAGATAATTCTTTCCAGTAATATCGAGTGCCGCAAACTCTAACTTTGTAATATTTGATGCCATACTATAAAATAATTAAAAATAAGTTAGAACATCAATTAACTAGGTCAAAATTATTGTTATTATATTAACTAACTAGACAAAATAATTGCCATTATATATTTGATTACTCTTAAAAGTAGGTTGATATAATATTGTTTAGTAATAATTAATAGTAGGATAGATTAATAGTGATTTTGAAGAAGAAAAATATTTTCTTATTTATCATTTTCAGGTATGATTAATTATTTATTAATCATGTAGTATTATGCGGTATAATACCATATTAGATACATGTAATAAAATGTAACACAAATAGTATAGTCTCAATTAATTTAATTAATATAAACTGTATAAATAGTTAAACCTCCACTAGGTGTCAATGCCTCCTTTGAGTGTAGTAAATAGTAGTACAGAAAGATGTAATTAATTGATATAAACTGCATAAATAGTTAAACCTCCACTAGGTGGCAATGCCTCCTTTGAGTGTAGTAAATATTAATACAAAAATATAACACAAATAGTATAGTCTCAATTAATTTAATTAATATAAACTGTATAAATAGTTAAACCTCCACTAGGTGGCAATGCCTCCTTTGAGTGTGGTAAATATTAGTACAAAAAGATGTAAGAATTCATGCAACCACTCCAATTTATGATAGTTGTACTTATCACAAAAATGGGTATGTCAATATTTGAATTGTAAGATAATTAAACTATTTGATAACTTAGTCTAACAGTTAGTAATTCATAAATAAATTCTTCATCAATAAAGAATCTCTTAGACCGTCCCTCATGGTGGTAAAACTATTTATCTAATATAAAGAGTGTGAATATTTTTCATTTGGTGGTTAATCCCACCATTTGAAGTAAATTATAAGGATTTCTATGAACCAATACGTACCTGTGTTCAGAATGAATTGTTATATTACCGTTTGGTTGGGTATATATTCACGGTAGAGCAGTCGTGCTTGTCTACTTTAGAGAGAATGGAGTAGAGAGAGAATTTGTAGAAAATTGAGTATTTCAAATTGTAATAATCCAGTTTCTGATACAGAAGATCATCTATAAGATGCAACTGTAGAGCATACTTCTTTCATATTATTTAAGGGTTAGAGAATCGTGCTGATAACGTGTTATAAAACTATAGAAAAGTAGAGAGAGTTTAGAGAGAATGAATTCTATAGAAATCTAAGGGGTAAATTTTATTAACAACTGAAGCCCTATTTATAGGGAAACTTCGAATGGCACAATCGTAATTACATAATTTCATCAAGGGTATAATAGTCATTCACATAAATAAAATATAACAAAATCATCCCCTCGTTCCCCTCATTAATACATATAATATTCATATACATATAATATTCATAACAAAACATGAAATCTTAAGATGATATTATTTTGTAATAGCCTTAATTAATGTACTTTTGAAATACTTGCAACTACAAGTTATTTTATTTTGTAGAAAGTTAAAGTATTTCTACTAATCACAAATTTTGATTAAATCATGATTCATATAAACTTATTCGATTCCAACATATTCATTCACCTTAGATATCTATAGAAAAATGTAGAATTGTTTAGAACAAAATAATAATAGAAATAATTTAATACTAAATGATGCAGTATTATACATATATATCGTAATTAAAATTTATAATATATTATAAAAAAAAGTATATGATCACATAATATTATAATAAGAGAAGTGCCACCTAAGCAAAATACTTAGGTGATAGTGCTATATTTAACATGAATTTTTAGAGATTAATTATTTTCCTTATTTAATTTATGTTATTTTCCTTATTTGGTATTGTTTTTCTTATTTTATTTTTTATATGTACTTTATCTTTTTTATATGTATTCTAATTTTTGAATTATTTTATAAATTTTGTTAATTTTTTTTAATAGACTTTTTTTAATTCTTTTATATTTAGTGTTGCATACATTAATATAAATGTGATAATAGATAAAGTTACAACTTACAATACTTATTAAATTAAGTTTGAAAATGAGAATTATCATTTTCTATTTATATTTTAATCTTGGGATATCGACTTTTAGTTATTTCATATGCATTTTAATTTTTGAAGTAATTGTATAGTTGAAGTATTAACTTAGCATAGTGCAACGCCGGCAGCGATAATCTATTTTAGTAAAAAAATATTTTCACATATTGAAAAAATTAAATAAAAATCCTTTTTTTTTATAGTTGTTACGTTAAAGAGAATGAAATTAGCTAACCGCATTTTTTTGTTCAGTTCGAGCTGAATGTGGTAAAAAAATTAATTTAATATTCAAAATTTACTTTGAGCTAAATTTGATACAAAATCAATTCAATATTCATAAAATTTATATATGCATGTACAAGCCGATCATAAGGTCATTGTTAATCATATTGGAAATACATTTGAACAGTTATGCATGACTTATAAAATGTGTTATTTGTATTGATTTGTTTTGTTCAAATAAGTATCTTATTTAAATTTTGTTTTCAAATATTATTTTTACCTAAAACCATCAATTACGATAATTGATGTGATATTTTTTTATAAGATAATATTTCGCATTGAAATTTGTGAACCGTTATTGAAATCTATAATATTACATATATTTTGTTACTTTTTTTTATAAATTCATAATAATTTATTGTCTTATTTCATATTATTATTTTACGTAAATATATCATCTCATTTGTCCCGTGCAACGCATAGGGGGTAGTACTAGTAATATATAAATACATTATTAATATAATAATTTCTAACCTTTCATTATTTTGTGGTTTAAAATTGAATTACAACAATACGGAAGACTCTTTCATGGACCTAAAGGCTTAAGCAGAAAAATAAAAATTACTTACATTTCTTAGTGTGACTGAATAGATTATTCATAGTATTTCTTATTCATTATATTTAAGTTATTATTCAAATACCCTTCCAATTGCTTTTTGCATTTAATTTGTAAAACTTCATTTTCACCAACTATAGATAGATAGTATTCCAAAAATAGTTTACGAAAACGACGTATTATTCCTTGTGGTACAAAGACTTTAATACCATCGGGATGAGATCACGAGACATAAATATCAATAGCATTGAGTTATTTCATATATTTTATTCATTTATTAGTTCAGTAAAAGTTTTATGTAAACGCACATAATATTACTTAATGATAAGTTATGAAAATAAAATACTATTATATTGTATTTTTTCCTTGAATTACAAGGGGAGTGTAAAGAAAGGTAATTGAACCCTTAACCTAGGGGGCACTAGATCGATTCGAATACCACTAGATTACATGGGTCTTGCCATTATTTTAATTTGTATTACTTGATATGTGCATGCACAAGAAGATTAAAAAAAGGGTCAACAATCAAATACTTCTATACTCTGTTTAAATTGTGTTGCATATTTAACTCTAAAAAACAAGGGAAAAATCATATCGCGATTATATATTCGGTGATATTTAACGTAATTCCATTTGCGAATTAATTCAAATAATTATTCAGATGTATTTATTTAGAATGAGTATACATTTTTATAAACTAAAACCACCAAGACATTGGACAATAATGAAGAAACAAATAAAACTTTAAAATCATTTTATCTGTTAATTATTAATACGAATTCAAAATAAATCTTGAGTGTAACGCCTACCCTAATCCTACGTCATAACGACGTCATATTGACAAATGCGGTTAGGGTTGACGTCACTAAATACTAGTCATTTGCGTAGTTATCAAAACTCGCTAACTCATAAAATCATATTCTAAGTTCCAAAACAACCGTTCAAAACGTCTACAACACCGATTGTAGTTACAAAACAAACGTTCAAAGTACATTACAAACCGTTATAATCTGAAACAAAAGTAGATAGATGACACAAACGGAATAACTACAGGATCTTTGGCTTCCCGAGTTCTCACACATCACGGCCTTGATTCGTCTCCTCCACTTTCAGCCTGTCTGTGCCGTCCTGTACCAAGTTAAACACACAAACAAACACACACATATGAGTCATAAAGACTCAGTAGGCATAGATGTATCGTGCAATGCAATGCGTGACAATGTACTGGCCCTGTTGCTCATCATGTGAATACAGAGGCGCCATTTCTTTTCTTTTCATTCTATGGCCTTTCCTTCCTTTCCAATTGGGGTAATACAGCGTTCAAGAGGTACTCCCGTCTTTCGATGTAGCACTTTGCCCCGTATAGCACGTACCTTCCCATTTTACGACGTTCAAGAGGTACTCCCGTCTTTCGACGTAGTACTTTGCCCCGTATAACATTCTAATCACATTTCTAGGCCATTCTCTTTTTTTCTATCATTGTAAACACATGATGGCAACACCAAATTCTTGTATGCTCAAGTGCAACACATTGGTTCTTTGCTCTATTAACCTCCAACCTTTACCAACATAATAAGTAACACATATTCTTCCATCCTTGGCCACAATACAATAGAGAACCAATGCCACAAGCATCTACGAGATCAACAAGTTACCTTCGCTCATGGATGCACAATCTAGATCATCACTTACCAAGGATCATTCATTTCTTCACATTCTTTAGCATAGCATAGCAATCGTATAACAAGAGCCAAGCAACAACACAAGTATATTCAACAATCGTACAAAACATAGGGACATCTATACCTACCTCAATATGAAGAAAATCAAGCCCAAAGTTGTGTACACCTTACTTCTCCTTCCCTCTTTCCTTTCCTCCTCTTCTCTTCTTGAAGAAAAATGAAGTTTCACTTGGTTATTTGATTTAGATTCAATATGGGGACTTAGGGAATGTTTTAGGATGATTTCTGGTGTGTTATGGTGATCTTAGACCGAGTTTTGGGTATTTATATGGCTCCTACCGACCTGAAATATCTAGAACCATCGGGCTTGCTGACTTAGGTTACGGCCGTAACCCATATAATTTACGGTCGTAACACTCAATTTATGGCCATACCCCAAAACCTTACGACCGTATAAAACTCTCTGTAAATCATGATTTCCAACCCTACATGTTTACGGCCGTATACTTCTTCCTTACGGCTGTAATTTACAAATTTACGGCCGTAACCCAAGTTCTTACGACCATAATTAACATTCTGTAAATCTTGTAAATTCTGGTCATAACAATTACGGTCGTATAATTATAGACCTACGGTCGTAACACATGAATTACGGCTATACCCTGAACTTTTACGGCCGTAAATTCCAGTTTTTCAGAATTCTCTCCCAAGTCCATATTTTAAGGCCGTTTTGTTCCCAACACACCACTTACCCGTTCTAGGTACACTCTAACTAGTTAATTCATCCTACCCTCGTCGAAAAGGTGGTCCCACAAATTCCATATAATTTCACGTAAATCTAGAAATAAATGTGTACGAACTCGGTCGGGGTATTACATTGAGCTTGTTAAGTTACTTACACGATAATGTGACAATATCATAAAAGTATTTAAATTTACATTTTAATTAAACTAATAACTAACACGTGTTTTGCACGTGATATTAAAACAATGTTCTCAGGAATTCTTAGAGATAGATCAAAAAATAATGTAGCAAATAAAAAAATTTGTATGTTCAAGTAAGGTCGTCTCAAGAATTGGCCCATGGGCTGTCAGATATATACTGGACAATATTAGAATCCTCTCTTCGAAAATGACCATCAGGTATTCGCACATACATAGAAAGGGGAATTATGCTGCTATGTTTTTTGCTTCCTTAACTCACTCTCATAGGCAGTTCACAGTTTTGCATTGTAATGACTTACATGGTTCTATCAAAGCAGTCCTTCGCCTTGATAGATTAGGCTTGCCGAATATCAGAGAAGTTGAGATGTAATTTGTGTAGAATAGGCTCCTGTCCTTGCTTTGTTTTTTCTTTACTTTTGGACGGTTATGTATTAAGCCCACTTCCTCTTCTGTATTAAGCTTTTTACTATCAATAAAATGAAATTTTATTCTAAACCTGGATTTCTAGGTTAGAATGGTTCCCAAAAAAAATTGAAAAAATGTACATTTGACACATGAAGTTTCAAAATAAATGTAAATATTATTATATTATTCTTTCTCTTTCTACATCACATAGACGACTTGGCTATAAATTATTGAACATTCATTAATAAAATATTAAATCTACTTTCAAAAAAAAATAATAATTAAATCATTACAAACCCAACAATTAATAGATAATATTAACAACCATTTTTTTTTTGCATATTAATAATCTACAGTTAGATTTTTTCTTCAAACTAATGTAATGTTTTATCCTTTCATAAATTCATAACTCTAAAATTAATAATATACAAAAACTTATGAAATAATTTGTTGTAGATTAAACGTAATTTTATTTTGTTTAAATGTTAAGAAACATGCCAAATTAATAATTTTTTCATCATGTTATTTTCTTGAATTATATGACTTTAAACATGAGGATTATCTTCATTCTGATCGCACGAAAATACATAATCAATTGGTCTTTATGAGTTATTATTTTAATATAGTAACTAAATCTAAAAGTTTAAAGAAATCAATTTTCAAAATAAAATTTGGTTGTTAATAAATATTTGTGTCCAATCTTTGATTTGTGTCCTACATCGCTCACTCAATGGGATTGTGTGTGGTATATATCTGGTTCCATGGTATTCAAAATTACTATAGTTTTGAATACTGTCATGTTGGGTCTCTGTACTTTGTGTGCGTGTGTTGTATGTTCTTTAAAAAAACAAAGGAAATTGTAGCATGAAAAAGAAACAAAAATTGTTATATAATTTATTAAAAATAAAAGTTTATAAACTATTTTAATTTACTAAATCATTTATGGAAAAACACAATTAGACCTAAAAGTTAAAATTGATTGCCCAATAAGAATGAGGGAGTAGTTATTAATTAATGTTTTGTAGTTTTAAAGTTAGAAAACAAGAGAGTACTTTTGTCATTAATATGAACATTAATTAAAAGAATAAAGTAGAGATCAAAAAGAAAAGTTAAGGGTAAAATAGGGATGTGAATGTTTTACACACATCCCCACTTTTAGGGTGTGTTTGATTGAACATTATTTTCTTGAAAAAGTGAGTTTTCCACCATTTTTTCCTATTTTAGTGTTGTTTGATAGGCATTTTTTCCTCGGAAAAGGCTTTCCCACTTTTTGCTCACATGACCATGTTTCCCTCAAAAGCTGGAAAAGCAATTCCAACCTATTTCACGGATTGGCTTTTCCTAGAATTGAAATTTGTGTTTCATACGTATGAAACACAGGTTTCATAGGTATGCATGAAATCTGTGTTTCATATGTATGAAACCTATTTTTCATAATGAAACTTGTGTTTCATACGTATGAAACACAACTTGTTTCTTAATTTCACCATAAAATTTGTAATGCAATATCATCGTTGTTTGATATTCGGTTCGTTTCTATAAATTTTTTATTTCAAATGGCAATGTTAAAATTAAATAAAAAATTCATAGATTTTCTCAGAAAAAATCGTTTGCAAATTGGCACAACTTTTCCATGGAAAAGTATATATTTTCCCGAAAAATGTCAATCAAACAACAATTAGTAGGAAAAGATACTTTTTTTCAGGAAAATATTACCAATCAAACACCAAAAGTAGGAAAATGACACCCTTTTTCAGGTTGAAAATTTTTGCAATCAAACGCCTATAATTACCAATGCTGGACAATGAATTCCCTAGAATTCATTTACCTGGAAAAGATTTTCTAAGAAAAAGATTTTCGACTTTACAATCAAACACACCCTCAGTGATTAGTGATTGTCATTGGATCAACTGATACATCTTGACCATCAAATAGATGACAATTAAAAGGCAGGGCCCTATGGGTTTCCATGAGTATTATGGGGAATGCACCATCAGAGTTGTTGAGCTACGGACTATTTACAGAAACTTAAATCTTTGCCAGAAGAAGGGATTGGATCATATGATTTAGGTCGAACTGGACTCGCAAGTGGCTGTCTCATTTTGTAACAACTCTGAACCAGGGCCGTGGGAAGCCCAATATTTGTTGGATAATATTTGAACGGGTACAACTAAATGCACGCCATCATCTGCTTTTCACACCCCGGCCCCCAAAATCATTTTTTCCCATTATACCCCTTCCCCCTTCTTCTTCACACCCCTCAAGCCAAACCAAAATAGGAGAAAAGAAAAATGGAAGATCAGAGAATTGTGGCAGCCTTCTGCTGCCATTTCTGGCAGCTGAAGGCTGTCGGAATGGTAGCCCTAGTGACCACTAAGTTAAATTAATAAAAAAAAAAAAAAGAACGAGAATGAGAACAAAAACTTTGGCTGCTATTAATAGGAACTGAAGCTTCAACTGCCATTAATGGTAGCCGAGTGCCGAAGAAGACGAACTCAAAAAAAAAAAAAAAAAGATTTCGACCACAATGGGTCAAAATCCATTCTCCTCCCCCTACCCCACCCCCCTCTTCCCTTTTTAAAATTCTTCTTCTTTCCTCCTTCTTCCCGGCAGCTAAAGCTTCCTGGGCCGTCATTAATGGCCACCAAAGAAACTTTGCTTTGGCCTTTTTTTTACCCCACTGTTGTGTTTTGGGGGAAGGGGGCGAGTAGGAAACTGAGAAGAAAGAAAAAAAAAGGAAAGGAAGAAGGAGAGGGTAGAATAGTAATTGCTGACATAAAAAAAAAAAAAAAGGAGATGTAGAAGTGGGATTGAGGGGTGTAGATAGTCGGCTCCTATTTGAAGTCTAGCCTCCAAGATGCATAGCAGATTTTCACATATATATAGGGGGGGAAGCACTGGTGGATCATTTGGCTTGTTTGGCGCATGCAACCAAAGCATTTACATTTCTGCATGGCAATGAACTCCATGGACATATCAGAGGCATCATTCGAATGGATAGTGTATAGGACTTGGTTATATTAACAGTAGAAATTAATGTTTAGAATTGGATGGATTGATTTATTCTTTGTATCCTTTGAAGGTATGGTGTTAAGTCCCCTTTAGTTGTAATCTTTTTCTTGAGATTAATAATATCCCATCGCAAACCTAAATTTTGGGATTGAGATAGTTCCTTAAAATAAAAAAAGAAAAAGAAAAAAAATCTTGACCAGTGTTGTAAAACATAAGGTAAAAGCCACCGAAAGGGGAAAAGCAAAAGAAAAAGAAAAAGTAATGATAAAATGTAATGATTATGTTTTTATTGTGTGAATGACTATTGTATACTAGATCAATATTTGTAATACGATGTGCCCCAATATTTTTCTATAAATAGGGGTCACTTGTAATGAATTCAATAACGAGAATTAAATGAAAAACTCTCTCGTTCACAACACGTTATCAGCACGAATTGTCTCTAAAATTCTACTCGTTGGTTCTTTTGAAAAATAATAATTCTTTAGATTAAAGTTCCTTATTGCCTTCATCCGAGACCTCCATTATTCCTCTTCATCTTATTTCATTGTATTAGTTCTCCTACACACAATTCTCTCTCTCTCTCTCTCAAATCAAGTTCTTGCATTTCTCATTCTTTTCTCACATGGATAAACAAAAATAAGAACACCATACTTGTTGAATTTCTTCAACAAATTAAACGTTTAGCATGATATATTTTCTTTTTGCTTTGAAATCAATTATTTACTTGAGAACAACGATCTCATCTTCCTCACTGCAAGACATCCTCTACCATGAAATATTTTCTTCAAAGAAATCACGTAATTTTTCATCCAAGAAAGCTCAAAGGCGATAGAGCCATGGAGGTCGAATAGTTTGTGAAGATCATGAAGCAAAGAGTCAAAGTTGTTGGAGTTCTTGATATAACATGGAAATCTCGTACTAGAGTCCACTTGGCAAAGGAATATCCTAGGAATTAGTGGATCGACATTACTCCACCGATTTACGAGAGAGAATGAAGATAGGAAATTGAATATCGAGACTTTTGAAGATGATGACTGAGTTTTTGAGTTATGGACTTTAGAGACGCCATCAATAATAGTGCTCGAAATTCCATCAACGGTATAGATCGAATAATTCTCCACACAACTTAAATGTCAGGTAATTCCCCTTCTCAAATTAATTATTTAATTTATTTAGTTATTTTAAACAAAGTGATATTTTTTTGTTGAACAATAAATAAACTGGTATTTAAACAAAGTGAGATGGAAAGAAAGTCAATTGCAATTATCATGGAGAACTTGTAGGGTCAACAAAAGTATATAGCCATTATTATTATTCTTTTTGACAAATGGAAGTTATAGAATTATTTCACAACTATAATTCAATGTTTCACGTACATAAAGAAGTTATGGACTAGAAATTTGCACTTTTAAGAATAATATCATTTTCTCATCCTTTCAATGAAGTTTATATTGTTTTAAAGAGGACTGATGCTCAGACACGCATAATCGCATGGACAATATATTTAGCAATTGATTAGTTAATAACTAATAAATTTATCATGGATGTTAGTATTGGGACCCAAAACTTGATAACTGCGTAAATGGAATTTTTAACTAATATATGGCCAAATAATAAGTTTGTGATTTATTTAAATGGTAATTATAAATAAATAAATTGAAGTTGAAAGGAAAAACATGATAATTATATTTTGGATAAATGATTGGAATGAACAATTTTACCTTTACGAACTGGAATGGACAATTTTGTGGACTGGAATGGACAACATTACTTTTGCGGATTGGAATGAAAAAATTTTACCTTTATGAATCTGGAATGGATAATTTCCATATGGTAGGTTCTACCACATATTGTAATCTAAATTTACATTTATTACTATAATTTCCATATGGTCGGTTATACCGCCTATTGAAATTTAAATTTATATTTATTGCGATAATTCCCATACGGTAGGTTCTACCACCTATTGGGGAGAATTTAATCTCTATAATTGATGTTTTTATACTTCAAATGTGGTGGGTTATACCACACGCTTAGAATATATATTACCAATGTGGTTGGATTAAACCCTACGATTGATACTAAATAATAGTAACCGATTTACATATAGTTGACAAGAATGTTATATTGATATTAACAAAGAGATTTGAGCAAATGATGATATATGTGTTGATAAATTGCTCAAAGAATTCCATGGTGATAAAAGAGAAAGAAAATATACCATGGTGAAAATCTCATTATGAGATTAATATATTGTGATACATTGATACAATGACGAGAAATACTCTCAAAGAAACATTTAATGAAGGAATATTCATTCTCCACGTTTATTAAATATTGATGGAGAACATTTGAGTAAAAGGTACCAAAAGTTACCGTTGAATAAATATATAAAAGAGAAATGCTCAATAGATCCCAATTGACAAATCAAATGAAATGAATCATATGGTGGGATCATTTGAAATAATCCTATTGATGATATGAGATTGTATTGATATAAGAAGAAAACGATACTGAAGAAGCATATAATATGCTAATGGTACAATAGACATTTATATTCGAACAAAATATGATATTATTATTGCTCTAGAAGATGCACAAAACGGAACATATTGAGAATATCAAAGGGTGGAAATAAACACTCAAAAATATATAGAAATACAAAAGGAAATACGTATTGAACTCAGAATGAGGGATGCGCTCGAGAGTATAAATACTCGTAACTCGCCATCCCTAACATTCGTGTTCATAATGAAAGATCCAAAGGATCTCTTTTCCGCTTGACACCAATGGTCGTAATCGACGGGTTTTGACTTCCACAGATTCTTGAACATATGATTGAATCTTGATGAGTAGATCAGCAACCGTATTAGCAGAAACAAGTATATTTCTCGCTGAACGAGAAATAAATTTATAATATACACCCTGATCTAGAAATGCTAGCAAACCATCAAAGAAATAATTAATATTCAACAAACCTATGGGTTTGGTATGAAAATTCCACTGTGCCCATGATGCTATATTGAATATTTCCTCCAGTGTGTTATAGCCGCCTGGAAGGACAATAAAAGCATCACTATTGTTCATCATGTACATCATGCAGTCATGAATAGACTGCGTTTTTAGCATCAGCCCAGCTGAACCCATGATTGTACTGGATCCAATACGATTGCTAGCTCCAACTTGATGAAAAGGTAATACGCTTGACACTCTTATCCCCCATAATTGTGCGGCCATTGTAAGACTCTTTAAAAGCTTGGTATTGGTCCCTCCATACAGTATATTGATGTTTTGTTTCCTAACTCCTTTATAAGTTGGTTTGCCATATCTATATATTGGATATCACCTATAAGTCTAGATCCACCAAGAACACATACAGCCTTAATCGTGTGAGGTGAAGATTGATTTGCATGAGATGATTCTAAAATTCCCATCGCCATCTCCATCTCCATCTCTCTTTTCACTAAAGTTTCAACGCATAAATAAGAGATACATGAACCCCTCTATTTAAAGATAAATTTTCAAACCAATAAGTGATTTTACTATTTACCTTTTGACAATATGAAAAAAGAAAACAAAGAGAAAATATCAATGAAATGACATACACTTTCTGATCAAATCTATATATAAATATATTTATTTATTTATTTACATACATATATATATTTGAAAAAATACGATATTTACAATTACGCTAAATACATCGATCTACGCCAATTTGCTTTGAGAAAATCATAATACTAAATTTTTTCTACTAAATTTACAAACAGATCTTTTAAAGTAAGATTTTCAAGACTATACCGTTCTTGTTCATCTTTAAATTTAGCCCATAAGGCCATAAGCTCACCTTGTACGTGTCCACTAGGATGTGTCTCAAGAGCCTGTTGAATATCATCCAAAGACTCCTTACTCAATCCATCCTTAATGAATACTATTTTATCCTCTCGCTTTTGGACAAGTACCCCACAGATTTACATCGAGTGTCACAAGTCCACCGAGCACATTTATAGCATCCTCCTAACCTTTTTGCTCGCTTTCTTGAAAAACTACTTTTACCCATTCCAGGCATGTATTTAGAAGGAATCGAAACCTCACAGTATAACCTGGACCTTTGCTTCAATCAACCATCGAATATCTTGTGGAATGCCCTTATTCATTAGTATCCTTAATCTTTCAAGTCTACATAGATAAATTCTCTTTAGAATTTTGATCGGCAGTGAGGGATAGTATTTACGAAGATTCGAGAGCACATGATCCATTATAATATATGGACCCTTGTTAGGGTGAATATTGTAAGTGCTCGGATGATTTATAAACGCGTATGAGGTAAGACTTCGCTTTTAACAAGATGGCGTAACAGAAACGTATGAGATAAGATTCCACGCTTTCAATAGTAATCGTAATAATGCCACCGAAAGAATGACGTGATATGTCGGTTGGCTATGCATGTGATGACGGTAATAAATCATGTTGAGCACTATATAGATTCGGTTCGATTGATGTAAATAATTTATTGAAATCAAGAACCAGGAAGAAATTTCCAATGATTGTTCTCGATAAATAATTACTAGCCAATGATTGGGAATAAATCCCAAATATATCCGGGAACATATATAAGGGATGAGATATATGGGCCCACTCACCCTTTTATGTTGACTACTATATAATATAATATGGATTCACTATGTAGTCACATGTGTATATTGAAATGATTTGCTCGTGATATGAGCACGAGTTCCAGATCTAATGATAAAACTAGTGAATGTATATCCCAATAATTTGAATAAGGCCGTAAATGATTGAATATGCGCATACAAGTGGGATATAATTGGCAAAATATTTAAAGTCCTCCAATCGATTTGCCAATATCGAGAACAAAACATGATCAAATAAATTCCTATTAAAGCTAAAAATTGAGAATATATATGAGGAAAATCATATAAATTATACTGAGTTTGGTTGCTAACATGAGGGGGAGTATTAATAGTTGGAAATAATATATGAAATACATCATGAATTTGAAATTCAAATATGAATAACGATCTCATATATCAATTATACATGTTTTGAAAAATTAGCAAGCCCGAAGTATTGATATTATAAAAATTCCCCAAATATGTATATCAAAACAAATGATAGAAGATAATTTTGATAAAGGAGGCATACATTTTGAAGAGAACATAGACTTAAATATATTGTGTAATCCTAAAAGAGGATTGATAATGAGATATCTCAATAAGTTATATCATTATGGGGAAAGAAATGAAATTGGAATGTGTCGACACGGTATGAAAATGTAGCGCTACATACGATTAACGATAATGAGGATATTGAGATATATCGAAGAATATTGAAATATATACTCTTCAAATATATACGGGCTTGATTGGGAAAATAAATATAGAACCATTAAATGAATGACATTGCTTGTAATAGCACAAAGCATTGATATTGTTATACATTGTACTCTTTTCCTTGTTTGAGGTTTTTATCCCAAAGAATTTTTCCTAAATAAGGTTTTTAATGAGGCAGCCTAATCACAACTAATAGAAGATTTCAAGAGAAGATTCGGATATATATATCTCTGTCAAGAAGAATGTAAGATCGAGATTGTTTAGTGCAAATAAGCAATCGAATATGATCTGTTGATAAATATGATACTTACCTAAAGGATTTTGATACGCTTGAAGTATACTTGTGTAAAATATGTGTTACACTCTTTTTCATTGGCTAAGGTTTTGTCCCACTGGGTTTTTCCTAGCAAAGTTTTTTTTTAACGAGGTAACATTCATGGCGTATTTACATGAATAATGTACTCTTTTTCCTTCATTAGGATTTTTCCCACTGGGTTTTTCCTAATAAGGTTTTAACGAGGCATATTCATGAACTACTAACGAAAGTAACGAAATGTACCTATTGGATCAGCTGATAACGAAGAGATTACTTGGGATCAAATGATGATATTGAAATCCTTCACCAAAGTGAATATATCACCCAAGATCACGGAACCAAATGGAGTAGTCAGTACTCTTTTCCTTTGATCAAGTTTTTCCCCATTGGGTTTTCTTGATAAGGTTTTAACGAGGCAGTATATGAACTCCTATAAGAATGATCGTTATCAGGGGGAGCAACTTATTTTTTCAAGTTTTATTCTACGAAGCTTTCTTGAAGCAGTATATGATCATTCAGGTTTGGAAGTTTTTCTCCCATTGGGTTTTCTCTAAACAAGTTTAAAGACAGATGCACCAATGGCCATTCAAGGGGGAGTGTTGTAAAACATAAGGTAAAAGCCACCGAAAGGGGAAAAGCAAAAGAAAAAGAAAAAGTAATGATAAAATGTAATGATTATGTTTTTATTGTGTGAATGACTATTGTATACTAGATCAATATTTGTAATACGATGTGCCCCAATATTTTTCTATAAATAGGGGTCACTTGTAATGAATTCAACAACGAGAATTAAATGAAAAACTCTCTCGTCACAACAACCAAGCAACTAATTTGTAGTTTTAAATTGACAAGACTCTTGAAAAATAAAGCTAAAAACAATTTTAAAAAAAAATCTAATTAATCAATTACATTTAATAGTTAATTCAAATAATTATTCAAATTGTTCGTTTCAAATAGTAATCGATCGCTAGTGTGCGATATCAAACAAGTAGTAAAGTGGATTTTTGAGTCCGGATTATCATTCCACTATTATCGGATTTCGTACCAAAATATATTGAATATCTACTTTAGTTGAAAAATCAATGACTGGTTGAAGTTATAAACTAAAAATAATTAAATAAAATTAACTAAAAAAGGTTGAGAAGATCAAAGAAATTTGTAGAGACATTATATTATATTATTGTAAATTACATGACTCACAATTTCTCCGTAATTATTTACCATAGTTCTACCAAATTTGACATGATCTTAATTCATCCGATTAACATTAATCAAATTTCACAAATATATTTCATCATATGATCGTTCACTTAAGTGTTGGAGTGATAAAGGGGTAATAGGATCACTATCAATGATCGCAAGCTTAAGTGTTGTTTGCAGAGCCGTACCTGAGATTTTGGGACCCTGAAATTGAAATATAAAAAGGGGCCCCTAACTTGTAGCATACACTCAAATTTTATTGTGAAAAATATCATATAACACCAAGTGTATATGGGCGTTGCTCTTTTATTTTTCCATGTAAAATGACAAAAAATACTCTAAAATGCTGTCATCGTCATCTTCATCATCATCATCATCAAATAATAATAATATAAGAAATACACTAAATAATAAATTTAATATAATAATTACATAAAAATGCATCTTTAGATGAGACTTATTTTTCTATAAATGCTAACAATTTTTTATTGATATAAATATTGGATATCCTTTAGAAACAACAAATTTTTAAATAAAAGAAAAATAAAAATCTTGTGAATATTGATGCTATATAAATAATTTAATAACAAAGTTTGAAATTATTAAAATGAGAAAATTAAAACTATATATGAAAATCGAATATTTGTTAAGGTATGATGAAAGTTAACACAAAAAATAAAGAATTATATCGATCTAAAGTTTATTTAACTGAGAAACATACATTATATATTTATATACTAAATTAATCATGTAGTCTAATGGGCTTTAAGTAGATTTTTTCATGTAGTCTAATGAGCTTTAAGTAGAATTTTTACACTTTTGGCCAAAGGTTCAATTCCCATCTTGTGCATGTCCATTACAACATAAAAAAATTTATTTTTAACCAAAAAATATAACAAAAATTAATGTGAAAGGGGCATGCATGAGGATTCGAACTCGGGTCAGTGCTAAAGCTACAAGGAACTACTATGAACCGGACAACGAAGTCATACTGTGAAGGTGTACATCGTTACACACATATATATATAAATAACCCCCAAAAAAACTCTGAAAATTTGGGCCCTGAGTCAGTGGCCCCTTCCACCTAATGCAAGGTCCCGGCTTTGGTTGTTTGATTAGTACTTCGTCGTTTTAGTTTGTTTGTACGTAAATCTCTCTCATTTTTTTTCCTTAGCTGAGAGAATTAGTAATTACTGATAAATGAAAGGTTAATCTGTAATCGGCTGTTAATTAGATCTTACTTTGGAAAACGAATTAGCTGTTTGGTGTTTCTAATTTCTTAATTAGTTTCAACTTAAAACTTTATTAATAAGATTGTTTAGGCGTACAACAACTTGATCACAACCGCATCAAAGGAAATTAAAGAACAACCGAATAAAATTGAAACACACGTAGATAGTGTTAGGAATTGATCTAAATACATGCACAGCGGAAATAAAATAATCAATTCCAAACACCGAATTTTCTCGACTCTTAGATGAGATCTGTGATTAGAGATTACTGGAGTAAAACCGGATTCCACGACAAATCTCTCATTTGTTCTTTCGTCTCCACAGCCGTCCAATCGTCCGGCCTCCAATGGTGATCAACACGCCAAGACTCTTCTTGAAATACGAACATCTTCGTAGTGGGATCCTCTCTCTAAATCTTAGTGCTAGCTAAATTGTAGAGAGAAATACGAGACAACCAGTTTTTTTTTTTTTCAGTTATGGGACAATATTAAGTTATTTATAGGTTTCTAATAAACCTATTGAGTGTAGGATTTCTTGAGCTCCAAAACAACTTAACCCGATCCAACTATTGGGCCTTATACATACCATAACTAATATTCTCCCACTTGGACAAGGTCCAATTCAAGATACTAGTATTCGACTTTGTGTGTGGCCCATCAGGCTCCCACTCACGCTGGCAAACGTCATGGTGTCACTATTTGATCTTATCAAGATAGGATAAAGTGAAATCCCTATTTTAGTTTATCATCGATTCACTTAGATCGATTGACCCATATCGTCGTCCATGATTGACATCTAGCAATGTGTCATGGCGATCCATGTGATGAGATAAGTCATGTGGCAATGACGAAACCTTTACATGTGCGGTTATCGTGGAACTATAATCCCTTCATTAATATAACCCGATCGGTTTAGAGATATGGATTTGCGTCAATCTCATTCAACAAACCATGTTGTTCGCTCTCAACTCAACGTTGATTAAATCAATGATTGTAATTGAAAACTCTTTTCAATCTCACAATCCCACCTTGGCCAAGGATTTTATATCAACTTGATTGGGCGAAATGTAGGTTATAATCTCCCGTTATCTAGGAGTGATGAATCCTATATTGAATACTCACAACCTTCATGCATCTCTTACTATACCTGTACGGCATTTCGGTCAACTCATGGTTAGAGTATCCTTCAATGTCCGCCAAAGTAAAGCCATCCTTGCATAAGGTTCTATGGTATTCTCAAGTCAAAGGACCAATTCCACACCGCGCATTAGAGATCAACCACTGACGCAAGGATAACTATCCATGTGGTATCTCTAGGCGGGTCATCCAGATGCTTGTTCCACTAACGAAGCATCCATGTGTCCATCTGAATGTCTCCACATTCTAACTTGTGAGATCAGCACTTTCTTCTTAAGAAAGAGATGCGACACATGCCAATCTATCCGCAATAACAATATCCGTGTTTTGTTATTACTACGACCAGGGATAATTTAAGAATAAGCGCTACAAACTTTTATCTCACTATCACAACACCTTGTGATTAATAAGTTTCTCCACATTTATTCTACGGACTCTATTATTTTAGTTGTCGTGACGAAACAACGCAAATATGTAAAATAATAGATCTGCCATTCATGTGCATTTACTAATCAGGCGTTTATGCACATCAATGTCCAACATCGATTGCAATACTAGAATTTTACACAAACGGATCCAAATACTACTGTATCTAATACATATAGCTTCATCATGACCATCACGAGCATACTGTGACATCCACTATGTCAAAGGATCTTTTGGATTCGTTTTATCCTTTTATCATTTCATTGTATCATCTCTTTTAAAGAGATATACTACCTTAATACACACTTAGATTGTTGAGGAGACTTGGGTTTCCTTCGCTTGTATTGGATCAACAATGCTAAGAAAACATTTAAGTTCAACTAAGAACTTAACGATCTAAGCCGCTTCTCTTGCTACTTCCAAAGTAACTGTGTATTAAGTTTTAGTAGTTTTATTCATCTGGAACCTTTCCAATTGATCATACTACTTTTATGAGTAACACCCTATCCAGATTGGGATTGCTTGATTGTCTTTCGAGACTAGGAACTGGTGCTTGTAAATCTTTGAACTCTCAGTTCAATCTCTCCATAATAGCATATATTCAGTGCTTCTCAAGCATCTAATATTATTCTTTGACCACTATTCAATGTTTTCCACCCTTTCTTGGAAACTTTCTTTCCCCTCCAAAACATGTGAAACATTTGGTCTAGTACATAGTATCTATGTGATCTCTCTCAATCGGTGTTCTCCAACACCTTTCGAGAGTGTAGTCCCATCTCTATAGGACATAGTTCTCTCTAGAACTCTATCATGAAAAACCTTCTAATGATTTCATCTATGTACTTGGATTCAGATGGGTAAAGTACTTTTCTAGATCTATCTGTATAGATCTTTATCCCAAAATTAGATGCAACCCTTTTCTAAATCCTTAATGAAGAAAACCTTGGGCTTTCACTGGAAATATCGTTTTTTCTAATGGCACATATCTCCATATTATATTAGAAACACGATTATACTCCCACTAACTTCTTGTACACACTATTTATGCTCATTTATGATAAAATCAAACTATTTGATTGTCTCATCAAAATGAAGTTTTCAACTCCTTTGGGTATGCTCACATGCTTAATTTGATCTTATAGATTCAAAACTTTTAAGTTTTATCATATATAACGTGATCAAGAGCAAGTTTTGAAATCTATTTCTCAAATACAAGCATCAATGGAAATTAGAATTCAAACTAACAAAGACACGATTATAGATGTGAATTTTTCCCTCAAATGCAACACTTGTCTTTGATTGCAATATTCTCTATTAATCTCATTTCGTGAGCGTTACAATCCATATCAACTGGTTGTTTGTAAACTAATTTACAAACTATAGGTCTAACCCATCATATAACTAAAATCCGCACTTTGATCTTAGTACATGGAGCTCACTTCAATTCTAGTGTACCAATCTATACCTTTTAAGTCAACACCTTGACTTTTACCTTTTATAAACCGCAGGTTTGTCATCCTTGACTAGTAATACCATATTAATAGCCATAAGATCACATCTTACTATAGATGAACCAAATACAGTTTACATGGAGCCAATGTACTCTTGAGAACTTTTCTTTTTGCTAGTTTGTACCTCATCAAATGAAGTTTATCAACTATTTCATCTAGTCGGTTAATCTCTTTTGTGATTTCTTGAACTCTTTCAAGGTCAATTCCACTCCCACTGTCCTTTTAGGAAAAATAGTTTCCCCAAGATTAGATCATACTTCCATAAGATGACTCTAATATTAAATGTGAGAATAGTGATATCCAACAATTTTTCATTTTGGGTATCATTCAAGATATTTCACCTACGCTTCATCTAAGCATGATTACTCAAAACTATTTTGAGTGTTTTCTTCCGATCTTGATGGAATATTATTTAGTGTGCCACTTGCAATCTCTATTGCCCATGGCCAAAACAATTTTGCGGCGAACTGTTAGTTATGATGATTACATCGTATCATAGTAATATGAACAATTTCTCTCATTATACACCATTGAATTAGTTATGTATACTCCTAAATTCACTGAACGAGAATCTCATTCTTCTAATTACATCCTTAAATAATCTCCACTTCAATCATATCGTAACGTGAGAATATTCCCCAAGTAGCTCTCCTCTCTTACTTGAACCCTTTTGAACATTTCAAAATTTTTCATGCTTGTGATCCATCAAGTATAAGATACTATATCTGGTATATAGTCCTCTTTGAGCTTGACGACGTTTGAGATGCTATTTTTCGACCTTCTGTACATATTAACCCAATACATCAATATGATTTAGGGTTAACATGTTTTGATGTCGAATATGATATAATCGCCGTTATACCCTTTTATTTTCTATTCCAATAATAAACCTCTTAGAAATCCAATATTACTGATTTTATTTCTATAGTTGATTCTATTAAATGATTGTGAACAACTATTGTTCTTGATCTTAATGGATCAACCATTCATGTCCCAACATGAATAGAAATAATATTGATCAAAATATTTATTCTAAAACAAAATAAAAGGATAACGAAAATAATAGGTCTTGAATGAAGTGCCATTTACTTCATTTCCTACTATAGATCCCATTATCTTACTTTATAGTGAATTTTCCCATTTAAGTCTCAATCATATTTAAATATGGGATCTTTATCCGGTATCTAATACCTAAAAGACTTAAATACGGGTTTTGATAACCTGTGACTTGAAGCAGAGTTTTCTCCAAGATTCTTTTCTTCAAATGGTTATGTTTGCCTCACAGTTCGATCGCATAATGGCAATCTTCTTTGTCTCTACAAAGTGTTATTGGCTTTGGATATGTCTTTATATGCCTTAACTGTTAGTTTGATCTCCCAAAAGTTTTTCAAAGTTCCTTTGAGACTTCTTCTAAGCCTTGTTAGGAATGTTAAGATCAAATCTTACCATATTGGTGATAGGTTTAACAGTTTGGGCATATCAAACAGATTAGTGGGTCTTGTGAATCTCATTCACATCTTAATTCACAACAAATTGTGACAAGCTATTAGGCAATGAATATTAAACTAAGTCAACGTTTGACTTATTTCCCATCGAGCTCCCAATAGTATTTTGGATTTTGTATCGTTCCGTACATGAATAAACTCCTTGAGACAATAAAAACAATGTAAATATCCATACCCATATGCGATGTTTACAACTCATAACTGCAAGTATCACACATACTGCATTATGATCATCAAATGATCTTTGTAAATCCACATTGTACTAGCAAGACTATCTTGGTAGATTTTTCGGAATAATCTGTTTATGACATATCGTAAACTATATGTGAAAATAAATCCCACATTTACAATGTCAGTGTAAGAAAGTCCAATGAGTGTGATGACATCTTCGTGTTCAAGTACAGTACTCAAATAGTTCCGATGAGTTTGTTGGCATCAACTATGCTTCTCAAACTCAAAACATTACTCATAATATAATTAACAGAAACGATAGTAGAATAACAATTAATAAATGCAATAAAGTTAATAAAATATGGACTTTTATTAAATTAACTATACTCCCACTGAATCAATGATCCCCAACATTGATGGAAGAATAATTTTTCAATACTTATCAGTGGGCTAGGACCCCGTTTGTTCAATTAGAACCTTGAGTTACTCAACAAACCCTAATTGACATTTAGGTAGATACACCGATCAATCACATCTCCATGCGACTCCTAGATCATCAAGCAGATAACCATTTATCTTGTACATCTTATGCATTAACTTGACATGCCTCTAAAATCTATTTCCTTGAATTACTCAACAAGAAATAAATTTCAGTTAAATTCAACCCAATGTTCAGAGATATCACATATCTCACAATGAAGAATATTTCTAACGATCGAGCAACCTTGAGTTACTCAACAAGCTGACTACGATTGTGGAAATTTAATTTGTCACTGTAACATTGGAAGGCATGGATTAACATTTAATCGTGAATTTAATATCATTTTTAAGGGGATCAGTCTCATCAATAATATAATGCATAATGATAAACATAAACCATGCAATTATCAAGCATAATAAAACTAGTGGATGATTATGGACGTATATCTATCTAGTTTTTCCGAGCCAAGAGGAAAACTAGTTGGTTAATTCCTAAGGGACAATGTCTTCGTCCTTCATTGGTTAGCTCCGGTGATCTCCATCTTCTGCTCCAACTCGTATCCAATACTAGTTGGCACATACGCCGTATCATATAGATTCGGAGGTCCGAAATTAAATTAAAAATTAATTGGCACGTAGGCCCAAATTAATAATAGGCACGCATGCCCCCAACATGAAATAAGGAATAAAACCATGCATTAATCCAATCACATTGGTCTGGTCCATAATCATCGACAATATCTAATATTGATAAACAATTTTGTTTCTAGATTTATTGTGACAACGCATATTGTTTAAACAATTTAAACAAACAAGAAAAAGGGAAAAGGAATTTTGCGAATTAATCTAATTAATTACATGCATTAATAAATAATTAATCTAATCAATTAAATATTATTGGAGACGGGTTAGACAAAATAACACTTTGCTTGTCATATATATTAAAGTCACACTTTAATAATACTTTATACAATAAATAATTAATCTAATTAATTAGATATTGTTAGACGCGAGCATAGACAAAATAACAATTAATTTGTCATATGTATTAAAGTCACACTTTAATAATAAATAATCAATCTAATTGATTAAATATTTTTATACGCAAGTATAGACAAAATAACACCTTACTTGTCATATATATTAAAGTCACACTTTAATAATAAATAATCAATCTAATTGATTACATATTATTATACGCGAGTGTAGACAAAATAACACCTTACTTGTCATATATATTGAAGTCACACTTTAATAATAAATAATCATTCAAATTGATTAAATATTATTATACACGAGTATAGACAAAATAACACCTTACTTGTCACCATTATTAAAGTCACACTTTAATAATATTTCATTAAACCACTAGGGAAAACAAACTAAAATTATAATTACAAAAATTCAACTTTTATGCCAAATAAGAATTTTAAAATTGAAAATAAATGCTCAAAGTTGAATAATTGCAAGAAAATTGATAAATCTAATTTATCATTAATTTCAGATATTTTATTTTCCCCTAGGACCTGTTTTCTCGCAATAATCAAAACTAGGGACTGATCTTCAAGTTTCTAAAACTTTTGGGAATAGGATATCCTATTGAATAAGAATGGGGGGCTGGGTGTGCAATTTCCAAAATTGCACACCTAGCCCCCGTCTCCAACTCCCTCAGCCGAAACCCTAGGACTAGGGTTTCGTCCCCTGCAACTCCACTAGCAGCGGCGACCATCGCCGCTGCAACCAGGGGTAGCGGCGATGTCGCCGCTGCCTTCACCGTGGCGGTGAAGCCGCCGCTGTTCAAACTGCAGCGCCTTCGCCGCTACATAATTGCAGCAGCCGCTACTATTGCAGCGGCGGCTGCTGCCGCCATCAAGGCGGAGGTGACAACCTTCGTCATTGCCGCCGCCGGCGTGTGGTGGTTCTCCGGCGATACTCCGGTGACCTCAAAAAACCTTTTTTTTCTTATGCAATTTCCAATTAATTCTTAGATCTAATCTAAAATTAATTTTAACGCAATTACATCGTCACAAATAAATCAAACTAAATTGTTTTACATAACATTAAATCAAATCTCAACAAGAGATCGAGTAGGCTCTGAGACCACTGTTAGGAATTGATCTAAACATATGCACAGCGGAAATAAAATAATCAATTCCAAACACCGTATCTTCTCGACTCTTAGATGAGATCTGTGATTAGAGATTACCGGAGTAGAAACGGATTCCACGACAAATCTCTCATTTGTTCTTTCGTCTCCACAGCCGTCCAATCGTCCGGCCTCCAATGGTGATCAACACCCCAAGACTCTTCTTGAAATACGAACATCTTCGTAGTGGGATCCTCTCTCTCAATCTTAGTGCTAGCTAAATTGTAGAGAGAAATATGAGACAACCAGTTTTTTTTTAATTATGGGACAATATTAGGTTATTTATAGGTTTCTAATAAACCTATTGGGTCTAGGATTTCTTGAGCTCCAAAACAACTTAACCCGGTCCAACTATTGGGCCTTGTATATACCATAACTAACAGATAGCACACTCACGGAGAAGTACGATCATACCGTAAAATTTTAATTGAAGGGACTCGTTTTGTATGTGGTTGAATATATTTCTTGTCCTTAGATATTTTGTATACAAATACTTTATTAGTTAATAACATATGTGGTTGATGAATACCTTGTATATGGAATTTTTGTAAGTTATTTTCAATTGAGTCGTTCTTTGGGAATTGTTGGTGTATATAGTAGATGCCAGTGCGTAGACGATAGGTTTATATTGCAAATGGACGTAGTTACTTGTGACAGTGCAGACCCGCCCAAAATGTAAAAAATTTGAAGAAAAAACATAACATAGGCAAGGGCTTAGAATTGCCACCAATTAGGGTTTTAGGTGGCAATTAAGGTGACCAGCCCTAAAGCATAATTCTTTTATTTAAAAAAAAAACCAAAGTAATAGGCGGTAGTTGAGATTACACGCCTTTCTTTTTTTTTTGGAAATATAGATTACAGTCGCCTAATCCTCCACTTTAGGTAGCGGTCCATAACCGGTTAGGCAACACTATATAATAACTAACCACTTCCTAAACCTTTGAACTAGTGCATTTTTCTCACAAGTCAATTAAACATATTTAATTAGGTTAGAAACCTGTGAGTTGCTTGAAAGCTCCCATTTTTATCTTTCTTGCTTTTGGATAAGAAAGACTACCTAGCTTCAGTTGCCTTAAGCTTTGTTTTTCTTTTTGAACCTTGGTACTTTTTTCTGTTCTCTTGAGGCTTTCGAACAGGACTACTCAATTGCTCAGCATATCATCAAAGCGCCTATTGGCAATCACAAAGATATCATTCTGTGGGACGCCTTTTCTAATGCCGATTTCAAATTAAAAACATGCACAGAAGATTATGACAAAAGAACGCTCAACAGTTCACTCTCAAGCTTATCTGGAACAAAATTTTCCATGCAAAAAGATCTTTGTTTGACTGGCCCTTGTTGAGGAACTGGATCCTTGTTGAAGAGGTGCTTAAATATAAGTTCGAATGCCCACAAAATGCATGTGTTGTGCTAATGTTGAGACTATATCCAATGTGTTTTTGTTTGCCTCTATTGCTTCTGTTGTCCAGGATCTTCCCATGAGCGTTTGATTTAGTACTGAAATATGTTGAGTATCTACCTTATTTATTTATTTATTTCTTTATTTGGAAAAATCAATGGTTGGTTGAAGTTATAACCTAAAAACAAGAAAATAAAATTAACTACAAAAAAGTCAAGAAGATGAAATAAATTTGTGGAGAAACTATATGATTGCAAATATCATGACTCACAATTTCATTGTAATTGTTCATCCTAGTTCTACCATTAATTTTGACTAGACATTAACTAATCGGGTCACCAATCGAATTTTACAAATATATTTAATTGATTTCTCAAGGTCAATTAACTATATTTAGTTAGGTCAATCCACTATATCTCTATGTGAATTGAATTAGAATAAGTCTCTAGTTAAATGTATTTTACAACAAGAAATTCTTCGAGATCTCATCTATACTCAACCTAGAGTAATTGCATGAATAACATGATTATCACTAGTACACAATTGACATTGGGTGTCGCCCATTGGGTGGCGGTTCTATGGAAAAACGCCACCCAAAAATAAAGGGTGACGGTTGTTAGAAAAAACCGTCACCCATTATGCATTTTTAAAAAAATTATTTTAAACTTTGGGTGGCAGTTGTTTCTACAAGTGCCACCTAAAGTATATTACAAATTTTAAATATTTTTTTAAAAAAATGCACAACGGGTGGCGGTTGTTTCTACAACCGCTACCCTAAGTCGCTACATTAAAAAAATAAAATAATAATAAATATTTAGGGTGGCGGTTCCGTACTACAACGGCCACCCGTTTTTTTATTTTTTATTATTAAAAATATGTTTGGGTGGCGGTTTTTTGCTACAACCGCCACCCTAAGTCTTTAAATATTTCACCACTTCATCAGATAGCCATATTCCCGCTTCTTTTTTTCTTTTTTCGAAATTTTTTCATAATTTCTTGCAATATTCACGACTTCAAATCAGATTTAAGAGCAATTTTTTCACAAATTGATGCAATAATTTAAGCAAGGTAAACTTCTTCTATCTTTTGGTTCCAATTTCTTGTATTTTCGAAATTGTAATAGTTAATATAATTTTTTTCGAGTTTTTGACATGGAAACTTTAAATGACCATAACTTTCGCATACGTTGTCCGTTTTCAGCCCACTACACCATTTCGGAATCGTCACGACGAGATCTACGACAGCCATTGCTATCACCATGACCCCATGTTTCAGACCGATCTGAGGTCGTCTAAGGCCTCAAAACGCAATTTTTTGTTTTTCATCTTATTATTTTGTATTTTTGTTCCTAGATTGTTTATTTTGTTGTAATAAGATGCGATTGGTTTTGAATAAAAATTATTTTGTTCTTAGATTTTGTGTTTTTCATCTCATATAAAAAAAATTTGGGTGGCGGTTTTGCACTAGAACTGCCACCCTAAATAGATTTTTTTTTTAAAGGACTTAGGTGGCGGTTGTTTTTAAAAAAAACATGGGGTGGCGGTTGTTAAAAACAACCGCCACCCTTTCGATGACTTTGGGTGTTGCTGTTTGGGTGGCGATTAAAAAAACGCCACCTTAAATCTAAAACAACCGCCACCTAAGTTCATTTTTATAGTAGTGTATATTTCTATATCTCGGCTAATCAAGGTTTTTATTGTGGAATCTAATTCTAATTTCTCTTTCTCTATTTCAAATAGAACCAATAGATCATTTATTAGTTGACTAGAAAGATAAACGTATCATAAAACACCATTAAAGATTTAACCAAAGAAATCAGTTAACAAACTCAAATCTGAATAATGAAACTAGAAATTCCAATCAGGCTACATTGTTTGCCCTGAATAAAATTTAAAAATTCATCCTACAAAAGGAAAAAATAGCAAAATAAATTGAGTTCATCACCGGATTATAGAGATTAATTAGAAAGATGAAGTCTTGCACCAAGATCTCCACCCTGAATCTTCGAATTAATCTCTCGATTTTTTTCTTCGGTGTTTCTCTCTATTTTTCTCTGATTAAGCTCTAATATAGCTTTCCCAATTTGCCCAAGAACTGCCCCCTTTTATACAATATTTCTGGCATAAAATTCGTTCATAAGGAAAAGGCACATTTGGCCCTGAAATTCTAGCTAGATTGAATAGAAGCCCGAGTGACACGCCCCGCACTAATTATCTCTAATATCCTGACACATGGCATGCGCCAACGATGGGTGACAACTAAATGCCGGATCCACCGCTAAGGCAAACTGTAATTGCGTGATTTTATCTTACTTTAGATAATAAAAAATATTTTGTAGACAATTTGATAGAGTTTCCTTTGTATTTTGAACATATCCGTCCTGTAAAGGATCTATTCCAAGCTCCAAACATTCAACCCAACCTCACACAAATCTCCTTTCAAATCAAAGAATATTGAAATCTTTAAAAACAATCACAACCACCATAATCCAACATCAGTGTCATTTTCCAAAACTCGAATGAGAACAATATTGAAAACAATTAATGAATAAACTAATGAATAAACCAATAAATCTACTCCAACAAAAAAAAATTTCAAACGAATGCAAAGTCTCAACAAAATGCTAATAAATGAATGAATAAATAAATAAACCTACTAACTAAATGGAAAAGTAATGGTGGTTGTGGTCAACAAGCGACCCAAACTCACACTCAACTACTTCCTAATAAGAAAAACATTAGGAAAAAAAGTGAGTTTTGTAAACCAGTGAGTAGATAAGTTCGGAAATGGATGTGGTTTTTTATCGAAAATATCTTTAGGAAATCTCTTTATAATCAATCGCATTAATAGCATAAATAATTGAAAATTATTGAGGTAATACTAATAACTGAAATTATTTTAGTAGAGCAACATTGATTATCCTATTTCAAACGGATTCTTCTTTCTAAAACTGAATTCTGTAACTAGAAATGATCTACTGAAAAATAACATCAAAAGTACCCACAAGCAACAACACATTTGTGTAGAGTACACTCAATACACGTGGTATGTCGCTCAAAGTCTGATCTGTAATTTGAATATCTGGTCATGCGCTCGCAGAGCAAGCCCCAAAAGCTAAACACACTCTTACACGGCCCAAAGCCTATATGTGTACGAAAGTGGGTCTCAAAGACCTCTGTAATTCTGGTCATACACTGTGGAACACATCATAACAGTGCAGAGTGGGCAAATCTAACGAGGTACCTTATGATGGGTTTAAAGGAATTTTCATATAATCTTTTTGAAAAGAAAATGCTACTTAATAAAATCTATGATTGCTGAAACATTCATTCACTATAATATCTCATGATAATAATCTTTAAAAGCATATTGAAATTTAAAAGTATGCTATCTCATGAAAAATATAGTTTTTCCACTCATAGAACTATGAAGCTTCTAGTTCGATTGGTGGGCTTCCCCAATCGTCGCGTCACTACTTGAAATAATAACAATGCTCTAATTAAAATCTACACACTTGGATTCCCAACCAATGGCCTAACCACATTCAATACTAAGCTTTAACTTTCCTAAAAATCCCTAATTTCTCCATTTCATTGCTTTATTCCTCTTCTCCTATTGATTTTACAATATTCTATACCATTGGAACCACCCAATTGAATCACATAATGAAATCCTAAATTTTTAGCGTCTAGGTAAAGTGAGTTTCAACCTATTTAATCACCCACTACTCAATTACCATCAATTGTACTTCAAAATAATTAGTTAGGGCAAGATAACATCTTAATTGCACCTAATTAATCCAAATTACTGATAAATTCTGAATCCCCAACATCTATTGGTAAAACCCTAAAATTAATTCCACTATTTACCTTGAATTTCATAGGATAAAATTGAAGAAATACACTTACCACGCAAAACCACAACGGACCCAAGTTTTTCCTTCCTTTTTCCCTTTTCTTTTTCTCTTTTCTTTTCTTTTTCTCTTTTTCTCGCTATTGGCTCGGCTTTTGGTTTCCCACACAGCAATTGGAATTGGCTGGTTTGATTGCTATTGTGTATGTGTATATATATATATAATATAATATAATATAATTTGCAACCTAGGTTCCTTGTCCTATTTAGCTGATATAAGTTGGTCCTTAAGCTCCTAATTGCATCCATAACCCGTAACCTTTCAATTGAATCAATTAAATCCATAAACTCTTAATAGCCCCAATTAAATACTTTTACAAATTTGACTTCGACCCAAAATTAACGGCTTTGACCAAGTATGAAATTAAAATATGCGAAAATTCGGGTCGTAACAACCTTAGAGCATCTCCAGCAATCTCTTTATTTTTAAAGAGTATCTTTCATATTATGGAGAGTATATTTTGATTTAGAAAGTAAAAATTTTAATTAACTCCAACAAGCTCTCTATTTATACTCTTTATTTTGCTTAAATCAATAAACAATTATTGCATTCTTTTATTTTTAATTAATATTTATAATTTTAGTTGTATTTGACCAATAAAATTAGTTGTAGTTTAGCAAAATCAATAAAAGAGTATTGAAACTTGTGAACATTAAATAATAGAGAATGGATTTGGCTCTCCAAATTTGAAGAGTCAAATCCTCTCTTTATTATAAAATGTTAAAATAAAGAGTCTATTGGAGCTTAATTTTACCTGTTCTCTCTTTATAATAAAGAACATCTTGCATTTAAAGATGCTGTTGGAGATGCTCTTACCTCCTTAAAAAGAATTTCGCCCTCGAAATTCAGTCAGCTACTGTCTAAAGAGGTGAGGATACTTAGCTCGCATCTGCTCTTAATTCTCCCAAGTAGCTTCTTCCACTGGATGATTCTTCCACGATACCTAAACTAGATTGGTAACCGCTTTGTTGTTTTTTATCTGCTGTCTCCTACCAAGTATTCTATCAGGTTTCTCATCATATGTCAAATTCTCCCTCAATTCAACTGGTTGTACTTCTAAAATATGAGATGGGTCGGAATGGACTTACGAAGCATGGAAACCTGAAATACATCATGAATCCTAGATAGCTCATTCAGTAAAGCTAAACGATAAGCGACTGGGCCAATCTCCTCAATGACCTCATAGGGCCCTATATAATGTAGGTTTAGCTTTCCTGGCCTATCAAATCTCAAAACGCCTTTTCATGGAGATAGTCGTAGAAACACTTCATCCCCAACTATAAATTTGAGATCTCTTCTGTGCTTATCTGCATAACTTTTCTGCCTGTCTTGAGCCGTCTTCAATCTTTCTCTGATTGTCGCTACATTCTCTGAAGTTTGTTGAACCAACTCAGGCCCCATCAACTCTCGTTCTCCCATTTTACTCCAACAAATAGGAGTTCTGGATTTTCTACCATAAAAGGCTTGAAAAGGAGCCATGCCTATGCTAGAATGGTAGCTATTATTGTAGGCGAACTCCATCAGTGTTAAGTGATTACCCCAACTTCCTTTAAATTCAAGAGCACAAGCTCGAAGCATATCCTCCAAGGTTTGTATGGTTCGTTCTGACTGCCTATCTTCATGTGGGTGAAAAGCGATACTAAGGTGTTGCTTAGTGCCCAAAGCATCATGTAGTTTCGGTCAGAACTTAGGCGTGAACTTGAATCTCTATCTGAAACAATAGAAACAAGAACCCTGTATCAACACACTATCTCATCCACATACAACTTAGCCAACTTATTTAAAGGATTAGTTTCCTTAATTGGAAGGAATTTGGCAGTCTTTGTCAATCGATCTACAATCATCCAGGCTATATCATTTCCATGCTGAGTACGAGGAAGGCTAAATAGGAAATTCATAGTGATGTGTTCCCATTTCTACCCGGGAATGGGCAAGGGATGTAGTAATCCAACTATCTTTTGACGATCTTGCTTTACCTATTGGCAAACCAAACACCTTGATATGAACTCCGCTATCTCTTTCTTCATGTTCAACTACCAGTAATAATCTTTCAAAGTGTGATACATTTTAGTACTACATGGGTGCATAGCATAAGCTGAACTGTGCGCTTCCTCTAAAATCTCCCTATTCAAGTCTTCAATATTGGGCACACATAATCTGTTTCCCAAAACCAAAGCACCATCCTCTGTGATTGCATAATCTTTTCGTAATCCGAGGTCAACCTCCTCCTTTAATCTCTTAAGCGACAAATCCTGAAATTGCACTTCCTTAACCTTAGCAATCAAGGTAGGTCTCACACGGAAGCTAGCTAGTATCCCTCTTGTTGGTGTTGTTGACAACTCAGTGTTCAACTTTTTGAACTCACCAATTCACGAAGCCACCATTGCGTTAGCCTGTGATGAGGAACTAGTCTTTCTACTCAGAGCGTCTGCCACCACATTCGCTTTTCCTGGATGATAATCGATCTTACAATCATAATCTTTAATCGGCTCAAGCCATCTCCTCTGTCTCAAATTCAACTCTTTCTGATCAGAGATGTACTTCAAACTCTTATGATCGGTGTAAATCTAGCATTTCTCACCATAAAGGTAGTGCCTCCAAATTTTAAGAGCTAAAACCACTACAGCCTTCTAGATCGTGGGTTGGGTAATTCAATTCATGTTTCTTCAATTTCCTTGAAGCGTAAGCTATAACCTTCCCGTTCTGTATTAAAACGCAACCCAAACCTTGCCATGAAGCATCACTATATATCACGAATTCTTCACCTGGAGATGGAAGTGTTAATATAGGCGCAGAGGACCATCGATCCTTGAACTCTAGGAAGCTATTCTCGCATCGTTTTGTCCAAATAAATTTAGCATCCTTACGAGTCAAACTGGTTAAGGGAAGAACTATTCTAGAAAACCCTTCTACAAATCGACGGTAATAACCTGCTAGCCCGAGGAAACTTCGAACCTCTGTAGCATTAGTAAGGCGTTCCCATTTCAGAACTGCTTTAGTCTTGATGGGGTCTACGTAAATGCCTTCTGCTGAGATCACATGACCTAAGAATACTACTTTGTCAAGCCAAAATTCACACTTACTGAACATGGCATATAGCTGTTTATCTCGCATAATTTGCAAAATAATCTTCAAGTACTCTGCATGCTCAACACGACTGTGAGAATAGATGAGTATATCATCTATAAAGATGATTACGAATCAGTCAAGATACGGTTGGAGAAATTTGTTCATAAGATCCATAAATACTGTTGGGACATTGATTAACCCAAATGGCATAACCAAGAATTCATAATGGCCATACCGAGACTCGAAACCGTCTTCGGTATGTCCGCCTCTCTGATCTTAAGCTGATGGTACCCTGAACGTAAATCAATCTTCGAAAATACTATGCACCTCTAAGCTGATCGAACAGATCGTTGATCTGGGGTAAAGGATATTTGTTGCGGATATTGACCTTATTCAATTGCCTATAGTCGATAAACAATCTCATGGTGCCGTCTTTTTTTTTCACAAATAAAACTGGCGCTTCCCAATGGGATATGCTAGGCCTGATGAAACCCTTATCAACCAAATCTTGCAACTGAGCTTTTAATTCCTTAAGTTCTTTAGAGCCATTCGATATGGTAATTGTGAAATAGGCAACATCCCTGGGGCCAGATCGACAGTGAATTCGACTTTCCTATCTGGTGGTAAACCTGGATGATTCTCTGGGAATACATTAGGAAAATCTTACACGACTGGGATATCTTCTAGTTTTAATTCAGTGATCCAGGTATCTATCACATGGGCAAATATGCTTGACACCCTTTCCTAAGAAATTTTCCGGCATCCAATACATATATAGACATCATGATAGAATTCTACGTTCTCCATTCAAAATGACTTTAGGTTCTCTTGGCCTTTCAAACACAACTCTCTTACAATAGCAATCAACTGTGGCATGGTTCTCAGCTAAAAAGTCTATGCCAAGAATAACATCGAATTCACAAATTTCAATAGGAACTAAGCTCGCCTGTAATTCATGATCATTTACCTTAACAACGCAATTCCTAGACTAACTGTCAGCTACTAGTGACACCCCAGCTGGAGTTGTTACCACCAAAAGTGTATCTAAATGCTCTAACATATGATCAGCATAAACAGCAAATGCATGTGAAACAAATGAATGGGTAGCACCAGAATCAATCAAAGTACGAGCATTCCTACCAAAGATAGACAACGTGCCTATAATAACATCATGCAACTCCTCGGCCTCCTGCTCAGTCACAACAAAAACCCTTCCCTGCCTCCTTGGGCCTCCACCCTTGCTTCCCTGCTTACTACCACTATTATTGGTAATGTTAGGTTGTGCTACACTCCATGACCTATAATTACCAACAGCTGGACCCCTCTGGCCGTGTTTTATACTATTAGCACCGGATTGTGAAGATACAATGTGTGAAGCACTTCCTACTTGGGAATTTGGGCAATCAAATCTCAAGTGTCCTGGTTGCCCACAATGATAGCAAACACCAGTTGTAACGCCCCTCCTAATTTCGGGTCAGTTTCCAGATTATTTCACAATCATATATTACAAAACACTTAATTTCACTATCCTTAACCACATAACTTTCTTCTATAGCTTGTAATGTGTTTCATTTAGACCCGGGACTAGAAGTAACGCTACGCACACTTATTTTTATCATAATATCGCAAAACAATTACCGTTCCCAATACTTCAAAACCAAAAGCATTTATTTTCCTTATACGGTCATAAGATCATAACCAATCGGCACAAAAACAACTTTATACATATACTAACATATAGAGTTCCAAAACAACACATCTTCTTACAAAACTTTAAGCCCGGAAATTTGGTTTTCCCGTTCTCCACATTTCAAGTCTTTGAGACTTCTCCGCCATCTCCCGATTGCTTTCCATGCCCCGCGTCATCTAAAACATAAAACGAGCACACTGTGAGTCGCATGGACTCAGTGGGAATAGGGTGAAATGACCTACACATTAGCACGTCTTTTAGAATGCAATGAGGGCCCGGTTGCGAATCATGTGCTCATAAGGCGCCATTTACTTACGTATCACCTTTGGCCGAGTCTTTCATATCACAATAACCCGTGAACTTCAATTCTTTCGAAATGTCCACGGTCTCATATATGGGGGTTAAATTCCCCATTTCGGCCTCGCATCATACACAAAAGCGAACACATGATACGCAACTACAATGATGCAAAATCACATGGCAATTTCATGCTACTAGTTCATACTAATCAAACATGAGTCCTAGAAGTTCGGCAATTACGTAATACAAAGGATTGTCTACTTTTTACCTAAGTAAATGGAAACACATAAATGGAGATTAGATTACTCACTTCCAAAGTATGCAATTCCACCAACCAAAGATGGAACACCTTTACAACAAAATTCAACACAAAACAACATGTAACACATAGAATACACTAAATAACTAAGCATAAACATCCATCACTTCAAGCATCAACTTAAACATGCCATCACACACAATTTACTTACCTTTCTAGTGACTTAACACACCTATACTCACCTTGTTATATGTTAGAATGAGTACCAAGGACCAAAAATCCCCTTATTCACTTCCTTTCTTGTTTTCCTCTTGAAATCAAGGATTACCAAATGATATAGAGAGTTTGGGAGCTTTAGATATGTTTAGGAGGGTGTTGGAAGGATTGTTATGAAAGAAGAACTAGTTGGAGGCAATATATATCTCTAAGAATCAAGAAAAGTGTAGAAAAACCACCTTGGCCGACTTTGATGTACGGCCAAACGGACTCGGGTAAAAATGCACTGCACTAGCGACCTTCAGTGTTTTGGTCATAACTTTTGTGTCCGATGTCCAAATGAAGTGATTCAAAGCTTTTTGGAAACTAGACTCAATGGGCTACAAATATTAAGAGACATCATCTTCAAAATCCAATTCATTTCAAAGATATGTCATTTTAAACCTCCATAGACTTTCAAAACTTCATGAAATCACTTATAACAAACTTCATTCATATCACATATTCATCTCATTCACTAAAATAGAGCTAAATCATATAAGAACACCTAAATTGTAGTCTAAACATGTGGGGTGTTACACCAGCCCATTTCAGGCATTCTCCTTGATGGAACTTCCCTCAAGTCTGGCATTGTGGATATGTACCCGCACGAGATCTATCATGTTGTCCTAAACTAACACCATGAGAACCTTGAGAATACGATCGACCACAACTAGGTGGCTGTACTGAGGCTTGACTCTGCCCCGAACTTTGACTAGGCCCAAAACTCTGTGACCTAGACTTGAAGCTGTTTGTATGAGTGACACCCGGCAAAAAACTCTGCCTATTCTTCTTAGACTGTCCCTGAGGGTTGCTTGATTGATTATTGGTGTTTTGATATCTCGTGGTTTCTCTTCGATTATTTCCCTCAGCAATGTACTTTTCAATTCTCATAGCTGTCTCCACAAGTGCATTGAAATTTCCGTGACCATGATTTGTGACTGATTGTGCAATGTCTCCTCGTAGCCCTTTTTCAAACCTCCTACACTGGTCACTCTCTACTGGTACCAAATTTCTAGCGTATTTTAATAGCTCCGTAAGCTTCTTATGATATTGAGCAATTAGCATAGACCTCTAAAGGTCTATAAGCACGAGAATATAGGGACAACATGTCGCCCCTAAAGGTTCAATTTCTTATTGTATATATTAATATATTTATATATATCCAGCGAAACTCTTTGTACAAGAAAAGCTGGAGGGTGATCCAGCCTAACATGATTAGCACAATGTCGGAGAACAAACTTTGCTACTAAATGTGTGGACTGATTCTGCGCCCTCATTAATTTATACCACAACCTCCACTTTAGCAATAAAATTGTTGAAAAATATAAGAGGACATGCATATTCATATTACTACTTTTAATTTATAATACTTCAATTCAAAAACATTGATTGTTTATCTTCTTTTTCTTTCTTTTTCCTTTTATATTAATTGATTCAGTGCGTAATTAAACCACTGAATATTTTCAAAACAAGTTAAATTGGGAACTGTATTTCTCGTGGACAAACATAAAATGATAATCATTTTATAAATTTTGCAACAAGACTCAATGCAAACGTAAATTTTGCCATGTCTTGATCGGTGTTTGCCAGAATAATAATCATAGTCATCATGATGTCTGGTTTTGGTTGCGAAATAAAATTTAATTTTGAAATTAAAAAAAAAGTTAAACAAACATGAGCTTACAGGTCTGAAAATAACTTTTATTGTTTTTCACAATAACAGACTTTTTTCTTCCTTTTTTTCATTTCATTTCTCTTTTTTTTGTGTGTGTGTGTCGAGGCAGTCTGGCTGGTGTGCACGCACAATTTTAAGACTATACTGCAACAACATAATAGATACCCTACCCGTTGACATAATTAATGAACACTTTAATTACGTAATCCTTCTATTTTTTTCCATTACATTACTTTTGGATGGATGGTTGTTAAACATGCCATTATATAAACCATAATAGCATCTATACTATGGTCTAGTATCTTCCACAATTTTATTCCTAGATCTGACTAATTGATGAACATAAGAATATGCTAGAAATATCCTTTTTGCTAAGAAAATACATAAATTTTTCTTCAGCTATAAATAGTTGCAATAGCTGAGAACTATTCATCAATTTGAGTACAATTGGAAGTGCGATACTTGAGAAAAGGATAGTTAAATGCTAAATATGCATGTATGGATGCATCACTGGGCAATTACTCCCTTGGCAGTAGCCCTCTGAACTGCCATGCATATTCATGCATGCCGGAATTCTGGGCTTGACCCGCCAAAGGAGATTTGCCCGGCGATTCAACCCCATACAATGATACAAATTCATCGTCTTGTTGCCACATCTACACTTCCCATATTAGGTAATATTGTACATATTTATCTTGTGCTTTTATTACATAATAATATAGGTATTTATTGTAATTCCATGTCTTACGCAATTTATAATTTGGATATATAAAATGCACTAAATATGTTTCAAAACTTGGTATTATAATTTAAAAGTAGATGAAATCACATGTGGTTTTACGAAAACCACAAAGAAACTAGATGAAATCACATGTGGCTGAGTCATTCCACATTGGAAATTAAATAAATGTGGCAATATATATGGGGAAAACTTAACTAGCTTTCCCACAGTGGAAACTAAAATGTTTGCGAACTAAACTTATATATGATGATTAGTAATTTGTACGGTTTAATCATTTATAAGATTACTATTCATGTGTTGTACCCTATTTTCTTACGGCTTATTAAGATCTTACCTTCAACTAAACCAGTCAACATTGCAGCTACTTGATTTTATTCACATTGATCATGAAATGTATTTACTTTATATCTAAACCAACTGAGTTTTAATCTTAGAAAACTCAAAATGTTTTATGTTAACTTGGTTCTTCCCGAGGTTCGTTTGTAAACAAACAAAATAATATAGTATACTCGCCTCTAGTGGCGTAGCAGGAATTTGATTCGGTGCGGGTAGTGGCAGATTAGACATTAATAATTAGGGGATCACTTATGATAGCTTCCAATGGGAGCAAAAATTTTTAGGTGGGGCCCATTGGTGTATAAAAAATTTACCTATGACAAATATTAAATTTGAGTACTGAGAAAAAAATAAATTTAATTTGATAAAATCTTATGTGAATTAACACACCCTAACATTTCAATTAATGTTTTCCATTAGTGAGGTCATTTTGTGAATGTTGGTGATAAATTTTCTTGTAAAAGGCAAAAGTTACCAACAACTTCAAACTTTCGCGATCAAACCGAAGGGAATATATATAACCATATACTCGATTGAATATTTTCATATTCTCATGTCATTGTTCATAATTTCTTTAAGCATCGAATTTTCAGCTCAATCAACAATTCAATTATCATCGAAAATCAATGGATAAAATAAATTTACCTAAACATTGGCCAGCAAAGCATGAAAGCTAGCCCCACTGTGACATGTACCGGCTTCCTATTCCAATATCCATTCTCCCTTCTCTGTCCCACCAAAAAAAAAAAAAAATTCAGTAGAATTCAGTGAGGGCATTGGACCTCACTCGGCTAATGGTAGCTCGCCACCGGCTCGCCTTGATGCAACACATCAATCACAAAGAATGGTGAAGTCGACGACACCTCAATCTGCCAAAGCGTGACTTCTAACGAAGAGGAAAGGGATAGATTGCACGAAGGCACTAAAAATCCAATTTTTCCATATTTGCTATGTATCATGCATGTGGTTTCGCTCAATGAGCCTATCTTTGTATTGAGAGTTTATTCTGCAAACGGTAGATGTACTTTACCTGATTTGGGTTGATTTCGGAATGGAATCGAGCTAGCTAGTAACCTATTGGTGGATGCTCAAGGGGGATGCAAGCACTAGAAGTGGTCGCCGAACCTTCTACACTTTGGTCTAAACTGGTTCTTGTGTTTTGTTATTTGTTCAATTTCTACTATTTGCCTTTGTTCAAGTTTTTCTCCTGGGCTCAAGATTCCTTTTAATGAAGGATCTTGGAGTTGCCTGTTTCGTCTAAGGCACAGTATATATGAGAGTACCTTTCGGTCCTCACTAGGGATGTCGATTGAAAGTTTTCTCAATATTGACATGAAAGATTGTGCATAGAGAGATAAGCTTATAACAAAGGATATGTTAGTTATGGTGTGTACAAGACCCAATAGTTGGATCGGGTTGAGTTATCTTATGGCTCAAGAAACCACAAGTCCAATAGGATTATTGTAAACCTATAAATATCTCAATGTAGCCCCATAAGCCATAATACACAAGTTATTATTACTACATTGTCTCTAAGCTCTCTCTACAACTAGCTAGCACTAAATTGAGAGAGATCATCCCACTATGAAGTTGTTCGTAATTCAAGAAGAGTCTTGACGTGTGGATCACCGTTGGAGGCCAGGACGATTGGACGGCTGTGGAGACGAAAGAACAAACGTGAGATTCGCCGTGAAATCCGCTTCTATATCGGTAATTTCTACACAGATCTCGTCTAAGAAACGAGTGGATCTGATTTTGAATTGCTTATTTATGTTTTCGATGTGCATGTTTATTGGGCAATTCCTAACAGTGGTATTAGAGCCAACTCGTTTTCTTGTTGAGATTTGTTAAGTTTTGTTAATAATAATTGTTATTACATCAATTTGATTTGGGTAATTAATAAATATTATTTATGAAATAATTTTTCTTTTAGAAGAAAAGAATATGCATTGGATTAGACCGAGTTTATGGATCTGATTCATGAATTTAGAAATATGATAAAATATGGATTTGTGTTTAGTGTTATGAAAAACAATTTAGTTTGATTTATTTGTGACGATATAATTGCATTAAAATTGATTTTAGATTAGATCTAATAATCAATTATTAATTGCATGAAAAGAAAAGAACAAAAAAAAAGGAAAAACAAAAAAATGGGGCGAGGGTTTGCATGTAGGACGTTGGGACCCGCGGCAGACGAGTCGTTCTTTGCCATCGCACGACGCCAGGAGGTATTGATAGCGGCGAAGTCGCCCGCTGCTATCATAGAATCTCTTCCTAAAGGCTGCGGCCGAGGTCATCCGCCATGCCATAATGCGGCGACCATTGCGGTGAGGCGATGGCGATGGTCGCCGCTGCTGTTCCTTCAACCTCCGGTGGAACCCTAGCCAGGGTTCCACAGTGCAGCAGCTGTGCGTGAAGACGGGGGTCATGTGCAATTTTGGAAATTGCACACCGAGCCCCCCTCTCATTTGAAAGGCGTTGACTTTCTCAAAAGTTTCAGAAACTTGCAAGTTAGTCCCTGGTTTCAGATTATTGCAAAAAACTAGTCCTCGGGCTGAAATTAAATTTTCTAAAATTCATGATAATTGGATTTGTCAATTTTCTTGCAATTATTCAACTTTGAACATTTAATTTCAATTTAAAATCATTGTTTGAGACAAAAGTTGAATTTTTGAAAATCATTATTTTAGTTTGTTTCTCCCTAGTATTTTTCGCATATTTTCATTAAAGTATGACTTTAATATAGATGACAAATAAAGTGTTATTTTGTCTAATCCGCCTCTAATAATATTTAATTAATTAGATTAATTATTTATTACTACATATAATTAATTAGATTAATTATTTGTTATTACATGTAATTAATTAGATTAATTATTTATTGTGATATGAGATTAATTAGATTAATTCATAAAAATTTTGTTTCTTCATTGTTTAAATTGTTTAAACAATATGCGTCGTCGCAAAAAAAATCTAGAAATTGAACTGTTTATCAATATTGGATATTGTGGATCATTTTGGACCAGACCAAAGTAATTCACAAATTCACAAAATAAAGAGTTATTTTGTGATTCCCCTCTTATTAATAAAATTAATTGATTAATTTGATTAATCATAAAATTTTATTAATATGTAATTAATTAGTTAATGTGATTAACTAATTAAATTTTGATATGATTGGGAAAATAAAGAGTTATTTTCTAAATTCCCTCCTTATGATAAAATTAAATAATTAATTAGATTAATTATATAATTTTATTGATGAGTTATTAATTAGTTAATACGATTAACTAATTAATATTCGTTTGGTTCGTTTCTTTATTGGTTTAAAATGTTTAGCCAAATTATATTATTACCCAAATCTAGAAATTGATATAACTATTAATATTAGATATCGTGGATGATTATGGACCAGACCAATATGATTGAATGAATGCATGGTTTTATTCTTTGTTTCATGTTGGGGGCCTGCGTGCCTATTATTAATTTGGGGTGTAATACCCCAGAATGCCAGATCGATTAGGAGAGGTTAAACGGATTGATTCGTATTACTCATACCAACAAGGTGCACCTTCTTTTCCGGAAGCCCATCGTTAGAAACTCCACAGTTAAGCGTGCTTGACCTGGAGCAATTCTATGATGGGTGACCCCCTGGGAAGTTTTCCCGAGGAGCATGCGAGTGAGGACAAAGCATCTTGAAAAGACTTCGTGTTGATACAATGGGATGACGGGTCATTACAAATGGTATCGAGCATTCGCCCGTAGGAATCGGAACTAGGTGCTATGCGGGACAAAGTGCTACACCATAGGGTGGGGAGCCACCTCTTGAACCCAGAGCCACCTCTAGAATCCCAACGCTGGCGACAGATCCTAAGAAAGTTCGATCGCGGCGAGGACGTCCACGAGTCCAACGGGGGGTGATTGTAATACCCCAGAATGCCAGATCGATTAGGAGAGGTTAAACGGATTGATTCGTATTACTCATACCAACAAGGTGCACCTTCTTTTCCAGGAAGCCCATCGTTAGAAACTCCGCGATTAAGCATGCTTGACGCGGAGCAATTCTATGATGGGTGACCCCTGAAGTTTTTCAGGGAGCATGCGAGTGAGGACAAAGCATCTTTGAAAAGACTTCGTGTTGGTGCCAGTGGGGACAGACGGGTCATTACAAATGGTATCAGAGCATTCGCCAGCCGGAAATCGGGAACTAGGTGCTATGCGGGACAAAGTGCTACACCATAGGGTGGGAGCCACCTCTTGAACCCGTAGGAGCCACCTCTAGAATCCCAACGCCTGGCGACAGATCCTAAGAAAGTTCGATCGCGACGAGGACGTCACGAGTCCAACGGGGGGTGATTGTAATACCCCAGAATGCCAGATCGATTAGGAGAGGTTAAACGGATTGATTCGTATTACTCATACCAACAAGGTGCACCTTCTTTTCCGGAAGCCCATCGTTAGAAACTCCACAGTTAAGCGTGCTTGACCTGGAGCAATTCTATGATGGGTGACCCCCTGGGAAGTTTTCCCGGGGAGCATGCGAGTGAGGACAAAGCATGCTGAAAAGACTCGTGTTGGTATAGTGGGGACAGTACGGGTCATTACATGGGGCCTACGTGCCAATTAATTTTTAATTTAATTTCGGACCTGCGAGTCTATGTGATATGGCGTATGTGCCAACTAGTATCGGATACGAGTTGGAGTAGAAGATGGAGATCACCAGAGTTAACCAACAAAGGACGAAGACATTGTCCCTTAGGAATTGACCAACTAGTTTTTCTCTTGGCTCGGGAAAACTAGATAGAAATACATCTATAATCATCCACAAGTTTTATTATGCTTGATAATTGCATGGTTGATGTTTATTATTATGAATTATATTATTGATGAGACTGATCCCCTTTAAAATGATATTAAATTCACGATTAAATGTTAATCCATGCCTTCCAATATTACGGTGAAAAATTAGATTTCCACAATCGTAGTCAACTTGTTGAGTAACTCAAGACTGCTCGATCGTAGGAAATGTTCTTCACTGTGAGACATGTGATGCCTCTGAACATTGAGTCGAGTTTAACTAAAATTTATTTCTTGTTGAGTAACTCAAGGAAATAAACTTTAGAGGTACAACAAGTTAATACATAAGATGTACAAGATAAATAGTTATCTGCGTGATGATCTAGGAGTCACATAGAGATGTGATTGATAGGCGTATCTACCTGTATGACAATTAGGGCTTGTTGAGTAACTCAAGGTTCTAATTGAACAAACGGGGTCCTAGGCCACTGATAAAAGTTTAAAATTTGTTTTCTATCAATGTTGGGGATCATTGATTCAGTGGGAGTATTGTTAATTAAATAAAAGTCTATATTTGATTAACTTTATTGCATGTATTAATTGTTATTCCATTATCATTTCTATTAATTATATTATGAGTTTGAAAAGCATAGTTGATGCCGACAAACTCATCCGAACTACTTGAGCACTGTACTCAAATACGAAAAGTGAATTGACTGTCACCACACTCACTGGACTTTCTTATACTAATGCCATAAATGTGAGATTTGTTATCACCTATAAGTTAATATATATCATAAACAGATTGTCCGAAAAATCCTACCAAGATGGTCTTGCTAGGACAATATGAATTTACAAAGATCATGTGATGATCATAATGCAGTATGTATGATACCTGCAGTTGTGAATTGTAAATATCGCATGTGGGTAGGGATATTTATGTTGTTATGGATCATGTCAAGGAGTTGATCCATGTATTGAACGATATAAAAATCCGAAATTCTATTTGGAGACTTGATGGGCAACAAGTCAAATGTTGACTTAGTTCTTCAACTCTCATTACCAAATAGTTTATCACAATTTGTTGTGAATTAAGATGTGAATAAGATTCCCAATGCCCACTAATCTGTTTGATATGCCCAAACTGTTATCCCTATCACCACTGTGATAAGTTTGATCTTGAAACTCCTAACGAGGCTTAGAAGAAGTCTCAAAGGAACTTTGAGAAAGAATTTTCGAGATCAAACTAACTATTGAAGTATATAAAGACATATTCAAAGCCAATAACACTTTGTAAAGACAAAAAAGATTGGCATGGAACTGTGAGTCAGGCATAACCAATTGAAGAGAAGAATCTTGGAGAAGATTTTCGAAACCCGTATTTAAATCTTTTAAGTATTGGATATCGGATGGAGATCCCATATTTGAATACGATTGAGATTTAATTAGGAAAGTTCACTGCAAAGGAAGGTAATAGGTCCTATAGTATGAAATGAAATAAATGTTACTTCACTCAAGACCTATTATTTTCATTGCCCTTTTGTTTTGTTTTGAAATGAGCATTATGATCATGTTCTTATGAAGAACATTATTTCTAATTCATGTTCGGACATGAATAGTTGATCCGTTAAAATTAAGAACAATAGTTGTTTGTAATCATATAATCAACTGTAGAAATAAGATCAGTAATATTGGTTTTCTAAAAGGTCTATTGGTTGAATAGAAAATAAAAGAGTTATAAAGACAATTATATCCTATTCTGGCATCAAAACATGTTAATCCTAATTCATATTGATGTATTTGGGAGAATATGTAAGTCGGATATTAACCTGCCATATGTCATCGAGTTTAAAGATGAGTACATACTAGATGTAGTATCTTATACTTGATAGACTTTAAGCATGAAATTCTTTGAAATGTTCAAAAGAGTTCAAGCTAAAGATGAAAGTTAATTGGCGAATATTCTCACAATACGATATGATCAAAGTGGAGATTATTCAAGGATATAATTAGAAGAATGAGATTCTTGTTTAGTGAATTTAGGGGTATATACCACCAACCAATGGTATATAATAAGAGAAATTGTTCATATTAATATGATGCACTTTAATTATTATGCCTAACAGTTCATTCTAAAATTATTTTGGGATGTGCAATGGAACTTGTAAGAAACACACTAAATAGTGTTCTATCTAAGTCGGTAGATAAAACTCAAAAATGATTTTGAGTAATAATGTTTAGATGAAGCATGGGAGAAATCTCTTGATAGATATTCAAAAGGGAAAAATTATTGAGTATCACTACTCACACTTTTAAGATTAGAGTCATCTTATAGAAGTATGATCTAATCTTCGAGAAATTGTTTTTCCTACAAGGAAGTGGGAGTATGATAGACCTTGAAAGAGTTCAAGAAGTCACAACAGAGATCAACCAACTAGATGAACTAGTTGCTAAACTTCATCTGATGAGGTGGAAACTAGTAAAGAAGAAAAGTTCTTAATAACACATTGGTTTCGTATAAATCGTGTAAAGGCTCATCTATAGTAAGATGTGATCTTGTGGCTATTAATATGGTATTGGTAGTCAATAATGAGAAGCATGCGGTTTATAAATGGTAAAAGTCAAGTTGTTGACCTAAAATGTATAGATAGATACACTAGAATTCGAAGTGAGCTCCATGCACTAAAATCAAAATGTGGATTTTGGTTGCAGGATGGGTTAGACCTATAATTTGTAAATCTTACAAACAACCCGCCGATATGGATCGTAATGCTCACAAGACAAGATTAACAGTGAATGTTGCAGTCAAAGACAAATGTTGCACTTGAGAGCAAAATTCACGTCTATAATCGTGTCCCCGTTAATTTGAATTCTAATTACCGTAAATGCTCATGTTTGAGAAATGGTGTTCAAAACTTGATCTTGATCACGTTGAATGTGATGCAACCTAAAAGTTTTGAATCCATAAGATCAAATCAAGCATGTCGGCATACCCAAGAGGAGCTAAAAACTTCATTTTGATGAGGCAATCAAATAGTTTGATTTTGTCATCAATGAGTATGAATAGTGTGTACAAGAAGTTAGTGGGAGTATAATCGTATTTCTAATACAGTATGTGGATACAAGTTGTTAGAAAAATGATATCTCCAGAGAAGGTCCGATGTTTTCTCCATTACAAATTTAGAAAAGGTTGCATGTAATTTTGGGATAAAGATCTATAGAGATAGATCTACAAAACGTTTAGCCTATCTAAATCCAAGTACATAGATGAAATCTCTAGAAGATTTTTCCTGAAAGAGTTCAAGAAGAACTCTGTCCTATAAGGATAGGACTGCACTCTAAAAGGCGTTGGAGAACGCGGTTGAGAGAGGTCTCATAGATAACATTCGTGCGATGCTATGTACTAGATCAAATGTTTCACATGCTTTGGAGGGGAAAACTTCCGAGAAAAAAATGTAGGAAACATTAAATAATGGTCAACAAACATTATTAGATGCTTGAGAAGCACTGAGTACATGTTTTAGTGGAGAATATGAACGAAGAATTCAAAAATTCGCAAGTATCGGTTCTTAGTCTTGAAAGACTATACACTAATCCCAATCCGAAAGATAGTTGCTCATAAGAATAGCATCATCACCTGGAAAGGTTCTAGATGAATACAACTCAATACACAATTACTTTGGAAGTAGCAAGAGAAGCGGCTTAGATCATTAAGTTCTTAATTGAACTTGAATGCTTTCCTAACATTGTTGATCCAATAGAGATTGAGATAACAATGGAGCCATCGCACAAGCAAAGGAAACCTAAGTCTCGTCAACGATCTAAGTGTGTATTGAGGTGGCATATCTCTTTAGAAGAGATAATGCAACGAAATGATAAAAGGATAAATACAAAGGATCTCTTGACATAGTGGATGTCACGGCATATTAATGATTGAAGCTATGTGTATTAGATACAATGGTATTTGGATCTAGTTGTGTAAAACTGTGGTGTTGCAATCTATATTGGATATTGATATGCATAAACACCTAATTGATAGATGCAATTGAATGGCAGATCTATTATTTTACATATCTACATTGTTTTATCATAACAACTAAAATAATGGAGTCCGTAGAATAAATGTGGGAAAACTTGTTAATAACAAAGTGTTGTGAGAGCGAGATAAAAGTTTTTGGCACTTATTCTTAAATTGTCCCTGGTCGTAGCAATAACAAAACACGAATATTGTTATTGCGGATAGACTAGTGTGTGTTGCATCTCTTTCTTAAGAAGAAAGTAACTGATCTCACAAGTTAGAATGTGGAGACACTCGGATGAACACGTGGATGCTTCGTTAGTGGAACAAGCATTTGGATGACCCACCTAGAGATACTGCATGGATAGTTATCCTTGCGTCAGTAGTTGATCTCTAATGCACGGTGTGGAATTGGTCCTTTGACTTGAGAATATCATAGAATATTATACACGGATCGTTTTATTTTGGCGGACATTGAAGGATACTCTAACTGGGGTTGACTGGAAATGCCGTACGGGTATAGTGAGAAATGCATGAAGGTTGTGAGTATTCAATAAAGGATTCATCACTCCTGGATAACGGGAGATTATAACCTATGTTTCGTGCAATCAAGTTGATATAAAATCCTTGGCCAAGGTAGGATTGTGGGATTGAAAGGGGGTTTTCAATCACAATCACTGTTTTAATCAACGTTGAGTTGAGAACGAATAACATGGTTGGTTGAATGAGATTGACGCGAATCCATATCTCCGAACCAATCGGGTTATATTGATGAAGGGATTGTAATTCCACGGTAACCACACATATAAATGTTTCGTCATTACCGCATGACATATCCCGTCACATGGATTGCCATGACACATTGCTAGATGTCAATCATGGACGGCGACATGGGTTGATCGATCTGGGTGAATCGATGATAAACTGAAATAGGGATTTCACTTTATCCTATCCTAATAAGATCAGATAGTGACGCCATGACATTGGCCTTCGTGAATGGGAACCTAATGGGTCACACACAAAGTCAAGTACTCGTGTCTTGAGCTGGACCTTGTCCAAGTGGGAGAATGTTAGTTATGGTGTGTATAAGGCCCAATAGTTGGACCGGGTTGAATTATCTTGTGGGTCAAGAAACCACAAGCCCAATAGGATTATGGTAAACTATAAATAGCTCAATGTAGCCCCATAATACAAAAGTTATTATTACTACATTGTCTCTAAGCTCTCTCTACAATTAGCTAGCACTAAATTGAGAGAGATCATCCCACTGCGAAGTTGTTCGTAATTCAAGAAGAGTCTTGACGTGTGGATCACCGTTGGAGGCTGGACGATTGGACGGCTGTGGAGACGAAAGAACAAACGTGAGATTCGCCGTAAAATCCGCTTCTATATCGGTAATTTCTAATCACAGATCTCATCTAAGAAACGAGTGGATCCGGTTTTGAATTGCTTATTTATGTTTCCGCTGTGCATATTTATTGGGCAATTCCTAACAGGATATAAGTTCAACATCTGTGGGTGTCCAACGTTGAATTTGACATGAAAATATAAGATTATTTATGCGTCACCTACATGGTGTATATACGGTTGTAATTTGGTACCCACTGTGGATACTATAGTTGGGGAAAAAAGATTCTTAGATGTCGGGTGAGGCCTCCCACCACCCCACAATCAGGGGACAATTATGTATTATTCATCTAACTTAATGTAGATACAAAAAATAAATAAATTTGGTCTGGTGACGTGGCCTCACTAGACTTCCCCGCATGAGTGTGGGTATATGCCCAGATGGGGAACTGAACAATTCCGGGGGTGTATATTATTTTCCACACTGCTAGTATATAGTGGGAATTCTCATTTTGGTGCTCTTTAGTTATAGCTAGACACACTTATATGATCATCTTCTAGGTGATAAATTTAACATTATTTTCTTCAATCTTTCACTCGTAGTTTTCAAGTTGTGGTATAACGGTAATTAACTTTTATTTGGTTCCAGTTAGTGATGGGATGATAACCTCAATTGCACACACTCACAAGTCATTGTGTATTTGAGAAGAAGTGAAATTTTCTTGGTTCGGGAGAATGTTTATTAAGCAAGTCACTATCTGTAGTAGGATTTCAATGTTTAAAGTTATTTATCTCATGTAAAATCATTGTGTTGTTTTGTGTCATATGGTTGTTGTTCGAGGGCGAACAACAGTCTAAGTGTGGGGGAGTTTGATAAGTGCTAGAAAACCACTTAAATAATTCTTCTATTTTACGTGTTTGTGTGTTTTATTAGTGTTATATATTCCGTTTTATGTGTTTTCCTTTATTTTGGTGTTTAGGGTCACAAAGAATCAAAAGGAGTCAAAATGGATGAAAATCGAATGAAAACGGAAACTCGGGACCAAAATGCAAGCGAATCAAAGATGGAGGGCCTTCGATGCAATTTTATGAAAAGTTATTTTTATAATTTTTCTTGTGCCAATGTTTAAGAACATCAAAAGAGGATTCCCAAACTTCTTCCAAATCCCAAATCGGAGTTTCCTAGTTAAAGTTATGGCCGTTTGAAGAAAAATGACTAAAAGTGTAAAAAAATCAGCAACTCGGATTTACTGGCGCAGTGCAGCAATTTGACCATAACTTGAGTTACAAAAATCGAATTGACCCGATTCTTATTCCTGTGGAACGAAGACTCAGAGGGCTACAACTTTGGTGTTCATGACTTCAGATGATTCAGACATTATGGTGGTCAAAAATAGGTAAAATCGAGAGAGTGTTCTGCATGGAGGATTCCTTGGGCCATGTTTTGGTAGAAAATTCATAACTTTCTATTAAAATATCCAAAAGAGGAAATTCCAATTGCATAATTCAGCCAAGATGCTTACCTACACCATTATGAAATTCCATTATCATGATTTGGTGGATACAATTTAATAAACCCACGATGATGCATGAGTGTAATTTTTTATTGTATTTTCTTATGAAATTTTGCCTATAAATAGAGGCATTTGTAAGGAAGGAAGACACAACTTTAAAGAGAGAATTAGCTTGTGATTCTCTCCAACTTTCTCTTCATCAATTGTTCTTAGTTCTACCTTGAAAGCTCTTAGTTTCTCATATTCCGGCGGAAGTAAAAACCTAAATTTAGGTTCGAATAATCAATCGACGATACTTCGGCCGTGAATATGATTTGCGGAGCATTTCTTCGCTAGTTTTTCTCTTTCTTTTATTTTTCATGTTTGAGAAAGATAATTTCTCATATATTGTGGAGGTGATAAAGGCGAACACTCGCTAAAAAGTATTTATCCCGCATATATGAGTGATTAAACTTCTTTATTTATTTCTTAGTATTTATTTTCTTGTTTCTATATTTTTGTATATTATTTGTGATAGTGAAGTATAATCTATTATATTGTGGAGGTGATACAAGGCGAACACTCGCTAAAAAGTATGAAACCCACAAATATGAGTAGTTAAACTTCACTATCTAGTTCGAGGGGAACGTTGTGTTCAACTAACATGTTGTTATCTTTTATAACTCTTTAATAACGTTTTATCTATTCCTCCACTTCAATTTGTTGATTTGTTATGCTTGTAAACTCGTTTTTGAGTTTATGTGATTATTGCATTCATTTTGGCCAATTGAATCAATTAATCTGTAAATTCAAGTTACATGCTAGAATTAGAACTCTTAATCCGTAAATGTCATTAGATTCCAATCCAAAGTAGCAAATGAATATCGTGCATATTTATTAACAAATCAACTTAGATGTATTAATTTGAGTTTGTGAAATTATTCATCTAATTCAACTCATTCTTCTCGTTCATTTCATACTAGCTTTACATTAAATCCTAATAACTTGTTTAGGGTTATCAATAGCTAAATGTTAAGTTAAAGAACTCACTTTAATTTAATACACTCAAGGAAGAATTCGTTAATCAGAGCATCTTGGTTAATTGGAGTTGATAAATTGAAGAAGGAATAGTAACACGTTCCATGGGAAAGATAAACACAAGTTGTTGACACAACCGAACCCGAGAACTAGATATTTAGTTCAATTGTTTCATTTTATCTCTTTTATTTTATCATTTTATTTTCAAATTTCATTCAACTTCACAAAACCCCCCTTCTATATTAATTGGTAAAAATAACTACATTAAACACCGTTCCTCTTGGGTTCGACCCTTACTTATCACTTCTACATTAATTTGCATTTTTGAAACCAAGTAAGGAAATAAAATTAAACTTTGGCGATCGCGACAAACGCGTCCATACTGGATCATTCCTATCCATTTTGATAGGCATATTTGTTTCTTCACAAATTAATAAGACCCAATTATTATAGTTAGGAATGAAAATTTTTTCTGCAATCTTCCTAAAATACTATCTTCATAAATAAATATATTAATAAATTACCTAATAAATAGGAATATTTAAATCAAGTAAAATATAAATTAGATTCTCACAATGGAAACTTATCTATAATTTCGAATATACCAAAATGAAAAATATGTCTATCAAAATAAGACGGAGGGAATCTTAATATAATAATAAGAGAGAGTGTCACCTAGGCAAAATGCCTAGGTGGCAGTGCCATGTTTGGCATTAGCTTTTATAAATTAATTATTTTTTAATTTAATTTATAGTACTTTCCTTATTTGGTAATGTATTCTTTAATTTATATTTTATATGTATTTCATCATTTTTATTTGTATTCTCAGTTTTGAATTAATTTATAAATTTTTTAATTCTTTTATATTTAATATTGCATGCATTTTAATTTTTTGATATTACATTTTAGTTGTTTTATATATTTTTTAATGCTCAAATCAATTATATAGTTGAAGTATCAACTTGCATAGTGCTATGTTGGCAGTTGGGAATTTGTTTTGAAAAATAAAATTTTCACATATTTAAAAAATAAATAAATAATCCTCTTTTATAGTTACCATATTAAGGAGAATGAAATTATTTAACTACGCTTTTTTATTCAATTTGAGCTGAATGTGTATATATCAGCAGTGATAAGTTCCCACCGGTGATATTTTAACCAAGAAATGCTCGGGCAATTTTGAGGGCAGATCCGACCTCCGTTTTCAAATCTGGAACTAGATCTAGAATCAGCACGGCGATGAGGACCTCCAGCAAATTTGAAAATTTTCCGGCACACTGTGGCAACCCGTGGTGGCTGGTCAAAGTTTTAGCAACATCCAAGGCCAAAATTATTGCAAAACTTTGACCGGCCACCACAAGCCGCTATGGTGTCGATGGAAAATTTTCAAATTTGCTGGAACTCCCCCTCGCCGTGCTGATTCTAGATCTGGTTTCAGATTTCAAAATGGAGGTCGGATCGACCCTCAAAATGGCCCGAGCGTTCATTGGTTAAAAAACCACCGGTGGGAATAGATCATCCTTGGTGTATATGTGAAGATCAATTATAAGATCATTGTTAACCGCATTTGAAGTACGTTTGAACAGTTATATATGACTCATAAAATATATTATTTAGGTTTTTTTGTTCAAAAGTATTTTCTAAATTTTTTTCCCAAATATTATGTTCTTACGTCAAATCCTCAATTTCAATAGCTGATATAATATTTTTCTTCCAAAATAATACTTCGCACTAAAATTTATAAACCATTGTTGAAATTAATAATATTACATATGTTTCATTATTCATATTGTATATATTCATAATAATTTATTATCTCATTTTATAATATTATTTTATATAAATATATCATATTAATTATCCCGTGCAACGCACGGAGATAATACTAGTATTATTAATAATTGTCCGTCCATGCAAGGTGTGAACATTTCGTTGACAAGTACAGTATATCAAAACAAAACAACAAATAATTAAATGGCAACAAAAAGTAATAAATGAAACTTTCTGTATCTCAGTATCTATTAAAATTTATAATATAAGATGAAAAATCTAGATTAAAAAACTACATTTGCCATTAATAGTTCTGGAATAAGTCAGTTAATTACCATGCGAAGGCCATGGAATATAAAATTAATTTATCACTCATGCACCACATTCTATTAAATTAATTAATAAATTTTTAATCTATATTAATTAAAATAATTTATTTATGCAGAAATTTTTATCGTGACAAATTTATTAAAATATGTAGCTACAATTTTGTATATGCAATTTAGGCATATAAGTAATAGTCAGGTAATTTTTACGATTACCATTACTAAGAGCATTTCCAATACAATAATGTGACGTGGTTCACATATAACATGAGAGAGATAGACACATAAAAATTTATACATTAATTTTCTCTTTCTTCTTTTTCAAAATTTTACTTTATTTTTAGTAACTTTTTCTTCATATTGTGCTTAACACTTTTTATAACTATACATTACTCTTGATAATGTGAAGAAAAAGTTATCAAAAATAGATAAAAATTTAGAAAATAAGAGAGAAAATCGATGTGTTAATTTTTATGTGTTCATTTGTAACATCCATAATCTTACATCGCTTGGGTATAAGAGAGGAGTCCAGTTTATAAGTTATGATACCCTTCTTACTAGGCATAAGGTATTTTGGACTAAGCCCAAGAACAAAACCGTGAGGGTTATATCCAAAGCGCACAATATCATGCAAAAGTGGATCCGGTCGTAGCGGGCTGTACCTAAATCCATATAGTTCCCCCGGGGCATATATAGCAGGGCAGATTCGAGTGGGCCATGATGGGGGCCGAGCCATTACAGATGGTATCAAAACCAGAGCCCAACCGAAATTATGGCCAACGTGGACGTTGGACCCCCTTAGGAGGGTTGATTGTAATACCCATAATCAATGTTCTAAAAAGCGCGGTTAAGCGGCGCCTCAGCGTGAGGCGTGCCTACTATGCTCCGCTTTGTCGGAAAGCGCGGAAAAAGCAGTCAAAGGTGAGTGAGCGTTGACCCATTAAGCGTGATTAAGCGTTTTTTTTTTTTTTTGGAAAACCCAAAAATTTAAATTGGAAAGACCAAGACCATTAAATGGAGAAATTGTCTAAGAGCAAATAAAATTTTCAAATATTGAAAACATGTAAATTAAATGTGATAGTATTTCCAGCGTTAAACTACTCATTTATATTCTATGATAAGTTGTTTTCTTTCTTTTTCTTTTTTCTTTTTTTTTTTATGAAGCAAAAGTTTTTGCTTTCTTCACCACTTCAATAACGTGAAATTTTAGAAGGGTTTGTAAAATTATTTAGAGGCTATTGTGTTTGTCTAATTTTGGCCTTTCGAAACTTAAGAATGTTTAGTGGTAGAAATTATTATCAAATATAATATTTAAAATTTTATATGTGTTTGGTAGACATTATTTTATTTATTTCATGATTTTAAATTAATTAGAAATTAAAAATAAATAAATAAATTGAAAAACGCTTTTTAACGCTTAAACTTCGCTTAAGCGCTTAAGCTTACAAAGTTTGAAGCTTGAGGTCGACGCTTCGCCATGCTTTACATTTTTAGAACACTGTCCATAATCCAACATCGCTAGGCATAAAAGTGGAGTCTAATTTATAAGTTAAAAAGACCATTCCTACTAGGTATAAGGCCTTTTGGGGTGAGCCCAAGAATAAAATTGTGAGGGCTACGCCTAAAACGGATAATATCATACCAAAGTGGATTTGGTCGTTAGCGGACCGTACCCAAATTCGTATAGTTCCCTCGAGGTAAAGCAGGCCAGATTTGGGTGAGTCAAAACGGAGGTCAGGTCGTTACACCATTTTTCTCATACCATATGTATACCATGCACTCTCATACAATATGTATACCGTGCTCATTATTGCATTAGAAATTGACTATATTAATTAGTTAATGCAATAAATTTAATAAATCATCAAATTATATATTACTTAGATTGAAATGCAATTCATAAAATTTAAATTTTAAAATATGAGCAATATGTATGTAATATTCTTCACTTTATTATATTAAGCACTTTAAGGATATTAGCAATACCAAATACAGTCATGATCTGGTACCTACTGTGGGTACCTTATGGTACCCATAGGCGGGGAAAAAATTTGTGGGGCCCAGGTGAGGCCACCCACCATCACGGGACAGTTATATATTATTCATCTTACTTAACGTAGATACTAAAAAAATTTTAAAAAGAATTTTAAAAATTTTTGGAGGGGTGATGTGGCGCCATCACGAAGAGCCACGTGGCGTGGAATGTACCCACTCTGGGTACTAGAACAAATCCGATACCAAGTAACGTTGTTTGATGGGTTTAAATATTTTGTTTCAATATTCTATTAAAATCATTTAATGTAGCCAATCTTTTAAATCAATAAATATGAATTAGTGTGAGAGACTATTGTTATATTGTTTAAATAAATTATTATAAAAAAGAATTAAAGTGCTCAATTTCTTTTTTGTAATAATAATTAGTTGGTCAATGGGCGTGTTGTCGCAGTACGCTAAAATTTATTTTATTTCCTTACTCGGTTTCAAAACTACAAATTAATGTAGAAGTGGTAAGTAAGGGTCGAACCCAAGAGGAACGGTGTTTGATCTAGTTGTTTTTATCAATTAATATAGAAAATGGGGGTTTTGTGAAGTTGAATGCAATTCGAAAATAAAATTATAAAATAAAAGATATGAAAATGAAACAATTGAAGATATATCTAGTTCTCGGGTTCGGTTGTGTCAACATCTTGTGTTTATCTTTCCCATACAACGTATACTATCCCTTCTTCAATTTATCAACTCTCAATTAACCAAGAAGCTCTGATTAACGAATTCTTCCTTAAGTGTATTAAATTAAAGTGAGTTCTTTAACTTAACATCTAGCTATTGGATAATCCTAAACAAGTTCTTAGGATTTAATGCAATGCTAGTGTGAAATGAACAAGAAGAATGAGTTGAATTAGATGATCAATTTAACAAACTTGAATTAATACATCTAAGTTGATTTATTAACAAATATGCACGACATTTGTTTACTCTTTGTGGATTGGAATCTAGTGATAATTACGGATCAAAAAGTTCCAATCCTAGCACTTAACTTGAACTTAAAGATTAATTGATTCAATTGGCCAAAGTGAATGCAATAATCACATAAATTCAAAGCGGGTTTAAAAGCATAACAAATCAACAAATTGAAGTAGAGGAATAGAGAAGCGTTAGCGCAAAGAGTTAGAAAAGATAACAACATGATAATTGAACACAACGTCCCCTCGAAGTAGATAGAGAAGTCTAACTACTCATATTTGTGGGTTTCATACTTTTTAGCGAGTGTTCGCTTGTATTACTCCCACAATATGATAGATTATACTTCACTATCACAAATAATATACACAAAACATAGAAACGAGAAAATAAATGCTAAGAAATAAATAGAGAAGTTTAATCACTCATATATGGGTTAAATACTTTTTAGCAGTGTTAGCTTGTATTACCTCCACAATATATGAGAAATTAGACTTCTCAAACAAGAAAAATAAAGAAAGAGAGAAACTAGCGAAGAAATGCCCGTAATCATATTCTCAGAAGAATCGTCGATTGATTAATCGAACCTAAATTTAGGTTTTTCTTCCACTTCTAATATGAAACTAATAGCTTTCAAACTAGAACTAAGAACTAATGATGAAGAGAATTTTATTGAGGAGAAAGTTGGAGAGAATCACAAGCTAATTCTCTCTACAAGTTGTGTGTTCAAGCTTGGAAATGCCTCTATTTATAAAAGGCAAAATATTACACCAAAAATATTAAAAATCATAAAGTCTTCCTTCATGAGTTTATTGTGGTGTCTTTCTGGTTGTTTTATCTCTAAGAAGTCAAGAAAATACCAAAAACACGCGTTTTATAGTAGGTGGAGTCCATTAGTCAAAATCTGCGCAGTGGTGTCGGCGTGACTCGAAGTCGTATTGCCACTGGCGCAGTCACGCCGCGATTCTCGCTTAGTCATCGGCGTAGAATCGGGGAGGCCAGGGACAGTTCTTGAGGCATGACTTCTGACGGTTACGTGTCACTGCGTCGAGATGCTCGGGCGTGACTCGAGTCACTATACGACTCGAGTCACCCGAGTCACCCATAAATTGCACACCAAGTCCCTCAACTTTTAAATGTTGTTCATTTTGGTCCTTTCCAAATTGCATTTTGGTCCTCCAACTTTTTGAAAAGTTTCACTTTAGTCCCAGACTTTTGAAAAGTTGCGCTTTGGTCCCTAGCTTTGGCTTTGACGGCTTTTAGTCCTTTTTCTTCAAATGGCCATAACTTTCACTAGGAAACTCCGATTTGAGATCCGGAAAAAGTTTAGAAATCCTCTTTTGATGTTCTTCGATTTTGGCACAAGAAAAATTGTAAAAACAACTTTTCATAAAATTACTTCGGAGGTCCTCCATCTTTGATTCGCTTGCCTTTTTGGTCCCGAGTTTCCGTTTTCATTCGATTTTCATCCATTTTGACTCCTTTTGATTCTTTGTGACCCTAAACACCATAATAAAGGAAAAACACATAAAACGGAACATATAACACTAATAAAACACACAAATACGTAAAATAGAAGAGTTATTTAAGTGCTTTTCTAGCACTTATCAGTCAAAAAAATAATGATAATTAGTTCACTATAAGGAACTGAACCTTATAGGTGGCCTGTTGTCTATATAACTTCGTGTCTACAGAACATTAGGACGATAACACCAGTTGCTCGTGGTTGTGAAAAGTCACCAGCAACATTAGTGGTGTTCGAACACCACAAGATCTGGTGGTGTTCGAACATCGCCAGCATGGTAGGTTTCGAAACCACCACCAACAAGGCTGGTGGTTGTTGGGCAGAGGTGGGGGTTGGGGTGGGCAATTTTTTCCTTTTTTTTTAAGAAAAATATTATTAGCTTCTACACTTTTTTATTACATTCAGTATATTTTTATTAAAATCTAAAGTACATAGTTTTAGCAATCCAATAATGATTTTGATTTTTTTCCAATAGGACATTAATTATTAGTTGTTCATTCGTGCTTAACAAAAAGAAATTTCCAAAATTTTATGAAGATACAGTAATATTATTTTTCAAATATTAATTAATTTCTTTCTTTGTTCTCATTTTTGTATAGTCGACATTAATATTGTAAAGAGAGACAATAATTGCATTCATTGTAAACCGTTGGTCTACATCAAAATATATGTACATCTCATTATAAGGAAATATTTTTAAAATTATTATATTAATACGAATAAATGCTAATATGTTGAAATTTTTCAATACAAACTATCTAATTAGGTTTAAATTAATTTGAAAAAATTAATTGTGGATCAAATAAATATATACAAAAAATAAAAAGTGAAATTATGTAATTTAATAAAGAGTTGGACTAATTTATACATGTTTTAAACTTTGGAACCAATTTGTTAATTTCACAAAACCCTCCCAATCCTTCATTGATAATTTTATCCATACACTAAAAGAAAAAAGGCCCAGTTATAGAATATTTAGATGGAAACTGTTACCAGGGACCTGCTGTGATAATTTCTTATAAGTTGGCGGTAGCAGGACAAAAGAAGACGAAGAAGAAGAAAAAGAAGAAGAAGAAGAAGAAGAAGAAGAAGAAGAATAAGGTTGGAATTATTACAAAATCAATACTTTGGTATCTTTTTGCAAAAATAATCCAAACAAAAACAAAAATCTATATAGAAAATCCAATTAACCTTTTCTCTTCAGTGGGCTATAATTGTAAACTAATTATGGTGTATTTATCAAATCTAAATTTTAATGGGGGTGTGAATATTTCGTGGTGTGTCAAATAAAATATTGGTGGTGTTGATATAATTAACTTTACATTTTATTTTCACTAAGTCTATATGTTAAGGTTGTGATATTTGATTTATGCGTACTTATAGCATTATCATCAAAATTGCAGTGTGGTGAACAAGCAGCTTAGTCATTTAAAATGTCCCACAATTAATGGAAAATTCATGATTAATTAACAGCAATCATACTAAATAACAACATTCGTTAGATTTTGTTATCTGTGTACTAAAAAGCTTTGTAATATTTATTTACAAGTTTTTTTTAATAAATAATTACTTTTTTCATTAAAAATTTAAGAAAAGAAGTAATATCGAAATCTTATAAAAACTTCACAGCCCCCTTATTAAAAATAAAGAGCGGAATGAATGAGTGGCGTGGCGGTTACTGCCCATGTGCGGGGCCATTGACCTGGGTTCGATTCCTACCCCCGTCCCCAGGGCTGCGTCCCTTTCCCCCCTTTCAACAAAAAAATAAAGAGAAAAATGTAACACTATTATGTATGAATGTAATATGTAATATGTGTATGTAAAAGTAAAATATAATATAAAAGTGGGAATGTGTGGAAAATTTTTAATTTCAAATTATGGCCCCACTTCTTTGCTATTATCAGTTCGTCATACCATAATTTTTTAAAAAACGATACTTATGTAATAATAATTGATGAACAGCTCTTCATATTATATTTGATAAAATTAAATGATAAATATTATTATATAATATCATTTTATTTTATTCAATCCATATGACTTCAAATGATTACCCATAAATTTTTTAGCCAACAATACTAGTAATCTAAAAATATATTCATGTAACTAGATTTGAAGGACTTTCTAAATTACTGAAATTTAATTAAACTATAAATATTCTAAAAAATATGTATTTTTCTTCAATGCATATATAGAACTTAAAAATGTCAACTGATCAATTTTTTCCTTAAAATATTTTATGACATTTTAATTAACATATATTTGAAATATTTGGAATTTATTTAAATTAAAATAATTTAAAAGGTCGCTCAAATTTTATGCAATTATATAAATATATTTTTAAGATTAGGGGTATTGTGGAATTAAAAAAAAAAAAAGTAGTTACATAGTTGCAAATCAAAAAGACATCACAAATCGTACTTTGTAAAAGATTTAAAAAGCAAAAAAAAATATTGACAATCATTTTCCATATGCATTAATTAATGAATAAAATCACATTATATTAAAATATTTATACTTCAATTTTCATCAATGTAATATGAATTACCCCAACTAAATCAAAAACAATAATATTACTTCAAATACATGTAAATGTGAATATATTTTACATAAGATGTGCAACGCAGGTGATCATTAATTACTCATAACTCAAGAAGAGATGAAAATATTTTCTATGTCATATTGACTGAAAATATTTTCTATGTCATACTGACTGATAGAATTTCTCTTTTGATAAAAATCTTTTCAAACATTAGGCCTGATTTGCGAATGATAAATTTTTTTTTGACAAATTATGTTTATAGATTCTACTAATAAACGAGTACCTAGAGATTCTCATAAAAGTATTTGAAAATGAAAGACAAATTTGAATGATTCATAACTTTGTAGAACTTTTAAAAATCTTGAGTAAGGGACTTTAACGCACATCTCAAAAAATGCATAAAATTCTATATTATATGCCTCAAGATTTTAATTGAGTTCTAAACATCTCAACTACGTACTGACCTAGCTAGACCTTAATGTCCTTTAAGATCTCAATTAAATACACCCTTCCTAGATTTTGAAGAAGACGAGTTTTCTCTTTATAATTTAACTGTGGTTTGCTAGATATCATAGTTATACTTTTTCATTATGATACAAATATAATTTATGAGGAAGACGAGTTTTCTCTTTTCATGGATAGAATAATTTAATTGCGTTTGTTGGATATAATAGTTATGCTTTTTCATTATGATACAAATATAATTTATGTTAAAGTAGTATCATTATTTTATTTTAATTTACCAATTTGATAAATATAATACCAATATCACCTCAGTTAAAATTGTATGACTATTTCATTTCAATTTACTAGTTTTATAAGAGTTGACCACTTGTTCAACTACCCAACCCAGCTTTCTATCTGGATTGACCTCAAGGTTGGGTCTGATAACTACGCATTCGAGAATTATTTTTAAGGTACTTTCTTTATTTTCCAATATGGGCACCTCACTTTTTCCAATCCATGTTGTGCATTGGATATACCCTAAAAGATTTTTGTCAATCTAAAGACTCACACACATCTTTTACATCGATATATTAGTAATGATGAGTGATATTTGAACTTAAGTTTGAGTTTAATTGAGTGTTACTATATATTGTTAAGTGGAAAAAAAGAAAAAACTAATAAATAATAAAAAGGACCAACATAGAAACACAATATTGGGCGTGTTATGGAATAATAGATTTGATGGGATGATAAAAATTTATGAAAGATAGAGGAAGTAAGATGAATATTTAGAGAGAAGAATGAGAGATTTTTTTATTGTGTTGAGTGGGGGGAAGAACACCCCTATTTACAGAGTTACAAAATGGAAAATGTGTAAATTACAATACACTTAGGGGATAAAATAGTCATTCACATAGTAGATATTATATATATGGTATCTAAAGTATATTTACAACATTCCCCCTTGAATGACTATTTTATTAAGTGAAAAACAGTAATACTAAAAATTTTAGAGCACTTCCTCGTTAAAACCTTGCCACTAAAACCCAGTGGGATAAAACCTGGATAAAGGAAAAAGAGTACAGCTCAAATTTCTCCCCCTCAATGTAATATCACTTGATATCTTTAAATTTGTGCATCCCTATTTTGCGTATCAATCCTTCAAATGTTGCAGTCGATAGTGCCTTCGTCAACAGATCTGCAAGATTATCACTGGAACGGATCTGTTGTACATCAATTTTGTTACTCTTATCAAGTTCATGAGTGAAGAAGAATTTTGGTGAAATGTGTTTCGTCCTGTCGCCCTTAATGAATCCATCCTTTAGTTGGGTTATGCAAGCATTATTGTCCCCATACATTATAATTGGATTGGTTGTAATAGAGGATAAATCACACTCTTTTCGAATATGTTGTATCATCATCTTCAACCATACGCATTCTCGACTTGCTTCATATATTGCTATCAGTTCTGCATGGTTTGAAGATGTGGCTGTGAATGTCTGTTTGATCGACCGCCAGGATATTGCAGTTCCACCGCATGTAAATAGATAACCTGTCTGGGATTTTACTTTATGTGGGTCAGATAAATATCCTACATCAGCATAACCAACTAATTTAGGTTTAGTTTTATTTGAGTAAAATAGGCCCATATCTATTGTTCCTCGAAGGTAGCGAAACACATGTTTGATTCCATTCCAGTGTCTTTGTGTAGGAGCAGAACTATATCTTGCCAATAAGTTCACTGCAAATGCTATATCTAGTCTTGTATTATTTGCAAGATATAATAGTGCACCTATTGCACTAAGATATGGTACTTTAGGTCCTAGGACCACTTCATTATCCTCTCGGGGTCTAAAAGGATCTTTTTTCACATCAAGGGACCGAACACTTATTGGGGTACATAGTGGGTGAGCTTTATCCATATAAAATCTCTTAAGGACCTTTTCTGTATATGTGGACTGATGTAAGAATATTCCATCTTTTAAATGTTCAATTTGTAAGCCAAGACAAAACTTAGTTCTCCCAAGATCTTTCATCTCAAATTTTGCTTTTAAATAATTAACTATTTTTGGAATATCTTCAGCTGTTCCGATAATATTTAGATCATCTACATACACAGCAATAATAACAAATCCTGAACGTGACCTTTTTATAAAGACGCATGGGCATATAAGATTATTTTTATATCCTTCTTTCAGAAGATATTCGCTTAGACGATTATACCACATGCGTCCAGATTGTTTCAACCCATATGATGATCTCTGAAGTTTTATCAAATAAATTTCACGATCATTCGAGTTGTACACTTCAGGCAACTTCAATACCCGTAAGGGATTTTCATTTAGATATCATTGTCAATTATACCATATAAATATGCAGTAACTATATCTATTACTCTCATATTGAGCTTCTCATGTGCAGTAAGCTGACAAGATATCGAAAGGTGATTGCATCCATTATAGGGGAGTATGTTGCTTCATAATCAATGCCAGGCCTTTGCGAAAATCCATGTGCCACCAGTCGTGCTTTATATCTCAACATTTCATTTTTCTCATTTCGTTTTGGACGAACACCCATTTGTACCCTACTAGTTTAACCCCTTTTGGTGTTTGCATTATAGGTCCGAAAACATTTCATTTTTCTAACGAGTCTGGCTCTGCTTGAATGACATCTTTCCATTTCAACCAATCATCTCTTCGTCGGCATTCATCAACAGATTTTGGTTCAACATCTTCAACTTCATTGATTATATCGAGTGCTACATTATATGCAAATGCATTATTGATAATTGTTTCTTTTCTATTCCATCTCTTCTTTGTGAAAGCATAGTTCATAGAGATCTCTTTAATTTCATCGTTTTCAGGTACCTGAACTTTCTTAGGGGGTTTTTGCTTGATTTCATCTAATGATTCATTAAGACCTTCTGTCTCCTTAATGCGATTATTTTGCGATTTGCTCCCTCTTCTTTTTCGAGGATTTTTGTCTTTTGATCCAATAGGTCTACCACGCTTTAGTTGTATTCTTGATTCATTTGCAATTTCAGTTTGTTTTGGAATGTCAATTCGCATAGGGGCATTCTCAACTGGAATATGTGACTTAGTTATCCCTTTGGCATCTGCAAAGCTTCCTCGTAATCGACCACGTTTGTAGGCAAATTATCTTTTGAACTTCTTGCTCGCCTTTGCTCAAAGGCAGGATCTAGTGGATAATGTTGTAGTATTCCATGTCACTTCCTTTTCCAACCTTTTGCATGTCACATCCTTTTCCAACTTTTTATCTTCTCCCCCTAAAGGTGGGAACTGTTTCATCAAACTGGCAGTTGGCAAAACGTGCATTGAAGCTATTACCTGTTTGGGGTTAGAGATATCTAATTATAGACGGAGATTCAAAACCAATATATATTTCCAACCTTCTTTGAGGCCCCATCTTAGTATCGCTGTGGGAGGAGTAATGGGTACATATATCGCAGACAACCAAATATCCTCAAATGAGAAATATTAGGCTCCTTTTTCGAGACTAATTGTAATGGAGAGAATTTATTGTTGGATGTTGGCCTTAACCTTACAAGTTCTGCTGCATGTAAAATAGCATATCCTCATGCAGAAAGTGGGAGTTTTGTTCTCATGAGTAGTAGCCTGGCAATCAATTGAAGGCTTGTAATAAATGATTCAGCTAGACCATTTTGAGTATGAACATAAGGAACTGGATGTTCAACTTTTATTCCAACTGATATACAATAATCATTAAAAGCCTGCGATGTAAATTCACTAGCATTATCTAGTTGGATTGTTTTGATTGGATAATCTGGAAAATATGCTCGTAATCTTATAATTTGTGCTAGCAATCTCGCAAATGCCATGTTTTGAGTTGATAATAAGCATACGTGGGACCATCTTATGGATGCATCTATTAAAACCATAAAATATCTGAATAGTCCACATGACGGGTGAATGGGCCCACATATATCACCTTGTATCCGTTCTAGAAATGCTGGAGATTCATTTCTGACCTTAACTAGTGATGGTCTCACTATCAATTTTCCTTGAGAACATGCAGGACACGAAAATTCGTTAGATTGAAAAATCTTTTGACTTTTCAGAAAATGCCCACTTGAATTTTCAATTATTCTTTTCATCATTGTCGAACCAGGATGACCTAAACGGTCATGCCAAATATTGAAATCTTTTGGATTTTCAATCTTCTGGCTAGATGTAATATGTACTTCAATTGTACTAGTATTGGTATAGTACAAACCGGAAGAGTATGCGGGCATTTTTTCCAACACGTGTTTCCTTTTGGAAACCATAGTAGTTATATATAAATATTCTGTGTTATTCTCTTTTACTGTCTCAACGTGGTACCCATTACTCCGTATGTTTTTAAAACTCAATAGATTCCTTTTTTATTTAGGGGCGAACAAGGCGTTATTGATAATGACTTGCATTCCTCCTTTCAATATAATATTTGCTCTTCCAGAGCCTTCAATAATTGCTGTCGAACCGGACAATGTTATTACATCATTCTTTATCATAGTCAAGCTCAAAAAATACTTTTTATTTCTTAATATAGAGTGTGTAGAAGCACTATCTGCCAAACAAATTTCTTGATCCATGATCTTGGAGTTGCTCAAAAGGTGACGGATTTTTTCTCCTTCAAAAGAAATAATAAAATTTAGAACAAAGTATTTTATTTATATAAAACCAGAATAGTTTACACATGTACATGCCTACGCTGTCACGCACACATATTATACATTATTATTTATTACACAAACACACAATACACATTATTATTTTTCATACAGATACAAATAGAAACCGCAACTATAATATTTTAAAGGACACATCAATTCTCATTTTGTTCATAAAAATCACTTCAAGATGCGCTGCCCTCGATGGCTCCATCATTGGAGTGTCTTCTATATGAGAAGTTCATCTCAATATTATTTCCTTTCTCCTTTAGATGCTTTGATATAAATCCAACATGGTTTTGGGCGCTTCGACAGACTTTTTGTTCAAGGTTCTTCATGCCGCATCTATGGTACCTAATTATCTCGCTCCTTGTTGATTCTTTCATATTTCTTTGTAAAAATTTCCCCTCCTTTCACCATGATTATTTACTTTCTTAAATTTTGGGGAATTGTCATGACTATTTTTATGCCACGTAAAATTTCGTCCTTGGTCACGGCCTCGACATTTGCCTCGATTATTTCCAAAATTATATCCTCGCCCGTTGTATCCTCGTCCACAACTTGTAGATGCCATGTTGTTCACTTCAGGCGTTGGTAAAGATCCCGTTGGACGAGATTCATGATTTTTCATTTGCAGCTCGTTATTTTGTTCAGCTACAAGTAAACAAGATATCAATTCTGAATATTTTTTAAAGCCTCGTTCCCTATATTGTTGTTGCAAGACAACATTTGAGGCATGGAAAGTGGAGAATGTTTTCTCTAACATATCATTCTCCATAATTATTTCTCCGCATAATTTTAATGTAGAAGTAATTTTGAACATTGCGGAGTTATATTCATTCACTGATTTAAAATCTTGTAGTCTTAAATGTAACCAATCGAAACGAGCTTTAGGGAGGATTACTATTTTCTGATGATCATATGTTTCTTTTAAATTTTTCCAGAGTTTAGAAGAATCTTCAATTGTGAGATATTCATTCTTTAGTGCTTCGTCGAGATGAAGACGAAGAAAAATCATAGCATTGGCCTTGTCCTTCTCTGATGTTTCATTTCCTTCTTTAATTGTATCGCCGAGGCCTTTTGCATTTAAATGCATTTTGGCATCAAGAATCCATGATAAATAATTCTTTCCAGTAATGTCAAGTGCCGCGAACTCTAATTTTGTAATATTTGATGCCATACTATAAAATAACAATAAAAATAAGTTAGAACATCAATTAACTAGACAAAACTATTATTTTTATATTAACTAAGTAGACAAGATATTGCTATTATTTGTTGGATTATTATTAGGTTTATAAGAAAAGTAAATTGATATGATGTTGTTTGATAATAATTAAAGTAAGTGTAAAAATAATAAAAGTTGGGTGGATTAATAGTAGTTTGATATGATATTGTTTGGTAATAATTAAAGTAAGTGTGTAAATAAATAAAAGTTGGGTAAATTAATAGTAATGTTGGAAAAAATTCTCTTCTCTATTATTTTTGAGTATGATTGATTACCTATCGGCTATGTGGTGTGAGTACATGTAATAAAATGTAACACAAATAAGATAGTTTAGATTTGCTTTCAATTAATTTAATTAATATAATTGCATAAATGGTTAAACCTCCTACCAGCGCAAGAACGCCTCCTTTGGAGTTGCAGAAACAAAGATACAAAGATATAGAAATTCATGTTAAACCTGCACTAGGTACATGCCTCCTTTTATGTAGAATAAGTAAATAGTACATACAGATGTAGGAATTTATGTAATCACCCAATTTGTGATAGTTGTACTCATCACGAAAATGGGAATTTCAATATTTGAATTATAGATCAATTAAATTATTTGATGGTTTAGTCTACTATTTAGTGATTCATAAATAAATTCTTTATCAATGAAGAATCTCCTAAACCATCCCACGTGGCGGTAAAACTATTTGTCTAATATAAAAAGTGCGCGTGTGTGTATTTTTCACTTGGTGATCCATTCCACCAATTGAAATAAATTATAAGGATTTCTATGTTGTAAAACGTACCTTTTTTTCAGAATAAGTTATATTACCGTTTGGTTGAATATATATTCAAGGTAGAGCAGTCGTGCTGATAACGTGTTATGGAATAATAGATTTGATGGGATGATAAAAATTTATGAAAGATAGATGAAGTAAGATGAATATTTAGAGAGGAGAATAAGAGATTTTTTTATTGTGTTGAGTGGGGGAAAGAACACCCCTATTTATAGAGTTACAAAATGGCAAATGTGTAAATTACAATACACTTAGGGGATAAAATAGTCATTCACATAGTAGATATTATATATATAGTATCCAAAGTATATTTGCAACATGGTGCTCTTTTTTTTGGAAAAGCCATGCTTCTCATTGTTTATGTAACTATTTGTTTGATGTCATGTGACATAACTGGTTAACATGAAAATTTTCAGGTGCACCCGGGAGCACCATAGTTACCCGAGCGTTTTTGCGGGCCCGTTCGACGTCCGATTTTAATTCTGGGACTGGATCTAAATTTAGCACGATGAGACGGAACTCCAACGAAAAAAATATTTTTTTTGGACACCGTGGAGGCCGGTAGCAACCGGTCAAAGTTTTGACCATAATTTTGGATCCGATCACGAAATTAAAATCAAATGTCGAACGGGCCCACAAAAGCACCTGAGAACACCATAACCATAGTGCACTCGGGTGCACTTGATCAGGCCTGCTGGTTAACATATGTGTATTTAAAAAGAATTAACGATAAGTTGTTAATTGGCATTAAATAAAATAGAGTACGTAACGGACTACATTTTAAGGTTAAGTGAACAGCTACAACTTTAACATTTTGACTGTTTATTAAATTTGTCGTATAGTAAATCTTTTTGTACGAACCTTCAAAACATATACCACTCTAATTAACAAAAAGTATTTACATAAGATAGAATGTAAAAACTCGTTAAGCTCAATTAAGTTGAATCTGCTGGTTACCTTTCTCCAATCAAATCTCTCTCTTTCATGATCATCTTCACGTTTAGCATTGCAGAGCGTTACGAAATACTCAAATCGCTTACTACAAAAATATCAGTTAGAAAAGACTCCAAAAACGGAGACCATCTAATAGCCTACGCAATTGCATCAATAATACGAGCTCCCTCTGTAACATGTGCTACAAAATAGATTCGCTAAATTAAGCAGCGTATACAGAACTCCATTCATCAAAAAAACGACATCACAGAGGGTTGCCACAGCAGAAACTAAAAAGTGAGCAATTTGAAGCCAATAAATACCCACTTCAGTTCTGTATATTTACTCAATCCCACATACTCATAAAACAAATCATGGGGAAAGTCCAGTGCTCATGGCACTGTCATTTGAGAGGAACTTAATTCTTGCACTTGTGTTAGCGCTAGGGATTTGTTCATCATCTCTTGAAGCTTCTCATAGCCTGAGAAGGCTGCTTGGCTTGAGGTTTTCAAGAAGAATGTGGAGTTATATCGTGTTTTTCAACAATGAAGGGAATCAGAGTTACAACCTTGGTGTGAATGAGTTTCCTCATATGAGAGCTGAAGAGTTTCTTGCCTCTCGTAATGGATTCAAGAAGTCCTTTCATCGATCAAAGTTGCTACAAGCATTGACTGGAGGAAAAAAAGGGACCATAACTGGAATAAAGGATCAACGCTCCTGCGTTTGTAGCCATGGAAGGAATTACTAAACTAAAAACAGGCAAACTGATTTCATTGACTGAGAGAAGAAATCGTGGACGGCTACAGAGGAGATAACGGATGTGCAGGTGAACTCATAGATCAAGCATTCAAGTTCATAGTAAAGAACCATGGCCTCGATGTTGAATCTAGGTACCCTCACGTGGGAAAGGATGCAAGGTGCAACAGCAAGAAGGCAGCGTCACAACCAGCTACAATCAATAGCTAAGAATATGTCCCCACTATTGATGAATTTGCACTAATGAAAGCTGTGGCGCATCAGCCAGTATCAATTGCTATTGACAATGCAACACTGGCTTTCTATGAGATGAGAGTGGTGTTTATAACTGTGGGACTAACCTAGACCACGGAACAATTGAAGAAGGGATAAGGTATTGATTGATCAAGAACTCATGGGGAAAGACTTGAGGGATATCTGAGGCTGAAAATGGGAATTCGTGCTAAAGAAGGAAATTGTGGTATTGCCATGGAAGCTTCATATCCCACTGCTTAGAATCTTGTCTATTGAGGTTTTGGTGTTTCTTGTGATTTACAACCAGCGTGTACATGGTTATTATAATATGCAAGAGTCATATCATCATTGTAATACTGCATCTTGACTCGTTATAAAAATAACATTTTAGCATGACCAAGTATATTCTCCGCAAGATGATGAAATGACCAATGAACAGCATACATGTCCTAGACCCATAGAGTTACCTATATAAATCAGTCAATTGAGCCAAAATGATGAAGGATCACACACGTTTACCGCGGTAACAATTGGTTTTGGTGCAGAGGACCCATCTTCCCTTGGCACGTCGACGTTGGAGTACTGCTCGTCCCGTGGTGGTACTCATACGCTTCTGAAAGCCGTGTACTCCGGCAAGTGACTTCCGGGAAGCATTCCTCTTGGTCTGACAAAGTCGAAATCTCGATGCATATACCACCAGAGGACGCTTTTTGTTAGCCCTTGTTGACTTCAAGCCGAAACCCAATGATAATCCTGCAAGTAGTCATAGCTAATCGTAAACAAACAGCAACCTTTCAATCTTGAATTTCCCAAAATCCAAATTAAAATTACCAAGCCTTGTGCACTACACACAAATATGCAATTGTTTACTCAGATTGGTGGCAACTCATGAATAATGACTACTACTGAGAAGAACACTCCTTAATCATCATTTAATTGGTAGAAATATTATGAATCAAACCATAACCCCCTGCGACTCCTCAGCAGTAGGAAACAAACGGTTCAAATTGCCCGCCCCCCCCCCAAACAAAAGGTCGAAGCTGGAATATTACCAGAAAATGAAGACCGTGAAGGCAGAGGAAGGCAAGAAGGAGACGGAGTGTAGGAGCAGTGGAGCGGCGTCGCAGAAGCCTTGGTTCTCAATTGGAAGGCTCCTGTTCTTAAACCGACGTGACGAGAAAGTGAAGCTGATGGCGCACTGAAATGATTGCCTCTGAGAGACGCCATTGTCGTCCCCGTTGATAAGCAGAAGGCCATTTTCGGTTCCTTTTGTCCTCACTGCAGTGCTATCTTCTGAATGCCTTTTTGAGGGTTGTGATTGTTTTCCAGTCACATAAATTTGACGATTTGTGGGGTTTTTCTGCAATTCGGAAAATAATTGGGGGGTGAAATTTGAAGTTTGTAAAGTGTCAGTTCTGACGGGTCTAAACGTGGGCCGGATAACAAAGCCCGGGATCATTGTTCATGGATTTAGTGCAAGAAGTGGGCTCTGCACAGAGGTGATAGGGAATGATGGCCGCCTCACAATGGTCCATTCCATACGAATATACTTTGTCAAGGAAGATAGATGATAGATGGTACAAGGATATTGGGTCATCGTTCTCCTGCCAACTAGTTGGTATTATAAGAAGCCAACTAGTATCTGGATCATGACCACGTGGTGAAAACCTGCCCACCCCCTGATGGTGGGGGAGTACGTGGCACTATCCGAATACTAGTTGGTATCTTACGATGCCAAATTAGTTGGTCGGAGAATGGGGAGTGGATGGGTTTTTGCCATATAACAACGATTTGGACACTAGTTGGTATTATACGATGCCAGCTGGTTGGTAGGAGAACGAGAGCCAAGGATATTGATTTGAAGGTAAACAATAATTCACAAGAAGGTAACACGAATATTGAAGATGAATTGAAATCAAGTTTTAGGCACCATTCAATGACAAGATTTACATTAGTATACGTTAGATGATATGAAGTAATGCAATAAATGTTAGTTGCTTAATGTTATATTCCCAGCAAAAATATGATATGAAGTAATGCAATAAATGTTAGTCGCTCAATGTTATATTCCGAGCAAAAATTCTCTCACTAAATCCTAGCGTACTGACAGCCCACCCCAACCCCCTGAATGCTGTGGGACCCACGCCCCCAATTGTGAGTGTAATTTCCTCCGAGCACCTCCCAGCGTTGAGAATAGAACAAGGCCGAATGTTAGTCAAGAAAGAATTAGTGTGTAGATCATTTATATGATATCGTCAAATATTGAATTGTGTTATTACAAATATCGTAAAAAATAACTATATAATAATCAATGTTATTGTTGTACACCAAAGAGTAAAAAATAAAAATAATAGTTAGTCAAGAAAGAATTAGTGCGTGGATCATTTATATGATATTGTCAAATATTGAATTGTATTATTGCAAATATCGTAAAAAATTACTATATAATAATTAATGTTATCATTGTACGCCAAAGAATAAAAAATAAAAATAATAAATAAATACATAATAGAAAGAAAATTTTAGAAACTGTGTGTCTATTTATGAAATAAAATTTCTTCATTTATAGGTAAAAACTTTTGGGTGCAGGGATATAAAGTAATTCATAACATACAATAGTTTAAAACAGTCAATTAACTAAATAATCATACAGTGTACATATTTTAAGTTTAGAGTCAAGTTTATTTTACTTTGAAGGCATGTTATTTACATATTAGAACCACTTTAAATTTAAACTCCTTTTCAACTTTCATTTTGAAGCATTCATTATACTAATTTGACAATTATTTTATTTTTTCCACTAATCTTTCAAATTTAAATCAATTTCAATTCATATCAAACAAATCCTTAGAAAAATTAATTAGACTACTTTTATTTAATAGTTTTGGCTCATAATTACTTAACATTTGATATAAAGGCCAAGGCTTAAATCTTATACAAATATACAAGGGAAAAAGAGAATTATTGCCCAGTTAAAAATTCAAAGTTAATGAATATAGAGTTCAAGTATATTGTGTTTACTACTATTAAGGATTTGACGTACAAGATGAAATACAAAATAATATAAATAATATTAATGGAATTTAATCACAAAAATCTTCTGATGAATGATGTACAAGTATGTTGTGTGTACTACTATTAAGGATTTGACGTACAAGATGAAACACAAAATAATATAAATAAGATTAATGGAATTTAATCACAAAAATCTTCTGATGAACGATGGAATATTTTAAGAGTAAGAGATGAAACATAAGTATTGTTGAAGTTCAAAATTTTTAAAGTAGCAATGAAATTATATAGTAATTTTTTATTCGAGATTGTATTTTATGGTTTATTTAATTTTCTTCTAAAACTATAAAGTAAAATACTTCCTCTGTCTCGTAAAGTTAGTCCCATCTTTTATTTTAATCCATCCTAAAATATAATACCGTTTTCATAAGTTACTTCTTAATTTTCTTATATGCCCCTATTTAATTTACAAGAACTCAGAAATATTTATAAGTTTATCTATTTATTAGAAATTTATAAAAATTTAAAAGAACGTGCATCACATGTCGATAGTTACTAGTAATAATACTAAAAAACCAAAATAAAGCAATTGAAATAGGTATATTCCCCTCCCCCCGGGCACCAAAAAAAAAACACAAAAAAGGAAGAAGAAGGTATTATAAACACACAAAAAAAGGGAAGAAAAAGGTATTATAGTATAATTATCTAGAATTTACAAAGATAGGATAAGACCCCTAATATTCACATGTTAATATACGAACCCAAGAAAAAAAAATATTTCTCCTTACACTTTTGTTTGTTAAATTGAACGTGATTAACAGGTTTAATGTATATAAAAATTTGCTTCTGTTATTTTATATATCATGTAGCTAGACTCACTATGAATTTTTTTAGAGGACATTTCTTTGAATTGCGATGATTGATAAATGGCCTCGTCAACTAAAGACAATGTCCACATTTATTGGAGAATGAACGGCGAATCGTGGAATTTTATCAATTTCAGTTAAGTAAAATTTTATTTACCAACTAGGTAAACTTTTGTCCTTTAAAGTACTTTTCATTTGTTACCAAAATATGTATATGGTTTTCTTAGTGACAATTTTTTTTTGGAACGTTCTTATTGACATTTTTATTCATAAATTTTGTTTATCGGAAGTTCAATATTTAGTTATTTACGGATGAAATAGTCATCTGGGAATTTGTAAATCAAATTAAAAGTTAAAACTCTCATTAAATTGTTGTCAATATCTAAAATTTTGAGAATTGTATAAATACTAAAAATAAGCGCACTTTTTCACAATCGGTCCCGTAGCTCAGTTGGTTAGAGCGTTGGTCTTATGAGCCGAAGGTCGCGGGTTCGAGCCCCGCCGGGACCACTGTTATATAATTAACTATAATTAATCCCCGGTTGTTTTACCATCTTTTTTGGACATATTTTTTTTATTTTTATTAAAATTAACTGCGTTAAATGACAATTTTTTAAAAATAAAAAATAAAAATATTATTCTCTTGTGTCCGCCTAAAAATGAAGAGGCCGTTGCTTTACCATGTCAACAAATTTAGGGTTTATCCCAACCCAAAACCAGAGATCGAATTTCATCGATCTTCTATCGATCACCGTAGGCTGAAGAATCGCGTTGGATTGGGAAGAAGGAAGCTCGTAATCAGATCAATGAAAGCCGTAATACAGCGTGTGGCCTCTGCCAGTGTCGAGGTCGGCCCAAAAGATTGCACACACAGACACACAGTGCATACTATCACATTTTCCTTGTTGTTGGTTGCTGATATGCCAAAGATGGTGTTTTGTAGCTGGAAGGGTGCACGGTGTCGGCGATTGGACCGGGACTGTTGGTCCTCGTTGGGCTGCATGAATCGGATGTGGAATCGGATGCAGAGTACATGTATGTATCTATCCATTTTCGTTCTTAATGAATATTTTCTGTTGCAGATGTGGCGAAGTGTAAGATTTTGTTGATTGTCACTGTTATTTCATTGGGCTGCAGATGTCGCAAAGTGTTGAACATGAGATTGTATCACAATGAAAATTCTGGGAAAACTTGGGACCAAAGTGTAATTTCTAATTCTTCCTACTCCTCACACTCCTGATAATGCTAGTAATAGCTGCCAGAAGAATTTACTAAATGCCTCCTTTGTCGGAATTCAGTAATTTCTGTGTGTGGAAAGATTGTAATTAAGTTTAAAATGTAGGATTATATTTTATATGCAGATAGGAATGCAAAAGAATCATATGTTTCTAGCACATTGTTAAAAGATGGTATCTTTAATATTCATGAGCCAATCACCCCATGTTAGCATATTGTATTAAGTTCAGTTTCAATTATTGTATAATCTAATAACAGTATTAAGGTGTCACTGAATGAAAAAGAATTTGAAAATGCCATCACAGTCAAAGTTTTAACATGATTCACATTTGCTCTTTCAACTTTCAATTGTATAATCTAATCACAGTATTAAGGTGTCACTGAATGAAAAAGAATTTGAAAATGCCATCACAGTTGAAGTTTTAACATGATTCACATTTGCTCTTTCAATTTTCCATGGTAAAATAACTGAAGTTTCTAGGTTTGTTATAATTGCGTTGTATACATTTTTGGAAGTGATTTTATAGATTATATTCTTTATATATTTGAATATTTCTAGTTTTCAACATATGAAAAGAAAAATGTAAACAAATATGGAATGTGGCCTGTCTTTTACCATTATAATATATTGTTTCTCTTCCTGGAGATATTTAATACTGCTTCTAGCATTGGTTTTTATGGCTATATTATCAATTGACAGGTAATGCAGAAAAATTATGAAGTTTTATTAGGTAATTGCTCTTTCCAAACTCACATTTTGTTTCTTCAAAGTCATCCTTACTTAGTAGATTTATTGCAAAGTGAAAACTATTTCTGTTCCTTAGTTGTGATGGTTATGATGCTGATCAGTTAGTTTGCACTTGGTATAGTCAGTCAGTTCACACTGTATGGCGTTTTGAAAGGGAACAAGCCTGATTTTCATGTGGCAATGCCTCCCGAGAAAGCAAAACTTTTTTATTCTTCTTTAGTCGAAAAATTTCGTAAAGCTTACAACATGGATGCAGTTAAAGGTACTTGTGCTTTTCCATCTTTTTCTTGTTTTATAGTTTCTAACACAACTATAAAACTTGCATGGTGCTCTGTCTTTACATTATCTTCTGTATATATTTTCTTGTTCTTAGGAATCACTTAGTGTGCTTATGTTTAGACTTGCACAATACAATTGGAATGCCAAAATGCTGATGACTCAGAAAATTATGGATCTACATTGTTTGTTTAAAAATACACTGTAAAATCCAAAAATTAAAAACCTTTATCACATGATCAAAATTTCTGGCCCCCGACTTGGATCTTCTGTAAACTTATAGCCTCTATTATACGAGAAAAGTTTTTGATCCCGACCTTGTTGATTCATTGAAGTTATACATTCTTGCACATGGCACTGCCTGCAAATGTAAGGGATTTAGTTCTATTTTCTTCTTCAATCTTCGTTTCCTCTACATTCTTTATTTTCTCAGGTGTGATTGGGGCAAAGTGGTTGAATGCTATACCGAAAGTGATTTTTTAATGTGTGCATTCTCAACCCAAGACTTATATAGTCATCTTGCAGGCTCATCAGCTGATGTTTTCAAGCCTCTTTAAATTATGTGCATTAGCATGTCCTTAAAACCGTCGTGTCATTAATTTCAATTTTTTTGAAAGATGGCCATTCAATGCATGAAAGCCCAGTGCCCCCCCCCCCCTCTCTTTTTTTTTTCAGTAAATTCCTGTAATATCTGTTGATGTAATTTCACAGAATGCCTTATAGATTTACTGTTGGAAAATGCAACCTGACTTGATGAGTGGGGCCTTTTGATCATTAGAATTCCCAACTGATAGGTGTACACACAAACATGTGTTATTTCAGAACGAGACAATGTCGTATTCTGGAATTGTTTTACCAGGATTATATATATTTTGATTGATAAAATTTATGGGGAAACTTGAAGTTTCAAAATTTATACATCACATTTGGTGATGCTGCATACAGTAGATCCTTGATTTTGTATATGTGCAAACCACATTCGAATTGATGCTCCTGGTTGCTTTTCCTTGTAAAGGTGAAAACCTTTGCTAATTGATGAAATCCTACGAAACTATTAATTGCATGTGACATTTTTCTTTTTCACCTTTGCTAGTTGATGAAATCCTATGAAACTATTAATTGCGTGTGAGATTTTACTAAGTGATTATATCATTGACCTTTTCAAGTTTCTTTCTGAATTCTCCCTCTTTTGCTTCTGCACTGTGAAAATGGCCCTTATCCAGGGTTTGACCTAATATTTTCCTCCTAGTATCAGAGGTGCTAGGGCGAATGTTATAGTAGAGAGAAAACAAAGTTCTGAAAACACATCATGATACTCGTCTCCAGTATAATGAAATACCATAATTCATCAATGGCACCTACTTACCCTTGCCTTGTTTTTTTATTTTGTGTTGTTTATTGCTCGTCGTAATAAGGATTATTCCTGTAATCCATAACAGCAATAACATATGCAATTAAGTGATCAAGGGTTATTATTTATGCAGATGGTGTATTTGGAGCAATGATGAAAGTAAGATTTCCAACTTTGGAATTACAAATTCGTTCTTTGCTATTTTGATCTTTTTGACGATGATCATCTAACTCGTGTTACTTGCCCTTTCTTGCGGTTTGAAGGTTAACTTGGTTAATGATGGCCCAGTCACAATGCAGCTTGACTCTGCACAATCATCCAGGTGAGTGTGAACTCATTGGCACAATTTGTCTCCTGACTCCGCACTTGGTAAATGGTAATGGATGATCGAATTTCACGCTACTGAAACTTAAAAAATTCATGGTATTAATTAGTGACGTGATGATATTATTTCAGGAACACCAACGGTACAGTGGAAGAACCATAACTTCTTGGTGTTAGAATATAATTCAGTGTAATCACGTCAGAATCCGTTGCTGAATTCAAACAGTTCATTGTATACAAGCGATTTCAAGTGGATTTTTGGTAATTTATTAATTGCTGTAAGTTTTTTTATTTGAGTAAGGATTGACAATCTTAAGCAAAACCGCATCTAGAAGCCGCAAGTATGCTGAGCAGTGCATGGAAGCTTGTGATTGGGATCAAGACATTGTATTATCTAAAAATGAAAAGTTTCCAGTTATTGACCAAGAAAAAATAGTTGGGTAAATGTCATAATAATTTATTTTTATTTTTATTTTGTTTTTCCCAGTTAATCATGGTTGAACTTTTGATTTCTACTAGGGTGCGGCTAAATGCACCCCCAATATTTTTTTACGTACATCCGCAATACAAAATTTCAAGCAAAATGATGATGCTATCCTCTTTAAAAAGAAAAAAAAAAAAAAAAGAGGAGGTTTGGCCGACACTGGCCGAACAGCTCCAAGCTTTTAGGTCATTGCTGGTGGAAAATAAAATAAAATAAATAAATTTCAGGCATTTAGATTTTGTTTCCACAGCCATTGGTAGCAGAAAGGAAGTACATTTTTTTTTCTTTTGGGGTAATTTCATATACCATGGATGGTACAGTCAATTTGCTCCAAATTTTAAGAAGGGGGTTGTGAATAGCCACACCCCTTTAATATTGTGTAATCAATAAAACATGTCTTATGGAAAATAACCATGAAGGGTTCTGTCTTGTATATTCTTTTTCTATTCCTTTTTCTTTTTTTTTTTTAAATTTAATAAAAAGAAAGATACAATTTTACTCCGCTGCAGTGTTACTTTAGGCTCGACTAGTAGATTTTTTTTTTTTTCGGACTTTTAGGGGTGGGGTAGGGAATCGAACTTGGATGGCGTCCAGCACGTGCGCGGTGTATTACTGCTCTGCACTCGTTCGTTCCTGACTAGTAGATTTTAGAAGCATAAAAAGGTTGCGCTAAGGAATGAATTAAAAATGAAATTCGAAAAAGTCAAAACTAAATCTTGATATTGCAAGTTTCAAAGTGTATTTATTAACTTGAACTACAATTTGTCCTCTATTTCAAACCATTGAATCCTAATATTTTGTTTGCTTAAGAAACGAAGTCTTATTCTCTTCTAATTTCATATTATAAATAAAGCGTGTCGTTTGTATATTAAATTCCTATTAATTTGAACAAGTCACTGATTTTGATCAATACGTACATCTTCCAATCAAAGCTATGCCATGCTTGATTTTTAATAAATGTAAGATCTTGCATCCTCAGTTTATGACTACATTCAGGGAATTATTTTCAACAATAGACCATGAAACCATTTGCATTCACAGCATTAGCAATTGCTTCTTCTTGGGACAACACTCATAAATGATTAGCATACAGAGAATGTTCATTAAAATATGTTTTTCTTAATTAATGTAAACAACCTAGTATCATCCTAGAAGTTTTCTAATCATAGCTTGCTTGACCTTCAAGGTTCTTACTGTAATCCATTCATAAAATCCATTCATAAAAAGGATAAAGCAGACACGAATACAGCTATAAAACTCCATTAGGCAGTCTTCAGCGTTATTTAGTATATTGCTCATTCCAAGGTTTTTCGTGGGATCTTAGGGTTTAATTTGCGAGTAAAGGATTAGGCTTTAATTTATAACGAGATTGCATGGCGGTGGAAAGGGAGCATAGCGTGCCATCAGAGACACTTCTCGAGAACGTGTGGGCAAATTTCATTGCTGAAAGGGGAGATGATCCTGATAGTGCACAACAAAAGGATAGAGTTGAATCATGCAATTCATGGCAAGATTTACCTAATCTTGATGGATCAATGGAGAATAACATGCTAGGGAGGCTCCCAAGTCTAGATAAGTGGATATCAATGGGGGCCGAGGCATGGGACGAGCTTCTTGACAAAATGATTCTCCCAAGAAACACTGAGAAGAACTCTTCAAACAATATTCTTTTAGATAATAACAGCACTAATATGTCGAATCCAGTACAGTTTGGTACTGTAAAGATCAACAAGGTGATTACCAAGCATTATAGAGGGGTGAGGAGGCGGCCATGGGGAAAGTACGCAGCGGAGATAAGAGATTCTTCAAGAAAGGGAGCTAGGGTTTGGCTTGGAACATTTCGAACAGCAGAAGAAGCAGCAATGGCTTATGACAAGGCTGCACTAAGAATTAGAGGCCCGAAGGCATACCTAAATTTCCCACTCGAGAAAGTGGCTAAGGCTTCTTGTGATCAAACCAATATGAATTTTTCATCAACATCACGGCAAATGGATAGTTTTCCGAGCAGTTTGGATACGCGGAAAAGGGAGTGGGGAACGGAACGAGATTTGTTCATCGACGAAGAACCAGCACAAAAGAGAATGATTAGCAATTGGGAAAGTGAGAAATTTAGGAGTAATGTTGATGTGTTTGAGTTTGAAGACCTCGGAGATGAATATTTGGAAAGTTTACTATCGAGTTTATGATATGATAGAACGCATTGTAGTAAATCTATATTTGTGACCACGTAAATATGTGATTGTGCCACTGTAGACTTTTTGGTACTTGTAACGATTCAATTCACCGAGGGGTGTGTGTGTTTTTTTTGGGGGGCGGGGGGTGAGAATCATAGAATGACACAACATCTATATAATGTTTAGATAATTATGTTTGTAATCATGAAGTGTAATGGTTAAACAGATCCTTTCATTCTACTAATTTACTTTAACAACATATGATATTACTGTAGTACTACTTAATTTAGTTATTTGCTATGGAATAAAATGTAATTTCGATGGTCAATATTTTTCTACCAAGTAATTAAACACAACATATCTCCAACTAGGCGAAATCGAACATGTAACTAACCGGATTTCAAATCGAAAGTCGGACAGAGCTAGAAACGGCTCCGGTAGCGCCGTAGTTACGGCGCTACCGCTAGTGTTTGAACACTTCTGCTTTTGAATAGTGTTCAAACACTAAGCGTAGCGCCTAACTGGCAAGCCGTTCTACTCGTCGACCTGATTGAAATCCGGATCGATGTAGATTCATCACGCCAAGACGGATCTTCGGTAATTTATTCAAAAATTTTGCGACACTGTTGGATACCGTGGGGCCGGTCAAACTTTTTAGCTAATTTTTAGTCTAAAAATTGGCCAAAAAGTTTGACCGGCCCCACGGCATCCAACAGTGTAGCAAAAACTCTGAAAAAATTACCGGAGATCATCTGGCGTGATAATCAGATCGATGCCGATTTCAAATCGGAAGTCGGAGACTAAGCGGCGGTAGCCCCATAGTTACGGCGCTACCGCTAGTGTTTGAACACTTCTGAACCACTTTTGACATTGACATTTTAAAATAGATTATTATTTGTCGATCGTGATCATTTGGTCCATTTAATTTTTGCCCCACTTTTTAAGCAGGGGGAAATACTACCAACCTTCTTCGAGACAGCCCAACATGCCTTGCGAGTTAAATAAATTCTTGATCATAACTATCTTCAAAACAGAAGATCCATCATCAATTCTTTCATTTTTGACATTTCAAGATCTACTTTCAATTTTTATTGCAAAATAAAGACTTCCATTAATTAATGATCGATTAATCGCACACCAAAATGTTATGTTAAGGTTTTTTTTTCTCCCGCGTCTCACATCCACTTGCACCCGAATGCGATTTGGGGGAGGGCGCCACATCTCTCACATTTTTTCTAACAGCGTTTAGTATTTCTTAATATAATATTACTCGCACACAATCTAATTTAAAACTGTAAAAATAGTAATCTTATAGGCTCACCTTTCAATTTGATCATGCTAGCTAATCGTGGTGCAGTGTCGCACGTTGTGTAGAACCATTTTACCCTTCGAAACTGGGTTGCTCACGGGCATTTAGCAAAGAAAATGGACGGCTCGATAACAAAATTTTTTGTTTGTAGCGAAAGTTGAGAGTCTTAGATACTGAAATGTAGAAAAGAAAAACTATGGGTCTTTGATTCAGAGCCGCAATAAATATTGGGTCCTTATGCCAATTACTCTTGGCCAAAGATATAATCGTTCCATTCCACAAAGATAGTCCACTAGTTATTTTCATATATATATTAAGAAAATGATAGTTAATTACATTGGAATATTAAACTTTATATTATTTTTCCATACATACCCTTATGTATCATTAATTATTTAAAAATACTTTCAACGCATACAGTTGAATGTATATTAATTAAGAGTATAGGTGGAAATGAAAAATAAAATACACGCTAAATGTAGTAAGTGGATTAGTTTTTTGAAACGAACAAAAATAGTATATATTGGACTATCTTTGTGGAACAGGCGTATATTAAAGCTTTTGAATAGTTTATATTAAAAAAAATTCGATTTATAAATTAACGTACTATTTTGTAATGTTACTACCTTGTTATACATTCAAAATCAAATTCTAATCTCAATTATAAATCCCAAACTATTTATCTTTATTATTATTCACCCAGTCTCATAATCTTAACACTATCCAAAACAATTTGTAATTAAATGAAAATTTGGTTACTCAACCAAAAGCTACTCCCCCCATCCCACAAACATAGACTTGTTTTTCTTTTTGAAATGTCCCAAATATATAATCTTATTTTTATATTAAGAAATAATTTTTTTATTCATTTACCAAAACAACTTTATTTAATTTACCTAATTATAACCATTATTTTTTAATATGTGCATTAAATGAGAGTAGATTAGGAAACTAGTTATAACATTTACTTTTCCAATAGTTTTTTTTTAATTTTTGTGAAAAAGTTAAAAAGCCTATATAATTGGGGCGGAGAAAGTATAATTCTCTGGAATGTATGCTAGTATTAGCTAAGTTGACATCCCCACTTGTATTAAGGATTTCCACATTATATATTGTTGAAACTGATCTACAATACCTCGTACATGGAGTCCCTTTTATGAATACAAGAATGCAATTCTGATCCAATAATTCTTCTCTAATTCACACCTCCATTTCCCAGAAAAAATATTACTTACCCAGTTTAATGAATGAATTGAAGGATGTATCCGTGTTTTGCGGATTAATGCCAGATACCAATTGCTACAATTTGTGATCCTTTACTCAAAGTATTTATTCGAAAATTGTGTCTATCAATTTGATTAGGTATCGTTTGTGTGTGTGTGTTTTTTTTGGGGTGGGAAGGGGGAATGAATTTGATTATGTATCTTTAGATTGCTACAATTTGTGATCCTTTACTCAAAGTATTTATTCGAAACTTGTGTCTATCAATTTGATTAGGTATCGTTTGTGTGTGTGTGGTTTTTTTTTTTGGGGGAATGAATTTGATTATGTATCTTTAGATCACTAATGGAATCTTCATTTTAAAATCATACATCAAGAATAGCGATTAAAATATGACAATGCAATCACAATCAATTAATTGTTACAGTGGCAATAGATGACTGCTTATTATTATTCCAAGAAATAAGTGATGATAAATGTTTATCATCTCTCTATCTAGATCATACCAAACAATACATAGTAATAGAGGTGGATCTAGACACTAATACACAATATAATTGACATTGAGTGTCGCCCATTGGGTGGCGATTTTACAAAAAAATGCCACCGAAAAATAAAGAGTGGTGATTGTTACAAAAAACCGTCACCTGCTCTCTAGATTTAAAAAAAAAAAATTGACTTTGGGTGGCGGTTCTTTAGTTCTTTTAAAGAACTGCCACCCTTTCTCTAATAACGGGTGGTGGTTCTAGAAAAAAATCGCCACCCAAAGTTTTTTTTTTTAAATGCATAACGGTTGGCGGTTCCTTACTACAATAGTCACCCATTGTTTAGATTAAAAAATCAAAAAAAATTTAGGGTGGCGGTTTCTCAAATGAACCTCCACCCTTTTTTTATTATTAAAAAATACTTTTTGGTGGCGGTCTTTGCTACAAACCTCACCATTTCCTTTAAATAATACTCCTGTGCGTGAAACAGCCATTGCAACTTTTGTGCTTTCTTTCTCTTTCGAAAATTTTATGAAAATTCATGGATTTTTATGACTTCAAAAATCAAATTTAAGTGCAATTTCTTCCCAAATTGGAGCTGGAATTTAAGCAAGGTAAGTTTCCTCTATCTTTTGGTCCCAAATTCGTGTATTTTTTAGGTTACAATTTAATATCCCCAAATTCTCGGGTTTCTTGAAATCGGATTTTGTTGCATTTTATTCACAAGTTGGAGCCATAACACATAGCAATGTCTTCTTCCTCTGTCAATTCGTCTCAAATTTCTCTATTTTTGAGGTTAGTAAGTTAACACACCCAAATTAACTATTTTTTTTTTTTTTGTAAATCTTGATTTTATGGTTTTTGTTTGTTGTAATATGCCTATATATTGTGATTTAATATTTAATGTGTTATATTTTCTTGTATGTAATTTGATTGTAATTTGATTGGAGTTATATTTTCTATTGTAAATCTGTAATTTCTTGTGTTATATGGATATTGTTGAATTAAATCTTGGTTTATTTATATGCATATTGTTGAATTAGAGACATAATTAGAGGTATATTAATTATTAGTTAAATAAGTTGTTGAGGCCAAAATCAGTAAGGACTAATTAAGTATCGATTGAAGTAGGTGTTAAGATCAGGTTAGTAGTACTGAAGAAGTAAAAATGTAAATAAGTATTTATAGCTGAGCTCAAGCTAGGTCTTGATTACAGAGGATTTTCGTGTGTACAAATGATCGCTTAGTGTTCTATTTATAGTGCAAGAATGTAATAGGCGGCAGTAGGTCATCATGAGGCGGCAGTATCAGTGTCAGAGTAGGCGTGATGATTGCACCTGCTGCACCTGCAAGCCGTCTTGCATTTAAGGCGTTGACCTCAGAACTTTTAAGCAGCCGCCTTTGCATTTATGAAGGGAGAAAGTGCTCTGTCAGTTGCAGGTGGTGTCAGGGTGTCAGATGACACGTGGGTCATCCTTATTGTCGTCTACTGTAGCGAGCGGGACTGGTTACATTCCATGGCCGAGTTGACCTCGGACCATCTGTCAGAAACTATAATGATGGAACCGCCCTCCATTGTTAGGCCGACCTGGGCCCTTAGTTGAGTTAGGCAAGCTCGGCCGAGCTGAATTGGGACCCACCACCTATTCTCTAATGAGGTAAATTCCAGTGTCAATCCGACCTGGGACACTAGACACGTCATCAGCCGACCTGGTGCCCCTATACGTCAGCGGGGGGTCCATATTATGCGGAGGGCCTGAATTGAGTCCGTGCCACGTCACCAGGTGCCAACATAAGTAAGTTTGGAGTTATGAATAATTTTTTATGGATTATAAATAATTTAAAAGAGCAATTAAAAAAAATTTAATAATTAATATAATTTTTAACGAGTTTTGGGCATGCTAACTTTAAAGAGCCATAACTTTTGCATACGATGTCCGTTTTTAACCCACTACACCATTATGGAATCGTCGCGATGAGATCTACGACAGTTACTGCTACCGCTATGACCCCACATTTCAGGCCCATCTGAGATCGTCCAAGGCCTCAAAACGCAGTTTTTAGTTTTTCATTTTATAGTTTCGTATTTCTGTTCTTCGATTATTCATTTCGTTATTTCTTTTCAGAGTATCTTAGGGTTATATTATTCAAGAATAACTTTTGTTGTAATTAGAGGCGATTGGCTTTGAATAAAAATTATTTCGTTCTTAGTTGCAATCCAAATTCTGTGTTAGTAGTTCATTGCTCATCTAAAAAAAGGGTGGCGGTTTTGTATTAGAATCGCGACCATAACTATTTTGTTTTAAGAAAGTAGAACGGGTGGCGATTGTTTAAAAACAACTGCCACCTTAAGTATTTAAAAAAAAAAAATAGAAAGGGTGGCGGTTGTATAAAAAACAACAGCCACCCTTTCTTTTTTGGGTGGCGTTTTTTGAACCACCATCCTTTCGGCGACTTTGAGTATCCTCATTTTGGGCGGCGATCAAAAAATCGCCACCCGAAATATAAAACAACAGCCACCCAAACCCCTTTTCGTATTAGTGAGAGGAGGAATGTGGTGGCGATCTTCCCCGCACATTTTGTAATTTTCTTTGATTTTATATGTACACTTCGAAATTTTTTTTGGTATATGTAGATAGATATGGGATTCATCCCTTCCATATCTTTTTTGCTCTCGCAAAATTAAATTTTTGGCTCCACCACTGCAAAGTGACGTATTGATGTACTAAAAGAGTGTCGAGGCTTGATACGTGGGAGTTGCATAATTAATTGGAGCATGCTACATTATAATGGATGCCATCATTGTAAACATAATAGACACTTAGCATCATCCAACAATTCCACCAATTACATCACTTTTAGATGGTGGTTATTAAACATACCATCTAATATTATGTAAACTATTATGGCATCTATTATAGTAATGCAACATTTTCTAAATTAAATACCCATCCGGACCAAAGATACCCAACATTTGTATTTTGTAACAAATTCATCCTCATTCTTTTTTTTTTTCTTTTTTTTTTTTTTGCGTCTTGGGTCCTTGACTGTTAAGAAATTGTCACCTAAAATCCATTTTGATGTTTTTGTCCAAAATGATAGTTAAACAAGTGGCAAATGACTATTTTACCCTTCCACAATTAGAAAGACAAAGTATTTTTATGACTCTTACAGTCATGGAAAATCTTCATAACTCTAATATCACACAATTTGTATTGACACTCATTATATTTGAGTATTAGTTTGAGAGTATTTATAGTGGAAAGTAACACTGGTGATGGAGGTGAAGAGAGAAGCATTTTTTTTTTCTTTTTCCAATTTGTTTACCTATTTTTCTTATACAAAAAAGGGTAAAATCATCATTTTAGAAAGAGTTAACACCAACCATGGATGGAATTTGTCAACAAGGACCTTAGGTGCGAATTTATGAACAGTTGGGGACTCCAAGACACCAGAAGAAGAATGAGAACGGTTTTGTTACAAAATGCAAAGGTTGGGGACCTTCGGTGAAATCATCCTCATAGATTTCAGGGCTATATTAGTATATGCTGTGGCCTGTGTATGTCTGATAAAAGTTTCAAATTAAAACTAAATAAATGCACTCCGATCCCTTTCTTTCTTTCACCAAAAATTTCAGCGCATAGCTTTTAGTTTAAAATAATTCTACATGCACATTTTCAATTGATATTTTTCACTGACACAATCTATTTGGTATATTTTTGTTAGATGATAAAGATTTGTATCAAGTGATAAACATAAGGATATCTCTTCATCACCCAATAGAAAGGTGATATATCAAAACATAAACAAAGAATGTCAATTTAAATTGTATGCACAATTGGTCATCGATCTTAATAATTTAGAATAGAATTAATTAATAATTTATAACTGCATGTCAGCAAATTAGTAATTAGTGCATAAGACTAGAGCTGCAATGAATGTATTAATTACACGCACGTTTGCATTATTAAGGTAGTTCGCGCATTTCGCGCAAGACACACATACCTATTGTATCGATCTCCTATCCATTGTGGGTAGGTTATGTCACCCACAGTTGGGGGGGAAATCATAGGGATCAGGTGAGGCCCCGTCATCGAGGTGTATGTATTATTAATCGACTTGCGTGAATCTGAAAAAATAAAGAATACAAAAAATAAAACTTTTTGATCCATGACGTGGCACCACGAAATGGCGCCACGTCAGTGTGGGTTTCTTCTTATGTTGCCCACTGTGGGCAACTGAACATTTCTGCATACCTATTCTAGCTCATCACTTTATAAAACTGAGAACACATTCATTGTAATCAGGCGGGCTTGCTTAATCACTATCAATACATATACATGATCAATTAATTATTAATTAACAACTAAGATTTAACACATACCAGATATTATTTGTAATTAACAATTACATGAATAAAGTCAAAATATGGTAATATAGAAGTTAAAGTTTTTGAGTTAGTCTATATATTTGGGTATAATATGGTCACATTATAATTGGACAAATGAGAAAAATCAATGTTACGCGACTCATCCAATCGATCTACCTCCTTGAATTTTAAATATTGAGTCATACCTCCATCCAGGCGAGTGCTTGATACATTATAGCTCTAAGAAAACATTTGAATCTTAATAAGTTGTGCAAAATAGATTTTCCACCATTCAACCACAAATTTATATCACCAAAATATCTCATTCCAAAACACTGAAACGAAATCAGTTGTTAAAGGATTTCGGAGTTCTAGAGTTTGACAGAGGTACCTAGAGTTCTAATTTGAGAAGAATGAATTTTGTCCTCGGTGAATTTGCGTGGAGAAAAAAAGTTATCAAAAGTTGGGGAAAAGTGCGGGATCATGGTTGAATAATTATTTGGGTCTTATTAGATGTGGTAGAATCTACTAAATTTTATTAGTTGTGTCTTGATCAATATTGTACGTGTCTTTTCTGAAAAATATCAATCAAATGCTACAGAAGTACAAATACGGATGGAAAATTTTATTTTCCACGAAAAAATTGACAATCACACAACCTAGTACATTATTTTATTTACATATGTATAGAATAATTTTACGTAGACATTGTTCATTAGCTTTGTTAAGGGACATGTTAATGTGTCAATTATTCCTTGAGTGATGAAGAGGTTGATATGTTCTATATTATTCAAAATATGCACCTCTCCATACTTAGTAAAAACTAGTATTACACCCGTGCGATGCACGGAGGAGACTATAATCTACTTTAAATAAAATTAAAATGTACAAATTAGACAATACAAATTTATTAAGAAGTAAAGTAAATTGTCAATCAAGCCTTGTCTAATTGGTTAAAACGATAAAGGTTGAGGTCCTGAGACCTAAAGATCTCAGGTTTGAGTTCAACCAACGACTTGTTGCATTGCGTGGCTTTAATTACTGCCCTATAGGGTGGCTACCTCAAAAAAAAAAAAAAAAGAAAACAATTGAAGCAAATAAAAAATTACAAATTTTGAAATATTTTTTGAAAACAACATCTATCATTGATTTTGTTGGCTTTCTATCTTTATAACATACAAGAACCTTTAAATCTGTACAAAATCTGTATGACTTGTAACTCTGGATACTGTGTCCTATAACTGATACCATGACTGAATACCGGTTTCTTTAACAAATATACCAACATGCAAAAGCGATTGTCCTTGATTTTTGTTATTATGATATATTGATATTGAATATTAAATAGAATTGGCGCCATATTTAATTGACATTTTTATTTTTAATTTCTGCCACTATTACTCAAAAAATTTTCTTATTATAATATACAAATATTGAATATTAAATTGAATTCCGGCCACATACAAGTCTATTTTCTTATTTTATTTATGTCAATATAAGTCAAAATTAATAAAATTAAATACCAATCATTATAATTAAAAAAACATAGTCCATTTGCCATATTCAATTTGAATTTTACATTTGAATTTGAGTAAAAAATTTTATTTTTTAAATAAACACGTGTTACAATTCGAGTTTTCCTCTTTATTTAGTAACAAACAAGTATCAATAAGTAAATAATCTATTTAAACGTGATTTTATATAGAATCAAATTTCAAAAGGAATAAACAATTGACATTTGTTTTTGAATTCAAACTTATTTTTTGTTTGTTTTTCTTTTTTTTTAAATGGATAGAATTTTTTTTAATAGGGTTGAATTAAAAAGAAAATTAGATTTAAGATTTGTTTCTAAATGTTTTTAAAAGAAAACGTGTACTAACATAACACTCTAACATAGTGTTGTGCCAAGTTAGCACTATATATATATATATGATAAATTCAAAAATTAAAATATGTATAAAAAATTAATTCTTGTTTTTAGAATTAATTTAATTGGTACTATAAGTTGTTACTCGATCTTTGATCACATTTTCATTAATGCTTGTAATACTAAATATAAAAAAAATGAAAAATTTTATTTTTGATACTTGTAAGGTTTTTTTTTTCTTATAGGAAATGAAGAGACGATTGAATAATAATTTTAATAATTATATTTTTAAGTAGCCTACAAAATGAGGAAATGGGGACATGGAAATTATTGTTTTCGGTTTCTTTTCTAATTAATTATTATTCATTATAAATTTAATTATTTAACAACTCAACATTTGATCTAAAATAAATATCCACTAATTGACCTATTCAGTGCATAGTATCTATGAAACCTATTTAGAACTATCATTTTAAATGTTGTAAAAATAAAAATATGATTTTTATTTAATTTTTTAAATATGTAACAATTTTTTTATAAAATAGAAAATTGCTGGCCAGTATGGACGGTGCCAAGTTGGCACTTCAACTTTTGTTAATATAGATGTGTATATATATATATATATATATATAATTAATTCAAAATTTAAAATATAGTATTCAAAAATTAAAATTTGAATATATATAGAAAATATTAATTTTCATTTTCAAAATTAATTGGATAGGTACTATAAGTTGTAACTTTGGTCTCTTATCACATTTTCATTATACATGCAACACTAAATATAAAGGAATTAAAAAAATTATATAAGTTAATTCAAAAATTTTAATACATGCGAAAAAATAAAATACATATAAAAAATTAAAATATGAAAACCAATTCCAACTAAGGTAAGTAGAAAAATTAAATAAGGAAAATAATCAATTACTTAACAATGGTGCCAAACGTGGCACTGCCACCTAGGCATCTTTGTTTAGGTGGTACTTTAAGATTTTTAATATAAAGATGTACCAAATCAGTTGCATGCACCATTTAAAGTAGGAAGTTTATAAAACCAACGATTGTTTTATAACTAAGGAACCATTAGGCCATTTTGACTGCCATCCGATCTCTGTTTTGAAATTTGGGACCAGATCTGAAATTAACACGATGATAGGTAGCTCCAACAATTTTGAAAATTTTCCGGCGATACCGTAGAGAACCATGGCGGTTGATCAAAATTTTGGCAATCATTTTGGCTTAAAAGTTTCAAATTAAAACTAAATAAATGCACTCCGATCCCCTTCTTTCTTTCACCAAAAATTTCGAGGCATAGCTTTTATTTTAAAATAATTCTGCACGCACATTTTCAATTGATATTTTTCACTGAATTGATATTTTTCACTGACACAGTCTATTTGGTATATTTTTGTTAGATGATGAAGATTTATATCAAGTGATAAACATAAGAATATCTCTTCATCACTTAATAAAAAGGTGATATATTAGAATATGAATAAAGACTGTCAATTTAAATTATATGTGCAATTGGTCCTCTTAATATCTATATATATATATATATATATATATATATATATATATATAAAATGAGATCATTTTCCTCCAAAAGTTTTATTTTTATGAATTAAAAAAATAAAATTTAATTGTAAAATCACACTTCGGATAATCACAAATTTGTAACTCAATCTTTCCTTCCTCTTCTAGAATTCGAACTCTTATATATCTCCCATATAATATAAGGTCATTTTTCCACTAAAAGTTTCATTTTCTGAATTTAAAAATAAAATTTAATTGTAAAATCACACTTGGATAATCACAAATCTGTAACTCAATCTTCCCTTCCTCTTCTAAAATTCAAACTCTTATATATCTCTCCGAACTCTTATATATTTCCCTGCAAACGCACGGGAGAAAATACTAATTTTATTAACAAACAATTTAATTTAGAATAGAATTAATTAATAATTTATAACCGCATGTCAGCAAATTAGTAATTAGTGCATAAGACCAGAGCTGCAATGAATGTATTAATTACACGCACGTTTGCATTATTAAGGTAGTTCGTGCATTTCGCGCAAGACACACATACCTATTGTATCGATCTCCTATCCATTGTGGGTAGGTTATGTTGCCCACAGTTGGGGGGCGGGGGAAATCATAGGGATCAGGTGAGGCCCCCCATTATCAAGGGACTGTTATGTATTATTCATCTGACTTAACGTAGATACAAAAAATAAAGAATACAAAAAATAAAACTTTTTGATCCATGACGTGGCACCACGAAATGGCGCCACGTCAGCGTCGGTTTCTTCTTATGTTGCCCACTATGGGCAACTGAACATTTCCGCATACCTATTCTAGCTCATCACTTTATAAAACTGAGAACACATTCATTGTAATCAGGCGGGCTTGCTCAATCACTATCAATACATATACATGATCAATTAATTAATTAACAACTAAGATTTAACACATGCCCGATATTATTTGTAATTAACAATTACGTGAATAAAGTCAAAATATGGTAATATAGAAGTTAAAGTTTTTGAGTTAGTCTATACATTTGGGAATAATATGGTCACATTATAATTGGACAAATGAGAAAAATCAATGTTACGGGACTCATCCGATCTACCTCCATGAATTTTAAATATAGAGTCATACCTCCATCCAGGCGAGTGCTTGATACATTATAGCTCTAAGAAAACATTTGATTCTTAATGAGTCATGCAAAATAGATTTTCAACCATTCAACCACAAATTTATAAGACCAAAATATCTCATTCCAAAACACCGAAACGAAATCATTTATTAAAGGATTTCAGAGTTCTGGAGTTTGACGAGGTAACTGGAGTTCTAATTTGAGAAGAATGAATTTTGTCCTCGGTGAATTCGCATGGAGAAAAAAAGATATCAAAAGTTGGGGAAAAGTGCGGGATCATGGTTGAATAATTATTTGGGTGTTATTAGATGTGGGAGAGTCTACTAAATTTTATTAGTTGTGTTGTGATCAATATTGTACCTATCTTTTCTGAAAAATATCAATCGAATGCTACAGAAGTACAAGTATGGATGGAAAATTTTATTTTGCATGAGAAAAATTGACAATCACACAACCTAGTACATTATTTCATTTACATAAGTATAGCATAATTTTACGTAGACATTGTTCATTGGCTTTGTTAAGTAGCATGTTAATGTGTCAATTATTGCTTGAGTGATGAAGAGGTTGATATGTGCTATATTATTCAAAAATGACAAATTTAAATGTATCCCAAAAATTTCTTTCAGAAAAATATAATTGCATGAAAAGTATAATTTAATGCTGTTTTTGACATAAAAAGATCATTAAGCTCAATTATATATTTTAGTTCTCCAAATTAATCAATCCCAACCAACCTTCTTTTAATGGAAAGTGCTTTGATTTACTAAATAATTGAACTTTTCCTTGAAGTGTGCATGATGAAATTAATGTGGGCATTGTACTTTCTTTGCATGTATGACCAATTAGAAATGGAATAAATGCCAAGGTCAACGTAAGTAGAAATAGCTTGCAAAAGAAATGCATCATGAAAAGTCATTTTGTGACCCAAAATAAGTAGGAGTAAAAAAAATAGTACTGTCCAATTGCTTGATAAACAATAGGGATGAATTAATGCCAATCTCCATTTTTGCTGTAGACAAATAGATTGAAACAATGGAAGAAAAGAGAATGAAATAGTGAAAGATGACATAATAAGTTGACTTGCACTGCATGTTTGCTATAGTATGTGTACCATTGTGAAATATCTTATCGATTATATATCAATTATATTGCCAATATATTCTTTGTGTTTATAGCATTTTCAAGAGAGATGTTCGTTTTCTCCATGAATTATATATTTACGAAAAGATTCAATGAAACTTTTTATTTTATCTATTGGATGGGTGAGTTTTGTGAAATGTACTTGAGGTAAACTCATCTACGTACACACTTAAGCTCAATTTAAACAAATGAAATACTAACTGTAAAAAAATCCAAAAAAAGACAATTTAATTAAAGAGAGAAATATATTCAATTGAGACTTTCAGAAACTGTTTGAAATTTTAATTATTAGTATTTTTTGGAAACCGATTTTAGAAATTCTTTTAAAGATCGATTTTTACTTACTAATTTTTCCCCTCTTTTTGCTGTCAAAGTTTCATACTAAATAAGAATAGTTTGTTAAAAAAATAATAATAATCTATGTGACTTTATCACTTTCCTTTCTTTCAATTTATAATGACAAAGCTCAATTTTATATTGGTAGCTTGTTTAATTTAATAATTTGATACATCTGTAGGCATTCTGATAATGTTTCGATATATATATATATATATATATATGTTATAAATTATATTTTATTGGTGTAATTTTCTACTTCGAGAGCTTGATCAATGTTTTCGTGTCTAACTACATAATTGCTTAGTTATGAATAAATAAATGATTTAATAAAAATGGCATCCTATTTCTTATACAAATTTTCTTTTCTTTCTTTCTTTTTTTTTTTTTTGGAAAAAAAGCCCGACTATGTCAAATGAATTTTATGAAAGTAAATAAAGATCGCTCGAACCTATTAAAAACACCTATAGATTCTGTAGAAATTTATGGAAACCGATAAAATTTTATAAATCATTCACTTTAAATTAAATGTTTATAAAAAAATCTGTAAATCCAAATTCGAATTGAGTAGACTCTCCCAAACGGGAAAAATATAGTTTTCAACTAGCTAGGCAAATGAATTGAGATGAGTAGATGACAAACTTCCATATTTAATGCAAATCTATGCTCATTTCTCCAAAGATGCACCATCAAGTTTCTCCAACTACTTTTAACCTATAATTTCTAATTTCAAGTTTCTCTCCAGAGATATGATAAATTCTAGCATTTGTTTTTACATGTATTAATTAATAGCGAGGGCATATATATGCACACAATGAGTATTATGAAATTCTCACTGCAAAATTTACACAGGGGCTTAATTTCTTCCTTTCGTTCTCTATTTTCACTTTTTACACAAAAACGTACGGTATGAGTTTGAGCCTTTAGTACGTAAAATCCCATTAACACCCAATTAATTAGTTCTAAATTCTATAAAAACAATCGAAACGTGGGATCGATATGACCGATGAGAATTATGTCAATCTCCATTTTTTTTTTTTTGCAGACAAAAGAAAAGGCAACCAAAGAGGAAAAGATGACATAAATGAATAACGTATGTAGTGACTGTCACAAGTCATTAACTAGCAATTATACTGCCATGAACAATAGCAAACAAAATCTGAAATAAGTACACCATAAAATTAATAATAATTAAATTAAATGTTTAAATTGAACCACAACCAATAGATCATGCTCAATTTTACATTCTTCTAAATTTCGTGGATAGAAAACCAGTTTTATGTATTATTAGCACACAGACAAAAACATCTTAAAACATTAATTTATTAAGGATATGTTGTATAAAAATTAGAATTAATTAAAATTAATTTTAATAATGAGTGGTGATAGTAGTGATATAGACCATCATATGTGTGGATAATAATGAGTAATGGTACAAAATATTTGGTTACTATTGTTGTTTGACTTTAACTTGCTAGTAGTAGCAGTTCATTTTTAGCTAGGTAGAAAAAATTAAATATGAACACATACTTAATAGTAACCTTCTGATCTTTTCTTTCCTTATATCCCTTCAAGCTTACTAATTGTTTAGAATGTTAGGCTCTCTTATCTTGTTTGAAGGTCATGTATTAAGCCCCCTACTTCTTTGTAATAATTTTTGTGTCAATAATATCCATATCCCAAACTTGAAATTTCAAGTCAGGATAGTTCGCAAAAAAAAAAAAAAAAAAAGCTAACATTTATTGGATTCAATACTTCATGAATACAAAAAAGAAAAAAAAAATTCCTACTTGCCTCAGCTTGATTAGAAAGAATTCAAATTTGGTGTCTCAGTGTCTTGAATGTTGTCTTATTGATTGTCTTATCCAATAAGAACATATAATATCTTTGACTCCGTATATTTAGTTGTGCATGTCATTTATTTTCGTTTAATAAAATAATAAATGAGATATAAATTGAGACAATAAATTTGAAGCCGTGATTTTCAGGGGGAAAAGAAAGATTAAAAAAAGAACCACGGCTTCCGAAAAGCCAAGGTCCTTTTTCTTCCGTTTTCCAAATTTTATTTACTATAAAGGTTTCCAATTCTTAGCTTATTAAGATAATCTACTTTTTCTTTCTTGTCAACAAATAACGGACGGAAAAATATAAAACATACTAAAAATCAACATAAAATTTACCCTATCGGTTACACCTTTCAAGTTTCAACACTTTCAAACATCACGTGTAGTACACAGCTAATAAATTAAAATCTAACAAGTGATAATATTTAGTATGATTGGTATTAATTAAGCATGATTTTTCATTAATGGTGATTGGGCATTTTAAATGAATAAGTTTAACACACATTAATGATTTCAAATTTCATTTCTTTTATAATTTTCAGCAAAAATGATAAATGTAGGTATAGGGTTAGGTAATGGTTTAGGTAAAATAATTTTTTGGACAAAATTACCGCCGTCCTCCCTGAATGTGGGGTGGGGGAGCGGGGGTAATTTTGTCCAAAAAATCACTTTACCTAAACTATTACCTAACCCTATACCTACCCCTATCATTATTGAATTTTCAGTCATTCATACCCTTGATGCAACAATTTTCTCACAAATTTTAAGCAATTTTTCTTCCCTTCTCAATTATACATTCAAAAATGTTTTCTCTTACGATATTATGTGATATACATTATTAACAATCATAGTAGGTATTTAGTTGATTTGGACTAATATTCCAACCCACTACGTATTTCTCACAAATCTATTTTATTTCGTACATCTTCTAACATCAACATGCCACAAAACTGTCACGTCCATTATTTTTGTAAACCAGTCTAGAAAAATCATCTCTGTAATTGGTTTCTTTTTATTTATCAAGAGCCCTCCTCTTCGGTAGAAAACAGCAAGTCAGAAACCCATTTTGTTGCATAAAGGGTTGTCCCTTTCATCATCTCTGATAAGATGCTAATATAAGGCACAGCAACTTCTTCTTTCAGTGTGCTTTTGCTTCTCTTCCACGAGAATCTGCCTTCTACCCTGCAATTCTATATATAAGGGTATGGGCCTCTGTGCATGATCACTTCCTACTTTCACTTTACATTCAATTTGCTTTCCCTTTTAGTTTAAAATTTTTACAGGCGATTTTTGTTGTGGGTTTTTCCTGTTTCAAATTAATATTCATTTTTTAAAATATTAAATATTTAGGAGTTTTTGTCATTGCATTTCAATTTTCAGTTTTGAATTTTCGATTCCTTTTCAATTTTTAGGTTTTGTATTTTGTTTCGAGATTGTAGAAAACATATATATTTGGTTTGTCATTTTGAAAATCTCTGTCTCAAAATAGAAAATTGAACACACTTTGCTTTGAGAATTTGATAAAAATTAACCACTAGGGTTAGCATGGTGACCAGAACCATTCCTGACTAGCATGAGGTCACAAGTTCGAACAATGTAAATATTAAATAAATAAAGTATGTATACACCCTTATGTGGTGGTTTGGTTTATCCACCTTTATGTGTGGTTTGTTGTGTTTTCTTTGTTTCAGTTCTTCTTTCGTTGTCACTTGGTAGTTATGGAACCCTGAGATGTGCTCCTAGAATTGTTCTCCGTGAGCCCCAACACTTCATATCAAAATTGGAATAGATTTGTCATCGTGCTTCAAATGCTTTAATGATATATTCTAATGTAATATGTTTAGTTTGTAATGTGTACCATTCAAAAGAGAAAAAGAATTTCATAAAAATTATTTTATCACATTTTATTATTAAATGGTTTTGCTTAGTGACAAAATTGGAATTTACTTAATGCTAACATATTACTATTAACTAGTATACTCTTTCCTTTTTTCTTTTTTTCTTTTTTGGCAATGGAATGTAACTGTGGAGATACTTTTTCCAATAAAATAAAGAAGATTGAAGAGTTTTTTTTGGTTCATCAAGGAATAATAATGAACTTTTAAGTTTAAAAAAGACACCATTTCACTTTTTTCTTTTCGTAGAAAAACTTCTCTTACAATTGGTGATTAATATGTATATTTAAAATTTGATGAATATTGATATCTTTTTTGCATTTCAAAAAGGAAATCCATGCCAATAAAAAATAAAATGATTTAAAAAATTTTCATGCTGTGGAGAGGCAAAATCAAAGATTTAATTGTATTCTTTTTTTTTTCAACATTTTGGATTTTTCATTGAATGTGCCCTTCATAAAATTTTTATTTGTTTTAAAAAATCCGCTCTTAAAATAAAAATATGGAATTGAACATTCTAAAAAAATTGAAAATTGAAAAAGTAAACAGAACATACTCTTAATATTTTATACTTATATTATACTCGATCTTATTATTGTATCCATGGATAATTAATTAATGAGTGAAAGTGAAATCAGGAAAAAGCTAGCAGGTGGGTGGTCTATAAGAAGGGTGGTTCCCTGTAGAGCTTTTCACTGAAAAGATAGCAAACAAAATTTAAGGTTGTCTTTCTCTTTCTCTTAGGTTACTGAGCTAGCTTCAAATACGTACATGGCTTCATCAAACAGGCATTGGCCTAGCATGTTCAAATCCAAACCCCAATGGCAACATGAAAATATCCTATCATCTCCTTGCCACAGAACCCCATGCTCATCAGGTCAATTAAATTAATTTACTTCACTAAATTTCAAGTTTTTTACTATTTATTTTGGATTGATTTTTTTTTTTTTTAATCCCTCTTTCTTGAAATTTACAGTGGCTGGATGTGAAGAGAGAACTCCAGAGACGAAACCTCGGTGGAACCCTCGACCGGAGCAAATCCGAATACTGGAAGCTATTTTCAACTCAGGAATGGTGAATCCTCCCAGAGATGAGATAAGAAAAATTAGGGCTCACTTGCAACAGTATGGACAAGTTGGAGATGCCAATGTTTTTTATTGGTTTCAAAACAGAAAATCAAGAAGCAAACAGAAGAACAAACAACTCCATAAGTCACACCCTCACCACTCCGCAGCTGCCACCACCATGACCGCCCCCACAGCTTCGATTATTAATCCACCGCCATTGGATAAATCGAAAGAAAAGGTGATCTTCTCAGTTGGATCAACCACTTTGATCGATGTGTCAAATGCTCCAACTGGTTCAGCCAACCATTTGTTTTTCCAAACCCCAAACGAGTTCTTGGCGGAACCCTACTTTTTTCCGGTGGCCACCGAAGGCTTGTCGACTGCTGCATTTACACAGGGGTTTTACTTTCCAGATCAAGCCACGGTTGGCTCCAATCTCCTGCTCAGTGAACTAATGTTGATGAAACATGAGCCGTCCAAAAAGGCCAAGATGGATGATCACCATGAAAAGATGAAACTGCAGGAACAACTGAGTTACGGTGTGACTACAGCACCGGATTCTACTCACTCCATTAATGTTGTTAATCCTCCTCCTCTCTGTGTTCCATCTCCACTGAATCACATTCAAGGTATTTAATTTCCTTTTCCATTTTCCTTTTCTCTTTTGAATAAGATAATAAAAAATTAGGGTTATGTTTTCCATGTCACTAACTTTGATGCCATCAGTTACAAATGTTCTTGATCAGTAACAAGCATTAGTTTTACCATTTCAAACGGATCTTCGTGCAAATCTTAGTCATATTCGTTTAGTACTGTGTATCAAATATACTGGTGAGTGTAATTCTTTTGTATTTAGAAACAAATGGTGTAATAATATTTGTTGACTATGTGTAATTCTACCGTATTTGGAAACATACTAGCCTAGATGTCCACAAATTGGGATCTATGTCCCTTTGAACCTCTGCATAACTTGACTTCTACATTGTTTTCTACCGTGACAAACCCTACACAATACATATGCAATACGTTTTAAGTTTCACATTTAGTGCATGTCCAAGAAAGACATGTAGATGGGGAGGGGATAATGATCTGATGTGTGATGGTGCAGGTGGTGTAGATGAATCAGGAGGTCCCACAAAATCAACGGTGTTCATCAATGATGTGTGCTTTGAGGTACAAATGGGAGAAATGTTCAATGTGAGGGAAGCATTTGGAGATGACGCAATGCTGATACACTCATCTGGTCAACCTGTTTTGACCAACGAATGGGGGGTTACGATTGAGCCACTTCAGCATGGGGCTTTTTACTACTTGGTTAGAGCTTTGACTCCATCACTGGCAGATGAAAGAACTATTGAATTGGTGCGTATTTAATAGTCACACCCTTCTACTTTACTAGAGTTTGCAAATTAGCTCGACTCCTTATTTTTGGACAGTACTATTGAAAATAATTGTTAAATGATATACATTAAAAATGGTCTATCAAGTTGGGTTTTTAAATCAAGTGGTTCAACAATTTCAGAACCCATAAAAAAAAAAAAAAAAAAAAGGGCAAGCCCAAGTTTGTTGTAACAGCAATAAATCAGGACCAATGGTGCATTTTTCTTTTACTTTTACGGTACATAAAATAGTTCTGGTACTCAATGAACGTATCAGTATTGTATACTAAACATGTACATACTAATCGATTTGAGTATTTCTTTGTGCTTCATGCAGATTTAGAAGAAGTGTATGAGTTGACAGTGGAGCTAGCAATCCAGTTTTTGCTTCTTCTCATTTCATCTCTATTCTAAATATAGATTCTAGTTGGTAGTGTTATTCTCTTTTATCGGATTATATGATACTATCTATGGAGGATGTGGACTGTAACAGTCTGTTTATGGACTCTATTTAACATCAAATGTTATATATATCAAGCTATGTTTGTACTTTGAATCTTTGATTTTTGTATCATATCATTCGAGCTATTTTACTATCTCTATTTTTTGCTTCTCATAATACGTGAGATTCGATGAATAAGTCTTATGTTTCCAAATTTAATTAGTATTAATTAGTACTTACAAGTTAGATAGTACATAGAGAATTGTCTTCACAACTTTATATTTCATTTAAGTTGAATTTCTTGTGACAATTCATATTTTATTGATATGACACTAACCCCATCCATTTTGAAGTATGCGCTATGGGTTATGGGCCTATGCACACTCAATTGATGTCGCTCTCCAGCCCAATTGATATTTCGACTGACGTGTCACATAATTTCAAAATGTGTCATAGTGTACACCCTAAAATACACCAAATAAATTTTTGTTACTACTATGTGTCATGTTCAATTTCAAATTCATAGATGCAATACATTTGTTGCAAACCTTATCATTTGGTGTGCTACCTAATGCTTCATGGATATTATACATTAACGGTGTGTTAATATTTTTATCCTCTGTCACGTCAGGAGGTGACACTTAAAGAGTGCATTGTTGGTGACTGGACTTTGAAATATTTAAAAAAATAAACATTTATATGTAAATTTTGAAACTTTATCTAACTTTAAATAAACATGTACTTTGCCTTGCAACATTTTCTCGTCCCACTCGTCCCAGCTAGATAATTTTGTGGTCTCACCTAATCACTGTTATTGTTTATCCTATTTGACAACATATCTATATTGATGTCAACACATTGTGGCCATTAGCATTTTTTAATGTACTTTAGATTCATATCTCAGATTATTTGGCAGCTAGTGACAAGGTTTAGAAGATTCGATTATATGATGGCTAGTGGAAAGAGAAGTTCGCTTTTCGAGTATTTAAGTCTCGAAATAATTCATTTCTTGCAACGAGAGAGAGAGGAGTTGGATTTTCTTTGAAATAGCAGAGAAAAAGAGTAATTTCCAACACTAAGAATGAAGAAGAAAAAAAGAACAACGGGAAGAATCGTCTGAAGTATTAAATGTACGATGGTAATTATTCCGCCAAAGGCAATACACGCCCACAAGCAAATATGATATTGTTGAAGATAATATTAAATGATATATATGTGTGTGTGAGAGAGAGATAAGAAACTGAACATTTTATTGATCAATTAATTTAAACCAATCTATTAATTTAACCTTTCAAATCAAGTGATTCAATAACCATTACCCACCATTTCCATCATGAATATTGAACAATTAGCTATAGAATCACATAGTTCTATGTGCCAAAAGACCAAACTTTTGGTAAATTAACCAAAATATTCAAAAAATTACGTCTACGACTGATTGTACACATCAAAATCAGCTGGTTGATACAGCCAATGAAACAAGTTGCTTATCCTTCGTTCTTTCTCATGGGTTCTGCACTTCACTCCAATGCAGAAGCTGCAACTATAATCTTCTTCGACAACTCAACCAGTGGCATCTTCATTTTGGCATGCATTGTTGACGAACAAGATTTTCATTCAAAACTGTTACCTACCTTGGCTTAATTTCTTTTCTGCTGTCCATCAATTTTTTACAGAAACATTGATGGGATGAACGAAAGCAAAATGGGAATCGGGATTCACTGACATCAATAGTTCCAGTACAATCACCTCACTCGGAGTTGGATGGCTAATCTTGAGACCCGGTTCTAGTAAGCCTGCATAGAAGTTTCCTTTAAGTAAACAACATAGCACATTGTGCAATACAGCTGGTAGTTGAAAAGATCATCCACCTGGAGAAAGAGTTTTTCCACCATAAAGCTCTTTGGCTAGCGGGTTTGCTGCCCAATGATTAACAGCAACACGACTAGTAGGTTGAAATCCTATGATCCTTCCATCAGACGACAACACTACCTACTTGGTGGAGAGAAAAGCAGGTAAGAAAATATTCATAATGATGCAATGGAGAAAGTAAAAAAATAAAAATAAAAAAGTAATTGTTTCACCTCAACCAGGAGAAGATATAGACCACCAACTTGTACCCCAACAAAACCAACCCCCCCCCCCTCAAAATAAAAGAAAATAAAGAAAAAACTATTGAGTATGTTCCAGTAAAATTTTATTTACTTAGAAGTCAACTTTTTAGATAAACCAGTTATGATGGCTGTAAGACGTGTGAATAATAATTAGTGAATTTAAGTGGATAATAATATTTATAAATAGTGATTTGAGATGTGTGATTATTATTGAAGTTCGAATTTCATAGAGGAGTACAAGTTGATTTTTTAGGAAAAGAAATTGAAATGGAAACATGATAAGCCTGGTAGTGAATAACTAGGTCACTCATTAACTTGTACAGGAGCCAAAAAAAAAAAATCAAGTTATTTGCTAAGCATCTTAAATCCCTTAATGGAGAAGGATCAACTTGCAAAGTATGTAATACACCAAAAAACTCTAATAGCTCTTATTTCTATATTTGACCCATTTATTTACATGCTGATATGAGCACGTGTCTGCATTCTACAGCAAACTATCTTCCAGAATCAACAATTTTATTTCACATCACTGAAGTAACTTGACCAAAAATTTAAGAAAGGAATGAAACAGAACACACAACAGTTTTAGCGATACTACCTGATAACTAGCAATATCTTGTAACGATGCCTTTGCTTCTTCATCAGCTGCTTCTGTCAATAGAGCAGGTAGAACAGTTGAGTCCTTATCGTCCACCATCTTCCTCAGATACACTGGCAGTTCTCGAGTCCATGCACATGGACTAGAGTCTGTCATTATTTCACCAGGCCAACCAAAAGACTCCTTGATTCTTCTAATTATTGAGACACAGTGAGCTTCCAACTAGTAATAAAAGGAAAACATCAGAAATGTTTTATAAAGGACAGGTGCAATCCCACTAACGCCATTGGTCTATGGAATTCTTAGCTCACATGCACATCTTATACACCCAAGCACTGAACTATAATGTAGAAGAGAAAAAAGAAGTCAACAAGAGAAATAATACGACGTCTGAAATAATCAGACAACATAATACTACTGTTGTAGCCTGTATACCTCGCAAGAGTCCATAGACTGATGCTGAACAATGATAATGTGAGACAACCAGGGTGCACGATTTTCCTGACTAAGTCTCTTCCCACTAGGCAGACAAAGTTTATTGAGAATACCGATGGAAGCAAGGAAAACCCCACTAACAAGAGCAATGGAGAACATCTTCAACAGAGAACTTCCCTGTAAAAAGAGTAGCAATCCACATGATACACTAGAAAATATTGTGAAAGATGATAACCATTAACATGGCAAATGGATTTAAGATTATGAAAAGCAGAATGCAAAAAGATACCTTATTGCGGGACAGTGCAGAAGACTTTGCAATTGCACGACATGACAAATTCTTATCAGGCAGTGTATACACATCTTCATAGTACATATCGAGTATGTCAGCCAAACCAACCTACATATGAAAGGAAAGAAAATGTAAAGCTAAGATCTTCATTACAAATTAAAATTAGCATTATGGAGAAGCGGTGAGCTGGGGTGGGGAAATATTAGAAGGTGAAAATACCATTTGGGAGTGGGTAAGAATGACTTCACAGATTCCTGTATCAGATTTGCTCCACCCTTTCAATTCTACGTCCCTAAATTTACCTAAATCAATTTCCAGCCTGTATGAAGGTACATATTCACTTATCCAAGCACGAAACTCAGGACCACCCATCTTCTCTAGTTTAGAGAATGCTGGTGATGCAAAAAGACTGTTCTCTGATTTCATGTCCTTAAATTTTACTCTTTCTTCACTGAACTTTTCTAGCAGAACCTTGGCAGCTGCCACCATCTCATGCTCGAGTAAGTAGTGCAGAACTACAGTTGAATCTTGTGACACAATCTGTTTAGGTTTGCTAAGCCAATGGAGAAACTTATTTGATGCTCTGCTTGTTGAGAAGTTTCTCTCAGTGCTTTCAACAGAAGCAAGGCAAATAACTTCTGCAATCGCAGAAATGAGTTCTTCATTCACTGAGGTAAGGGTAAAAGATGCAGGTACCTGCCCACAGGAAAGGAATCAGAGAACTCAACTACCTGCAGAACAAACACATTAAATATGATATATTACAACAAAGTAATACAGCCACAAGGAAATACTAATGAAACTGGTTAGGTGAAGACCGGAAGAGAGGATATCTCACCTCCCTTGGATTTTCAAGGTTGTTCATGTTTCTTACTGTTCCAGGTGTAAAAACTGCCAGTTCAAGATTCCAAAGTTGTTCTATCACAACTTGTCTAAAGGTGATAGCAAGTATATTCTTTGACATGGTGCTGGAGAACATATCTTTGGTCAGAGAGCGCTTGAGTTTAATAGCCTTCTCTTTAACTTTCCTTGCTGGTAAAAACTGATGAAATAACAAATGTCAGAAAGATGATTTTAAAAGACTGAATAATAAATAATTGCTGGTGATAAATGATATGTACAAATATTGCAACTGATCAATAATAATATAAAACTCACGTGATTTACTGAATAGATAATATTCATATCAAACATAACAAAGAAAAAGTGAAGCGAAACCTCAAAAGAGACATGGTAAATTCTTCTCCAACGTTCAACACACACTTATGATTTAACAATCTGAATCTAGGATATTTGGAAAGGATAGGCAGCAGTCGACCAAGAAGGATAATGAGAAGCAGATATGCATTAACAGAAACAATTGCATTTTTGCAAGAACAACGTCATTCATAGTTTTTCCATGTCCAAAAGTTCAATGAAAACAATCTTGAAAAGAAGATAATCAGAATATATCACTTTTAAGACTAACTAGGAAGACTCAGGAAATTGACACAAGAACAGACAGATTCAGGTATTCAAAATTTCCAAATTGGATTAAAACGATGATAACTTTTTAACTTTCAAATGAAGCAGTCCTAAAGTAAGCAGAGCAGAACATGGTACAGTAGGGTGCGTGGTGAAGTCAATCAAACCATTATCCAACCACCAAAGAGTACAAAGATATAGCTGTCTAATTTGTTGAAGCTATTTCTTAGCAATTCAATCAGTCTCATTGACTAGGCCAATCTGTTAAATTAGATAAGTCCTGTAAAGGAATTCAAAGACAAAAAGGAAAAAGCAAAGGCGCCAACAAAAATTTCACTTGTTCAATTACTAGCAACATGCTGAATTAACGACAAAGGGACAAGTATTAATTCTCCTGAAAATTCATGAACACGAACCAGTCTAGTAGAAACAATACTGTGCTCATCGCTATGCCCAGGAAACACAGTCTCGACAACCATAGCAGGTTGGCCAGAAGAGATATGCTCATCGGCGGCTGTTCCACCGTCAGCTCCAGCTGCAGTGAGCGCCTGCTGGAAGTCGACGGAGCCGACAAGTGTGAGCCGAGTCAAGTCATTCTCATAGGTCCTGACGGCGGGGAGCGACTTCTCGTTGGCATCGGCGTCGGCTACCGATTCGAGAATTGCTTGTTCAGATGAAAATTGGGAGAATTGGCGTTGAGAGGAGAAACGAGCGGAGAAGGAGAGTATAGAGTTGGAATATTTGCAGGGTTTGAAGGGTATAATGGGGAGAAACGGAATTGAGGTTTTGAAGGGACGAGAGTGGAGGGAAAAGTGTGCTGGTGTGGAAAATGCCATCGAATGTGCAGGGCGAAAGTAGAAGCTCGGCTAGGTTTTAATTTTGATTTTCAACGACGCAGGATTCGCATTCAGGCAGAGATTATTTCTCGCTATTTCTTCACCTCCCCTTTTACCGGCCGGGGAGGGAGGGGGGTGTTTTCTCTACATGGAAAATAAATTCTGGTACTACCTATGCATCAAATTTTTTAAGAAAACCATTAAAATTAGGACTTTAAACGCTTATATATGAAAAACAATTTTCAGATAAAATATTCTAATCCAAACAATAAAGTTGAATTTTTTTTTTTCATAATGTGACAATTTTCAAGAAAAATAAAGGTCATTAAACACCACTCTTGGCCATCTCCCCATATAAGAAGGCCTTAATCTCCCAATTATTAATATGGACTAGTAAAACCTCTTAATGTGAGGATACTTTATTATTTCAAAACTAATAATTAATTACCACGCCAATATGTGAGAAGAATAACATCTACCCTGCATGGATGATCATTATTCTAACCCATTAATCAGCTTAACAAAGAAAACGTAACTTGTACTTGTTCGCCCCCGGCCGATGGTCATAGGCGTACACTTCACTTTTAGCCTTCGTGAGCCAGAATAGGCAACTCAGCAATCGAGGTACACTCCACTTTTAGCCTTCATGTTGAGCCAGAATAGGCAACTCAGCAATTGAGCTACAATGGTAATGAGAAACGAGTTCAAACACGATATCCTCAACCATCCTATTGATTGTCTCCATCAACCAAAATGTCGCACATACACATTCGTATAATACAAAGTATCGATGTAAAATATTTTGATTCCATGGAACAGCTAAGAGTATAGCCAAGGAAACACATCTGAACTCAAAATGACTTCAAATGTGTTGTCCTAAAAACAAGCATCTGCAATAACTGAAATGACCACCTCTGGAACAAAACACCACAGAGCTTCCACAGACACAATTCCAATGCAGAAACTGAAACCAGAGTCAAATCAAGATATGCATTTCATATGATCAGTAATGGCGTACACGTTCAGCAAATATTGTCAGCCTTCAAGTACATAAACTTATAACTGAAGTGCGTTAACATGTAGCCCATCTTAGGCATTTCTTGCCTTCTACTAACAGTTAAAAAAACATGGTTCAAAAATATAAAAAGTCAGTTATGGACTGTACTTCATATGCCAGAAAACTATTTATACCCAAGAACCCGAGATCTCAAGACGAGAACTTCGGGGGAGAGCCTTGAAAACTCCACTGCTTGCATAATAGCCGAGTGGATTGAGTGAATGATTTACTGATGTACACTACAATGGCAAAACCATCTCTTATTGCAGAGGCATCAGATACTTCTCAATCACGTCAAATAGTAGCCATTCAAATTGTCGACAAGATAGTAATCGAACCCTTCATCAGTAGGCTCTATTGGATTACTAGCAGAATAAATGGTACCAGTTCCATCCTTGGTGTTCGTGTTCACCTTCCCACGTCCCTTAACAGGGCGCTTGCTGTCGGGGGGAAACTCAGCAGTGAGTCTTCCCATTTGCTTTTGCAGATCAGCAACCGAATCATTACTTGATTTCCCTTTAGGGCTCTTTTTGGAATCAACACGTTTGACTTCCAATCTGTATAAAGCACATGCATCATATTTGTTGATTTCATATTCATAAAGATGCCACTCGTAATTTTCCATTGGTTGTGGGTCCATGTAGTAGGATCTTTTCAGACCTCCAAATTCATTCATCACTTGTTTCCTCGACTCATGCCAACCACGTCCATTATAATCAGGCAATGATCGTTGTTTTCTATTGCCACTCTCAAATGCTCTACGAGGCTTGTCAAAGAACAGCCATTCTCTGATTGTTTCACCTTCCATAATCACGAGATCAAATAGCTCTGACCGCCCAAAAAAAAAAAAAAAAATTATAAAATAAAAGAAATAAAATAAAAATCAGTCAATTACAAAGGAAATTTGCTATATTCTTCTAAGCATAATCTGTTGCAATGCCCACATATGGTCATGTTAAAATACTCACACGTTGATGTGACAATTTGCAAGCGATCCAATTTGCAAGTGATCCACATCAACACGTAGGCCACACTTTAGACCACTTGCAGATTGCTGCAACAGCACATTGGCATTTTAACATGCCCATATGTGGGCATTGGAATAAGAGTGTTTCTAAATAACGAGGTTACTAACCAGGTGCATTCCAAGGGGATTTGGCAGTAGCAGCACCTTCACATTCTGGAACACCAACATCTTTTCCTTGTGATTTTGCACTAAGAGCAGAAAAAAGTAAGTTATCCTTTAAGCCAATTCCTCCAGGTCGTACAACTGGAGGCATGCCTGGGTAGCCTTCTGTAGGTGCAAGACCAGAGTGATAACTACTGCAGTAGTCATTGGACTTTTGACACCAGTCTGACCCTTGTGCAGGTCTGGGACAGTCCCAAAGCGCACATTTTGGACCTAAGAAAGCAGACGGTGGAGGGCAGATATTTTGTGAGTAACCAGAAAGCTGAGGCAAACTGTCCTCCCCAACAAAACATGTGCCATCAAATCCGGATAAGTACGGCTGCTCGAAGTCTTGAGGAAACTCAAATGAATTATAGTCCAGTTGGGTTGCAGGGCCCATTACATTCATTCCAACATTGTTAACTCCTGTACCCGAGCTTTTGCAATGGTCAACCATTTGGATGTTTTGTTCTTGAGGTCCCTTGGGCATGTTGAAAAACTGCACGGAGCAGAAAAATAATGAACACCAGCCACTAGAAACATTTCAAGGTTCAAAACATTGAAGACAACACAGATATTCTCTTAATTAACTATTACGCACAGATGAGGGTAATAAAGTAAAACTATTAACCTGCTTTCAGTTTAACTTTTCTCTTTATGAAAATTAACTTCTACTCCCAAGTCAAAGGTAAACTTCCGTGTAAACCAAAATCAAGACTCATTAAAATCCACACATATCTTGTGTTCCCATCTACCACACAACCTGAGAAAAAAGTATTTTGCAAAATAAAAGTTTACATAAACACGGCCTTACACTTCACAATACAGAGAGATCAACTGGGAAGCATGTAGAAAGAGAGGAGTTGCGTATGTAATGGTGGTCACGGGAAAAGGAATTCGAAAATGCAGAGCATAAACATGATTAAGAGGCTGCTGATTTCTCTAAAGACCAACATAGCAAACAGAAGGGAAATCACCAGAAAGAAGAAATGTGAAAAAAATGAGAAGAAAAAACTAGCTTGGATTAGCCAAGAGTCCACCTATTTATCAGTAAAGTCGACAAGGAAATGGTTTACAAAACCAAAAGATGCGGGAAATAGGCAGCATGCTCCTTAAGGATTATCACCATCCCCCAAGCTCCTGTCCATTTCTTCCCACATATCTCAAACAACAAAAGCCTCTTTATCAATACCAATGTTAGAACATTTCTCCTCAAAGTAGTATATCTTCAGCAGTATATAAAAATCAAACCAATTTCTTTGGGGCTATACTACCCTCAACATCATTTCTGTTAAATGCATGAAATAGAATGATCCAGAGATCATATCAAATTCATTTACTAAACTACAAATTCTACTGCGAGATTCAGCAATCAAGATAAGTAGGTACTCCGGAATAAAATGATATAATGTGAAGCATTTTCAAGTTCAAATCCCAAACTAAGGCAGCAATACTTTAATATCATTTACTGAAGACTGTTGAGGGGGAAAGGAAATCGCTGCATAAGAGAACTCACTAAGAACTGGAGAACTCACTCAGAGCTGGACAACAATTAAAATAGCAGTAAGAACATTGATTAGGATCATTTGGGAAAACAAAAATTTAATTGATTTCTGCCAAAGAATCTAAATAAAAAAGCTGGAACTTCATAAAACTATATTGAAGAAGATTGTATGCAGCAAACCTCACCCAGAATCATTGCGGTGAAAAAATAAAAATACTTGATTCCTGCTGACATACTAAAAAATCAGAACAAATTGGGATATGAAGAGAAGCATTTCATGAGCTAGTTGTAGGGAAAAAAGGACCATCCGGTGCAGGGTGTTCAGTTTGATGAATCAAAATGCTGTGTCAAACAGGAACATGGCTAACAGCAGAAGAAAACTAGAAAACTACAGATGAACAATAATATGGCACAGTGAAAATTAATTACATGCATAAGACCAAGCCAGCTGACAGCGTGATAAAGTACCAGAAACTTGGCAGAATTCACATCACCGACAGATCATGTAAAACTATGCGGGTGTTAGAATGTGTGTTTTTATGTGTTTTTATGTGATTTGATGTGATATAGGAGAGAGAATGAATGGAATTGAATGGTGGAGATTTGTGTAGTACAGGTAGGTCCCATGAGATTTGTGTGCAAAAATGTGTAAAAATGTGTTAAAACTTGTAGGAGAACACGCGCTATAAAGGGACCATAAATTGTATAAATATAAAACAGAACAGTTGGAATGAAGTTTATTTCAGGAAGGCAGGCCACAGCTATACACTCCTGCGAGGACAAATTGCATTGAAGCATAAAGCATTTAAAACACTACTATTTTCAAATAATATACAACATTTCACCAAATGATACAGCAAAAAGAGGACAAGACAACCATAAAGAGAGAAAATGAAATATACAAGATAACATCACAGGAATTCCAGCATTCTCAAATTTATAATAATAAAGAAAGCTTTATGCTCAAGTCTGGGAGAAATGTATCACTGGTGAAATAATCAAAGTTAAACAAATAACCCCAAGCTAAAGAAAAAGAGAATACCACCTCCTGAGACATGGACCCATCCATGACTTTTTGCGCATCAGGCTCCGGCTTTGGTGGAGCTAATCCACTGGTTGCATCATCTTCTTCCTCACAAAGCTGCAGCAACCTACAAATCTCTGTTGAGAACGAGCCCAGACTCCCTCCCTGCATAATCATCATCCAACGCTACATTTCAGGATTCCAGTTCTTTTACTCGTGTCAGCGTATGTGTGCTCGTGTCCACGAAACATTCTAAAGTTTACACAATACTCCACAGTAAAACGCATTCATTCACTATATTGCAGAGAGTTAAAATGAACAAATGCGTATTCGTTATCAATGCGAATACTGTATTTAATTTTGAGATGAGAAGCGGACCGTAGATTATAGATGCACAAAAACTTGAAGATAACAGTACACAACACATACACATACAAACACTTACTTACAGGGCATTGGTATGGTAAGACAACTACAAGCTTGAGATAATTATCAGTAGATCAGTTCCCCAGATGTTAAGAAATAAATACATTAAATGACTCCAGGGTAACAGGAATTTCAAATGAGACTCCATACCTAACAAGCCTGATGGGTACACATTCACCTCAAAAGGCCATATATACAATAATATCTGTTGAACAATGGAGGTCCACATTCAGTTACCTGCTGCAATGATGAAGCCGGGGAGGGCTCATTCAGCTCAGCCTTCCATTCTCGAAGCATCTGATGAACCTGCTCTTCAAGCACAGCCACATCAATGGTGCGACTTTCCTTCCTGGCGGATTGAAGATTACTGAACATTCCCTGTAGATCATCCACACGATTCTTTGCTTTGTCCTTGAAAAGGCTATGTGATGCTGAATTGCATGCACCCTTCTTTGAACCCTTCCCCATCTAAGTAGTAGAAAGAAATCACCCTCAGATCACAGCAATCTCCTGCACGGGTAGATGAACTATCATTTTACAGTTAATATCGAAGAAATTAAACATGATTCCCCAGCCCTAGCCTACAAAAAGCAAACGGTAAATCTGACAGCCTTCAATAATTATTACAAAATAAAGAGGCTATAGATACAAAATCACAGTAATGTCAAAGCAAAATTGCAAGAAAACATAAAATGTCGGCACTCTTATATCAAACGACCCTTAAATTGCAGACCCAGACACTGAAACTAAAGTTACACCACTAAACTAGTCACTTCATCAAATAATCAACTGTAGGGTCGAGATCGCAAAAATACAAACTATAAGTTGGAAGAACACTTAAACACCGACGATTACCCAAAAAACATGTGTGGCATGATTAAAAACTTAAGACGGCGTCCGTCAAAGAAATCCGCATTAGAACGCCAATTCGGACGCAAATCAAAGTCGATTCTCCAAAAACCTAGGGTTTTCAAAACAAAATGAGATGAAAGAGCAGGGACAACAAAAGTACTTTACACTTTTAAAATCGGAGACTATTATCTGAATCATCGTATACTTTCTGACTAGAAATCAAGCAATAGAACGCTTACTTCGCAGCAAATCACAGTGGATTCTTCAAAAATCTAGGGTTTTCAAAAGCAATTCAGGAGAAAATAGCGAACAAATCAGAAAATTCCAACAAATTGCATAACCGAAAAGGGGAAAAAAAGTAATTATTCCACGAAGAGTAAAGCTGGAAAACAGTGTACTGTCTGTGCGCGTTTTTGTGTGATGAAATTCAAGAGATTGCTACTACCTGCTAGAATTGGAAGGAGTGAGAGAGAGAATAATCAATTCAATTGGGTTTTAATGAATTGTCTCTCTCTTTACGGTGGCAACGCAAGGGATCCTCTCCGCAGGAGGGTGGAGGGAAGGCATATGTATACGCGGAGAAAGAGGGGAGGGATGGAGGGTGGTCGCGAGTGCGATTTGGCAATGCCTTTTCCTTTTTCTTTTTTTTTTTTTTTTTTTTTTTTTTTGCGTTTAGCGCACTTTTTTATACTTTCTCACGCTTTTATGCATTTTTCATCAATATTTTTTACTCAACGTTCACGCTTAATAGCATTTAAATGCGCTTAATACACGTTTTGTGACCTTTTTCTTTAGAAGATTTGGATTTGGCAGTAAAATATTATGTAATCTTAGGAATTTATCTTAAGACTCTTGTGGTTGAGTTTTGAGGGATAAATTATTTTTCTTCTTCTTCTTTGGTTGTTTTTTAAATAGGTAAATTTTGTTATTATACTTTTATTATATTGTACAATTATATACTCATTGAATATTGAAAGACTGCTAGTCTGCCATTTTTATACGATAAAATCAGAATGTAAAAATCTTTACATGATTGAGATTGTGATGAGAATAAAGAAGGAAAACGAAAATTTATCTAGAAATTTGATACTAGTAAAATTGTGGATATATATTTTATTTTTTCTGATTCATGGGAGAAACCTCCCTAGCGTGGGTCATTAAATATTTACTGCACTTTTGTTTAATGGGTTCAATACTGGTTGGACAATCATCTGAGACTCTTGATAGAATTTGGTGGGACCCGCGTGGGTTTAGGGGTGAGGGATGGAGGGCGGCCGTGGTCGGTGTTAAGAGGTAATATTTTGTATTTTTACGATTTTACCCTTCGCTTTTTAAATTTATTTCTTATACTGTTTATTGTCTACTACAAATCGACTTTTTCTTTTTAATTTGACACTTAAGTGTTATTAAATATTCACTAAATTTTTATTTAAAATTTGCGCCCGTTAGTTTATATGTATTTATGAGTATGTATGAATTTTGATGTGAAATAGGAGAGAGAATGAGTGGGGTTGAGTGGTGGAGATTTGTGTAGTACAGTGAGTCTCAAAAAATATGTGGATATAATTGGTTTGACTTTTGATGAAAATGAGTTAAAATGTGTAAAAACTTGTTAAAATTTGTAAAAGAATGGGCGCTAATGTTCACTGCTCAATGGTGGTTAGAAAATCATTTGAAACTCTTGAAGGAATTTGTTGGAAGCAGTGTGACAGAGCAGGAGGGATGGAGGGGTCATGAATGGGATTAGAGCGTCATATTGTGTTATTCTTATGATTTTACCCTTCGGCTTCTTTGGTTGAGTTTTAACGGGTTAATTTTGTTATTATATTTTAATTATGTAACTATAAACTCGCCAAACATTGAAATGTTATTAAATCTTCATTGAACTTTTGTTTAATGTTTGCCGTTGAATATTGGTTATACAATCATTTGAAACTCTTCATGTAATTGGCTGAAAATAGTATGAGAAAGAGGGAGAGGGATGGAGGGTGGTTGTCAGTGAGGGTTTTTGTTTTTGTTTTATTTTTATTTTTTATTTTTTTGAGTGGGTTTAGGAGTCATACTATATTATTTTTACAATTGTACTCTTCGACATTTGTGGTTGAGTTTTGACAGATAAATTTTGTTCTTATAATTTTGTTGTGTAACTATATACTTACTCATGAATATTGAAACGTCATTAAATATTCATTGTTTAACAAATAAACATAGGTCAATAGTAGTTAGACAACTATCTGAACTCTTGATGAAACTATTGATATGGCTAACAGACCGATGTGAATCTATTTGCTGTTTCTTGCTTATATTTGAGTTTGAGTTCTATATAACAATCCAATTAAACCAACCGAACTCGATCCGCCAACTAATTTAAATATAAATAAAAAGAAAATTTTGAAAAAATAACAAATTGTGAGAAAATGAGTAAAAATCTTAAATAGGAACTGAAAGTGTACGGTTTTACAAAATCGCCAATATACAATCTAGCATTGAATTGAGCTACTAACCAATTTTACATTAATTTAAATGCTAAAAAATTATATTAAATTTTTATTAAGAAGTCCAACCCAACCTGAGCTGACCTTAATTGGGTTGGATTGGATTAGTTTTACTCTTTAAATGGATTGGATTGGGTTCGATTTTCACCGAAGCAATTTAATTGGATTGGGCAATGCCCAACTACTTATACCATATCATAGCGATACTAATATTTTTCTTGGTCACAATTATTCAGAAATTTCTATGTTGATTTCGTAAAAGTTATTGTTAGAAGAAAGTTGCTTAACCTGCTGGAGTTACCTCGATCATCTTGTAAAATATTTGTGAAAATTGATTTGCATACACTAGTAGTTGATCGTAGGTATTATTATTTTTGTCTATTTGGTATTTAACAGTTGTTGCCGTGGTTTGTTTTTCGTGTAATGTTTGATAGACTCACTTCAAATGATTTAAAGATATTGGTCTTGTTATTATGTCATGGAACTTCCAATAGGTACTTATATCTCTTTGGGGTGGTCGAACACAAACTAGAAAGAAATTCCTTCGTGCTCTCTACGACTCTGCCTAAATGAAAAGAAGAAATCACATCGAGACAGGTGTGTGGTTCAAAAATAAAGGTGCAATCGTCATGGTTGGAGAGGCAGGGGCATGAGGGTTATGTTGAATGAAGATGGGATTCTCTTTGCAATTTTAATTTTCACACCAAAATTAGTTTTTTGGATCCTAAATATTTCATTATGCTTAAATTAACTTCAGTACTAGTTCAGAACCTAGTGACAATCTTAAAATTTTTGTGCAACTTAATGAATAACCCCCTTGCCGAAATCAACCCAATGTAGAGACAATGGCTGCAAGCACGCGAGTCACACATGGCAAGCTTGTTTGCTAAAACTTTTTTTCGAAAGAAAATGCATGATTAAAAAAGTAAAAAATTTCGCCCATAAACATAAAAATAATATCTTTTGCAACGTGAATTGTTGAAAATGAGCTTTGGAAAAACTTACATTCAAAATGGATTTTTCAAACAAGTAAATTTTAAAAAAAAAAAATAAAAAAGAAAAAATCCTATTACCATGGGCACAAAAATAATGAAAGGTTAGAGGCAACATTGTTATGAAATAATAGTTGAGTGCAAAAATACGAAATATGATAATGATAAATTTTGGTGACTAAATAGTATTTAGTACATCGAAGTTTGAAGTTATTATTCAGACAAATTTTTATTCTTTTGATAGAATTTTACATTTTAATAGAATAGTGACGAGATCACAGAACTTTTGATAAGTCGACTCAAAATTGAGTCAAGGCATTGAATAAGCTGTCGGGAAATCAACATGAATATGATTTTACGTTTATCTCACAATCTTGCCTTCAAGTTGAGAAATATCAAAAATAGGAGAAATAAATACAAGAAAATAACAATAAGAATTTATGTGGAAAACTCCAAAATCGGAGAAAAACCATGAGCGGACAGTCAAAGCTTTCCATTATATGAAAAACTTTTATAATCATATAGACTTTTCACTCACCCAACCCCGAAAAATAATCCGAACTTTGCCACACCTAATTTTCTACTCTTTGTATAAACCACAAAGAGTTACAAGAAAATTTTCAAAATGCTAGAATCACAATTTTTCCTTGAGATCTGATCCCCCCACAAGTATTATAGAGAAAAATACATCAAGTATCACCACATTCACTAGTTGCTATTCTTTGTATTACGCACAAAAACTACAAAATTAGAGTGTTAAACTACTATTTTTCTCTCAACTCATATTTGGTTGGTACATAAAAGAGAAGAACAATACTCCTATTTATAAGAGAGAAAGACTCATAGATAAAGAAATTCTTGGCCTGAAGTCATACTTGTAATTTTGGCAAATTCGACAAGCATCAATTTCTTTCCATATCTTCAATTGTTTTTTTTTTTTTTTATTTTGGATTTATTTTTGACAATAACCAACATAAGCTATCCAAACATTAACTAGATTGTTGAATATTGACTAGAATAAAATAATAGAAAATTGTTGGTGGTTAAAAGACATCTGACATGTGCGTCTTAATCTTCATGGTTAAGAAAACTTACTTGGTCATTAAGTAAAATCAGTGATAAGGTTGGAAAACTCATATATGATGGTTGCACTCCCTTTTGGAAACCGCTTGCAATGCTCTCTCTATATGCATTGCTTGTGATCCAAATTCAATTGTCATCGCATGAGATCTAGGTCTAGCATTTAAAGAATTTGTTTGAAGTTTATCAAAGAAGATGATAGCTTTGAGTGTGGTAAAGCCTAGTGGGTCTTGTTGGAATTGTAATTGAGGTTGGATGAAAAGAAAAATTACTGAGAGTATAGTTATAACAATTTTTCACATAGTAAAATTTTCTTTTGGTTGTCATTTAACAATGGTCGTGGTTTTTCTTCAATTTTGGAATTTTCCACATAAATCTTATGTTGTTATTCTCTCACACTTTTATTTCTCCCCTTTACTTGATATTTGCAATCGAAAGCAAAGATCTTCTCATTAATTTAAAATCTTATTCGGTTTGATTTCTTAACATAGATCCCTTTAAACAAGGAAAATAAGATAAAAATGAAGAGGGCAAGGAACGAATAAAGTACAACGCACTAACAATAACAAGATTCTTCAGTGATAATTCTTGATTCCTCTTTCGAGAGAACATAATTAAAAGGAGAAATTATGTCCAATGCAAATAAATATTTAGAGATAAAAAGCATCTTTACATGCTTTTGCTTGCTTTAAATATCTGATAACCATTGGAGGAAAATGTCTTATGTCTTTGACACTAACAATATTTAGTGGTTATGAAACCATGAAAAATTAGTATTCATTCCATTCAAAATAATAATAATAATAATAATATTCATAGTCTGTTCCATATTTTAGGTTGGGTATGAATCGAATTGATTCTAAACATTTTGGAATAATATTGCACCTAGAAATGTGGTCATTACAATTCAGCTAAATCAAATTAGTAATTGGTTCTACTTGGTCATCCTGTCTAGTCTAATCCACTTTAATTATTTTTATCTATCTCTAGTTGAAAATAAAAATTTTGATTCATTTACATAGAATCAACTCGGAGATTTTGTGAGCCCAAAGGAAACATGAGTTTTCATAAACTAGACGTTTATTTTACAAATTTTTTAAAATAAAATATGATTTTTAACACGTGTGGTCAAAAGGTAATAAAAGGTGTGAAAAATATTTTTATATATATAAATTACACCCCGCAGCACAAAAAATCCGTATTCAACGATGCACGTATAACCTATCCAACTTATCAATAAATATATATGAATATGTGCTTAGAGTAGCAATATATGACGCAAATATATAAATCACGACGTGATGAAGGCAGCCAATATTGTGGATTGATGGTTGGTGGAGGAAAATAAATTGACCAATGCAATGCATGAAAAGTAGTGTACTCTGGAAGAAGGGGGTCCATTATTTGTTGGATTCATTTTAAAGACTGATCACTGATGGCCCAAATGTGGTTTACTTTTGTGCATTTCGTGAACATGCATATCGAATAGGTAATGATGGATGTTCTTTTGGACCTCATATATAATATGAAGAAGTCGAAAAAGATAGCAATTATGATACTCTTCTCACATTGAAACTCACTACTACGACTTGTATAGTGGATTAGTGGTACTTACAAATATAGATTGTTGCTAAGATTTTATAACCCGATCATAGAAAATAGATAGAAATATAAATAAAGAATATCGTCAGTTGTTTCACCCCATTGAGGGGCTCTGAGGTTCACTACAAACCAGCTACTCTCCCATTAGACGTCCAATTGTCCAATTGACACATTGATGCTCCAATCTACTAACTGCTATAAGCGAAGTATGTAATGTGTTCTCCAAATATACAATACTATACACCTAAAATTTTATAAATTCTCTCTATGATTTTACCATGTAATTAATTGTGCGTTGAAGGAGGTCATTAAGAGAGACCGAAACCCCAAAATGGTTGGCAAATGTAGAACGATCCATAACACTATTTATTTGGGACGGGTCTTCACTTCCATTAGTGCAGTCAAAACAAGCCATGACACCGTTGGGCTAAGTATATGAATTTTCCATTTTTTTGTGATTTTTTCTAAAAAAATGTCGCCCAAGATATTTTCAAAAGTCACAAGAAGTTCTCCAAAAGTGACAAGCGGATAGTAAAAAGTCACACGAATAAAAAGTTCACAAAAGTATTTAAAAAATGACAATTAATTTAAAAAGTCACAATAAGAAAGTCACAATGAGTTTCGATGTAACGCCCAATCTAAACCCTACGAAATTAGGGTTGCGGAACTAGACTCGACGCTACAATTACATTTCACAAAACAACACGGGTGGTGATTCATATTTTTCAACCGGTTCATCATTTACAAAACACAATCAAAACATTGCCCGTGTTCATTTCAAAAGCATAAGTACAGGATCTTCAGCATCTTTCTTCTTCACCACCCACAATCTCTCACGCGTTAATCCTGTGAGGTTTCCCTTCCGTCACCCGAGTTGCGTGTCTGCCCTGACGTACCTATAGTGAGAACATAAAAGAAAACCTGATGAGTCCCAAAGACTCAGTGGGCATACCGTTAAATGCAATACATGTCACACTCATGTATTGGGCCCAGTTGCTTCTCAAGTGGATACACCGGCGCCAACATAACATAACATATATGGCCTAGTTGTCTCAATCCTCATGCGGGCTTCTTGGTGAGGCCAATAGTCTCAATCCTCTTGCGGGGCCTTTTCCCGTGAGACTAGACATAACTTTACATAGGTGTATCCCTTGGTAAGCAACAATACATTCACACTTCATGACCATGGTTGCCAACATAACAAGTACAGGAAGCTAACCTTTCCGATACCTCTACTTCCGGTAATGCTACATAGGTGATATCCACATATAAACATACATCAAACATCAACATCATATATCACCTCAAGCATTATATAAACCCTAGGCTCTAGGTCATGAGTAAGAAGGGTAATACTTAAATCATGTTATACATAGCTACTCAAGTCATAACTATACATCTCAAGAGGTATATGTGTACATCTAGAACTTCCTAACTACATAGAGAACTTTCTACCTCTACTTACCATGAGTATAATTAATATGGCAATACCCACCTTACTAGAAGGGAAAAGAACCAAGGAGGTGATCACTACTTCACTTCAATCTTCATCAACCAACCAACTCAACAAGACCACAAGCTAGCCCTTGCTTATACCCAAGTTGAAGACCTTGGAAATGATAAAAATGGCTTTTTGGGGGTTTAGGGTCGAGCCCATGAAGAAAATACCCCAAAAATGGCTTCAGTTGACCTAAATACCATTCTGACTTACCGATTCTGGTAGTAACTTTCTTCCTTACGGCCGTAAAATCCAAAATTACGGCCGTAACATACCCTTATACGGCCGTAACCCAGTCTCTGTAAATTTCACATTACGGTTCTGTTTCTCTTCTGGTAGTATCATATATCTCTTACGGTCGTAACCAAGAAATCTGGCCGTACTCGAACCACATCTGACCGTAATTAACTCTCTGTAAATATGGCGCATTTTCCACTTTCGACACTTACGGCCGTAACTACACCCTCTTACGGCCGTAACTCCTGAGATACGGCCGTATCTACAGTTCATACGGCCGTAATTTTCCACTTTTCTGCATTCGTGCACCCGACGTACCCTTAACGACCCGAAATCATACATACCCTCATATACACTTGGGAACACATCCGAACACATAAAACAACATATGACAACACTGCACATGCAAGCCACACCCAAAATGACGTCATCAACATCACATATATGTACGGAAAACGAACGGGGCATCACAATCGTCCCCCCTTAAATAAATTTCGTCCTCGAAATTTACCTGTAAAGAGCTCGGGGTAGCTTTGCTTCATAGTTTCTTCTCGTTCCCACGTTTCCTCTTCCATAGTTGCGCTCGCCAGAGTACAACGAGAGGAATGTGCTTTCCACGTGAATCGCTTTTGACACTTGACCAACAATTGAGCGAGTCTTTCCTCGTAAGACAAGTCGGGTTGCAAATCCAATGGAGGGTCTGGCAGGATATGATTCGGATCTGGCACATATTTCCGTAACATGGAGACATGAAATACATTGTGGATCCGATCCATGTGTGTCGGTAACTTCAACCAATAAGCCACCTCCCCAACTCGATCAAGGATTTCGTACGGTCCAATATAACGTGGTGTAAGTTTGCCGCGTTTGCCAAACCGGAACAGCCTTTTTATTGGTGAGATGCGAACGAACACCTTCTCACCAATAGCAAATTCCAGTGGTCGACGTCGATTATCCGCATAACTCTTCTGTCGATCCTGAGCAACCTTCATGCGTTGCTTAATCTTTTCCAGTGCGGCAAGCATCTCTTGTATCATCTCCGTTCGCAACACTTTCATCTCTCCAACGTCATCCCAATGTAGAGGAGACCTACACTTTCGTCCGTACAACGCTTCATATGGTGGCATACCAATCGAGGAATGGTAACTATTGTTGTATGCAAACTCGACCAAAGGAAGATGACGATCCCAACTTTGGGAAAACTCCAAAACACAAGCACGTAACATATCTTCAAGTGTTTGGATCGTCCGCTCCGTCTGCCCATCGGTTTGCAGGTGAAAAGCAGTACTAAATTGAAATTTTGTCCCCAAAACTGACTGTAACTCCTTCCAGAAATGAGATAAGTACCGAGGGTCACGATCAGATGTAATTGGTGACTGGTACGCCGTGTAGCCGAACAATTTCCTGAACATATAACTGAGCTAATTGTTCCATACGGTACGTCATCTTCACAGGCAGGAAATGCGCTGATTTAGTAAGCCGATCAACAATAACCCAAATACCGTCCACTCCTTTACTTGTCCGTGGTAAACCACTTACAAAATCCATTGTTACTTCATCCCACTTCCATTCCAGTATTGGGAGTGGTTGTAACGGTCCTGCCGGCCTTTGATGTTCAGCTTTCACTTGTTGGCACACTATACACCTCGCCACATATTCAGCTATATCCCGCTTCATGCCAGGCCACCAGTAAAGTGCCTTCACTGCTTTATACATCTTAGTCGAACACGGATGAACCGTATAGGGTGTCATATGAGCTTCTTGTCAGATTTCTTGCCGTAACTCCTTTGCCCCTGGAACATAATAGCGGTCTTTATACTTGAGAAACCCCTGTTGTATTTGAAAAGCTGGATTTGGCTTCTCATCAAATCTCCTCTTCACCTTACAAGCCCAAGCATCGGTTTCTTGCTCTTCTTGGATACGCTCAATCAAAGTCGATTGAATGGACATAACTGCCAATCGGGCCTCGTCCGGTGCTAAAATCTCCAAATCAAAAGTTTCCATTTCCTCTTGCAACTCCTTTGACCTTTGCTTTAGCGCCTTTCGACTCAATGCATCTGCAACCACATTTGCCTTTCCCGGATGATAGTGAATAGAACAATCATAGTCTTTCACCAGCTCTAACCAACGACGTTGACGCATGTTAAGGTCTTTCTGTGAAAAGAAATACTTCAAACTCTTGTGATCTGTATAAATCTCGCATCGTACGCCATAAAGATAATGACGCCAGATCTTTAAAGCAAACACTATCGCTGCCAACTCCAAATCATGCGTGGGATATTTTTGTTCATAGCTCTTCAGTTGGCGTGAAGCATAGACAATCACTCTCTCATTCTGCATCAGGACACACCCAAGCCTTGATGTGATGCGTCACTGTAGATGGTGAAGACCCCTGAGCTATCGGGAATGGCCAAGATAGGCGCTGTGGTGAGGCGAGTCTTCAATTCTTGGAAGCTCTTCTCACACTCCTCCGTTCACCTGAAAGGGACATTCTTCCGTGTCAAATGCGTCAGTGGAGAAGCAAGTTTGGCAAAGTCGTCAACAAACCGACGATAGTACCCGGCCAATCCTACAAAACTCCGTACATCGGTGGGTGTTGTCATTTGTGGCCACTCCAATACTGCTTCTATCTTACTAGGATCAACAGCAATACCTTCTTTCATGATAACATGTCCCAAGAACATCACATGTTCGACCCAAAACTCACACTTCGAGAATTTGGCATATAATTTTTCGTCTCGAAGGGTTTGCAAGGCAAGACGGAGGTGATTCTCATGTTCTTCCCGGGTCTTGGAGTAAATCAAGATATCATCGATGAATACAATCACGAACTAATCAAGATACGGCTTGAACACACGATTCATCAAATCCATAAAGGCCGCCGGCGCATTAGTAAGTCCAAAGGGCATAACCAGGAATTCAAAATGACCATATCGAGTACTAAAAGCCGACTTTGGAATATCCTCCTCTCTAATCCGCAACTGATGATATCCCGAACGTAAATCAATCTTGGAATAGATTGCTGAACCCTGAAGTTGATCCAAAAGTTCATCAATACGCGGTAGTGGATACTTGTTCTTCACCGTCACCTTATTCAACTCTCGATAGTCAATACACAACCGCATCGAGCCATCCTTCTTCTTAACAAATAAAACTGGCGCACCCCAAGGTGAAGTGCTTGGTTTTATAAACCCTTTTTGGAGCAAATCATCCAACTGGACTCGAAGCTCTTTCAGTTCTGAAGGCGCCATACGATAAGGAGTCTTGGAGATAGGTAAGGTACCCGGTACAAGCTCAATCACAAACTCAATCTCCCGAGATGGAGGCAATCCAGGGAGATCTTCGGGAAACACATCTAAAAATTCCCGAACAATCGGAACTGAAGACGGCGTCATCGGTTCTTCGGTCTTCATGTGATACAATGTGACTACATACGCTTGACATCCTTGACTAATTAACTCCCTTGCTTTCATTGTCGAAATAATGACCCTTCGTGAGCTCTCCAACCTTGGAAATACAATCGGTTCACTCGTGGGGAATTTCAACGCTCGCTTAGGGCAGTCTAACATCACCCCAAAACAGGTTAACCAATCCATGCCGAGGATTACATCAAAATCTCGAAGATCCAAGGCAATCAAATCAATAGCGGTTTCATGACCCTGAACATGGATAGGAACAGCCGGAAAATAGTGCAGGGCACATTGATTTTGTCCCGATGGCACAATGACATCAATAGAAGACCACAAGGACTCCGAATGCATACAATTCCGTTGAGCATACGAAGTAGAGATAAAAGAGTGCGTAGCACCGGAATCAAACAAGGCATAAGCAGGTAAAGTCGAGACATAAACGATACCTGCAATAACATCAGCCCTCTCTGGCCCCTCCGAATGTCCTAAGCAAAGACACGTCCGGCCGGTCGGGATGGAGGAGGTTGTGAAGCCACTTGGTCTCGAACCTCTGGACATTCTCGGCTCATGTGTCCCTCTTTACCACATCGATAGCACCGGTTCGTGCCGAAGTAACACTGCCCGCAATGTGTCTTCCCACAAGTTTGGCACGTCGGAGGAGGCGTCGTAAAATTCGAACCTTTCTTTGCCGATGGACGAGATGAAAGGGCATTATTGGCCGGTCTCTTGTTGTTTCTCCCTCGTCCACGAAAATTCGTGCCTCGTCCGCGATTACTAGCCGAGGAGCTCTGTGAGGAATACGACTGCCCTTGAGTCGGTTGCATGGCCTGACTTGAGTGACTCACAACTGACCGGGCTTGCACTATCCTAGCCTCTGCCCGTTCCGCCACATAGGCGCGCTCGACAATATCCCCATAACTTGCCGTGGCAACACTCGCCAGTTGAACATCTCGAGCCAATTCGGGCTTCAACCCTGAGATGAACCATGCAATCTTCCTCGCCGGAACATCTACCATATGTGTGGCAAACCGAGCATACTCATCAAATTTCTTACTGTACTCATTCACTGACATGTTACCTGTCAGAATCGAATAAACTCATCAAGCTTCTCATTCTTAGCGGCGTCGAGAAATACTTGTTTCAAACCGTGTACAAAGAAGTCCGTCAAGCGTAACGGGACTGTTTCTCCTTGCCTAACGGTGTCCCACCAAAAACCGGCCGATCCTCAGTAACATAAACGTAGTACGCTTCACTTGCTCGGACTCGGAATATGAGCATACTCAAACATACGCTCCATTGTTTGAATCAATTTTCCCCATCAACCGGATCCTTGGCATCCTCAAAGATTGGAGGTTCAAACGCCGAAAGCGATCCGTGGCTAACTCCTTATCCCTATCCTCTTTTGCACCACCAACCCGATCCACTAAGCGCATTACTTGCATTTGCATTACTTCCACTTCCACTATTACGATTCGTCATCATCCGCCGTGCATCATCCGAGATCGTTGTTCCACCAACCGAGTCAACCGTTCAATAACGGCAGCCTGATAATTATCCGCCATCTAAAGACACAATAACATCCATAACTCATAGACTCATCCTCATCACAAAAGTGCTCGTACACTTCACATGACAACACACACAACCAATAGATATATCAAAGCACATAAACAAGCCGACTCACAACTCGAGGTAGCGGAGAAATCCTCACGTGGTTAGGGAAGAGGGGAAAGCATGCTGCTCTGATACCATCCTGTAACGCCCAATCTAAACCCCACGAAATTAGGGTTGCGGAACTAGACTCGACGCTACAATTACATTTCACAAAACAACACGGGTGGTGATTCATATTTTTCAACCGGTTCATCATTTACAAAACACAATCAAAACATTACCCATGTTCATTTCAAAAGCATAAGTACAGGATCTTCAGCATCTTTCTTCTTCCCCATCCACAATCTCTCACGCGTCAATCCCGTGAGGTTTCCCTTCCGTCACCCGAGTTGCGTGTCCCTGACGACGTACCTATAGTGAGAACATAAAAGAAAACCTGATGAGTCCCAAAGACTCAGTGGGCATACCGTTAAATACAATGCATGTCACACTCATGTATTGGGCCCAGTTGCTTCTCAAGTGGATACACCGGCGCCAACATAACATAACATATATGGCCTAGTTGTCTCAATCCTCATGCGGGCTTCAGCGTGAGGCGCTAATAGTCTCAATCCTCTTGGGGCCTTTTCCGTGAGACTAGACATAACTTTACATAGGTGTATCCCTTGGTAAGCAACAATACATTCACACTTCATGACCATGGTTGCCAACATAACAAGTACAGGAAGCTAACCTTTCCGATACCTCTACTTCCGGTAATGCTACATAGGTGATATCCACATATAAACATACATCAAACATCAACATCATATATCACCTCAAGCATTATATAAACCCTAGGCTCTAGGTCATGAGTAAGAAGGGTAATACTTAAATCATGTTATACATAGCTACTCAAGTCATAACTATACATCTCAAGAGGTATATGTGTACATCTAGAACTTCCTAACTACATAGAGAACTTTCTACCTCTACTTACCATGAGTATAATTAATATGGCAATACCCACCTTACTAGAAGGTAAAAGAACCAAGGAGGTGATCACTACTTCACTTCAATCTTCATCAACCAACCAACTCAACAAGACCACAAGCTAGCCCTTGCTTATACCCAAGTTGAAGACCTTGGAAATGATAAAAATGACTTTTTGGGGGTTTAGGGTCGAGCCCATGAAGAAAATACCCCAAAAAATGGCTTCTGTTGACCTAAATACCATTCTGCCGACTTACCAGTTACGGCCGTAACTTTCTTCCTTACGGCCGTAAAATCCAAAATTACGGCCGTAACATACCCTTATACGGCCTTATACGGCCGTAACCCAGTCTCTGTAAATTTCACATTCCGGTTCTGTTTCTCTTTACGGCCGTATCATATATCTCTTACGGCCGTAACCCAAGAAATACGGCCGTACTCGAACCACATATGACCGTAATTAACTCTCTGTAAATATGGCGCATTTTCCACTTTCGACACTTACGGCCGTAACTACACCCTCTTACGGCCGTAACTCCTGAGATACGGCCGTATCTACAGTTCATACGGCCGTAATTTCTCACTTTTCTGCATTCGTGCACCCGACGTACCCTTAACGACCCGAAACCATACATACCCTCATATACACTTGGGAACACATCCTAACACATAAAACAACATATGACAACACTGCACATGCAAGCCACACCCAAAATGACGTCATCAACATCACATATATGTACGGAAAACGAACGGGGCGTCACATTCGAAAAAATCACAAATGTACTGGTTTAATAAAAAATCACAATATATTTAAAAAGTCACCAAAGATTAAAAAAAAATGTGACAAATATTCAAAAAAGTGATAAAATGGGTTCTTAAAACTCACACAAAAAGATTTAAAAAAAAACGTCATGGATATTTAAAAAAAGAAAGAAAGAAAAGTAAAAAAAGAAAAAAGGGTAACAAATAGTAGAACAGGTGAAAAAAAAATGGGTTTCAAAAAGTCACACATAAAAAGTAAAGTAATAAAATCTTTAAAAAATAGTAAAACTATGCGATTTCATTAGATTTACCTGTGCAATCGAATGGATAAAATTTGGGGGAAAAAAAAAGAGAATTTTCCCAGCACGATCGCGCTGGCAAATTTTGTATAGTCATAGAAGGATCGTATTTTTCAAAAAATTTTGAAACTAGGGTATTTTTTTTCTAATTTTGAAAAATGAAGAAGTGCTTGGTCTAACTATTCCATTGAATTAGTGTCACACATGTAAAATGTCCAACAACTCTAAATATAAAATATTCTTCGATTCATCTTGTCCACGACAGGGGCTCTCACGTATGTGGGGTACAGTGCGACATAATATATACACTTAATAGGATTCTCTTTTCTCACATGTTGTATCACTTTTAAATAATTGATTATTACACAGTTTATGATGCGTTCTACTAGCATTTTGCCCGTCTAAGGTGGGGTATGCACTCTTCCCATCTAGAGCTCATTTCCGGGGTCTATTTGGGAAAACTCAAAACTAGAGCTCTTTTCTTGAGAAAATTTTATTTTCTAAATATTTGTTGTTTTGGTTGGATGATGGTGAAAATCACAAAATATACAGATAATAATAAGTAAAAATATGAGAGTTAAAAATTACATGTTCATATGTGAATTGTGGCGGATCTAGACATTAATGATCAAGGGGTTACTTGTGATTGCTCCCCGCATGGGGAAAATTTTTAGGCTGAACTAATTGTCGTATAAAAAATTTACCTATAAGACATATTAAATTTCAAATTAAAAACACATATATTTACATAAAAATAAAAGTAGAATTAGGCAAATATGCTTAACTAACAAAATACAAATTATAAAATCACACACTTTATAATTTATCAAATATAGACAATTCCAATTCATTAATTGAAAGTTTAAAATACAATTTAGATTGAGACAATAAGATAATTTACTAAGTTACAACTCAATCGTCTCAATCTTTCAAAAACTTTCTACAAATCTTACTTTTTTTATATATTTTCACAATTTCTAAACAAAAAAAATTCTCGGGTGGGGGGTTATCACGTACCCCCCGGACCCCCTCTAGATCCGCCTATGTATGGACATATGAACGTATTCACATATGCAGTTTTATGTAGGAAACATCACGATGTGGGTATGTTATAAGTAGGTGATCAAAACAAATAATATTATGAGATGTACATTCATATTAATATTTTCCTTTGATTAAGTAGCAGAATTAATTTTTTGTGAGAAAAAAAAAGTTTACACAAACACGGTTGATCTTTGACTACGTACAATGAAAATAGGGTTATACAGTGTTGACACAAACCAAGTCAAGGAATTACGATGAGATAATTTTGGCTATAACCCATATAAAAGTAAAATTCCTCTAAACCTTAGTTGAAAATTGAAATCCCTTATTTGTGGAAGACCGTTAATTTCGTTGAATGGAGAAGGGTAAACCCCTAATATCTTCAGTGATAAAATATTTCACAACAGAAAACCTTATTAAACCCGAAAAATCGATGGTTTTTCTCTTCATTCATTCACACAATCAATCACCTTCCTGCATTATGGATTGACTTGCATTCTTCTCCCTCAACATTTCTTCATATTTTTGTTCTTCGTCAAATATTTTTTTTTTTTAATTTGCTCTCTTTATGTTTGATAAAATTCCCCTGTATCTCACCAAGAAATATTTCAATATTTTTCATTGAATTCACCATTTCAAAAGATCAAGATGGCAGGAACTGTGTTCTTGAAGACCAATTGCTTTGAAGTCAAGCTTGAAGGGATCACGTTCAAATCCAAAGACTTTGAAGAGCTATGCATGATGGATTTTCTATTCCCGGATGGCAAAATTTGGGATCATCCACCGGTCGTAGGCCTCGACGTTATGTGCCACCCTCGTGATCCAATGGTTCTTCTTATCCTGTTATGTTTTGGAGTTGGTTGTGTGATCCTCAGGTTCCGTCGAGGCGAAGAGTTACCACCTCCAATCCTCAAATTTCTCACAGACCAGAGAATACGTTTTGTGGGCTTTGGCATCCCGGAGAAGAAGGATTTGTTTCCGTTTGAGAAATTGGGATTGAGTAAAAGTAAGGTGGATATCGGGTACCTAGCTTCAGACATCCTTAAAGATCCCAAATACAAAAGACGCGAACTTGCTCAATTGGCCCGAAAAGTTCTTGGGATCAAGAGAATGACGGGCTTGACAGAGGCTTCGTCTTTTGAGAGACACGAGCAAATCAAATGCGCCATTTGTCAGCTTTTCATCACCAGCATTATTGCCATGGGATTGTTGAGCGCCAATGATAGAAAGAAATCGAAGAGCTCGGGCTTGGGTTCACGCTCAGCCTCGGTTTCGCCATCGCCCAAGAGAAGCTCGTTTCTCAAGAATCTCAATTCTCTTTCTTTGTTAAAAGACGGGTGGTTTAAATTCCCTAAAGTTAAGAAGGATAAACAGAAATCGCAGTTTGAGGAGGACAATGAGTACACTCGGGTTGAGATAAGAGGGCCCGAAGACTTGTTTGGGGAGATTAATGACCCTGTCAAGACGAAATGGGACGATGAAGATGCTATCAGCAAGTTTCTTGAAATCGAAAAAGCTAAGCTTAAAGAGGAAGCAAACAAGAATGATCCTGTTAATGAAGAACCTTGGGATGGGAATTTAAGCGACTATTCAAGAAAGGACGTTGTTTGCACGCCAAAAAAGCCGTTGAAAGGAATCTTGAAATGCCCATCTTCAGGTTTGACACGTAGTTTGTCAACTCCGATGATGGAGCCCGAAAAGTTTCTTTCAGAGGATGAGAAGAAAACCAAATTGAAGAGAGCCAATTCAAAGGGGTGCAATGTAACATTTAAGTGTCAATAGCTATCTACATTACAATCTATATATACATACATATAGCTTAATCAATCATGTATGTACATGAAAATACTTCTTAACTGCAGTTCTTTTAGGTAATATTCTAGTCACTGAAATTGCTATGTAAATCCAGGTTCAGTTTTTAACTTTGTCTCTTTACAATTTATCCAGTTTCTGTGAATAGAATGGACCTTTTGTCGGAACATTACCTTACCTAAAATTTCTGTACGGGACTGACTCCCTCTCTCTCTCAAACAAATGTTTGGGGCCTTCTACAACACGTTTCAATACAGTTGACAGCTTGTAAACGTTTGTTTTTCGATTGCTTCATTTGATGACCAAGTAGCTGTCAAATATTGTTGTCATGATTTAACATGTTACAAAGATATGTTATTCGAAGTGATGATGTTGATTTCTTGTCCGTGTCCATGCAATTTAGGTAATGTGTAACAGATTGGAATGCTTGTAATGTGATGAAATGATTTGTAATTAAAGGATTTCCTTTAATTTTAATTTAGTATTGCTTGTAATGGCAACGGACACAAGAAAAAAGTCAAAATTAAAGTTTTCTTTAAACAAGCAAATCAAGAAAATGACACTAGATCCCTTCAAAGCAAGAGTTTAGGCATAAATTTAAGTATTAAAGCAACCGGAATCTTGTCCTCTTTGTGGGTTTCAAACAAGAAAAGCAAGAATGCCTCTCAATTCCTTCAAGGAGGCATAAATTTAAGAATTAAAGCAATAAGATTCTTATATCTTTGTGGGTTTTGGCTCAAAAGAGAGAGGAAAACATGAATTTCAATAAGGAACATCTTGATCTTGTTTTGGTCCCTAGTGGGCTTATTATCATGTTTGTTTACCATCTTCTCCTTCTCTACAGATGCCTTCGGCTTCCTCATACCACAGTTATCGGCTTTGAGAACATCGACAAGAAAATTTGGGTTGAAAAAATAATGCAGGTTAGCGAAATCTTTTTATAATTAAAGAACATTAACATATTTTCAAAGTGAACTAAGTCAATCTCAATAGAGATATGACATTTCTCTGTTAAGTGGTACATATATTCTGTGTAAAATGATAAAGGTATCAGGCTTTTTGTGTAGTAGCCAATAGGCTATTGCACTCCACCCATTTAACGATATTCATAATTGAACATGGCTTATTATATCCAAAACTAATTTGTAATTTTTCATGTCATATATTTTTGTTCTTTTTTTTCCTAATTCAGATCTACTATTTCATGAATTCTTAATATGTTTATGGTCAATATAGTGCATCAGAAATTTCAACCCTTTTTGTGATTTTTTTTTTTTTGGCAGCCCAACAACAAGAATGTGAGCGTAGCTTTAGATGTGATCTCAGCCAACATAAGTGCAGCAACATTCTTGGCATCAATTTCTCTAACCCTAAGTGCCCTAATTGGAACTTGGATAGCAAACAATTCCAACATTTTCCAAAGCAAGTTAATCTATGGAGACACAAGGCCAGAAACTATGTCAATTAAATACATAACCCTCTTAATATGCTTCCTTTTAGCATTTTCTTGTTTTGTCCAATCCTCAAGATGTTTTATTCATGCAAATTATCTCATTAGCACGCCCAACAGTGACATTAACGTTGAATATGTCGAATTAGCCGTAATTCAAGGTGGCGACTTTTGGTCTATTGGATTGAGAGCACTGTATTTTGCTATTACGTTGTTGTTGTGGTTTTTTGGGCCTATACCTATGTTTGCTACCTCAATTATCATGGTCTCAGTCCTCCATTACCTTGATTGCAACATTTCTTCATTGGAACAACGCCGTACTCAAATGAAAAAGTCATTCAACGATTCAGAGAGACAAGTGGGCAGCGAGTCGAAGAATGTGTTTCTTGCCAGTACTAGATATGATTATAAATAAATATTTTATATATTTATTTTCTATTTGATAGCCCTTATCCATAATAAAAGTTGTAATGTGTACATTTTGTCAAAAGATAACCAACATAAGAGTTGAAAGTTCTTCGCGGCCCCATCTAATTATTATTATTATTGTAACGTAGTTGATGTCTCTTATTATTGTTTAATCCAAAGATATGGTCCAATAAATTATCTAATTAGAGAAATTCATTAATAGACGCGTGTTGGTCCGCAAATAACAAACTAAGAAAAACTAGATTCATTGTCGACTCGGATTTATGAGTTGCTGATATCAGTGGGAGATAAGGACCAAATTGCGTGCGTGGCGGACAATGATAGAGTGATCCAAATTTTATTCCATTTGAAGTCTAGCGTTCTAATGCCGATATTTGGATATATTAAAAATATCTACATATGGGAGAATTTCCGATACGTATCCTCAGGGACGGAGGGAGGAGGGGTTTTGAGGGGTCACATGATCCCTCAATTTTCGGATTTTTTTTCCTGAATTTTTGAATTATTAGTTTCAAATAAATTTTTATTATTTGGCAATGACAAATGTGATTTAAGAAAATTTGTTTAATTTATTTAGTGGTGATTGATATTTTGTTAATTTAGTCTATTTACTTACCCCTACTCTAAATGTCTCTATAAATTTATAACTTCAATTTGATTGAATCTTAAATGTTTCAATCTTCCTTTAATCTAGAACTAGAATAAGTTTAGTAAAAATTTTTAAGAAAATGAGTGTCAAATAAGCTATTCACGTATATAATATTTAATCAAAGTCATTAATATTAATTTTGTATCACACGTTACTACTCATGAAAAAGTCTAGCAATTCAATGTTTTAATTAAAGATTACCCAAATACACGTTAAATTTATTACTACTTAATAATATTTTTTATCTGCCCGCCCCTCTAAAAAAATTTCCTTACAACAGCCGATATTTATGCCCCCCTCAACTCTTAACCTCTGGCTCCGTCGTTGTGTATCCTCTCCTAATAATGGAAGGAAAATGTATTCCCATCTGCTCACATATAGATATTTTAATATACTTACATGTAGATATTAAAGCAAGAAATCCATTTGAAAACAACTCAAAGACAAACCAAGGGACAAATATGTCATATCGCTAGAAAATAGAATTTTAGCAATGGCAATTTTTTTACAAAGAGATAATTTGTCGTTAATTTTTAATAGACTTCATATCCCGTTGGAATTTATTATTCATTGGTAATTTCCGACGGATTATTTGTTCGTCGAAAATTTCCAATGCTCGACACTTTGACATTCATCATAAATATGGATTTTCAACAAAAAATAGAATTCGTCTAAAATTTTAGATGAAAAAATAGAATCCATCAAAAATCTCATAAATTTTTTTGCAAATTCACCGGAAGTTTTCGATAAAGGTATGTTCTTTTGGAAATATCCAAAAGACATAACTTTCCATCGGAAATGTGATATTCATTTAAATTACCCAACTTCCACTTGAACTTATTAAAAATCTACGTTTCGTGTTTTCTTCTATGAATTCGTAATGTAAGACTTCCGTTGAATACTTTTATCGACATGATAAATACCAACCAATTTTTGGCAACCTTTTTTTCTTTCGAAATTGACTGTTTTTTATGTATGTTTGACCCTACCAATAGATTTTCCTGCAAATAATACTCTTATTTTTAGTAGTGTGATACCAATATTTCAAAAAAATTAAAATTATTGTTTACTGATTAATTAATTTATTGTTATTAAATGACAAAATCATAATAAATTGTGAAAAAGAATGCTCCTTAAAAATGTAAAAATTCAAGGTAGGTCCTCTTATATGTTCCATTATTAAAAAATCAATAATTACTAGATGTCTAGATATTCACAAGAAATTGATTGAATCAGTATTTTAAAATGCATAAATTAAACATATCTCAATGATAATGTCAAATTTCGAGTCTTCATGAGTGTGTTAATTGGCTATACGACATAAAAGCTTAAAAGACTATAACTGTGATTCGTGTAAAACCGTAAATCAAACTTGCTTAAGCGAGATCAAAACTCACTTTTTCCAGAGGATTAAATACACTTGTTATTCTATTTGTTACATCACTTTGAGATGAATGAAAATTTTATGTGCAACTTAATATGATGTCAACTATTTTTTCCCTAACCCTCTTACTCCCTCCATCCCGCAAAGAGAACCTCATTTTCCATTTTAATCCGTTCTAAAATATGGTATCATTTCCACAATTAATTTCTTAATTTTCTTATATACCATATTTAATGTGCATCGTTATCAACGTACATGACCTATTAAAATTGAATAATAAATAAATGTAAAAGTATATTAAAAAATATGTTGTAAAATATTAATTTTCCAAGGTTATTAATTGAAATTTTTTAATCTTTGTGAATGTGAAAATGAAAATGAGACTATTTTTGCAAAACAGGTGAAGTATTAGATGTGTGAATGTATACCTGATATGTTGATAGAATAATTTATAAAATAATGACACATTATTAAAGAATAAAAAACCTAATACGTCGGTCATGGAATAAGTTACATATCGCGTCATTACCTTAGTGCGTATGTATAGTAGAACTGAATTTTAATTTAAGAAAAATAAATAGAGAAAACAAAACTACTTTCGTGGGATTGAGCGAATAAAATGCTTACCTATTGCACCATCTCCATCATCGCTAACTATTGCCTACCCGGCTACCCCACTTTTTAACCCCAACGGCCAACACCCAAAAATGACGTCCACAATTACGTCATTGCAGTTGACTCAGAGTCTCCTTCAAGCCCACCAAATATGTATAGTCTATATATATTTAATATATTCTCTATATCATGGTCCATGGCAGGCAGGCACCATACCCCTCAAGTCATTAACCATGCAAAAAGCACTTCCGTGCGAAGACTGCCTCTCAACCACCCCTTCCACCGCCAGCTCCGCTGCGGCCTCCGCCCTCACCACCAACAATAACTGCTCAACTATGGCAAAACTGGTGGCGGAGAATCCGGTGGTGGTGTTTGCCAGGAGTGGGTGCTGCATGTGTCACGTTGTCAAACTTTTGTTACACGGCCATGGAGTCAATCCCACCATATTTGACATAAATGAGCAAAGTGAAGCAGCCTTTAGAGAAGACTTTGCGAAGATTGTAGATAAAAGAGGTGCAAAATCTGATCGGCCATCGCCACCTTTTCCGGTGGTTTTTGTCGGCGGTGATCTGTTTGGAGGGCTAGAGGAAGTTATGGCGGCTCATATTTCCGGTGAACTAGTGCCTCTCTTAAGAAAGGCTGGTGCTTTATGGCTGTGATTCCAGTATTTTAGATTGATGATCCAGCATTAATTTTTGGATGAAATTTTTAGCTCTTTTTTTCCCCCACTTATCAAAATTTGAATCTGCGAAAAATCGATGAAAAAGTTGTTTAGAAGATTGGAAAAAATTTACTCTCAACAAAAAAAAAAAAAAAAAGATTTTAGAGTATTGTTTATGGTTCGAATATTGAGTACTCATCAATACTCATACAATGCAATCAATTAAATAATGTGATTCTCGGTGTATAATTTGACTTGCACGGGTATTAAAGCACTATTTAATGTAGTTTTGAATCTTTTGATTATCTATTTATATATGGACATATTAAAATACTCATATACTAATGTGATCAAAGTGTAGTCCACACGCTGATGATAATCTCCTGCAAATTGTCACATTATACTAACATATGGATTGGTGATCGAAATTACTATTTAATATTTGGGGAAAAATCTACTGTTGCAATGCACCTAAATAATTATGAGTGCACATGAGTAGAAAACCCCAAATTTAGGATGAAAAATATAAATGAGGACTTAATTTAGTCATTTTTTTTTTCATTTTTCCACCATTTCTTTTTGCGTTTACACAATTTTTCCCCAAACATTAACAGTTTTCTTAGAAATATCTTGGAGAAAACATGGTAGCTTGTAAATATGCTACTTGTTGGTTAGATTACATTACGAAATAAATAATAATACAAGTACACTAGCTGGATTCATTTGCGTGGAAGCTTTGATGTTTACCATCGATTGTTTGTGTCACTCGGCCATGGGCGTCTTTGGGGTAGTGGGAAGCTTATACAGATGATGAATAAATTGCGACCACTAAAACAAATGTAAGAACTAAGTTCCTAGCTCACAGGTGTCTCTTGGTCAATGGCATTATTGACTTCCATTTTCTATGAAGATTTCTATAGCTTGAAAAAGAAGAGATATAAATCTACTATGGAAGAGATTGTGGCTTTTGTGTCAAATGATATTGATGACAACTGTGTTGTCATCAATAATTTACGGCGACAAGTACATTGTCATTGGAAATTTTTGATGATTTATAAGTTGTGGTCGTAAATATTTGACGCACGATCAATTGCTATTGGAAGTTACAGTTTATGATGATTAGTCATTGGAAATCCATCATAATTTTATGACGGACTACTATGTTATTAGAAAAATTGGTCACAGATAATTGTATTTCTAGTAGTGTTGATCCTTATTTCCATCTTTAGTTGACGCTTGTTGGAATTGCAGTAATATTTTTGTACCTAAAACCAATAGAGCTCGGTGATCGGCGGAACGACACTCTATACCCATTATGAGAGGCACTTTTTTATTCATTCGTCATGTAGCGCCTCGAGTTCTAAATACTCGGAATGCCACGTCATTTTCTAACTAACTTTTGAAAAACCAAAAGTAACAGCTATAAACAGGAATTTAAACTTCGCGGAAAAATTATTCATTAATCAAATATCGACTTTTCAAATGTTGATGTAGAGTAAATGCGGAAATAAATTGAAAAATTAATAATGAAACATATCATAAAAGGAATCTTTAAAAAGTTTTCTTTATTCTTTATCCCACCGTCCACGCCTCGCTATCAACTCCTCAGTCTGCAAATGATTAGTTAAGGAAAATATGAGTATTTCGTAGAAATACTCAGTAGATCTTGCGCAAGATAACAATTCAATATTACATATAATACACGTGGTCATGTAATCCAAGTAATTCTCTTGAACAAGTAATAAATACAAGTTCAAGTCTAGTATCATGTATTTAAGCAAGAAATTCTCTTCATCTGATTGCATTAAAGCAATAATAGTTCTCATATCTGAGCTTGATCAAGCAAATTATATGTTATAAATAGCAAATAGTCTCATGGAAATACGCACCACATGTAAACACATAATAGGAATAAATTATCTATGCGCATTTTGAAAAAAATAAAATATTTGTAGATAGAGATCTACCTTAAATCTTGAGTTTGAGCCTTAATTCTGCAAATTGTTAGGTTGTCGCGCCTCGTCTAGTCCTAAAAATAATAAAATGAACTCTAATAAGTCTCTTGGGTAAACGGTGTCTCAAAAGTAAAAGAATTTCTTGAAAGTAGGGTTGAATTCGAATAAATAGGAAGTCTAGGGATTTAAATCACCAAATTTGAAAAGTTGGGGACTAATTTGCAAAATTACGGAATTCTAGGGACAAATTTGAAGGTCAAATAAAGGTTGGAGGGTCAAATCTGCAATTGGCCGCTCTTGAAAACTATTGGACTAAATCGAAAATAAATTAAAACTTCAGGACTTGTGAAATAAATAAAATATAGGGACTAAATTGAAAGTCATGGGATTGCAGTTGACCGGATCTGAAAATTGAAGGACTTGATTGAAAATAAATTGGAACTTCGGGATCTCTAAATAAATAAAGTATAAGGACTAAAACGGAAGTCAACTAAAAGTCACGGGGTTTGACTGCAGTTGACCGGATCTTAGAATCTAGGGATCTAATTGAAAGAACTGAAAGCCTTTTGGGCTAAGGAAATAAATAAAGTAATGGACTAACTTAAATGAAAATAGAAGACTTGGGGACTTGGGGGTAAATAAAATAATAAAAACCAGGTTTTTCCTTCTTCCTCATTCATACGAGGATTCATCGGGAACAACTGGAAAAGAAGAAGGTCTCGCCGTTTCTCGTCTTGGCTGCTCCGGCCAGAATCCACGCCGGCAAGTGTCGGCGGAGGTGGCGCCCACTATCGGTGCCGACCGTACGAAGAGAGAGACAGAGAGATCGAGACAGAGAAAGAGCGAGATCGAGAGCTAGGGAGAGAATTTGGGAGAAGAAAATTACCGGTGAGTATTGTGAATAATTGTGTGGGTTTAGAGGTGTTTATATAGGAGTAGAAAAATTTTAATTAGGGTATGTTTTGGGGAGGAATTCCTTCCTAAAATACAAAACCCTAAATTTAATTATGGTAATTCTTGGGTAACAAGAATTGGGGTTGTCGTTCGTGAAATTTGGCTGAAGATTAGGGTTTTAGGAATTGGGAAAATTGATAAAAAAAAAAATTAGGGTTCATGATTTTAGGGCTAGACGAGGATTTGGGGGAAAAGTAGTTAAAACAAACTTTTCCGATCAAAAAGTTTTGTATCGCTACACGTCATGTCAGCAAACTGGTTTACACCTAACTCCAGTTTCCTTGAATGTTAAAAGACTCAACAAACTCCACATTTTTCATTAAAATCTCAAAGCGGGCTGCCTTCTCTCGTTGTTTTTGTACACATCCGTGCCGTGCCATCCATTGTTTGCATCTCTTGGCCATGGACACGCCTTTATGGGAGTGGGAAACTTCAATAGATGATGAATAAATCACGACCACTAAAACAAATGTAAGAACTAAGTTCCTCACAAGTGCCTTTTAGCCAGTGGTATTATTGACTTCCATTTTACTATGAAGTTTTCTACAGCTTCAAAAAAAAAAAAGAAAAATAAATCTGATACTGAAGAGACTATGGCTGTTGTGTCACACGATGCAGATGTTAAAGAAGATGAGGTTACCATGTCAAATGATATTGCTGACAACTATGTTGTAGTCAATAATTTACGGCGACATGTACGTTGTCGTCAGAAATTTTTAACGAAGTATATGTTATGGTTGGAAATATTTGACGCATAGTCAATTGCTCGGAAATTACAGTTTATGATGACTAGTCATCGGAAATTCGTCATAATTCTCTGACGGACTACTGTGCCATTAGAAAAACAGGTCACAGATAATTGTATTTCTAGTAGTGTTGATCCTTGATTCTACTTACGACTCATTTCCATCTCCAGTCAACGTTTGTTGGAACTGCAGTCATATTTTTGTACCTAAAACCAATAGAGCTAGGTGATCGGCAGAATGATGCTCAAAAACCAGTATGAGAGGCATTAAATTCTTCATTCGTCATGTCATCAAAATGGTTTATGCCTAGCTTGTAACTTCAGTTTCCTTGAATGTTAAAATACTGGATAAACTCCAAACTTTTCATGAAAATATCGAACCGAGCTGCTTTCTCCTTATTTTTTTTTGTATGAACGTCCATGCCAGGCAGGGACGAATCTACATTTTAACTGGATTGTGCTGTAGTTAGGTCCAAATAAATGTTAAGTACAAATTTGTTTAGTACTACATGACATAGAGAGCAGTCGGGTGAGATGGCATAGAACACAATCAAGTTGACGGTTTGATTCTTGATAACACATTTTTTTAAAGGAACTATCTCGATCTGAAAATCCAAGGGCAAGATAGGAATATTATTTAATTAAAAAGCCATTACACCTAGACGGAGGGGGATAGGTAAACCTTACCTCCCAAGGCCAAGTACAAATGCAAGTAAATCTAAAGCTAAATGCAAATGTAAGAGAGGTAAGCATTATTATTCGAATTGTAGGAAATAAGAAACTAAAAGAGTCTAACATAAGGAGTACTGTTGGAGTCCAAAGTGAGAATGCCCTTAATCCGTCCAGATAGATCTGCCTCATGAAAGATTTGCAGCTAAGAATATTGATATCCAATGTAAGCAAACCAGTCAGCAGCAGAATTAGCCTCGCGATAGACATGAGTGATTTTGCTATTAGTAGTTCGAAGAAAGTGGATAATTTCAGCAATGAGATAACACAACTGCCAAGAGCCAGATTTATGTTTAGATATAAGCTTATATGCAACAGCAGAGTCAGTCTCTAACCAAATATTTGTGATATGCCCCTGCTTGCATAATTTGATAGCGGTGTGCATAGCTTTTAATTCAGATAGGGAACAGATTAGGAGTTATATGATTCACAAAATGCAAATAAGAGAGATCCTCTATTATCTCGGAATAATAGAGAGATTCTTGATAACACATTTGTTGTTCCTTCTTTTTGTTTCCCATCTTTTTCTTTCTTTTTCCCCTTAAATAATTCGTCAAAGCTGCCTTTTTTTTATATTTTGATTTTGGTTTTTTTATATATTTCAAACAATTTATTTTTAGGTAATTCTGTATTTTCAATTATTTTAGGTATTTTTTATTTAAAAAAATTATTTTGTATCAACCAATACTTCGTTCCATCTTCAGTCGTCCCATACCCAACTATTGTGATGGCATGGATTAGATTTGTTCCACAATCTCCCCTGTAAACCCTACTCTCGTAGGCAGACAATTTGTGACTGTCAATGGCAACCAATATTAGCTGATGAGCCACAATTTTCATCAACGCAAGCTCATCATTAGCGGGGACTTATTTGTAATTGGTGACTGTATCAACATGTGAGAGGATGCCTTCTCGGCGTTGCAGTCAGAGTCGTTACCAACGTAAGGGTATTCAGATTCCTTCCCGAGGCCCTGGTTTTTTAGTATGAAGTCACACGCTTTATCTATGAATCCATGTTGGCATCCATGATCCTTTCATTTTGTGTCGTAGTCTAGCAATTGTAGGGATGGCAATGGGTCGGTTCGAGGCCGGTTCGGCTTGAACCGTTAAACGAACCATCGGTTAAAATCCATAACCGTAACCGAACCGAACCATTTGTATTTCGGTTCGGTTCGGTTCGCGGTTCCAAACCGTTTTAAAAACCGTTTTTTTTTCCAACCATTTTAGCCTACAACTTTTAACTAAAAATTACATACTCACACTCAAAAACTAATACCTAAATTACTTTATGCTAAAAATATTAAATATTACATCCTCATTTTAAAAACAAATATTTTGCCATTATATCTCTATTCTACCATTCTACCATTACACTATCATAACTCATTACTCATTAGATTTTAATACACTAATAACAAATAATCAATCCATTGTCCACAAACAAATACAACTAAAAAACATGAAATAGTTACTAATCTTCAAACAAAATAGGAAATGACACTCACACATGACATACCATGCAAGCAAAATAAATAGGTTTCGTCACAATTGACAACTTTATTATGCATATCTAATTAGGCGTTACAATTATCACACCACATAATCTTGATCATCTTCATAACTTTCTTCATAACATTCACTGCCACTTGGTCCCGACAAAATTTCCTACAATAATTAATAATAATATGTATCATACATAACAAAGAGTTATAATTTATAAATATGATAATATGATTAAACATTATCGTATTAAAGGAAAAAGTCACAAAGAACTTAAAATGTACCTCATCCACATCATCATCGTTGTACCTCGAACAACTTCCAACGTATGATGAACTAGTAAAGTTTTCTATACAATAACAATCAAACTGGTACCAATTAGTATCACAAGAACATAAAACCTTTCAAATCAAATGTAAAATAATAAAAGTTTACCATGCATGTCCGCCTATAACCAATCTTGAGCACACATCAAAGCTTCTACAGTTTTTGGGTGAAGCCTATTTCGGTGAGGGCTTACAAACCTACCAGTTACGCTAAACGCCGACTCGGATGCCACTGAAGAGATTGGTATTGATAGTAGGTCTCGTGCAACCTTTTGCAAACATGGATATTTAATTGTATTAGCCTTCCACCATTGTAGTAAATCAAAGCCATCATCTCTAGGCAATACCCCTTCATCTAAGAAAACATCAAGCTCTGTTTTGACATGATCAATACTAACAGTAGGACTACTAAGAAATTGATCAAAACCACCCATTAGAGAATTTTTCAAAACACCGAAAGATGCTTCTAAATGTGAAGATGATGAAGAATGCGATGGCTTTGGTATACTAGTACAAGTACTAGTTTTCATGTAATCTTTCACCAACTTGTAGCACAAAAGTCTAATCCTTTCAATTTCCTCAAATGCTTGACCTGCAAATATCGAAGGAAAGTAATACTCCACTAGCTTCATCTTAAACCTTGGATCTAACACAGTAGCAACTGCAAAAAATCCATGCATCTCACTCCAATACTTCTCAGATTTGGGAACCATGCTTGTTGCCATTGATTTCACTACTTCACATGAAGAATTGGACAACTCACGAATTGCTAACTTTAAATCACAAACATTCGGGAAATAAAGATTGGCAGTAGTATACTTAGTTCCCAAAAACAATGTTGTAACTTCATAAAACATTTCCAACTTCTCAGTAATTGTTTGTGCTAATTGCCAATCCTCCTCTGTTGGAACACACTTATATTGAGACTCTTTTTTGCCCAAACGAGAAAAAACATTGTTGTAAATCAAAGCACTATCAATTATTAAGAAAGTGGAATTCCATATGGTCTTGCAATAAAGAGTCAATTTTTTTTTTACAACAAACTTTCATTTGCCGTGCTGTTGCCTCAAAATTTTCAAGTCTTTTGGGTGTTGCTATCCAATATGTAACACTATCACAAATCCTTTCTACACTCGGGGAAATAGTATCCAAACCATCTTTAACTATCAAATTCAATATGTGTGCACAGCATCGCATGTGAAAGAATTCACCATCCATTAATAGAGAACTAGAGGGCAACTTACCTAACATGATATTGATCATAGCATCATTTATGGAGCAAGTATCAAGCGTTAACGTACCCAATTTGTGATCAATATTCCAATCCAAGAGCCAGTTCATCAACACATTGCAAAGCACCTCAGCCGTGTGAGGGCAAGGAACGTATGCGAATCTGTTTTAACAATAGAACACAATTATTAAGTTAAAACTTAATTGACAATATAAGATAATAGTAATGATTTTATTCTATAACACTAATATACCTCAAAATTTGTGACTGAAGATTCCAAGAATTATCCACAAAATGCGCAGTGATAGCCATAAATCCTCTCTTTTGATTTGATGTCCACAAGTCCGTAGTAATTGAGACTCTACACTTGACCCCATCTATCAACTTCATTACTTGTGTTTCCTCATAATCATATATCTTTATGATATCACTTTTGATTGTATTACAAGAAACAACTTTAAATATTGGTGAAATTGCATTGCAAAATCTTCTAAACCCAGCATGTTCAACCATTGAAAGAGGATACGCGTGTAGAATAATCATATTGGCAAGCTCTTTCCTACCTCTCTCTTGATCAAATACATAATTGGTCATTTGATATGTTCCACTAGGTTCTTTAAAAGGGTTCAACAACATTTGCTTCACATCCCTCTTGCCTCTTTTCGGACATTTCTTGATATGGGTTATCAAATGACTTGTCCCATTTTTTGTTTCACCGCCTAGTTGGTTTTTGCAATTGTTACAAATTGCCTTGTACACCCCATTGATCTTTTGTCGCTTGAAGTGGTCCCACGCATGCGAAGTAAGCCGCTTTCTCTTCTTATCTCCACTACTCTCTCCTTCATCGTCTAAATCTATAGGAGTTTTACTTTGATTAGGATTGGCATCACTTTCCACCGGTGAAGTAGCCGGCGTATACCCTGTAGGGTTGTCAACATTTCCATGTTTGGTTGGAACACTTCCAATTGAAGTAGGATCAATGGACATCTACAAATTGGAAAATAATAAAACATAATCTGCATTACATTGTGTTATTCATAACTCTTAAAAGTTAGCTAGATGATATGCAACGTCTAACTATTGTTGCACAACTAATAATATTATAAAAATGGAAAAAAAATTAATAAGTTGACATGTAACATCTAACATCTTATATAATTTTATATGTGTGTGTTTCTTTTGATATTCTTAGTAGTAAAATGAAATCTAACTCTATATGATAAACTTATGACAATTTACGTGATTAATCATTAGTCATTACGAGCTCTTTATTGTTTCTGATTTTCGAACAAACTATGCAAAACTCTAATGAAATGCTGGGAACAATTTGCTTTACTTGAAACCTCATCTCAAGGAAATATTTCAAATGGTTGCATATCGTCTCCATAAAAAGATAAATGGTTGCATCTCATCTTAGGAAATATTTCAAATCAAGGAAATCCCCAAATGCAGAGATTGATTTACCATTATTGTTTTGTCATCAAATATAACAGAGATTCAAATAATTGGGAGATTAAGCAAAATGTTAATTATCACATCATAAATTCAATTATTGTGCTAGCTGAAACTACTAAGTATATGAGTTAACTAAAAGCAAAAAAAAAAAAAAAAATTATTCAGGATATAGACTAAACTTCACCTGAATAATTTTTTTTGCTTTTAGTTAACTCATATACTTAGTAGTCTGCAATTATTGTTCAGACAACATAATTAATCTGCATGTTTTTATTTTCTAGATTCCTTCAACAGCTGCAACCCCTGAAAATGCCTAGCACAATCCTGTCCAAATGAGTTATTATCTAGAAATGAAATGCATGCATGTTTACATTCTTGGTTGAAAAATTGTGACATTTCGCTCGTTCTCCTATACTTGTTGCCTAATCTGAAAGTTATGAGTTCTCTAATTTACAGATGACTTAAATGTATCTGGATTGTGTTTTGGTTTAGAAAAAATAGTTTCTGTTTAACTTACGTGAGATGTATACTTACCAACTTAACAGAAACTGTCTAGATTGCGTTACGTGAACCTAGATATATTTATCGTAAAGTGGAAAACCTAACAAATAATGAACACACGGAATTAACGTGAAAAACTCCTAAAGGGTAAAAAACCACATGCCTGCGCCCTGCAAACAAATAGATCCACTAGTTGGTAAGAGTTTAAACCAGTTACAAGCAAGCTAAGTTATGTTTATGCATAAACAATACAACATCTAAGATAATAGTGAGAAACACTCCCTATTACTTTCTCCTAGCATGTAATACGAGCTGGCATCCCACTGCTCTTCATAGCTTTTTATAACTTTGCCAATCTGACCCAGAACTGCGTGGTCCTCCAACTGATCTTCACCTTCCATAATGATCTTCTCTTGTTGAGGCTCTTATGTAGTGAATTCGACTTCTCCCAATGATTTCACTTGATAAAATCAAGTTGTGGACTTCTAGGAACGTTGCACTTGATCTTTGCCAAGCAAATCATAGATCTAAATTTACAAATACATGGGGAAGTCAAAGGATGAAATATGAAGCTCGAACTGCTCTAGGCTTTGTTTCCCAAGCTTCTCTACGTATGGGTGTGTGTTCTATATCCTCTTGACTCCTCTTGTATTCTTATACAAGTTAGTTTCTTGTCACAAAAGAAACTTTCTTGTATAAGGACTCCTATCTCTATTCTGGTAATGTTTTCTTCAAATTAGACTGTGGATCTTGATCTTAACCTTTGCATTTGAAGAACCACAAGTCCTAAAGACTCTGTCAAAATTTCACGCAAATCCAACCGCGGGATATTGAGATATATCACTTTTTCCACGACTGCTTAGGTTGTCCTATTTAACTCGGGGATTGGTCCTCCTTTTTGTATCAAGATCCTTTCAAAAGATAGAGACCAAATTAATGTAGCATAGTCATAATAACGTAAGATAACAATTAAATACCATGAATAAAAGTCTTACTTACCTTAAACTCTTACTACCAACAAGAATACGAATCCTAATATAACATGGTAAGCAAATAACTTAGAGACCAAGCTAGTAAACATGATCCTTTTAGGACTCCTAAATTGATTCAAAATCAACTTATTAATTAATCACATGTGATAAAAATATTCTAGAATATGCTAAATAATTCACGTGACACAATAAGTTGCCAATTAATTAATTTAGTCATTAAAATGACTTTACAACCAAATTAATTAAAATATGCATGATAACAAATTATTACCAATTAAAATCACATGCATAAGGAAAAATAGAAATGATAGCATAAAAAATAAATAGCTTATAATTAATTAAGTCACGTTCACTTAATGAAAAAGCTAACATGATCATTAACTAGGATAACTCATATGTACTGGATAATGTTAAGGTTTTTAAAAAGGTTTTCTTTCTGTTTTCATCGAAATTTTAAAATTATCTTTGATAATATTGACATATATTGTTGAGTAGGTAAACAAAACTTTTCCCATACTGCATGAGACGCCTTGCTGTTTTATTTTAGTTACCGCTCGTTGCCCTCTCCAGTCAACACTTGGTGGAATTTTATTCACATGCTAAAACTTCCTGTAGAGCTAAAACTTCCTATAGAGCTAGATGATAGACGGAATGGCACTCTAAAACCATTTTGAGAGGCACCAAATTCTTCCTCCGTCATGTCAGCAAATTGGTTGACACCTAGCTTTTAATTGCGGTTTCCTTGAGGGTTAAACGACTCAATAAATTTCACATTTTCCATGAAATTGTCCAACTCAATTTCTGTTTCCTCTTTGTTTCTATGAACACATCCATGATGGCCATCCATTCTTCGTGTGTCTAGGCCATGGACACGTCTTTTGGGTCGAGGGAAGATTGAGCAGATGATGAGGCAGTATAGGAGAAATATATAGAGGCATGCAATGTAAAAGACTGTGTCAAATAATGTTAGAAGAATAAGAAGAAGCATATATATATATATATATATAATAGATCAAAATACAATCAAAATACATAGAAGCTTTGATGTTTGCGATCCATTGTTTGTGTCACTCGGTAATGGGCATGTCTTTCAGGCAGCGGGAAGTATCAACAAATGATGAATAAATTGCGACCACTAAAAAATAATGAAAGAACTAAGGTCCTCACAAGTGTCTCTCGACCAGTGGTATTACTGATTCCATTTTCTATGAAGTTTTTTTATAGCTTGAAAAGGAAGGAAAAATAAATCTCATACCGAAGAGATTGTGGGTTTCGTGTCAAATGATGTCATCAATAATTTACGGTGTCAATCGAAAATTTTTGACAATTTCTATGTTGTGGTCATAAATATTTGATGTGTGGTCAATTGCTGTCGAAAATTACAGTTTATGATGACTACTCATAAAAAATCCATCATAATTTTCTGACGGACTACTATGTCGTCAGAAAAATTGGTCACTGGTAATTGTATTTCTAGTAGTGCTCATTTTCATTTCCTTCTCTAGTCCGTGTTTGTTGGAACTGCACTCATATTTTTGTACCTAAAACCAGTAGAGCTAGGCAATCAGCGGAATGATGCTCTATACCCATTATGAGAGGCACTAAATTATTCATTCGTCATGTCAACAAATTGGTTGACAACTAGTTTGTAAGTCTAGTTTCCTTGAATGTTAAAAAACTCAATAAACACCACATTTTTCATTAAAATCTCAAAACGGGCTGCCTTCTCCTCGTTGTTTTTGTACACATGTCTGTGCCAGACCATCCATTGTTTGCCCCTCTTGGCCATAGACACGTCTTTCTGGTAGTGGGAAGCTTTAACAGATGATGAATAAATTGTGGCCACTAAAACAAATGTAAGAACTAAGTTCCTCAAAAGTGCCTCTTGGCCAATGGTATTACTGACTTCCATTTTACTAGGAAGTTTTCTATAGCTTGAAAAAGAAGAAAAATAAATTTGATATTAAAAAGACTGTAGTTGTTGTGTCAAATGATGCAAAAGCTAAAGAAGATGAGTTTGCCGTATCAAATGATATCGATGACAACTACGTTGTAGTCAATAATTTATGGTGACATGTACATTGTCATAAAAAAATTTTGACGAAGTATATGTCTTAATCAAAAATATTTGACGCTAGGTTAATTGCCGTCGGAAATTACAGCTTATGACGATTAGTCATCAAAAATCCCACCATAATTTTCTGACTGATTACTGAGCCATCAGAAAAATTGGTCATAGATAATTGTATGTCTAGTAGTGTTGATCCTTGATTCTAGTTACCGATAATATCCATCTCCAGTTGATGTTTGTTGAATTGCAATCATATTATTGTACCTAAAACCAAAAGAGCTAGGTGATCGGCGTAATGAGGCTCCAAAACCATTATGAGAGGCACTAAATTCTTCATTCATCATGTCATCAAACTGGTTGACACCTAGCTTGTTGGCACTAAATTCTCTATAATTCGCTTTACATTTTTTTTTTATTGTTCAGCCCAACAACAAGAATGTGAGCATAGCTTTAGATGTGATCTCAGCCAACATAAGTGCAGCAACATTCTTGGCATCAATTTCTCTAACCCTAAGTGCCCTAATTGGAGCTTGGATAGCAAACAATTCCAACATTTTCCAAAGCAAATTAATCTGTGGAGACACAAGGCCAGAAACTATGTCAATTAAATACATAACCCTCAAGATGTTTTATTTATGCAAATTATCCCATTAGCACACCCGATAGCGACATTAACGTTGAATATGTCGAATTAGCCATAATTCAAGGTGGCGACTTTTGGTCTATTGGATTGAGAGCACTGTATTTTGCTATTACGTTGTTGTTGTGGTTTTTTAGGGTCTGTACCTATGTTTTCTACCTCAATTAATGGACATGCAACCTCATGACGGTCTTCAAAGCATTGGGAGTAAGCTGTGTGGGTGCAATGCACCAAGCCTTAAGGAACTCCTTCACCTCCCTAGAGAATGGAAGCTTCATACGGGACTCCAGCATGGGCTGGTTAACGGGCACACACCCAGATGGAGGGTTATCAGCCCGTTCGTCTGCCCCGGGGACTAGGAATCTTACGTGAGGCGAGATTTGGTACAAAGAGTGCCACTACACGAGCATGCCCTCAGTCACTACGGACTGGACTCGCGAGTAGCCCCAGGGCTTCGAGGCATCATGACTAACCCCACCTTCTTCCTCCTCCTAATAAATAACGACGGGATCGAGTCCGATTGTTTGAAGGGCCCAAATCCTTGATCGGAAGCATCTGGCGTCTGAACTATCTGCAGGGGGACCTCCAGAATTTCCTCGACGCTCGGTGAATTCTCTCTGTGCACGAAAGGGGGATACTCTAGAGATCGAACCTCGTGGTCATAGTCGTACGCTTCCTTTGAACAAGACGATATAGTAGATCAGAACTAGTGCTCAGCAACGGCGGTCGACTGGGTTGCAACTCCAGAGGAAATTTTTGACAAGTGTAGAGTTCTGAAAAGTTGTCTCTGGGGAAATAAGAGGGTATATCGGTCTCAACAATGGAAGACGAAATGACACGCCCTTCCCCAACGCTCGAGCAATACGTGTGTAGAAGTAAGAACCACGTGACGTGTGCATGCCGCCGGAGGTCGAGCGGTGTCAATCCCACTCGACCCAGCTGGCATTGATGCTAGGGACAATTGTTAGCACCTCACTGACATGGAAAAGGATTAGGTCAGACGACCCACGGAAGAGCGCTTTCACCGACATAGCTCGGTCCCAGCCCGATTTCATCCCAGTGAATAACGTCAGGGCCTTAACCACTAAGCCAGTCCAGATGAGGCATTACTCATGCAACACGTAGAGATGTTTAAGCCACGTGGCATGTGCATGCCGCCAGAAATCGGGAAGAGTGTCGATCCAACCCAGACTAGGTCGGCCTCGACACTGGGGACAATTGTTGGCAGCTCGTTGATGTAGCGCGGGCCTAGTCTGGATGCCTTCATGAAGGAGCGCATCTGCTGACGTGGCTCGCCATTACTCAGCGCCGCAGCACATCGCTCTAGGTCCGCTCGGGCATGGCACAGCTAGGTATTGCTTGGCCGATCTAGCCTTAGAATCGGCTGAAGGCTATGCCAATGCTGAGGCCAAGGTTGGTTGATGGACCAGATCAATAGAATAGTGGAAGAGTTTTCCGTCGCTGGCGATTTGATAGCCAATGACAACCCACCTGTTGCCTGACATGCTCACGTCACCAATATATGACATGACATCACCGCCATAAGTGTAAAGGCAACCACACAAGTTATGAGGGCTTCACCATAAATGCAAGACGGCTGTGCTCAGGTTATGACAGTAATCATCACCCCTCGCTTAGGCCTAGCTCTGCCCCTTTATGATGACCTATGGTGACTCATGAAGTATGCACTATAAATAGATGACTTGATCCCCATAAAAGGGATCCGAAAATCCTCTAATCGGGTAACAGTTCGAGCCCGGGCATCAATATAGAGCCTCATTGTTTCAATTATTTCAAATTAGCTTCAACTCTACTAAAGTTGGTACTTAAGCAGTAATTACTATTTTCGGCATCAACAAACCTTAGTTAGAAAAATCAAATTTTTATTAAATGCAAAATCACAATTTTATCATATCAATCAATTAGAGTTACAATCTATATATATAGAATAAGTAAGTATTTACAACCTTAATCCTTTCTCGCCAAAACTTTATTTACAATCTTAGTCCTTGTCCAACCAAAATCATTTAATTGGTTAGGGTTTCTTTCATCTTCGTAAAATCATTTATTTTGTAATAAATTAAAATTAATTATAATGCTAAGCTTTAATTGGACATGGTTTCATTCATTAATTATATCGCTAAAATTAGAAAATAATATTGATTTTAAAAAAATTAATTAGATTATTACGTATTGGTAAGATTCCCCTAAAGATGAAAGATATCTTTTAAATTGTAAAATATCTTAAATTAAAAGACATGTTTAAAATATATTCATACAATTATTAAAACTGTACTATTAAGTTAATATTTAAGAAATAACTAATTATTTTTAGAAATAATTACCCAACAATAAATATTAATAAAAAATAATTATATTGCTAAAAATTCATAGGACGTGGTTTTATTGAACGAAAATGAATCAAACTTAATTATTATATTATGAAAATGGGAAAATATAATTAGTTTAAAATAATGAATAATTAATTAAAATTAATTAGATTACTACGGGTTGTTAATATTTCACTAAGAAATGAAAAATAGTTTCTAAATTGTGTGATGTGTTTTAAATCACAAAATATCTTTAAAATTAGATTCATATAATTTTGAAAACTTCAGTTATTAAGCTAATTTTTTAGAAATAAATAATTCTTTTTAGACATAATTAGGAAAAAATAAATTAAAATAAATTATATTGTTAATATTTAATTGGGGTCGTCTTCATTGAGTGAAAATTGACATGGTTTCATTGGTCATAAAGTATTCAAAATTAATTATATTTTTTATTCACATTTTCTCGGCTTGAACTTCACACAATTTTCCTTAATAAATATTAAGAATCCCAACTAATTTAAATGGTTTATTTTCTATCCTTTTTTTCAATTTAGATTTTATTCAACTTTTAAAGACCAACAATTAAATTTTCTATTTTAATTATTAATCATATGTATTTTAAATGTATTTATCTTATTAAATTTAATTTAAATTTGATATCAAATCATTCATTATTTGATCAAAATAAATAAAATCTATGATTTTTTTATTGCCGACATTAATAATCATATATCATTTAAATTATTTAAAATAAACATCTAAATTGATGAGTTAAATATGTGTGTGTGTGTGTGTGTGTTTTAAAATGTGTTTTTATTAGAATAGATGTCATTAATACATATTAAAAAAAGTACAAATAAAAGTTTCCAGTTAAATGATCACAATGAGAGGTGAACAAGAATGAGAAATTTTTAGAAGAACAAGAACGGGGAATGCAGGTCTCCGTCCTTTTTTAAAGTTCTATGATCCTCTATCGGCCTCAATTATATAAGGATGGGATGGAGTTGAAGATAAGTGTTTCCTAATGAGGTAAGAACGGGGTGTTAGGATCTGTACCCGCAACATTATCATTTTTATAATATATATATATATATATATATATATATATATATATATCTGTATGTGTAAATTATATTTTATAATCAAATTTTAAAAATTTATTATTTACATATTCATTGTTAGCACCGTGCATCGCACATGTGTATAATTAATATCTCAAAATTTGTAAATACATATAATAGAATGTAGAATAATTTTAAAGGTAAAGTCATATGCACTTCAAAAGTTAATATAATTTAATTTGGTTATTTAAATAACTATAAAATTGAATTTAATTTTATAGTTCTTTTATATTTAGTAAATTTAATCTTACAATGAGTAAAATGTGATATATTATCATAATCTATATCACGAATTATCATTCCATATAACGCACGGGTGTAATTATTAGGTCAGATTACAATACAAATTGATAACTAATAGCCAATTAATTATTTCAGTATTCGATTAACATTTATCAAAACTACATGTTTATTAAAAACTTAGTCTCTCGTGTAAAGAAGCTAATTGTTTTCATTATTCAATTAATATTTATCAAAACTACTATTCCATTGTATTAAGTTTATTATTTTGAGCTATTATTTACTTTATTTTTTTGAGGTCTTATCTTAATATTACTAAGATCTATTAATACTGTTATTCGTTAAAAATTTTGTCTCATGTGCAATGCACGGGTGAAATAACTAGTTAAATGAAAAAATCTCCATCATTATTCATTTTATTTAATCGCATGAGTGATTGAATTTTCATTAATTTTATTACTTTTTTCCCATTTAATTTTTCTATATATTGCACTTTGTCTATGAAATATGGTTGTACCTCACGCTGGTAGACAATTATTATAATAAAGATTATTGGCAAAACTAACAAAAATCTATGTGTGTTTTATAAATCTTGTACTGGATGAAAAGAAAGATCTGGATCGACTATGCGCTCCATGTATCCCCCAACTATAAAATGTAAATAACCTCCCACCCACTCAATAGATTTCACGAGTACACCAAAATGGCTATCAAATCTCATACCATTTGTCTCACATTGTTCCTAGTTCTCTTGTCTTTCATTTTCATCAAAGTATCCACCGCCTCTCACGAAGTTGGCAATTGGCAGCCAATCCATGACCCTAACGACCAAACAATAGTCGAAGTTGCAAAATTTGCAGTTGATGAACACAACAATGAAGCCAAAACCAAGTTGATTTTTCAAAAGGTCGTCAAGGAAGAATTCCAAGTGGTCGAGGGCGTTAATTACAAGGTTGTTATCTCCACAACGGATGGCACCAACATGCAAAATTACCTGGCCGCTATTTATTATCGCCCATGGGATCATATCGAAAAGTTAATCTCCTTTGAAAAATATTCAGGTTAATGTAATTTTGATATCCGATTGCCGTGCTAGCTGTTGTGGTAAACAATCCCAGAAATCACCAAAACACATAGCAACAAGGGATTCAAACAAAAACAGTAAAGAACGCAATGATTTTTTTGGCCAAAAAGGCCCGGAAGTTCCCCCAAATATTGGAGTACGTCTCCCGTTGAGCATCCACTAAGGAATAGCTCTAAATCCACTAGAAAATCAAGAATCACAGTTACAGTATCTCGAATCGAACCTCCTTCTTTACCACTACACAATCCCTCAACAATATGAGGCTAGCCCTAGGAATACACAAATTATTTTAGGTTTACAGAGAGTGACAAGAAGCGAATGAGCATAAGAGACGAGACAAGGATCTAGAGAATGGTCTGAGAAATAGTGACCCTCCGACTGCCTTTTATAGGAGTCCAAGTAACAAACAAGCCCATGAAATCCTCAACAACCAAATCCAACAAAATCTGTAAAGATATGATCGAGCCAGTCGAGTCAAATAGCCTTATCCTTAGGCCCATTCTAAACAGGCCTAACAGATAAAGCAAGCCCAACAATCTCTACCTTTGCTGAATCTAGCAGGACTGTGATCTTTCCTTTCTTTTGTAGATTTAGAACTTTCTTCCTTAGCTTCCTTTGCTCTACTTGAGAACACAACTAGTTAGTACCAATATTTAGGATTGACAAACAATCCTTAAATTTGTTCAAAGGTAACACTTTAGTTCCCAAATCTACAGGATTAACTTGAGTAGGAATTTTAACAAGTGTAATCTCACCCTTTTCCACCATATCTCTAATATAATGGAATTTAACATCAACATGTTTTGTACGATTGTGAAAAATAGGATTTCTACTCAAGTAAATTGCAGAATGGTTATCAGAAGAGATAGGGACAGTGGGGATAAAATAGCCAATTTCATTCAATAAGCCCTTCAGCCAAACCCCTTCTTTAACAGCAGCAGAAGCTGCTATGTATTCTGCCTCTGTTGAGGACAAGGCTACAATCTTTTGTAGCTGAGCTTTCCAACTAATACACCCATTACAAAGAGTGTAATAATATGATGAAGTAGACTTGCACTTATCAAGATCTCCAGCACAATCAGAATCAGTATAGCCTTTAAGACTTACACCATCTGGACACTGTGTATCGATAATACCATAATTATAAGTGCCAACTAAATATCTAAGCATCCACTGTAAAGCATGCCAGTGTGTTTCACTTGGATTAGGCATATATTTACTCAAGAAACTTATACCATAAGCCAAGTCAAGTCTAGTGCTAATCATCAAGTACATGATAGATCCAATACAGTTGGCATAAGGAACATGTTTCATTCTATCAAAGTCATCTTTATCTTTTGGACTGCACTCAAGTGATAGCTTAAAGTGATTTGCAAGAGGCAAAGAAACAGACTTTGCATCAAACATATTGAATTTCAACAATATTCTTTTGACATAATCAGTTTGATGTAAAAACAAAGTATTCATAGTTCTATTTTTCTCAATTTGTGTGCCAAGAATTTTTTTAGCTACACCTAAGTCTTTCATTTCAAATTCGGAGCTCAAACACCTCTTGATATGGTCAATCTTATGCTTATCAGAACATGAAATGAGCATATCATCAACATACAATAATAGAAATATAGGGCAAGCAGTTTTACAGTCTTTAAAGAATAAGCATGTATCAAATTTGCTTTTTACAAACCCTAGACTTTGGATATAAGAGTCAAATCTCTTATACCATTGTCTTGGGGCTTGTTTGAGCCCATATAATGATTCTTGTAGTAAGCAAACCTTATCAGAGGACTCAAAACCTAGGATTTGGTTCATAAAAATCTTTTCTTCTAAATCACCATAGAGAAAAGCAGTTTTAACATCCATTTGTTCAAGTTCCAAGTTAAACTGATTAACCAAAGATAAGAAAATTCTTATAGTAGTATATTTTGCAACAGGTGAAAAGATTTCATTGAAATCAATGCCTTCCTTTTGTGAAAAACTTTTTGCTACAAGTCTGGCTTTGAATCTTTTCTTATTTTCACCTTCATCTTTAATTTTAAAGATCCACTTGCAATCAATAATCTTTTTATCTTTTGGTTTTTTAACAAGAACCCAGGTTTTGTTTTTATAAAGAGATTTTAATTCATCTTTCATAGCCTCAACCCATGATTTAGCATCACTACAAATGACTGCTTCTTCAAAGGTTGAAGGTTCATATCCAACAAGATCATCACATATATTAAATGAAACAAAATCATTCAATCGAGAAGAAGGTAATCTAGTCCTTCTCTCTCTATCCCTTGCAAGAATATAGTCATCAAGTTGAGAGGGATGAGTATTACTACCAGTATTATTACCAGTAGAAGGATTTGGGTCATTATCAGAATCTGAAGATGATGATTCTGAACTAGAACTTTCAGGTTCTAGTTGATTCTCTACCTCAATAGGTATATTAGCAGCTGTTTCAGTATTAGCAGGCAATAAAACACTCTGTTTAGCAATTTCAGATTCATTTTTATCAGAAATTTTAACACATGGAAATAAATTCTCATTAAAAACAACATTTCTGTTGATAAGACTTTAAAACCAGGTGTTTCTTTTACCTAGAGCCTGTAACCTTTAGATTCTTCACTGTAACCAAGAAAAAATCATTTCTAAGATCTGGAATCAAGTTTTCCTTCACTCTGATGTGCCTAAGCAGCACATCCAAAAACTTTCAATTGAGAATAATTAACAGGTTGTTTAGACCAAAAGGATTCAGGGGTATTAAAGTTTTTAGAACTGTTTGGACTTCTGTTCAAAAGATAGGCTGCTGTTTTCACAGCTTCACCCCAAAAAAGTTTAGGAAGATTGGCATTCAAAAGCATACATCTCACCTTTTCCAAGAGAGTTCTATTAAACCTTCCGCAACACCATTTTGTTGTGGTGTATAGGCCACTATTTTGTGCTTCAATATACCACAATTTTTGCAAAAATTATCAAATTCATAATTGCAAAAGTCCAATCCACTGTCAGTTCTTAGAACTTTAATCCTCTTACTAGTTTGGCTTTCAATCAAAATTTTCCAATTTTTGAAAATACTATGAGTGTCTGATTTATTTTTCAAGAGATGAACCCATATTTTCCTAGAAAAATCATCAACAATTAACAAATAGTATGTAAAACCAGTAAAGTAGGTGCAATAGCTGGTCCCCAAAGATCAACATGAATATATTCTAATATGCCAGAAGATTTGTGTGTCCTTTTCTTAAAAGGCAACCTGTGTTGCTTTCCAACCAAACATCCTTCACAAAACTCCAAATTTTCAATTTTATCTTTGCCAAAAACACCAAGTTGGTTTAAATGCTGTATGCCTTTATTGCTAATGTGACCAAGTCTTCTATGCCACAACATAGTCATATCACATGCAGAATGAAGCAAAGATTGAGCATGCAAGGACACTGGAACAGCAGTTGCATGAAAAATCCCATTTTTCTTTGATGATGTAATGATATCACAGTCATTTTTGGAAATTTTCAGCACACCAGATTTCAAAGATGTGTTATAACCATGCTCATCAAGTTCACCAATTGAAATGAGATTTCTTTGCAAATCAGGTACAAATCTAACATTTTAGGTTTTAGCCTTTTAGAATTCTCAAGTTCAAGATCGATAGTACCAGTGCCACATATTTTGCAAGATTGATTGTTTCCCATAATAACTTGACCACAAGAAACATCTTTAAAATCATAGAACCAAGATTTAATAGGACATAAATGGAATGTGCAACCTGAATCAAGTATCCAATCAAAATTACTATCACAACATGTAGTAGCAAGTACAACACTATTAGTTTCTCCATTAACAGTGCAAGCAATTGTATTATTTGACTCAGAATTCTTAGCTTCTTTAAAATCAGCAATCTTTTTGAAACAATTTTCAATGAGATGTCCCTTTTTATGACAATAGAAACATTCTCTTTCCTTTGACTTTCCTTTGTTAAATCTATCAATATTTTTTTCAAGATTTAAAGAAGAGTCAAATTTGAAATTATACAACAGTTTTAGAAGAAAACATTTATTTGGCATGGTAGTGGTGAGGTATAAAGCATCAAGTTTAGACCACAATGCATGTGCGAAGCCAGTTTCTCCTACTTTTCTAATGACACTGTTAGATAAATGCAAGAAAGTGGAACTCCAAGCAGTTTCATCAAGTTCTTGTCTTTTATATGCACTGAATTCAGCAAGCCAAGATCTCGTAACAGCCATAGGACATTTTTGTTGAAGTAACAAAGCTCTCATTTTTTGTTTCCATAAACTTAAATCACCCACACCATTCCGAACCTCCACCTCAAACTTAAGAGAAGACAAGACAACAGCAAGTGATCAAACAAACACACAGAGAGCATAGGCAACAGAACACACACACTTCAGAGGCAATCCCTCGAGGTACTGAGACAGGTGATAAGTGCTAGAAAAGCACTTAAATAACTCTTCTATTTTACGTATTTGTGTGTTTTATTAGTATTATATGTTTATTTTTATGTGCTTTCCTTTTATTGTGTGTTTAGAGTCACAAGAAATCAAAATGAGCCAAAATGAAAAAAAACAGAGCTAAAACGAAACTTGGGGCCGAAATGCAAGCAAATTCAAAGATGGAAGGCCTCCGATGCAATTTTATGAGAAGTTGTTTTTACAATTTTTCTTATGCCAATATCAAAGAATATCAAAAGAGGATTTCCACATTTTTGTCGGATCCCAAATCGGAGTTTCCTAGTGAAAGTTATGGTCATTTGAAGATAAAGGACAAAGCGTAAAAAATCAGCAGCTCGAATTTACTGCCGCAGTTCAGTAATTTGACCATAACTTTTGCTACAAAATTCGGATTGACCTGGACTTTATATTGTTGGAAAGGACACTCAGAGGGATACAACTTTGATGTTGACCTCTTCAAATGATTCGGATTATATCATGGTCAAACATGGGCAAAACCAAGAGTGATGTGAATGGAGGATTTCTCGGACCATGTTTTGGTAGAAAATTCATAACTTTCTATTAAAATATCAAAAAAAAGAAATTCAAATTGCAAAATTCAGCCAAGATGCTTACCTATACCATGATACAATATTTAAACTAATGGAACAATTTAAGATCATGATTTGGTGGTTACCAATTAGTAGAATCATAATGGAGTAGTTGTACAATTTTTATCATGTTTTCTTGTGAAATTTTGCCTATAAATAGAGGCATTTGTAAGGAAGGAAATACACAACTTAGTAGAAGAGAATTAGCTAGTAGTTCTCTCCAATAAAATTTTCTTCTCCAATAAAATTTTCTTCTTCATTTGTTCTTAGTTTTAGCTTGAAGATTTTAGCTTTTCATATTCCGGCGGATCAATTCTTCGCTAAGTTCTCTTTTCCCTTTTATTTCTCTATTTATTTCTTAGTATTTATTTACTTTTTACTATATTTTGCATAATCTATCATATAGTGGTGGTGATACAAGGCGAACACTCGCTAAAAAGTATGAAGCACCGCAATTATGAGTAGTTAAGACTTTTCTATCTAGTTCGAGGGACGTTGTGTTCAATTAACATGTTGTTATCTTTTCTAACTCTTTAGTAACGTTTTATCTATTCCTCTACTTCAATTTGTTGATTTGTTATGCTTGTAAACCCCTTTTTGAATTTATTTGATTATTGCATTCACATTGGCCAATTGAATCAATTAATCTTTAAATTCAAGTTACTTGCTAGGATTGGAACTTTTGATCCGTAATTGTCATTAGATTCCAATCCAAAATAGCAAATGAATATCGTGCATATTTATTAACAAATCATCTTAGATGCATTAATTCGAGCTTGTGAAATTTTTCATCTAATTCAACTCATTCTTCTCATTCATTTCATACTAGCTTTGCATTAAATCCTAAGAGCTTGTTTAGGGTTATCCAATAGTTAGATGTTAAGTTAAAGAGTTTGCTTTTTACTTAATACACTTAAGGAAGAATTCGTTAATCAGAGCTTCTTGGTTAATTGAGAGTTGATAAATTGAAAAGGAATAGTAACACGTTGCATGGGAAAAATAAACACAAGTTGTTGACACAACCGAACCCGAGAACTAGATATTTATTTCAATTGTTTTATTTGATATTATCTTATCTTTTGTCATTTGATTTTCATTCAAAATTCTCAAAACCCCCACTTTCCTATATTAATTGATAAAGACAACTAGATTAAGCACCGTTCCTCTTGGGTTCGACCCTTACTTACCACTTCTACATTAATTTGTAGTTTTGAAACCGAGTAAGGAAATAAAATAAATTTTGGCGTACTGCGACAACACGCCCAAGTTTTTTGCGCCGTTGCCGGGGAACGGTTAACCAATTTAGTTGCTTTTATTAATTAATTTTAAAAAAAATCTTCTTCACTTGTATGCATAATACCCGATCTACTAATCGAATTCTTGAAAGTTTCGATCCAGAAATCGAGAAATCCATTCGAAGACGAATAAGACAAGCAAAACAAACCGAATGAGAAATGGCAGAAAACAATAACGAAAGAACTCTCAAACAACCGCAACTCACGGGTTACTCAACAACCTTTGTGTATCACCTTTCCAACCGTAGAAGAAGGTAAGACTTTCGAACTAAAATCTGGATTGATACATCTTCTACCTTCTTTTCATGGACGATCCGGCGAAGATCCATATCGACACTTGAAGGAGTTTCATGTGGTGTGCGATAGCATGAAACCCCCGGGCATCACTGAAGAGCAAATCAAGCTCAAAACTTTTCCATTTTCAGTAAAAGATGCCGCCACAGATTGGTTATACACTTTACCACCAGGTTCAGTCACAACATGGAATCGAATGAAGCAACTTTTCCTCGAAAAGTACTTCCCAGCTTCAAAGACCGCAAATATCAGGAAAGATATCTCTGGAGTACGCCAAAACAATGGAGAAACTCTTTATGAGTATTGGGAGCGTTTCAAAAAGCTCATTGCAAGCTGCCCGCATCACCAAATCAGTGAAAACCTCCTAGTGCAATACTTCTATGAAGGCTTATGTCAATCAGATAGAAACATGGTTGATGCTGCTAGTGGAGGCGCATTGATGAACAAAACCCCTGCCTTGCGAACAACGATTTCAAACATGGCTGAAAATACTCAACAACAAGATGCATCTGAGAGATGAACATTCGAAGAGTTAACGAGGTAAGTAATTCCAATATTGAAAGCTAACTTTCTGAACTAACACATCTTCTCAAACAAATTATTGTAGGAAACAATCCGCAAGTCAAAGCATGTGGCATATGTACAAATCTAGGACATCCTACAGATGTTTGTCCTGTTCTACAAGTGGATAACAACGAACAAGTGAACTCAGCAAATAATTTCCCATTCCCAAGACAAGAATACAATCCGTACTCAAACACCTATAATCCAGGATGGCGAGACCACCCCAATCTGAGCTATGGAAACAACAAGCCCCCAGGATTCTTCCCTAACAAGCCTCAAGGCCAATTCCAACAACATGGGAATTTTAAACCCCAAGGGCAATTTCAACAAAAACCTCGACAATCAGGTATGTCTCTCGAGGATATGGTGAAAACATTAGCAACTAACACTTTGAAATTCCAACAGGAATCCAAATCAAGCATCCAAAACTTGGAAAATCAAATGAGTCAATTGGCAACTGCTATCAATCGTCTGGAAATACAATCTGGAGGAAAGTTACCATCCCAACCTGAGGTGAATCCAAAGAATGTCAGTGCCATAACTTTAAGGAGTGGAAAAGAGATTGTAAACCCTCACAAACAAATTCCCACACATGAAGACAAAGAAGAAGAGTTGGAAAAAGGGGTAAGTTCTCCTATCATTGTTAAATCAACCCCTCCCCCTTTTCCCAGTAGACTAGCAAAGGCCAATAATGAAATCAAAGAAAGGGAAATTTTGGACACACTTAGGAAAGTAGCGATCAATATTCCTTTGTTAGATGCAATCAAACAAATTCCACGCTATGCTAAGTTTTTGAAAGATCTTTGCACTAACAAAAGAAATTGATGGGAAATGAAATGATAAAAATGGGAGAAACAGTTTCAGCAGTGTTCCAGAAAAAGCTACCTCCAAAATGAAAAGACACGGGTATGTTCACTGTCCCTTGCACCATAGGCAATCACCACATTGACAAAGCACTTATAGATTTAGGAGCATCCATAAATGTCATGCATAGATCCTTGTATGCTTCACTAAATTTAGGAAAATTGAAAGAAACTCACGTAATTGTGCAACTAGCTGATCGTACCAATGCATACCCGGATGGAGTGATAGAAGATGTGCTAGTCAAAATAAATGGTTTAGTTTTCCCTACTGATTTTTACGTGCTTGATATGGATGATGAACATTCACCTCACCCTACACCTATCATATTGGGACGCCCATTTCTTTACACTTCTCGCACTAAAATTGATGTCTATGAGGGTACACTATCCATGAAATTTGATGAGGAAAAAGCGAACTTTAATATTTTTGATGGTTCATTGCGCCCTAATAATGCTTGTTCTGTCTTTGCAATCAATTCAACTAATCCTTTTGTGCAAGAACTGTGTAAAGTTGAATTGCAGAGCCAAAGACAACACATAAGATTGAGCCAAAGCACAATTACCTCTATCTCAAGAAGGAAGCCATGGAAAGAAATGAGACAAAAAAATTTGGAGAAGAATTCAAGAAGGACTGTTAAGAAATCAAGACACTCGGAGAAACCATCGAAGACAATGTGGAGCTGCAATGGATTTGAGAAATCCTACTTGACAAATGGGAACTGTGTCGAGCTAACGACCATAAACAAAAGCGCTTCTTGGGAGGCAACCCAAGCATTTTTCTTGTAATATTTGTATTTTTTTGTTTTTAATTTGTTTACTTTTCATCTAACGTATTAAGGAAGATATTGCTTTATTATTGTAGGAGGACGATATTTCGAGACTCAATTATTTGGGAAGAGACATGATGGCCCATAAATCGGTGATTAGCGAGAATTACGGATAATTGGCAGATTAATTATTGATAATGGACAATTTGTCAACGCGCTTTCTCGGATACTCCTTCCAACGTACTCTTTCCAGCACACTCTACATGCATGGTTGTCGGTTGAAACAGTGCTCATTTGACTATAAATCCAAATCATTCTCCACATGAAACCACAACCACAATTTCAATTACTCAGTGAGTACTTCTTTCTAGCAGTGATTAGGTAATTTCTTTCTTCTTCACCGTCTTCTTCTTCTTTCTATTTATTTTTTTCCTAGTTTTATAGTATGGACGTGTGTGATATTTTTGTATATATATGTATTTTTCTCATTTTAATTGATTATGTACTTCAATTTCTGTTACTTTTTCTTCTCCTTCGTTATTTTATTTGAAAATATGGAAGAGTGTGATAATCTACTATGCTTATTGATTTTGATGGTTTTAATTTTATTACTTCAGTGTTTCTTTTTCTCTCGTGTGTTACATAACTAAAAAAAAAAATTATAGTCGAGCCAACGACTATAAACAAAGGCGCTACTTAGGAGGCAACCTAAGCACTCTCTTTTCTTCTACTTCTCCAAAACACTAGAATTTTAAATGGATAACAAATTTTCCAAAATTCACAAATATTATCTGTCATTGCCTTTGAATGCTTTGAAAGAGATTTACTATTCTAGAGTAGACAGGTTAAAAATGTTGATGGAAAAGGAAATGCCTGAGGAAATCCGTTGGTTGATTGAAGCAAAGGTCCGATTAGGATATGAAATGCCAGCTTTTAGTACTAAATATGCACCAGGGTTAGGCAAAAGTAATTTTGCCAAGAAACGAAGAGCAAAAAGAATGAATGTTTGCTATAAATGTGCTAGATGGCCTTATAAATGCACTCGATGGACATGCAAATCAGGTAATAGTTCCATTGGATTTGTGTCCACAAATCGAGAAGATAAAATATGTTTCATTAAGGATGGCATGAGTAAGGAGTCTTTGGATGATATCCATAAAACTCTTGAGACGCATCCTAGTGGAATGGTGCAAATCGAACTTCTCAATCTGTGGAGTGAATTTAAAAAGGAATGAGAACGATATAGTCTTGGGAATCTGACTTTAAAAGACCCTGTTTGCCAGTCTATAAGAAAACTGGATTGGAAGCCTATCCCCGACTCATAGAAGGCGTTTAAGCCGTTTCTGGACGTAAAACCAGAGGAAGATGTGAGCCACAATCACAACTACGTGTACATATTGTTATTTTTAATTATTTTTGTGTTCTTGTGTCAGTTTTTACTGTGCAAAATCAACAACCTATGGAGGCTACTACTTGTGCCGGAACTGGGAGTTCAAAGAGGACATTGAGGGTCATAAGTCTCTTTGGTGGAATCAATCTGGAACAACCAACGCTTTTAGCGCCAATAGTCGAAGCTAGAACAGTACTTGGAGATCGAAAGGGTGAGATAATTTACGGAGGAGGTTACCGTGGACTGATAGGGTGTGCCGTTCAATCTGCGTACATAAGAGGATCAATAGTGATTGGTATTACTGTGCCACCTTTAAAATAGGCGTATGGTAAAACCATCGGCTTTGAGGTAAATGTTAAATCGTTGTTTGAATGCTTAACACTGATGATAATGCATTCGGATGCTTTTATCGTATTGCCAGGGGGTTTTGAAACTTTGGAACAGATCTTTTGCATAATTTTTTGGGCCACGTTAAATCTACACTCTAAGCCAATTGGTCTTTTAAACATTCAAAACCATTTCAATGGTTTATTGGCATTTCTCGAATATTTAGCTCATCAAAAGCTGATTTCTCCTAATACTTTAAAAATGATTTTTATTACACCATCAATTGAGGAATTATTGGAGAAATTAGAATCTTATGTACCACAAATGCATGTAGAAGTGCCTGTCATCAATTGGCCAGAGGAATTAAGCGAAAGAAAAAGAGATCCGAATGAATTGGATTTAGAGTTAAGGTTATGAATGTGGAATAGCTAACTTCAGATGGTAGAATATTGAGTTAACTCTGGAAACACATCTGTGTTACGCTCTGGAATGAACAAAAAAATAAAAATAAAAAAAACAAAAAATAGAAAAAAATAAAAAAGAAAAAGGAAAAAAAGAAAATAAAAAAAATACATTGGATACTGGTTATGTATCCCGCCCAAAGGCGTTAAACTGGTCTTTTTCAATAGACCTTAAAGAACTGTATTCTCTTCTATTAACCTTTTTTTTTCAAGTCTTTTGCAGATACCTCAAAGTGCACTGAATTTTCATTTCTTTCTATGGCATCCCCTCTACGTATTGTTGCTCTTCTACAAGTACTCGACTCTTTCTCTATGCCTCTTGATATGAAGATTCAGATTGTTTGACTTGTTGACAAGTATGAGCGTTCCCTTTGGAACGTCATAGCTTTGAGGCGAGTGGTCATCCCAATCCGCTCATAACGACGTGCTAAGCGCCTTAAAAGTTGCTTTAAATGTGAAAAGCTATTAGAGGGACCTCATTGTACTCGAAATCAAACTTATTCAAAATATAGACATGTTGTTTTCTTCAATGATGGACCGATTAGGTGCAGGGCCGAAAAGTCTATAAGGAGAAACAGCTAGCTCGCAATCAGTGTGAGAGAGTTTGATAATTTGTTGGAACAACGACAATGTCTGTTGGAAACCAAACTTGATGGCCTAACCATTGAGCAGTAACTTTTTGAGCGTGATCATTAGCACCCATCCGAAGATGTAAAACTACGTCTCATTCATTTGAGAAGTGTCTGAGTTGGACGTTCTGCTCTAAACGTTCTCCCATTTGTTGGTTCTTGTGGGGCTGTTCTTTATTGAATGGTAAACATACCTATGTGTCATGTGGCGATATGGAGGACCTTTTCATTAAGGTTGGTTGTCAAACTGTTTTGTAGAGAGTATGCTGATTCAGATAGTTTCTATGCGGATCAGACTTGATGGAATCATATCATTAATTTGATGTGAATACTACTGCAAGATGTTCAGAGGGTTGTCAACTCCCAAAGTCGCTTTGTATATAAATTTCTCTTCATCACAAAAAAAAAAAACCAAAATATTTTCAGCTGTTGTTTTTCTTGTTCTGTAAATATGTTGATTGCAGGTCTCTTGCTTTTGGATTGTCGAAGTATTCCTCAGAAGTGCTACATTGTGCAACCACCATCCCCAAATCGGCACGACTCATTGCTTACCATAGGGGAGTTTCTATTTCTTCTCTTTTTCATGCTTTCTATATTTCTACATTGGGGACAATGTAGAATTTAAGTGTGGGGAAGTGGCATATTGTGGTCTGCGTGTGATTTATTTTTTTTATTTGTGTCGATGATTTTGCATGAGATAGCAACTTTTGAATATGATTGAGCTTAATTTGTGTGACTTAGCTGAAACTACAAGATCTCAAAAAAAATGAGTTCTGTTCTTTTCCAAGCACAGCTGGCAAATTTATCTGAGCACATTTATAGGTAATTTACTATCATTCTCTGGAACACAAATTGAAGGTTGAAAATGTTGATTTTTTTTCTAACTTTCTAGACCATAGTAAACTAACTTTTTCTTTTCTTTTTTTCTATCAATTCGTCCTGCTCAAAGTAACCTGGAAACATCGATTGTTAGTAAGGTGGAGTTATAATCGCATGGTATCTGTTTTTGTGAATGTGTCTTTTATTGACAGAGTTTAAAAAGTTTTGAAAAAGCACTGACCTATGCTGAAAATGAATTTTGCTTTTATATTTGAAATAAAGGAGAGGGACCACAGGAAAGAGCTACCTACCTCAGAGTGTGAAGCCGTCACCTCGAATGGGTGAAAAAGGCTTCCTCCAATGAAAGGGGTTTAGTGTGAAGGCTACCTGTGGGGTAAAAGCTTAAAAGAAAATTGCAAAACTCTTCTTCTTTTTCTTTTTCTTCTTCTTCAAAAAAAAAAAAAAGAAAAAAAATCGCGAGAAATGTGATAGCTACCCAAGTGTGAAGTTAGATAAATAAATTTCCTCAGTGGTTTGAAGTGCTCAATCTAAACACTCTTTAAATTGAAGACATATTTGCGATAAAACACCTGCCATGCCCTTTTTTTCTTTGCAGTGCTAACAGTTGATGATTTTTGGTGAACAAAGTAATTTTTAGGATCCATGGGAATCATTGTAAAATAAGAGTGGGATCACAAGAGATGAAAGGAAATATTTGACTATTTCGGGTCAGGATTTGGATAGATCATCGTCAGCTTTCATTTGGTTCCAGTTAGTGATGGGATGATAACCTCAATTGCACACACTCACAAGCCATTGTGTATTTGAGAAGAAGTGAAATTTTCATGGTTCGGGAAAATATTTATTAAGCAAGTCATTATCTGTAGTTGGATTTCAATGTTTAAAGGTGTTTATCTCATGTAAAATCAGTGTGTTGTTTGTGTCATATGGTTGTTGTTCGAGGGCGAACAACAGTCTAAGTGTAGGGGAGTTTGATAAGTGCTAGAAAAGCACTTAAATAACTCTTCTATTTTACGTATTTGTGTGTTTTATTAGTATTATATGTTTATTTTTATGTTCTTTCCTTTTATTGTGTGTTTAGAGTCACAAGAAATCAAAAGGAGCCAAAATGGATAAAAACGGAGTGAAAACGGAACTTGGGACCGAAATGCAAGCAAATTCAAAGATGGATGGCCTCCGATGCAATTTTATGAGAAGTTGTTTTCACAATTTTTATTGTGCCAATATCAAAGAATATCAAAAGAGGATTTCCACATTTTTGTCAGATCCCAAATCGGAGTTTCCTAGTGAAAGTTATGGCCATTTGAAGAGAAAGGACAAAGCGTAAAAAATCAGGAGCTCGAATTTACTGCCGCAGTTAAGTAATTTGACCATAACTTTTGCTACAAACTTCGGATTGACCTGCACTTTATATTGTTGGAAAGGACACTCAGAGGGATACAACTTTGATGTTGACCTCTTCAAATGATTCGGATTATATCATGGTCAAAAATGGGAAAAACCGAGAGTGATGTGAATGGAGGATTTCTTGGACCTTGTTTTGGTAGAAAATTCATAACTTTCTATTAAAATATCAAAAAAAGGAAATTCCAATTGCACAATTCATCCAAGATGCTTACCTATACCATGATACAATATTTGAACTAATGGAGCAATTTAAGATCATGATTTGGTGGTTACCAATTAGTGGAATCATAATGGAGTAGTTATACAATTTTTTATCATGTTTTCTTGTGACATTTTTCCTATAAATAGAGGCATTTGTAAGGAAGGAAATACACAATTTAGTAGAAGAGAATTAGCTAGTAGTTCTCTCCAATAAAATTTTCTTCTTCATTTGTTCTTAGTTTTAGCTTGAAGATTTTAGCTTTTCATATTCCGGCGGATCAATTCTTCGCTAAGTTCTCTTTTCCCTTTTATTTCGCTATTTATTTCTTAGTATTTATTTATTTGTTTACTATATTTTGCATAATCTATCATATAGTGGTGGTGATACAAGGCGAACACTCGCTAAAAAGTATGAAACCCCGCAATTATGAGTAGTTAAGACTTTTCTATCTAGTTCGAGGGGGACGTTGTGTTCAACTAACATGTTGTTATCTTTTCTAACTCTTTAGTAACGTTTTATCTATTCCTCTACTTCAATTTGTTGATTTGTTATGCTTGTAAACCCGTTTTTGAATTTATTTGATTATTGCATTCACCTTGACCAATTGAATCAATTAATCTTTAAATTCAAGTTACTTTCTAGGATTGGAACTTTTGATCCGTAATTGTCATTAGATTCCAATCCAAAGTAACAAATGAATATCGTGCATATTTATTAACAAATCATCTTAGATGCATTAATTCGAGCTTGTGAAATTATTCATCTAATTCAACTCATTCTTCTCATTCATTTCATACTAGCTTTGCATTAAATCCTAAGAGCTTGTTTATGGTTATCCAATAGCTAGATGTTAAGTTAAAGAGTTTGCTTTTTACTTAATACACTTAAGGAAGAATTTGTTAATCAGAGCTTCTTGGTTAATTGAGAGTTGATAAATTGAAGAAGGAATAGTAACACGTTGCATGGGAAAGATAAACACAAGTTGTTGACACAACCGAACCTGAGAACTAGATATTTATTTCAATTGTTTTATTTGATCTTATCTTTTGTCATTTGATTTTCATTCAAAATTCTCAAAACCCCCCACTTTCCTATATTAATTGATAAAGACAACTAGATTAAGCACCGTTCCTCTTGGGTTCGACCCTTACTTACCACTTCTACATTAATTTGTAGTTTTAAAATCGAGTAAGGAAATAAAATAAATTTTGGCGTACTGCGACAACACGCCCAACAGGGAACCCCCCAGATACTGACATCGATTAATCGATCAGCCAAGGGAGAACTGCTGGTCAATACACACTCAGGACCTCCTCGGTAACAGTAAAAACAAGAGATAAAGGCCTTGTTCTATCGAGAATAATTTTTATCCCACACCTTTCTCTCTCCTCTTTTCAACCACATACACACTTTTCAATACAATAGTAACCACATGTTTTACACGAAATACCACACGGATAACTTTTATCCCCAATCAAACAACCCCAAAGAGGAAAGATGTTACCAAACTGAAACCCTAGGTTTCAAATACTCAGAGTATCAATTGAAGAGAAAACCAGAAAACCAGTTACTCCTTCGATGTTATCCAGAGCCAAATTGCCCGAGACTGAAATCCCCAAAACTGAAACCCTGGGTTTCAAATAATACACTGGAACCAGTCAAGTACCAAACCAGTAACACCCTTCGAGCTTAACCAAGAGTCAAATCACCACCGAAGTTCGGCGATGCACAGATTCATCGAATCCCACACAGTCACCGTAGATCTGGACTGCTCTGATATCACTGTTGTGGTAAACAATCCCAGAAGTCACCAAAACACACAACAACAAGGGATTCAAACAAAAATCGTAAAGAACACAATGATTTGTTTTGCCAAAAAGGCCCGGAAGTTCCCCCAAATATTGGAATACGTCTCCCGTTGAACATCCACTAAGGAATAGCTCTCAATCCACTAGAAAATCAAGAATCACAGTTACAGTATCTCAAATCGAACCTCCTTCTTTACAACTACACAATCCCTCAACAATATGAGGCTAGCCCTAGGAATACACAAAGTATTTTTAGGTTTACAGAGAGTGACAATAAGCGAATGAGCATAAGAGATGAGAGAAGGATCTAGAGAATGGTCTAAGAAACAGTGACTCTCCAAGTGCCTTTTATAGGAGTCCAAGAAACAAACAAGCCCATGAAATCATCAATAGCCAAATCCAACAGAATCTGTAAAGATATGATCGAGCCAGTCGAGTAAAAAGCCTTATCCATAGGCCCATTCTAAACCGGCCCAACAGATGAAGCAAGCCCAACACTCACCTAGTTAATTGAAATGCAATAAATCGTTTTGTAATATTTTTCCCGTTCATATAAAAACATATTAAACTTTATTTCCGTTTGACATTTCTAGTGGATATGATTTGTTTCCCTTAATTTTTTTGATATTTTTAAGTGGATACTTAATCTCGATTCGATCTTAATAACTGTTCATAAATGTTTGCTCTGAATATACTAAAAAACTTTTACTCACTCCATCTCAATTATTTGATCCACTTTTCTTTTTCTAAATGCTCACTACAAAAAATTTGATTTTTTCTGACTAAATTTTTTTGTCTAAAAACTTTTCCCAACAAACATTTTGGATGAAACAACCAAAAAATAGATTTTTTATTGACGAATAATTCATCGTCCAAAACAACTTTTTCGATGGCTAATTAAAAACATTTTCGAAAAGTAAATTTTTTTAATCTTGTCCTTAGGTTTCCTTTATTTAATGGCCAATCCTTAAATTAAAAGTTACAACGATAACGATAACAATAAATAAGGGTATATTTATAAACTAACGTAAAATAAATTTCGAAATACTAAGATAAGAGTTTATGGCTAGAACAAACAAAAGGAAAAAGGCAGATTATATAACTAGCTAGTGCACAATCAATAACAAATTATTGTACTCTTAAATTGAGGCAAAAAAATTATTATGTTTACAAATTAAAAAGACACAAACACAAGTGTATATAAACCTAAAAAATTGGTATGAAACCATAAAAAAAAAAAAAATTAAAATTCTTCAGAACTTATTTTTGTCGATGGATTTAATTGATAATTATATTGACACATTTGATCACCTCTGCCACGCAGAATATATGCTGCAACCCTTCTCACTCTATGACTTATAAAAATAAATCTAGAGTAAGGGATCATTTATTTTCTTTTAAAGATCATTTACTTTTTTTTCAATTTTTTCAAAATTTTTTTGACATTCTCTTATTACTTTTAAAATTGTTATATTGTAAACGGGAAGGATATATGTACTAACACGATGAGAGGTTCCATCTTGTTTAGCTCGATTAAATTTCTTTGTCATATTTATTAAATTTGGAATATAATTCATTTTTACCAAATAAATTTATTAAAGATACTATACATATATATCCTTCTTATTTTAATTGGAATGAAATAATTTTTAAAAAAATGACTTATTGGGAAAAGTGAAGCTTTTATGTGTAATCTTTGAAGCAATTTTACAAACTATATTTTTTCAAGTAAATGCGGTAGCATTTTTGTGAATATGGTAAAACAATTGGTGAAGAGTTGTTGATGGTTCCTATGGAAACCGTCGCCTGACGTAGCATGTAAGGTAGTGGTTTGATAAATAATGAGGCTAATATCAGATAAAGGCCAATGTTGAGTAAAATAGGAGCACCATAAACACGTAAGGACACTTTCCCACATTTTGCACACATGTTTCAATCAAAGTTCAACTGCGGGACAAGGTACAAAAGGTGTTACTTTGGAAGAACTCTCGGCAACGATGAATGAGATAGAACAAATGTGATATCGACAGGGTATGAGCCACTGTAGAGGAGTCTGTTGCAGGTTTTGATGAGAGATTGTCTCGGGTTCAAAATCTACGAGGATCGCAGAATGGTCAAAGGAATATGGCTCATGACTATGAGGATTATGATGATAAGGTCGAGGATAGGTATAGGAGAAATCGGAGGAATCATATAGAGTGAGGATGATAAATGCTTGAAAAGTACTTTAATAACTCTCTAATAACGTTTATTATTGTGTGATAATTGTTTTATACTTCATATTTATGCATTTTTGTTTATTTTCATGCCTAAGGGCCAATAAGAGTTGAAACAAGTTTAAATGGATGAACAAAGCAAGAAAAATGCAAATTACCAACTCAGATTCACTAAGCAGCCTTTAGTCTTTGGATCATAACTTGAGCTAAAGATATATGATTGACTTGATTCTAGTGCCAAAAGAAAGATAAATTGATTATCTACAAATGTTATCTCTAGTATCTTAGGCAAAATCGGTGGAAAAATGGACGAAAATTGGGTTTGAAGACAGCATCATGAGCATCCAATGCATCCAATGTCAATTTTCGGTGCAAATGCCATAACTTGGCCTATAAAGATCCAATTAGTGCCATTCTACCCCAAAATGAAGATAACTTGATGATGTACAACAGCTATTTCTGGTCCAAAAGGAAAAAATCGATATTAAAGTGGTCAAAAAACATGAGGAAGTAAAGCGAAAGTGGATGAAAATGTAGTGGATATATAATTGAAAGATTCATTTGGTGCCTATAAAAGGGCAGGGCCATTAATCTCTAAAGATTATCTCTTACTTGTAAAAACATTTTCTTATTCTCAATTCCTAGTGTTATATTTCATTCTAGTAGTATCTATCTTTTATGTCTAGTTTTCTTTTGTATCTTATTTTGAGTAAAAGTGTGAAGAGTTTAAGTATGAATAAAGTTTAGGAGATTGCATAAATAGCCTTTTATATTCCAGCGGAATTATATTTGAAATGTATATTTTGGCCGAGAATATGATTGGCTAGGCGTCTCGATCTAGTTCAAGGCGATGTCGCTGTTCAAAGCTTGCTAGCAGATTAATTCATAAGTGACATTGTTCTTATTCTCTTATTCAAAATGGTTTGTTTTTCTATTTTATTTTTGATAATATGAGCTTTAATTAGATTTGTCCAATTGAATTAAAATTCTATTATCAACTTTTTAGAAGTAAGGTTTCAATCCGTAATTGTTGATTTCTCTAATTCACATGTAACAACTAATGATCACATATCTTTGGGAAAAACAAACCCTATTGTTAAAAATTTCGAGCTATCTGAAATGTTACTCTAAGTTTAACTTATTTTCCTAATTCTTAAAACTAGCTTTTGCATTAAATCTAGAGACCAGACTTCTAGGTTATACAAAAGTATAAGGACTACTTTGCAACTGGACTATTGATACTCTATTAAAGAAGTATGGAGTTACGCATAGAATCTCCACACCATCCATAGACAAATGGCCAAATAGAACTATCCAATCGAGAGGTAAAGTCCATTCTTGAGAAAACAGTTCGGCCAGATCGAAATGATTGGAGTTTAAAGTTGGATGATGCTTTGTGGGCATACCGTACTACGTACAAGACTCATATCGGGATGTCACCATATTGGATAGTGTATGATAAACCATGCCACTTGCCAATTGATTACTTAGAGCCATGAAAGTGTGCTAACTTGGTAGCACTATGGGATTTTATTATCTAAAAAGGCTAAGAATTTTTCTTTTGGAGGACCTTCAAAATATATAAATATTTTTACAACCCAAAAATATTTAACTAACTTGACATATAATTAATTGTGTGATATATTAATTCCTAAATTTATTTATTTAGTGTTCAATTTCAAAAAAAAAAATATCTCTATATTAAAAATATGAATTTAATTAAAAAATTATATATGAAATTTAAAATTTTAATTAAAAATTATAAATGAAAATTTTAAAATGAAAGGTGAATTTGATTTCGTTAAAGATAAAACAAACAATCTAATTTATTTTTTTGTATTTTTATTTTATACATATTGTTCTTTATAACCAATTGATAGTTGATTTAATGATTTTTTAAGTGTATTTCTATTTTTAAATATTTTAGAATTTAAAAATATAAAAATATTCTTGTACTGCCTTTTTTATAAACGCTTATTAAGGAAATGCGTGTTTCCTTAATTTTGTAAACGCGTTTCCTTTTTTTATAAACACATGTTTTCTTAATTTATTAATTATTAACTCTTGTTGTGAACTAATAAAAAAATAAAAATAAAAAAATAATTTGGGTTTTTGGAGGGAAAATTTGCTTTGGTGGAAGAGTTTTTATATATTATTATAGATTTATCTTTATAATAAATTATTTTAAATACATAATTTCAAAACTAATAAATAATTTAGTAAATCTGTTTCCAAAACGGTGGCTAATAATATCAAAGTTGTCAAAAAGTTTTTTTTTTTTTTTTTGAATACAATAATAGTCAACCTTTGTCAACCCTATATATGTATAGATTGAAGAATTCTAAGAACTTACGAAGATTAGTGCAAATCCAATGAGTTAGAAACAGAATTTAATTAAATACAAAATCCAATTTAATTATATCAATCAGGTTAGGATTTTACTTAATAGTAAACAAGAAGTCAATTATAACTTTGCAATCATGGAGAAATCTTTATGCATATGGTAAATAATAAGAACAAATTATATCGACTAGACATAAAAATTGGAATTTAATAAATAGATTATACCAACTTAGGTATAAAAATTGGAATTTAATTAAATGCAATGCCGAATTTTAATTATAGCAGTAAGATTTGAATTTTAATTAAATGCAAAATATATACATATATCTATTTTGAATTCATATTACTAATTAGGCAATTTAAAAGTTTTATTTGTTTCTTAATTATTATTAATTGATGTCTTGATCGCTTTATTGTAAAAATATGTGTGCATTCCTTCAAACCGAATGCAATCTTAAATCAAGTCCTATTTTTTTTCCCCCATTATTTTCAATATATCATTCTTCAATAATAATTTATTATTTTGTACGATATCTTATGCAATTTGGTAAACAATTTAAAAATTGTGCAACCTGTACAATGTTATGTTAACATTTGATGTACGAACAAATGAAACAAGTATTTTAATTACTGTTCTTTTTTTCCTCCTGTGATATATTTAGATTTTTTGGGTCTAAAGTATTTTTTTGTATCCTACAAATGGGTCAAGCTCCCAAGTTTTCGCCATATCGCATGGTCGCGAGAAGTGACAAAAGCAAACATTTTAATGAGAATATCCCATGACCCCCTTGTACAATATGACATTTACATTTACTTCTATAGCCTATAGGACGACAGATTGATTCAAAACTTAACATTGGAAAATGAACACCATTGGAAAATGACCATCAGGGTTCAGTTTGCACGGTCAAAATTATCATTATATAGCAACGAAATTTGCTCAACTATATGCATATGTTTATGACACCGTACACGTGAAACAACAAATAGGCAACGGATTGCCGGAAAAGTGTTTCAATCAAAAATACACTATTGTATACATAGCAATGGCTAATATTTCACTTTCTTACGAATGCAATAGTTGATACTTATCTTTAATTTTAACTAATAACAAAAGTTCATTTTTACATAGAAAAGAAAGTTCACCAACAAAAGCAATATCGCCAAGAGGTCATTATAAAATCAGATGACTAGAGAGACAAATTAGTTACAAATACAGGGACGGAGTATGCATTAAAATTTCCAAGTTATTTGTTACCCATTTTTCCTCTAGTTGAAGAGGAGGATGTTTCTCAGTTACTGGATTGCAACTTTACAAAGATGGACCAATATTTCCTACAGCGCCTTTTTAGGCAAAACGTAACAACTGGGCCGCCAGCGGCAATTTGTACTTCAATTTGTTCTTCGAGGCCAAGTAAAATTTCAATTCTTTCCATCTGGTGCTCGTATATAAAAGTGCACTCTTCTCAGAGCATTCAAAAAGCATGTTGTAGACATGGCTCACCAAGAAACAGCAATCACTGATCAAAGATCAAATACGAGAGTAATCACATCTCACTCAACCCTCAATACATAACAGCAGCCAACAAAAGCACATTGAAATAGATGCATAGATTTACCTCCCATGTCCAACTGAAAAGCTGTTTGAATCATAAACCGCACATTTGGGATCAAGCCTGAATAACGTAACATGGTGCAAATGCAAAGACCACAGCATCGCCAATCCACTGCGTCTTATGGAGGTCCTCAATAGCTTTTGCAACAGCAATCATCCGCTGAATTTTAAAGGTCGAGCGTCTGATTCTTAACAGAAGATGGCAAACAGCACATTGTTCCATTTGTACCTGAAAGCAATTAAATCACAATGATATTGAAGAAATAAAAGATTTTAGCCAGGTGTTCTCAAACATGGTCCATATTCGGCTAATATTATAAATCATAATGTCAACCATTTAATGCAAGAAATCAGTCAAACCAGTTTTTATCATACTGTCAACTATTTAATGCAACAAATCAGTCAAACCAGGTTTTATCATGACGGGTGAATCCCTTATAGGCCACCCACTTATTCAACACTTGTTCTGACCCATTTATTCGCAAATTAAGTCATCATATTTCGGCTGCCAACTAAGGGAAATAAAAGCTTCCATCCCTATCAAAAGCGTCACAGTAGTGTAAGACAAGCAAGCAAAACAGCTCCAAAAACCTGAGATTAGGTCACAACAGAAAGAAGCGAGGTTTGAGGTCCATTTTTATTGGATCACAATAAAATGAGGAGAGGTCCTACAACCAATTACACAACCCAAGGTAATTTGAATATATATGTGCCAAAGTATCCTTATCAAACAATAAACCCACACATCACCAAGTTGAAACCTTCACACCGTCAAACCATGAACATTCTCTGATCAACAGGAATCACATCACAATATTTCAACACACGCATCACTGGAAAATGGAGACCTAAAATATTTTCGAATCAACAAGAAACAAGCTTATCTTGTTCAGATAACCAACCAACATATTCAATGCCTCTTCACCAACTTACTCGGTTCTGCTATGAAGCCAAACAACATATAAACGTTCTTGTCATATTATTCACTGCAGAAGATGTGTAATTTTTATGCATGAGAAGTGATGGACATGATGACACCTATGGCTTGCAAATACTAGGGCACAACAGGTGCAGCTATAACAATTAAAAAAAAAATATCAAGTTCACCCAATTTTAGCAATGAATAATGAGTGATAACATGAAAAACCAAAAACATTTCACATAAAAAGGCTTCAGATACTGCCGTACGGGACATTTAATTTCATCACTTCATGTAATAATTTATTTAAACACTTCAACTGCCAATCATTCATTATTATATGATAAAAAGATAAGTGCCAAGGAACAAAAAGTTTGAGAAAGATACCACCGCCAAGCTTCATTTATGTCCAGCACAAGTATGCAAAACAAAGTTGAATGTTAAACATCCAGTGCTGCTGTCATTAGGGAGCTCAATGAAATTCAGGGGGGCATTTTTATGAGCATAGGTATTGTATTTGGAACAAAGAAACATCCACTGATCCTAGTTTAGATAGGAAAAAAGCCATATAAAGACAGTCCAAGGCCATTACAACTAGAGATTACTGATTGATTCAGCTTATCCTCATGCACTATATCTAATATGTGCTGATCAAATGGGTACACTTGATGCTAATAAGGTCAGAGTTCAACAAACTTAAGGGGGGGAAAAAAAGAAAAAGAAAGAAGGCAAACTTCATCTCTGAACTCAAACATTCCAGGGATGCCAAGTTCCCTCCCCCAAATGGAACAATGAAAAGTTGGATTTTCTTGTTAGTTTCACTTTTTACATTTATGAGGAACAAACAATCCACTCAGCGGCAAGCGTGCCAAGTTTCCAGAAGCCAAAGTACCACATTAGATGCAATCCTATAACTTCAAACAAGGATAAATTTCAGTGCTCCCCTAGAAGACCGCAAACTTTACCTTGTATGTTTGAAAGAGAATCATTCTGGTAAAAAAATCTCTCTCATCATCCATATACATATTGTTCACTTGAAAATTATGCTTCAGAACTCTCCATCCAGGTACAATTGGGCCCTAGGATTGGTGATATTGTATAAAAACGAGAGAAATAAAAAAAAGAGAGTGCTAGGCCAAAAAAAGTATAAACCTCATTATGTTTATAAGGAATAAAGCGGCCAAGATGCCCGTGTTCCAGAAGCCAAAGTACCACATCAGATGCAATCGTATATCGTCAAACAACAATAAGTTTCAATTCCCCTCATGAAGACTGCAAGCTTTCTATGTTTGAAGAAAGAAAATCATTCTGGTAAGAAAATCTCTCTACATGATCCATAGATGTATTCATATGATTCGAAGCATACTGGAAATGAATGCATATCTCTGCCATACACATTTTTATAGCAAGAGAAAAGCTTCAAATAAATATGTTCGCTTGTAAATTATGTTTCAGAACTTCCAATCCAGGTACAATTGTGCTCTAGGATTGGGGATATCGTATAAGGCAGAGCGCAAGGTTGGCAATATATATATATGAACCTCGTTGCATTTGTAAGGGGCAGACAAGCCACACAGCAACCAAAGTGCCAAGTTTCCAGTAGCCAAAGCACAACATTATATGTAATCCTATATTTTCAAACAATAAGTTTCAATGCCCCTCTAAGACAGTGCAAATTTACCTTGTATGTTTAAAAGAGAATCATTCTGGTACAATGAAAAAATCCCTCTACATAATCCCTCTACATATCAATATGATTAAAGGAATACTGGGAACGAATACATCTCTCGGCTATACACTTTTTCATAGCAAGAGAAAACTTCCAAATAAATATATTCACTCGTAAATTATGTTTCATAACTTCCCATCCAGGTACAATTGTGCTCTAGGATTGGGGATATCATATAAGGCATAGAGCAATGTTGGGCAAAAATATATAACCCTCTGAGTCGGGAGGATAAAATGTAGTTCACAAATATTATTTGTACACCAAACCTTACACCCTCCTTTACTTGTGAGGTGTCATAACACTCCAAAGTGAGATTACTTGATGTCTAACTTTTAAGATTTTGATACTTCAGGTGATGGTTAAGCATGTAGCATTACTCGATGTAGAAACCAAAGCTACTTATTGTTTGGAAATAATTATACAGAACACCTTATTAGAGATATCAATAGTTGAAAATAATATTTTTGGTTCCATGGCCCCGAATGGGTAAACTAATGGGACAAAAAGACTGATGACAGCAACGTAACCCCGACAACATGAGCACCACTTGCCACTTCCTCATCTTTGGGGGTGAGCACATTTGATCTCAATATAAATTATACAAACGACTTTTTAAGTCAGCCATGTAGCGTCAAATTCATTCGTCGGAAAGGAATATACTCTTTCAATAGCTTCAGATTAGTTTCAAACACTAACAAATTATAAACCAACGGAAAAGAACAGTGATCACCATCCCCATCATGCTACTTCTCATACGAAGAAATACAAAGGTGTAAGTTACAACGAGCATCAGTCTCAAAAAATAAATAAAGACAGAGGGAGAGGGCGAGAAGAAGAAGGTGATGGGGCCTCAGCACAAGAAAAATCAGAATGGTTGATCTTCAAATTTAGGATAGGTTTGAAATGCATTATTGAAAAATTAAATTTTAGTTGTGGGATTGAGAAGTAAAGAAAGAGATATCAAAAAATATTAAAGAATGTCAAATCAATGTATTAGTGGCTGAAATGTTGGGAGAGAGAAAAGCAAATTAAATTTAATGTGTATCAACCAAACCCTTAATACATCTACAAGTTTGAGACCGGATACCAAGGACTCCATTCATAAAAGCTCAAAACTTCTTCATCCACCACTGCATGGAATTTTGATTTCTCAAGTGAGAACAAATCTTCATATATTCTTGTTCAGCATTTTCCTCCAAATTAATCAATTCAGCATAAGGGTATTACTCAAAGAGATGTTGGGTAAAATGAAATTTGTATGTCTGGTTGAAAAGTAAAGGAAAAATATTAAAAAATATGAAAAAGTTATCATGTTGATGAAGTGCGTCAATGAAATGCGCGGTTGAAAATGATGTTGGAGACAAATAATTTTTTATCTAATGTGTCAAACAAGCTCTAGATAACTGGAAAGTAGAGAGATCAATTCCATTCTGCCAATAACCAAATTTGCATATGCACGAGACTTGGACCTCCTCACGATCAACAAGAAAAACATGAACCAGGTTATATTAAAGAAATTTTTCACACAACGTAGCAACTAGCACCAGGAAGATCATAATCCACGGCCACACCAAAAGGGCCCATTTTCAGATGCCACAGTGATACACCAAATAGCATATTAACAAGAAAGAGTATTCAGGGTAGGAGTGCCAACAAAAATTAAAAAAACAAAATAAAAAGCCAACAACATAATAATAAAAGTACCACAATGATACATCAAGTAGCATTTTTACCAAAGACACATACATGATAGGAGTACCAAAAAAACTTAAAACTTGATGTATCAGAAAGTAGAGTATATTTTCAAATATTGCAGCTCGTTCTTCACATAATACAGCAATTTGTTCCAACTAAACAAATTCCAGCTCATTGTAGAAAACAACAAAGGAGTCATAAAACCACAACTTATAGGAGCAGATAGAGTAGAGTTGAAGCAGCCACAGATCTCAAGCAGTCCATTTATCAACCAAAGATTTTCACAGTCTGAAATCACGTAATCACCACTACCATTTAAAGCATTTGCGTCCAAGAAGCTGTCAAAATACCTGAACAGATATGATGAATAATTCAATCATCATTCAAAATCCAAACATAATAAACAGCAATGATAAAGCAGTGAATCATATGAAGTGCTTGTTTGGTATAGACTTTAGGAGGTGAGGGTTGATCTTCTATGAGTATGTGCAACTACAAAGTGGTTGAAAAGTCAAGAGAGACATGAATTCCATAGAATCTGCAGTTAAAAAAAGTGTGGTGGCAATGGATTTTGTAAATATCTAGACCAAACAAGCTCTAATCCTCTAATTGAACATTAATTATGACATACCAGATGGACACCTAGCATCTGAATATTAACTTCATTGGACAAGTCCTTATTTTCAGGTAATTTGATAGTTTCTTGTGAAACTAAAAGTTAGTGAAGGGATGCATTGAAGCACTCTCCATCTTTTTGAGGCATTAGTAAGTATAAAGGAAACAAGTGAAGGATTTCATCTCAATTTATACAAAGCCACTGATCCATTATAAAAGGAGAAAGGAATGAAGCAAAGTTAGCAAATAGGTCAATCCAAATAATTTTATGACTCAAATATGGAAAATTCAACCATAAACATAAATAAAATATGTTAACCATGTAAATTGCATTATATAAAAGAATTACCTCAGTAATAGGGTGGCATACCCTGGTACGGCGGAAACCTAGGTCCTGGACCACCACCCGGCTGATTCTGGTGGGATGCATATGATGCCTGAAGGCCATAGTTGCCGCCATCTGGGTAACCACCTGAGCTCTGCATCCCAATAGTGCTAGAAGGCATTCTGTAGCCTCCGGTATTGCCCATTGCTCCAGAGTAATCCCCTGCAACACCACCAACACCAACCGCTCCAGTGCCACCAACAGGACCACCGTACTGTGACTGACCACCTCCATAACCACCACCATACCCTTGCCCACCTAGCCCTCCGGGACCTCCAACAGCAGGAGTAAAACCAGGGTTCTGATGCACCATACCAGTCTGCTGCTGGGGTGGAGGCATGTTAGGGGTCGGTCCATAGCCCATATAGCCCGTTCCAGATCCATAATTCGACCCGGACATTCCCTCCCCGTGCATTCCAGGGAGACCAGCATTCGGCATCCCAGGGACAACTCCACCACCTGGGCCCACATTCGGCTTCTGCCTTTTATTATCAGTGGCCAATTTACAAACCACTTGATGCCCATCAATAGTCTTCATAGGCTCAACCAACGAAGCCTTGGCACCCTCCTCAGTTTTATAAACAAAAAAGGCAAATCCTTTTGCCTTCCCAGTCTGTTTATCAAAACCCAAAGGCCCTTCCTCAATCTCACCATACATCGAGAAAACACTCAACAATCTCTCTGAGGAAATCTCAAAGGGCACATTACCAACATAAATCTTCCTCAACGCCACATCAGCCGAGTTGAGAGTTCCAGAGTTTCCAGCGGCAGCAAGCTGAGTCACAGTAATGCGCCCATCAATTTTCTTATTAGGCTCCTTCAGTGCCAATATCGCAGCATCAACGTGCTTAAATGTTACAAACCCATAGCCTTTCGACTTTCCTGAATTCTTATCGGTAATAACGATAGTGTTGCCCTCATCAAGTTCTCCGTAGGCAGAGAACACCTGACGAAGCTTCTCAGTGGTGGTTTCCCACCCAAGCCCGCGGACAAAGAGCTTGCGTTGGACAGGATCGGCATCGGCGACCGCTCGGACGGCCTCTAAGACATCGGGGTGACGAAGAACAGCCCCACGGATTATAGTTAACAGCTGCTCCTTCGTGAACGGTTCAAGAATCTTTTCAGCGTCTTCTGGAGACAAAGTGCTAGGCACCGATGTAACAACGGCGGCAGCCGTAGCATTAAAGTCGTTGGATAAGGAATACGCAGCGCCATTCTCGTCGGCCTTGCGTTTCTTTGTCAGATCCATCGGTGAAATCGGCGATTTGTGTTAGAGAGAAAACCCTACGATTTCAGGAAAACCCTAAAAGGCGGGATGAAACAGTGCACAATGGGTTGAGGAAATGGCTACACTCAACTTATATGGCATTGGGCTTGAACCGACCTATCAATACGACGCAGTTTTGGCCGTCTTCCTTGAAATGGATCTATTGGGCTTATTGAGGCAATTGGACCTTGCGGCGAATTTAGTATTATTTTATTTTCATTATTTATTTATTTTAAAAATATATTTTGTCTTTATCCGTAACTAGGAACAATAAATATCTATTATAATCTTGTATTATCTTTTTCAAAAATCAAACTAAAACATCAGTTAGAATCCTATCTTCCTAGTTCCCAATTCCAATATGATTCTTACTGGATTTTCTTCACATTCAAAACGTAATTTTAGTGTGCCTAATTTCACACCCCTCATTCTTTTGTATCATCCAATTTAAACCCTAATTTCACTCAATATTAATGTTTCATGCGCTGTTTTGTTCTTCGAATCAAAGGTTTAGGTAAGTTTAACTTCTTTGAATGTCGTCTAATCTTTATATTTTGCCTTTTTAGTGGTTTTATTGCTCCTATATCCATATGATTTTCGGGTTAATCACCGAAAATCAATTGGGATTCTTCAGTTTTTAGTTAATTGGGATTCTTTTGCTATGTAGGGTTTGAAACCAAGATGGTACGCCCAAAAAGTGGACCAGTTGGAAGAACAAACCAAAAGAGCGGCCTTAGTGCAAAGAATTAGGCTACGGGAAAGCGCAATGACATTGGTCAACAGAATACGCCTCGGCCATCATTGCAAAAAGTAACGATTTAGGTCTAGAGATTACCGGGGTTTGTCATCTTCATTTTTTCTTTGTCTTTTTTTTTAACTAGTTGTTTCACCCGTGTGTTACACGGGGGACAAATTTTTCATCTAATAACGGTATTGGTAGATGTTAATAATATTAATATAAAACCTAAAAAAAATTAAAATAAAGAATGAGTTACAACAATAAACTTAAGTAATTTAACTTGAAATAATTCTTTAAATATTTCGACAAAATTTTCCATGTATTTCATACTAATCCATCCTGCAAATATGCATAAAACAGCTCACGAAAATCTACACAACTTAATTTACTAGTCTCCATGGAATAGTAACTTAATTAGAATTTACCTTCGTGATTTGCACGGGATGATAATTTGTAGCAGAGATTGTGATAATATATCACATTTTGCTCATTGCAAGATTAACCTACTAAATGAAATAACATTACATGTTGTAATTATCAAAATGACTATACTAAAATAACTCTACTAATATTTGTAGAACTCATGATTTTTTCTTTAAAATTATTTTATATTCGAATAAACTGCCAGATTGGTATTTAAAAAAACACCATCTTACCAGATTGTTATTTAAAATTACCCCGACGACACTAAAGCATTTAAAATTGAACATTCACGCACATCAACCCAAATCCTCACCGCCGCCTGCAACACCCCCAACTCCACCTCGCCTATACCACCATCTCCTCCGGCAAAGTCGTCTTGACATCTGGTGACCTTTTCCGACATCACTATAAGCTGAAAATAGGTTGGGTCTTCTCATTTTATGGTCCCTTCGCAGCTGTTTCAAGTCGTCTAAGCTCTACCGACCACTCGCCAACCTCCTCAATCGCGGCGACCATCCCTGTCACTTGTGGTGAACAGTGGCTATAGTGGTGGAGTTTGAACAATTGTTTGCAAGTGGATTAAGCTTGTTTGCTCCAACGACTATTCCTAGGCAGCTTGGTATCTCGGCTATTGCTTCTTAGACAACCTCCAGCGACCTGCATTGCTTCGACGCCCTCGTTTGACCTTCGACGATGTTCCTCGATTGGCAGTGGGTCGATGTGCGTGAATGTTCAATTTTAAATGCTTTAATGTTGCCGGCGTTATTTTAAATACTAATCTGGCAGTTTACTCTTTTATATTCTATTATATACAATTATAAATTTCAGAAGATATTAATTATACCTTAATGTGATGTACGTTATTAACAATTAATATGTAAATAATAAATTTTAAATTTTAATTATTAAATATAATCAGTATAGAGATATATTATAAATACCAATATCGTGAGTATAGTACGATAGACCATAACACCTCGTTTCTACCATATTGGGAAACACTTATTCTCATGCCAGTTCATCCTCATTTACTCTATGGTCAAGCCAGGATGATATAAGAATTACAATAGGGTGGAAATTTTCATTCCCTGTCTCCATCCTCGTCCCAGCCCCCGCCTGAAAATTCTCATCTCCATCTCCACCCCATCATGATGGTTTAATCAAAGATTTTTATTTTTACTTTTTAATATATGTATTATTGATATTTTATTTCTTCAATAAATACGTTCTAAATATACTAAACATGTATATTAAAAAATTAGGTATAAACTCACTAATTTAACATATTCGACATATTAAATATCGAATGATTCAATATAAAATTTAAATTAATGTGGATAAGATAAATAAATTCAAATATATATGATTAATACTTAAAATATATAACATAATTGACGATACTTAAAAATTAAATAAAATCTTAAATGGCAAAATTTGGCATAAAATAAATAATTCAAAGTAGGTAGGATTCTTAGTATTTATTTAGAAGATAAAAACTTAGTTATACATTTAACACAATCAAAAGCTAGTTAAAATATTCTAATTGAGTCATATAATTCTAATAATTGATTGAATCGATAGCCAATTGTTTAGTAAGAATTCTTAGATTTATTCCCTAGGAAAAGCGATAGACTAAACTAAAGAATTATTATATAATTGTTCATTCGAATAGTGTCAAGATTAAAAATAAAATAAAAAATCATTACTATTTGAAGGCCTACTTTTGGAGCTTGTTGCGTAAAAAAAAGGTGCAGATCCTTTAAAATACCCTTAATTATACAAAAAGAAATATTAATATTTTGTCACCAACTATGACTCAAAAAAATTATAAAAAATACAAAAACATATGAGAATCAAAAGAAAAACATGCTTTCAAAAAAGAATGATACTAAGACCCCGTTCTCCTACTTATTTTTACACATTTTTACACATTTTTACACACAAATCTCGTGGGACCTACCTGTACTACACAAATCTCCACCATTCAATTCCACTTTTTCTCTCTCCTATATCACATCAAAACACATAAAAACGCATAAAAACACATACCCTAACACGCGCTAAAAACTAAATGAAGTTAATTATGCACAAATGATCAGTTGACTTACTTTACAATAAGATGTATGGGCGTGTTGTCGCAGTACGCCAAAATTTATTTTATTTCCTTACTCGGTTTCAAAACTACAAATTAATGTAGAAGTGGTAAGTAAGGGTCGAACCCAAGAGCAGTGTTTGATCTAGTTGTTCTTATCAATTAATCTAGAAATGGGGGTTTTGTGAAGTTGGATGGAATTCGAAAATAATATGACAAAATAAAAGAGATGAAAATGAAACAATTGAAGATATATCTAGTTCTCGGGTTCGGTTGTGTCAACATCTTGTGTTTATCTTTCCCATGCAACGTGTACTATCCCTTCTTCAATTTATCAACTCCAATTAATCAATACGATCTGATTAACGAATTCTTCTTTAAGTGTATTAAATTAAAGTGAGTTCTTTAACTTAACGTCTAACTATTGGATAATCCTAAACAAGTTCTTAGGATTTAATGCAATGCTAGTGTGAAATGAACAAGAAGAATGAGTTGAATTAGATGATCAATTTCACAAACTTAAATTAATACATCTAAGTTGATTTATTAACAAATATGCACGATATTCGTTTGCTACTGTGGATTGGAATCTAGTGACAATTACGGATCAAAAGTTCCAATCCTAGCACATAACTTGAACTTAAAGATTAATTGATTCAATTGGCCAAAGTGAATGCAATAATCACATAAATTCAAAATGGGTTTAAAAGCATAACAAATCAACAAATTGAAGTAGAGGAATAGATAAAACGTTAGCAAAGAGTTAGAAAAGATAACAACATGATAATTGAACACAACATCCCCTTCGAACTAGATAGAGAAGTCTAACTACTCATATTAGCGGGTATCACCACTGCTATATGATAGATTATACTTCACTATCTCAAGTAATATATGCAAACTATAGAAATCACGTAAATAATGCTAAGAATTAAATAGAGAAGTCTAACTACTCATATATGCGGGTTAAATACTTATAACGGCGTAACCACCGTGTATCACCTCTGCAATATATGATAGATTATCTTTCTCAAATATGAAAAATAAAATAAGGAAAGAAACTAGAGAAGAAATACTCAGTTAATCATATTCACGGTCAAGTATCGTCGATTGATTTTTCGAACCTATATTTAGGTTCTTACTTCACTTGAATATGAAAAACTAAGAGCTTTCAAGCTACAACTAAGAACAAATGATGAAGAGAAATTTATTGAGGAGAAAGTTGGAGAGAATCACAAGCTAATTCTCTCTACAAGTTGTGTGATTGAGCTTGGAAATGCCTCTATTTATAGGCAAAATATTACACCAAAAATATTAAAAAATCATAAAAGTCTTCCTTCATGAGTCTATTGTGGTGTCTCAAGTTGTTTTATCTCTAAGAAGTCAAGAAAATATCAAAAACACGTTTTATGGTAGGTGGAGTCCATTGGTCAAAATCAGTAGTGGTGTCGGCGTGACTCGAGTCACCGCGCCGACTCGAGTCACGCGATTCTCCTAGTCACCGCGAGCAGGGAGGCGACGGTTCTGAGGCATGACTTCGGACGGTTCTGGCCCTGATCGAGGATGCTCGGGCGTGACTCGAGTCACTGCGTGACTTCGATCACGTCTTGTGACTCGAGTCACCCGAGTCACCCAGAAATTTCACACCAAGTCCCTCAACTTTTGAATGTTGTTCATTTTGGTCCTTGACAAGTTGCATTTTGGTCCTCCAACTTTTTAAAAAGTTTCACTTTGGTCCCCCGACTTTTGAAAAGTTGCAGTTTGGTCCCCGACAGTTTTGGATTTGACGCTTTTAGTCATTTTTCTTCAAACGACCATAACTTTCACTAGGAAATTCCGATTTGCGATCCGAAAAGAGTGTAGGAATCCTATTTTGATGTTCTTCGACTTTAGCATAAGAAAAATTGTAAAAAAATAACTTTCTATAAAATTGCATCGGAGGCCTTCTATCTTTGATTCGCTTGCCTTTTTGGTTCCGAGTTTCCGTTTTCATCCGATTTTCATCCATTTTGACTCCTTTTGATTCTTTGTGACCCTAAACACCACAATAGAGGAAAAACACAAAAAACGGAACATATAACATTAATAAAACACACAAATACGTAAAATAGAAGAGTTATTTAAGTGCTTTTCTAGCACTTATCAATGTAACACCCCAAATTTTAAGAATCCAAAATCTTATAAGTGTTAACTTAACTTTATTTTAAAATACGTAAAAAAAAAAATAATTTGGAAGCACATTTTTTCCCCATAACAATCTAATTAATTTTAATTATTTTTCATTTTTTGAAGTAATTGTGTTTCCCCCTTTTAGCAATTTAATTAATTTTGATCAATTTTTATCTAATAAAACTATCTCAATTTTCGTCCAATGAAAATATATCCAATTAAATCTAAGAAAGATAATTAATTTTAATATAATTAATTCTAATTAATTTTTGTTTTTAACTAATTATTTATAAATATAATTTATTATTTCTAAAATAATTAGTCTTTTAGCTGCAATTTTAAGAATTGTAACGAATTTAATTTTCAAGATATTTTATAATTAAAAAGATATCTTGTAAGTCAAAAGATATCTTTCATTTTTAAGATAAATCTAGTCAACCATGGCGGTCTAATTAATTTTAATAATTATTTATTTTTTAATCTATTTTAGCAATATAATTAATTTTCATCAATTTTCATCCAACAAAATTATGTCAATTTTTGTCTATTAAAACGTAGCCCAATTAAATCGTAGCCGTATTATTATTTTAAATTAATTATAATATAATTAGTTTTAATTAATTTTCATTTTTAGAAAATTATTTATGAAAAGAAATAATTATCTCTAAAATATTCACCTTAATATCTGCACTTTTAACATTTATGAATCTAATTTTGAAGAAATCTTTGAATTTAAAAAATATATTGCAATTTAAAATATTTTTTCTCATTTTGAAGGGAAATCTAGTAGCAATCTAATGATTTTTTAATTTTTTAAATTAATTATATTTCCCTTTTTAACAATGTCATTAATTTTGATTAATCTTTGTCCACTGAATTCATATCCAACTAAATATTAGCAACTAGAATTTATTATTTTAAATAATTATAGTATAAATAATTTCAGTTAATTTTGTGTTAAGCTAATTATTTATACAAAAATTAACTATTTCCAAAATAATTTGCTTGATAGCCATAATTTTTAGAATTATATGAATCTAATTTTAAAAATATCTTATAATTGAAAAGATATCTTGGAATTTTAAAAAAAATTATATATATATAAATATATATATTCAATTAATTAAAAAAATTGATTAGTGTTACAATTGAGTGATTAATTAAACAAAATTAATGTTGCACATTTATTTTAATTTTTATGTAAAAACTAAATGAATTGTAATTTTTATCACAGGAAAATTAAATATTAGTAAAATTCCTAATTTTAATTAATTTTTATTTATTAGCTAATTATTATTTTTAAAAATAATTAATTCTTTCTAAAATTAATTAAAGGGTCCAAGCTAAGTTTTAAATTTTTATGTTACACATTTATTTTAATTTTTTGTAACAATTTAATGAATTGTAATTTTTTATCACAGAAAAATTAAATCTTGGAGAAATTGCTAATTTTAATTAATTTTTTTTATTTTTTATAAAAATGATTGATTGTTTCTAAAATTAATTAGTTGGTCCAACCTAATTTTAAAAATTTTTAAATATAAATTGGGGATTGCAGTGGCGGGATTTTGGCTCGAACTCGAGCCAACTGTATGACAGTTTTTCTATTTTTGTGTAAAACTTTAATGAATCGAAATTTTGTATTGCACAAAAATTGAATCTTAACAGGATTGTTAATTTTAATTAATTTTTGTTTCTTAGCTAGCTATTTATAAAAATAATTAATTATTTCTAAAATAAATTACCCGGGCCTGATCTTATTTTTTGATTTTAATGTTACACCTTTATTTCAATTTTTGTGTAAAAATTGAATCGATGGTTATTTTGTATGGCATAACAATTAAATCTTTGCGAAAATTGTTAAATTTAAATCATTTGTTTTAAATAGGACAATTATAAAAAAAAATGACCAGTCAAAAATTTATTCTAATTCTTGAAACACCCTTATATTATTTAACACATAAACCTATAAATTGAAGATTTAAAAGAAAAAAACAAAATTAAAATTTATCGCAAATATATAATATATACCCAGGTTAACTAAGTTACAACTTATAATATAATAACATAAGCTAATGAGGTAAGTAATTAAATTTATTTTATGTACACGTCATTAAAATATAATGAGATTTATTTCATGTATAAATTGTTTTGGCTTAATTGATTTTATTCCGTGTTTGATTTACCTTAAAAATAAATGAAATGAAAATTTCCACTTAAAAAATTTATTTATATCTAAATCGAGTCTACCTTTTGTAATTACATGAGACCTTGTACTTAAGTGTCATATCAATATATAAATTATTATTTTTGTAAATTAAATATTTATTAGGAAAAAATTATTCAATTTTAAATATAAAATACAGCTAGCTTTAGGATATATTTGGTAGACAAAAACATTTATGAATTATTTTTTATTTAATTTATTTTAAGGTAAATCAAACACAGAATAGAATTAATAGCTAAAACAATTTATACATCTCATTGTATTTGAATTTTACGCACAAATATCAATTAAATGTCGTAACAAATTGTCAATATTTTTTTTAATTTCATTACGCCGGTAGTTATTAATTTATATTAATACCAATTTATATTTAAGTTGGATACTAATTTATATATTTAAAAATAAAAATTTATATATTGATAGTATACTTGTTTTAAAGCTCTCGCCCAGTCGAACAAAATATAATCACTATTTTTTTTAATTTATAGGTAGAAAATGAAAAGCAAAAAGCATAGAAAATGATAGAGATAACATTTAGATATTATGAGATTTGGCAAAGTATGATAGACATAACCATCAAATAAAATATATATACATTAATATCAATGTATTAGGAAATGAAAAAATAAAAGACAGTTGGATATGGATTAGGAAAAAAAAAAAAAGAGAGTTTTCTTTAAATGGGAAAATGGATTTAAGACAATAAAAAATATAATAAGAAAATACTAATTTTCTATATATATAAATTATTCTATATATAGATAGAAGATAATATTAGGTAAATTCAATAGGAAGGAAAAATTAATGATGTGTTTAGGCGGGAAAAAAAGCTGTTTATATATATATATATATATATATATAGATGCTATTTCCATTTTTTTTATGTTTCTGTTCTATCTGCTAGCTTTTCTATTTTTGCCTGATCAATCATTTTCCTCTTTTGTTGCTTTTTAGTTTGTCTAATTTTTCTGCCAATTTAGTGTTATAACAAAAGGATCGTAATTCGCTCTTCTACATTGTTTTGATCACATATTCAACGAGACAGAACATTTGGTGTCTTCTTCTAGTCACATGATTTATGTTCATTACTCTCACATGTCAACAAGCCATATCGTTCACTCTTTAAAGATGAACCACTACCCAAGTTATAGTACAAGGTTATTGTGCAACCTTTAAGCACTTTCATCTGGGCATTAAGTTATTGCTTCCATCTTAACTAGAAATTATACAAAATTTGAGTTACAAACATCAGTAACAAGGGTGCACTACGTAACAACCGGCAAGAACAAAATATCGCACTAATGAAAATTATTGTTAATGATAATTTAATTTTTTTAGAATTATTATTTCTAATTATTGTTAATAACAATTATTGTTAACGATAATTATTGGTTTTTGGCTGTGAATTTCGGCGTCTTCTTCAACCTGTGATCTTTTAATTTTCTTCCAAAATAGAATTCCATTTCTTTTTTTTTTATTTGAATTACGTTGACGATTATTTGCTTTATTTATTTATTTATTTGAATTCCCATTTGCACCAGATTAGTCTCCCAATTATTTGGGACTGTGAACTGAATCTGATGGGGTAGGAAGAGGATATTCTGTTACTTAATTCTCTTAAATTCATTTAGTTAGTTTATTGTGTTTTAGAATTTTGATTTTCCTTGTTTCTAGTAACTGATATCTTTCTACTCCCCCATCCCCCCTTTATTTTTCCTTATTTTCGGATCCTATAAAGTTTTTCAAATATGGTCGAACTCTCTTGTTATCATTTTTGCAAGGATCTTGTCCATCTTTGAAAAACCATTTAAATTTGGGTTTTTTGGTAATGTAATATGAACATAAATGTTCAAGACTCCCGCGTGCACTGTAATTACGGCGCTCCGGGGCCCTTTTTAGCTCGTCCGATCTCCGATTTGAAATCCGGGACGGGATCTAGATTAAGTAAAACGAGACGGAGTTTTGGTAATTTTTTCAAAATTTTTGTGATACCGGTGGATGCCGTGGGACCGGTCAAACTTTTTGGCCAAATTTTAGGCTAAATTTTGGCCAAAAAGTTTGACCGGCCCCACGGCGTCCAACGGTGTCGCAAAAATTTTGACAAAATTACCGGAGCTCCGTCTCGTCTTGCTTAATCTAGATCCGATCCCGGATTTCAAATCAAGACGGACGAGCTAAAAAGACCCTGTAAGACTATAATTACGACGACTCTGAGCGAACATTTCTGGTAATATGGAACCATATCCCGTTACCAAATGTTGCCTTTATTTATTCATGACATGATCTTAGCAGGTATGGGCAATTGTGTTTGTTAAAAGGAATAAATTATTTGTGTGCACGAGTTTTAGCCCATTAATTACATTTATGTAACTTGATGTGTCAAATCTAAAATTTCACTTTACAAGGTGTTAACCGCTCAAGTTTGCAGGTGTATAAATATCACTACGAGTGTGTTTGATTGTAAAGCCGAAAAATGGTTAGAAGGAAAACGTTTTTCGGGTAAATAAATTCCGGGAAAAGGTTTTTTAGGGAAATATAGTTGTAGATGTTTGATTTGGTTAATTTGAAAGTTGGAAAATAATATTATTTTCCTTATTTTTGAGTTTTTTTAATGAAATTTGATCATTTTCCTTATCTTTATGGTTAAATTAAATTGTCTATTAAAAAAAAAGAAAAAAATACCAAACTTTTCCCGAAACAAAAACCACCTCCCCCCAAGGAAAAAAAAAAGGAAAAGTGCAGATTTCGAGAAAAGTTGAAAAACGTTTTCCGGGGAAAAAAATGCTATCAAACAACACCAAGTGAAAAAAAAAAAGATGGAAAACTCATTTTTCCGGGTAAATAATGTTCAATCAAACACACCCTACATTTTTTTAAACTATACAAAACAAACCTCGATTCCGTTGTACATTCACTTTTTATAGTATGACATTATTTGATAACTCCTCGTCTTGAAATTTGACAATGAAGAAGCTGAATACGTGAGCTTTTTACTGGTCGTATTACATGACAAAATGTAGTCACCATTAACAATAGTAATCGAAGGTTTACAGTCATATGAATTACAATTGACAATGTAATTAATGACACCAATGATTTTCAAGATACGTTTCAGGTATATAGCACTGCAAGCATCTATCATTTCAAGTCGATGCACATTAATGGCTCATCCACGTGACAATTGTGGTTACCATTAACATACGTAATTGCAAGTTTATAGTTACGTTAATATTTGAACTGAGAATATCAACAATATTTTACTTGTCGGATGCGTTTTTCTTTTCAAAATTCACCATTACCGGAGTAAATAACCCTTCCATATCTTAAAAAACTTTGCATTTTTGTCCATTATCTTCAGAATGTTTAACCAGTTGGCCTTAAAGTTTGAATTGATATATTGGTTCCTATATATATTATTTTATATTATCTTCAACACACCCTCTATGTGCAGAAAGGATGTTTTTCCTGTCAAAACCTACACATGAATAGTTATTTTGTTTGGTTTTGTTTTGTTTTTTTGGTCAAAATTGACTGGCAGTGCCATGTTGAATAAGTGACAAACAACTATGGAAAATGGCAACATTTAACAAAAAGCGAAAAAAAATACCCGGAAAAAAAAGTGGCAAAAGATTTTAGGCCATATTTTTCAGTCTTTTCATATTTCACAATAATATAAATATATTAATATTTTAGCATTTTTGTAATCATGAAAAAAGGAGTGAGTATGGGTCTCGTTAATTATTGGGTTTTTCATAATTAGGGTCCTCAACATCCACTTTCACACAATTTTGTCCTCTTCTTTTTTTTTTTTTTTTGGTCTTATAAGTCTCTAATCTTTCAAAAATTAACGCGACAGTAGACATGTCTCTATTAATAGAAAACATCAAATTATGTCTCTAAGTATATATGAAAATTACCTTTTTGTACCCTTATCTTCCACGTACCAATTCAACTTTTCCTATAGATGTAAGGGACAATTTCAAAATCATCAAAATTTTGTTTTCTTCATTCAAATAAAAAAATAAGTTTAAATCCACGTAAAAGTGAAATCAGGAAAGATAGAGAGCCGGAATTTCGGTATCAATGCAGAGGATTTTATTGACAATAGGAGATATAGCCACTGTATTGGTGCTACATTCCTTCTTATCCTTTTCCATTGTTTATCACGCTCAGAAATGGACGCTCACTTGCGCTCTTGTCGTTAGTAAGAAATTTCCTGCAATAAATTATCATATTTATCGTGCTCTGTCATTTAAGAACTTGATTTCTTAAGGAATAGGCAAAATATTCATTTGGGCTTTAGTTGGTCTTGAATAATTGGGGTGCCTTTGGATGAGATCTAGAAGTACATTTCTTGATTTTGCAGAGAAAAACATATTTAAAAGTTTTGGCGACAAGTGAGTTTTTCAAGGGCCCTTACCAAAGTAATTGTTAGCGGTTAGATAATAAATTCTGAAGTTGATTAAACTAGTTTCGTAAAGTAACTTTTCATCATTTGTTATGATTTCTAAAAATAAAAAAAAAAAAAAAATCTAGAAGTAGTTTGATGTTCATTAATTATGCATAGATAATTAGATATGAAAGAGTTGGAACTTTTTTTTTTTTTCCTGGAACGAAACGATGAAAGAGTTGGAACTTGGAAATTTGTGTGTGAGATAAAAATTTCCAGTGGGGGTTTTCATAACATAATCTTGTTTGATTTCGATCACTTCTCTCTGTCAACTAATTACGATAATGTTATGTTAAGACTTAAGTCAGAGAAAAATTTGAGAGAGATGTGCACGCTGACCCACCGCATTCAGGAGTCAAGTGGTGTGAGACATTTGGGAGAAATATTGGGAAAATAAAGTTGGAAACATAACATTTTCGCAACTAATTACTCTCTTAACTTCACTTTGCCACTTGTCATAATTGTGGTGCCGTTTCTTTTGACCACATCGGTAGTCAAATTCTTTTTTTTTTTTTTGTATTTGAAGAAATAAGAGTATAAAAGTAATTTTCATAGAGACTTAACTGACAGCAATCCTGATCAGGTACTCCCGGGTGCGTGATAATATGGAGCCAGCCACTCACGTGTCGACAGGAGGAGAAGCCACGTCACCAGGCCATGCTTTTCTTGCTGTTGCTTATGCCGGTGCCAAATTTAAAAATGAAATAAAATTTCAGGGACCTTTCATGCAATTACTTAATGCGATGAGATGCCATCCTCCCCAATTTCGCCACCACCACCAGCCAAAGGTCGCCGGAAAAGCCGCCGCCGTTGCGTTCTATACCACGTGCTCCACATTTTTATCCTCTTTCTCCGAAAAAGGTGAAAGGGAGAGAATTGAGATGTATTTCTCGAGTTCTTTGTTCATAATCCCCAAGATTCACTTTCTTTTTAATCTATGCAATCAGTAAGTGATAAGTCCAAAATTCCCAACAGTTTCTTAGTTGCAGCTGCTCACTCAAGATGGCCAAATTTTTTTTTTTTTGTAGCAATTTATTGTCTAGGTTTTCACCAGTTTAACGTACAACTCGAGTTCTCATCGGAATCCATGTTCTCACACCTTGCCCGACTCGACTGCCCGAGCATCACAACAGCGAAGGAAAATGGAGCGCTGGTGGCTGCGGTGATGGGGGTTACGGTGTGGCAGCGACAACTCTTTCCGGTGAGCTTGGTGGTGGTGGTGAAATTTTGGGGCTGACAAAAATTGCTGGCCTTCTGCAATTGGAAATGGGGAGTAGGGTTGAAAAGGGGGAGATGGTTCATAAATTGCATGAAAGATCCCTGAAATTTTATTTCATTTTTAAATTTGGCACCGGCATAAGCAACAGCAAGAAAAGCATGGCCTGGTGACGTGGCTTCTCCTCCTGTCGACACGTGAGTGGCTGGCTCCATATTATCACGCACCCGGGAGTACCTGATTAGGATTGGACCTGACAGAATTGGATGTTTTTAGTTGGTGGGATCTGTCGTGTTAATTTTTTAAAAATTGAGGACACACGAGGCAAAAAATCATATAAAATGTACTACTACTAAGACAAGATTGTGTTAGAATTAAAACGAGGGTAAATTTAATGAATGGTTATTGAACTTTTAATATGTAATTAATTACTCGTTAAATTTTGAAATGTAATTAAATACTCACTGAACTTTACTTAACGTCATTTATTGATCACTCATTAACTTAATATTTATTCTATTAGCGTATTGTACCAATTTGAATGACGATATCATATATGTGATCAATTCTTGGGTATAAAAACTTGCTCAAATAGGATAAAACGCTATATAAACAATAAAAAAAGCGACACAAGTAGTGTTTCAAATAGTGATATTTCTAATAGTTTATTTAGTTTTTCTCTGATTTAAATTCCAGTATATAAATTTATTTTACCAATAATTAGTATAACTGTTTCTATAAAGAATGTTATTAGTCATATACATATAATTCTTAAATATATTTAAATATTGAGTTAAAGAGTGATTATTAATTGATATTAATATTAAGTAAAATTCAGTGAGTATTAAGTTATATTTTAAAGTTCATTGAGCAATTAGCAACAGTTTGAAAGTTTGGTCACCATTCAAACGTTGCGGGACGGATATCGGGTCAGGTCGTCGCTCCTACGTCCTTCGGACCTTCGGCTGGATTATATACATAGGGTTCTTGGGAGACTGAGTAGGTTACTATAATTTGCTGAGCCAATTTACCGGTGATCGGTACGCCTTCTAATTCTCTCTCTGCGGTTGCTTGGAAATTGAAATTCGAACGCCTTGAGTAGTTTAAAGATAATATAATTTATTTTCCGAATGATAATTAAGAACTTATTGGCTTGCTTCGACTGGATTTTATGGTAATTAGCCATTTGAGTAGAAAACTTAGTCGATTTGGTTCGATCAATTGCTGTAGTCGACCTCAAATTTATCGCTACGAGACGCCAATTTGATCACTTTCCTCTAATGACGATCTGGAATGACACCGGAATCAGATGCGTTTGATTCTATTTGTTTTTTCCTTTGATTGTGGTTCTCTAGAATTAGAGTTTTTAATGTCTAATTGAGATTTATGATGAAGCCTTTTGCAATAATTCTATCCCTTTTCCTTTTAGCCGCTAGTTATTGATATTATTATTATTTTTCTAAAATAAAGATTGGAGAATTGAATCAGCAGCTTCAATGGAGGTAGCACCTTCAAATGCTGATTCAGTATCAGATAAAAAACCTCAAGTCATATACCGGTGCAAGAAATGCCGTAGGATTGTTGCTTCAGAGGAGCATGTTGTTCCCCATAAACGCGGAGAGGGACAAAAGTGCTTCAAATGGAAAAAGAGAAGTGATGATTTAGATCATCCACCTGAATGCTCATCTATTTTCGTGGAGCCTATGAAGTGGATGCAAGTAGGTTAGTTGGAAAAGAAAGAAACTTAGTTATTTACTTACAAGTGTATTACTTTTTAAGCTTAACAAGCATGCTCAATGGCTTTTATGATCAATGTGCAGTAGAAGAAGGGTGTGTAGAAGACAAGCTTCAGTGCATTGGTTGCAAAGCCCGATTGGGTTCCTTCAACTGGGCAGGTATGCAGTGCAATTGTGGGGCATGGATCAATCCTGCATTTCAGCTGCATAAGAGCCGTTTGGATGAATGTCATAGTTGAGTTCTCATCTGGTAAATTCTTGACAAAAAAACCAGCAATAATATGACATTGCTATGTAGAATGAATGATGGAAGTTTTCTGATGTGATTATATGCAATTAGTGAGGATTGAACAAAACTCAATGGTACGAAAATATTTGACTATAATTGTCTTATTTCTACTGAGAATTGAGATGGTTACATCAAAGCAGGGATTTAAAGAAAGAAAGCACACAAAACAGAAGAAACATAAAATCACAAAGTCAAAAATCCAAGAAGTACTAGATTTTGTGGATCAAGAAGAATTAGAGGTTTGCTTTTGAAGCTAAGCATAGCTAAAGTAGCTTTTATGCTTACTGGCCAGCAGCAAATGCCTCGACCGGGAAAGTCTTTGTGATTCCCGCTAGGCTCTTGAAGTGAATTTTTCTGGCTGGTGGATTATCCAGTGTTATTTCACTCACTGGTGGCCACAACATAAGCTCCTTGGCCTTTACTCCTTTGAGTTTCTTGATCTTATGCTTCTCGACGAAGCCGTTAATTTCTGTGCTATAACTCACAAGCTTGCTGATCATCTTGAAATCATGTTCGACTTTCTTGTTTTGCTGAATCCACATGTATCCAGTGCTTCTCACAAAACCAACTTCTATAACATCAGCCAATGGGAGAAGCCCTAATGGGAGTTCAAACTCTTCAAGAATTGAAATGGCCATTTTCAACCCTTCTTCGTGTCCCTTCTTCACAATCCCACCTTCTCTTTCTGCCATTTTTTATGGTTCTTTTTTCTCTCTGTTTGTTTCTTCGTTTACAGTGAGGAATTAGTGAGATTTATGTTAGAGTTTCTTGAAATATATAGTGCACAGGTTATTGCAAGAAACAAAGGGAATGGAGAATACAAAGAAGTGTACATTGTATTGTCCTCCCAAAAGTGCTCCTCTTTTGTGTGTCCAAATTGAAACTGCAGGGTCCAGTTGTAACAACGTTGTTGGCATCAAGCTGGTGGATTGACATGATTGTAATTTGTGGAGGGGACAATGAAATTTCCTAATATAGAAACGGCTAAACATGTCGTCCATGTTTGTTAATTCAGTATCAGAGTATACTAGGCGCATTATCCATCATCACCCATGAAATCAGAGAAAGCCCGCCTCCGTGAATTAAAGGAAGAGCTCATCTTGTTACAGACAAGAATTTTTTCCTGTCGCCTTTCTAATCTATGTTGTCTAAGGAGTAAGGAGATTTTTACAGAAATAGGCTACACAGTTGAGAACATTGGCCTTGTTCTATTTGGTATTAACCAAATCCGCACGCAATTCCGTATACCTCATACTCATTTTCAACCACACACACATTTCCCAAAATAATATTAACCACACATTTTTACACGGAATACCGCGCGGAACAACTAAACACCCAATCAAACAAGGCCTTAAGTTATATCTCTCAAGGTTATCTTTTTTGGGACTTCGGTACATGTATCTTGTTTACTCGCGAAGTCATTTGTTGGGACTCAACCAAAATTTAAAGATTGATAATATCTATGTATAACGAAAACAAAATATCTGAGCATCTCAAATGGCTTGTCCATTTTATTAATGTCTATTCTAGAGAGAGATACATAGTCACTCTCATTTTCCCTTCTTCTTTATGGGTTTTTATACCATGTCGATATTCCCACATTCAACTTCAAATCTATTATTATTATTTTTCTATTATTTTTGAATTTATTTCTATCACTCTCATTGTTTTCATATTTCTCTCTCTTTATTTACGCATCTTTCTATTTATCTTCAATTAAATCATCTCTCTATTTCTCTCTTAAATAGACATTCAAAAATGAACAAGCTATTGGAAATTCTTTCATAATACTGTTTTTTTTTTCTTTTGTAATTTATTTAATATGTCACCGAAGTTTTTCTCGGAGGCGTCAAAACGAGTGGAACAACCCAAAAGCCAAAGACATTGCTAGAAAAATCTCCCACGAGTCAGACCAAAAACTAACTTGAATTCAGATCACGAGCCACAAGTTCAGGGCCCGTGGAGTGTCCCGGTTTCCTTTTGAGTCCGCAGCTAACTCGATAAACCAAACCAATCACGTCAATCCATCCAAATTTTCCAAACAGGATCAATGCTACCAGAAGTTGAAATAGAAATGCTAGCTGACCTAACAGGCGAATCCGATTCTCGCCTTAAGAGCGAGTTTGGTTTAGGCTTGTTATTACATTTTCTACCATCTATTATTTTAATGAGACAATTTTTTCAAATTTATGATTCAAAGCCCTAAAGGTGTACAAAGTTCAATACATGGCCGCCACGCAGGCCTGGTTTTGCAGAGGCCACGTTGGCCTCTACGTCACCCACTGCATAAGCAGGAGAGCTAATTTTAGTGTCTTGCAGAGGCCACGCTGGCCTCCACGTCACCCACTACGTAGGTAGGAGACCAAATTAGTGTCTACGCAATTGATTGTCTTGCCACTTGTATACGTCAATTGAGGTCGAGAGAGAAATCATTTAATAAATAAATCACTTGGATTTCCCTTCGACAAAAAAATTGTTTGCCCTACTAAGACGAATCATTTTTGCTACAGTCTCGTCCACCTAACGCTAAACTAATGATTGATATTCTTTGATTTTGTTCAAAGATGTGGTTCCTTAACAAGCCTGTGATTTTGTTTGCGTTTTCTTTGCTAAGAAAACACTCCCACCATCGAAAATATTATATTCCCAGTTATTCTCCCAACATTTCTCCCAACTACTCACATCCCACTTGCAGCCCCTCAACGCTACAAATGCGGTGGGGCCGGGGGGCCCACGCCCACATCTCTCTCACATTTTTTCTCCTAGAGTTTCCCAACACTCTTAACATAACATTCCCGCTCCCACCATCCTAATTATATAGAGTTTTATTCTTCTTTAGGATGTCCTAATTATATAGAAACTTTCATATTTTTCTTACTATAATACTCCTATTTAATTTGAAAATTTTAAAATCTTTTGTTAGTTCTAATAATTTTTTAACTTATTAATAAGGGGAAAAAGGAAAAATCATTTGTATTACTACTCCTGTCCCATAAATATAGCCAATTTCTATTTTCACAAAAGTTAAGAAAAATACAATTAATAGTATTGAAAAAGTAAAATTTAAGATTATTTTCCTAACATGCCCTCTCATTTATTATGCATTTTATTTCAACTACTGTATTTTGATGATAACAATGTATATTAAATGAGGATATAAAAGGCAAGTAATATTTTAACTACATCTTTAAAAGGAATGTGTTTTATATTTTGGGACGGACGAAAAAAGAATAGTAGACTATATTTTTGGGACGAAGGTAGTGTTTACTTTTCTAATACAATTCTTAATATGTATGAAAAATCAACGAACCCTATATAATTGGGACGAAGGAAGTATTAAAATTAGGTAACGTGTGAAATCTTGAGTAAGACTTGGCTCACCCTCTTTAACGAACCTTCGTTAAAGAGGGTTAAATGTATTTAATATTTTTCATTCCCACTCTCCTCCCTTCCTCCGTACGCACACACTACACACACTCTCTCTACCCCAATTCATTTCCAAAACCATCGATGGTGTCGTAACTACGGCACCATAGATGTCATTTTGGGGGTCGATTCGACCCCCATTTTGAAATTCGGGACCAGATCTGGAATCAGCACGGTGATGGGGAGTTCCAGGAAATTTCTGAATTTTTTTCGGCGATACTCGTGGCTGCTGTAACCACCGGTCAAAATTTTGGCACTATTTTTGGGCCAAAAATAGTGCCAAAACTTTGACCGGTGGTTACGATGGCCACAGGTATCGCGAAAAAATTCGAAAAATTCTCAAACTCCCATCGCTGTGATTCCAGATTTGGCTAATTTCAAAACGAGTGAATCCGACCCTCAAATGACATCGATGGTGCCGTAGTTACGGCACCATCGATGATTTTGGAAAGGAACTGCTCTCTACCCTCCCCCAATTTCTCTCTCTCTCTTGTACACACACATCAAATATTCTATCTTATTTGTCTTTTTAATTTTTCAATTACAAATAAAAAAATTTATTTGCTTTATTTCATTCGACTCAATGATATCTTCAAAACAAAGTATTATATTAATATATAAATTTTATTATTTTTAAAATTTTAAATTTATCCCAAATAGATAAAGTTCTTCCAAATAAATTACAAATAAATTTTATTGTTTTAAAAATTTGAAATTTATCCCAAATTTTATTGTTTTAAAAATTTTAAATTTTTCCCTAATGAGACAAAGAAATTAAATTAGGAGTTTGTTATGAAATTAAATTAAGAGTTTGTTATGAAACTTACGTGAAGGAGATTTATTTTATTGATGTTTATCTGACTAGTCTATTAGTGTTTTTTTTTTATCAATGTGTGCGGATGAACAATTTAATTTTTAATAATAAATGTTAAATTTTGAAAAATAATGATTTATATATTTATTATTATATTGTACTTAAATTGAAGCTTGTAATTACACAAAATAGACTTAACTTTTTTAAAATTTATATATGAACAATAAAAAGAATAAAGTAGTAGAGAGACTAAGTCAATGTTATGTTTAGAGTTTTAATTTCCACATACAAACGTCAATGAAATAAATCTCATTCATGTAAGTTCCATAACAAATTCTTAATTTAATTAAATTTTTTTTTTTATCGCACTAGTCTATTAATGTTATGTTTAATATTAGTTGTAATTTATTTGGAAGAACTTTATATACTTGGGATAAATTTCAAATTTTGAAAACAATAAAACTTATACATTGATATTATACTCGTTTTGAAAATATCCTTGAGTCGAATAAAATGAAGCGAATATTTTTTTTAAAAAATTTTAATTGAAAAATTAAAAAAACAAATAAGAGAGAATATTTGATGCGTGTACGTGGATGAGATAGAGAGAGTGGGGGAGGGGAGAGAGAGAGTGCAGTGTGTGCTGATGAGGAAGGGAGAGGAGAGAGAAAATGAAAAATATTAAATGCATTTAACCATCTTTAACAAGGATTATCTTAACCCCATTAAAGAGAGTGAACAAAATCCTATTCTGAAATCTTGGAGGAGTAAAGAGAATGTTTATACAGAAAAAACAGAATAATTTTATTCTACAATTACAAACTAGCAAGGATAAATGAGGAAGAGTCGTGCTGTTTCTCTTGTTGCTTTATGGTGTCTGCAACATGAGCAACTACTCCTGCTCCAGCATTATGAAACCACTCATTTTTCACCTGACATTTCAAAATAATAATCAAGTTAGAAGAAGCCAGATTCAGCAGACAATACCATTAAGCTCACTTATTTTCAGAATAAGCAACTTCTAATTGAAAGTTAGAAGAATGCAATCTTACATGGATATTGTTGTGGGCAAAAAAGGGCCAGAATGCAGAATGAAAACTGACATCAACTTTCATCCATCCAAGTTTTTGTAAACCACATATCATTTCCTCTGTTACGAATACAGAAACCGTTATTTCCTTCGAATGGCTGTGAAATTATTCGGAGTTAAATTTCAGTAAAAATATGAATGAACAGATATACCTTCCATAATTTCATGATATTCTTCTGTTTTCTGTATGCTTGGTTCCTTTTGAGCAGCCTCCTTCGCTTTGGCGGCTTCTGGAGGAAAATGGGGACTCTTGGAGATAACTGGAGGATAATATTCCACATCAACAACATGTTTGTAGCCAACCAATGACCGTCGAGGAGGCTGCCAAAATATCATAAATCTAAGAAGAGTATAGAAGACGGCTAGAGTGATCATAACATGGATTGTTTTAGGGACTGTTTCTTCCTAAAAGTTAACTAAAACAAAGGAACAGAGTAGGTAATAAAGATCCAGCAAGATAATTATTATGCTCTTCAATTTTTCAGATTAATTTGTGTAATCAAATCAAACCTTTAAAACCAGAGTAGAAGTAAATTGAAAAACAAAGGTCCCACGAAGGATCAACCTCAACCATGAATTGAAAGTCTATCGTATAACCGTTAAATCATGGAACAACTTTTTAAGAGGCGCTTGGCAGCTATTGATCATAAAATTTTATAGTTCATTATTCTTCTGCTTTTTGAAACAATTCGTTTCTCAAAAAGAACTAAATGTAACACTTTCGATATTTTACTCATGTACCAGATATGAATTTGAAGAAACTACTCTTAAGGTCAGGCACATACTCCTTTGTCATTACACTACGGTTTTTTGTCTAGTTCACTAAGAAATTAAGAGCAATTAGACCTTTATCAAGTAGTGCTTTAGTCTGGAGGAACATTTATTAAGATACGGCACCAAAGATAACTCTCACAAGTTCAATGACTTGATCAGGTTAAGAATAAACTTCCCTGAAAAGCTAAAAACAGCACTTGCTAATCGAAGCAAGCAAGCAGGGGGAAAAAAATAAGGCACATGAAATCGGAGTCGTGCTAGTGGATTCAAAGTCCAATGTCAAAACTAATTGAACCCTAGAATCATTTCCGAGACGGTATTACTTTTTGATTCGTGCTCATATGATATATAGAAATTCTCAATAACATTAGGGATGGCAATGCGAATCTCTCTTTCCCATTCTGAACCCCCTTCATTTGTAGTTTAGTTTTTAGTTCACTAATTTATTAAATAACTTAAAAGAGGTTAGATCCATGCCAATAAGGTTGAGTCAAGATTGGACCGTCGACCATTTTTCAAAGAACGCACCTCTGGCAACTTCTATTCAAGTTCAATAAATTGATCGGACTACGAATTAACTTCATTATCCACGCTGAAGAGACATGTTATAAACGGTAAGCAAAGATATACGGTCCCACCAAGAATCGAACTCTGGCCATTGGATTCAAAGCCCACTGTCATAACCACTAGACCAGGGACCAATTCTGATTATACCCTTGACAATCAATGTTGTTAATCCTAAGTTGCATAGTTCACCCTCATTTTCACTTTCCAAAATATATCTATTTTTGAGGACCAAAAATAGAATTTCCAATCTTTCGGTCATATCCGATATAAATTTAGAGTTTGTTTGACACTCATTATCTCAAAAATCATTATTATTCAACATCAATTTCAGCCAATCATTTCTTTTATTTCGACAACTTTTCATAATTTTTGATACTTCTACTCTACATTTCAACCATACAATCAAAAAACTTTTTCTAATAAATCTCTACCAAACATACTCCTAATAACAAACCAAGGGCTTGTTCTATAGAAGATGATGTTAATTTACTCGAACGACGTGTTAGATGTGCGATTGAAAATTGGGGAAAATATATTAAAAAAATGTAAAGTAGTTGTATGAGTTGTTGAAAATGATGACAGAGAAAATTAATGGAAGTCAATGGAAAAAGATGGTGGATAGAACAGGCCCTAAGTTTGATTCCTAACAAATGTACGGTCTGCAAGAATCCTTCTCTACCATTCCAGTCTTCTAATAACAAGTAGATCCTCAATAATCGGGATAGTACAAGTTTATATAATAGGAACATTTGAGGTAATTCTTGGAAGTTTTATGGCTTGATATATTATCAATAATCATAACCTTCCACACTAATACTGGCACTTATTATACAAAGCAAGGAAAAAAAATTTAAAGGCACACCAAAACAAGAACTCGGGCTATTCGATTTGAAGACCAATGTCATAACTACCAGAGAAGAACCTCTTTTTCCCCTTTTTGGATGCTCTTGGCGATTAATGTCATTCATCACAAGATTGTAGAGTTCACCATTATTTTCTCTTTGGCAAGCTAATATAATTATCCAAGAGGAGAGGACAAAAATTAAGACTCGCAACCTTTTGTGAAAAATCTAAAAACTCGTATGGTTCATTCTTCTGTCTGCTTTGCTAAACTAATAGGTTTCTCCAAAAGAACTAAGTGTAACACTTCTCGATCTTTTACTCGTATAAAATATATGAATCCAACAAAACTAATGCTTAAGGTCAGGGACATGCCTCCTCCTTTGCCATTCCACTACGTTTATTTCTAGTTTACTAAGAAATCTAGAGCAATCAGATCTCTATCAATTAGTGGTTTATTTGAAGGAAAATTTATTAAGTGAAGCACCAAAGATTACTCTCACAAGATCAATGACTTGATCAGGCTAACAATAAATTTCACTTGAGAAGCTAAAAACTGCACTTACTAATTGAAGTTCATTTGTTGAGAGCAGATACCCATGATAACTCTGATTCAGTATAAATTACTTCATCGTGTAACTAATATGTTGAAACATCCATGCTCAAATAACCACAAGAAAACCCAAGGGTCCACCAAGAATCAACCTTGGGCTATCAGATTTAAAGTCCAATGTCACAACCACTAGACCAAGGAACCATTTTTGTCAAGATGCATTTGGAGTTCAATTTCTTCACTGCAAGCTCGTGTACTTCAATATTAGTTTATCTTCATTGTCCAAAAGGAGCAAAGTATGTTTTCTCATACTTCTAACTATCTCGCGAGATATATAAATATAACAACAAATTAAGCCTTGTTGCTAAATTTATGGTCTTCTACATGAATCCTTCCTGGCCATTCTACTCTTTTCATTTCTAGTTTTACCAGGACATCGGAATGAACTAAGTTGATAGCAATTATGACATGGTAATTTGATTGGACCATACGACAATTCATCATTGATCGAAGATATCTATGATGAACCTTAATAAGGAAAACTAATTGGTCAGATAGTAAACAATATCCACTTCCAAGCTAAATTATTACTTGTAATCTAAAATCCGAAAACTAAATAAATAAAGGTCCATGGGCCAACGGAGTCAATATCCATTAGTCTAATGCCATAGACCCATAGCCACTAAACAATGGAAATATCTTCTTTGCAAACATATTCTATGAGACTTCATGTTCCTTTACTCATCTCATTGAATAACAAACCAAGTCATAGGTTTGAGGTCCAAAGGCGAAAACCTTATAAGCCATTCTATGCCCAAGTATCAACAATGAGAACATTTGTTCACGGAGTTGAAAGATTACCATCGATCTTTATATAATTAACAGTTTGTCTGATCTCATATGGAAAAATGGGGGTACAGAAGCGGTTCAGGGAAATGAATGCAAGTGGTTTGGTAAAATATGCATGTGTGCATATAAAGAAACCCTTAGCCAGAGATATATGCCAAAACTCATATTGGTTTCTGTAGATTATAAAGTTATTGTGAGCAAAAAATTCAACAAAACTTATTTAATTACCTTCACTAGTTCTTTCTCCCTTCTCACAGAGGATGTCCTCCAACCCACCAAATCTGGACAGTGTCAAGAATTTCAAAAATTTATGGGGGGGACAGTAAGAACAGTTCAATAGTAATTAACGCACTTCAAGAGCTCCAGTGCTAATCCATGACCACTTCGAAACACGCAGTACTAATTGATTCAATAAGCTCATGCATATGGATACGGTCAAAAGAGACATTTGCATAGAGAACCCGACGTTTGAACGCACCGAGTGCAGATCTGCAATACAGAATTCATATAATAAGTTTACAGCTGCCTTACAATTATTAACATTAAAAGGCGAATTCTACTCACATAAATTTTCCATCTTCACGATCTGTGGTCATTCGTAATAAGAGAGGCGGTTTGTTGGGTTTGCCATCGGTGAGGAAAAGCTGACTGCCAGTTCGGCCGGTAATAATGGGGGCAATGGGTGCAGCAAGCTTCTCTAAGATAGGCACACCCAGAAGAAATGGAAGCTGAACCATAAAAGAATCCACTGTCCAGAAGTCAGTTGCTAACGACTACTATTACAATTAAATTTCCATACAAGATAAAAATCAAGTAAAATTTGCCAAAATTGCAACTTGAAGACAAACTTCATCAGCTCCAGTATCAATTACGAGGGAGGGAGGGGTTGGGCGTGTGTGTGTGACAGTGCAGAGAATTGGATCAAATCTAAATGAAATTTGAAAACTGAAGTCTATCAAATAAAATTTTGGGTACGACCAATCATATCTCCATTTCTTTAGGAGAAACTTCTGTTTTCATTTTTCTGTATATATTTTTTTTTTTTGATAAAAAACTGCACATTTTATATATCAAAATAATTTTAGAAAATAGTTACAAAATAATAGAGTGGATGAGTCATCCACAATGCGGACCATTGACATCTGACAAGAATAAAAAACCCAAAAAATACAACAGCTGCTAGTCATTTAATAAACTATGCGGATCTATACAAAACAAAAAATTCTCCAAAACGTTGAACTTTCCAAATGCTCTTGCCTTCATAATCCAAAGGGAAAACACTATGCCATCCCATGTATCTTCTACGGATCTTTCTATGTTGTCAAATATTCTCCTATTCCTCTCTTTCAAAATAGCCCAAGCTGATGCCATCACCATTAACTTCCACAAGTCCTTCAGTTGCTTCCATTTTCCCCCGAATCTCCACTTAATCAAAATCAAGTCAGCCCATCTTCGTGGTAATGCACCCAATTCACCGAACAAGCATAAAATTCTTCCCCAAATGTCTCTAGCAAACTCACAATGTATTAAAAGATGATCTATATTTTCATGTGCGTTTCTACACATTATACAATATGATGGGGAGATATATAGAAAAGGTCTTCTCAATTGCAACAAATCACAGGTGTTAACCTTTCCCAAGGAAACCAACCATGCAAAAACTTTAATATGTCTGTTAACCTTTCATTTTTCTGTATATTGAATATGTCTCGACATAAGCATTATAAGAAGAAAATGGTCCAGACTGCAAAATGCACGTAAATGGAATACAACTTCAATCGCCATCAAGAAATCAAAAAGTGGCCTTCATGACATACCTGCTTCTTTCCTCTCACTCCAAGATGAGGCGTCGCCAAGGTAATAAAATTAATTGGTTCCAACCCAGCAATCAAGCCTTTATCTGGAAGTAACACCTTCTTCAAGGTTGTAGCAGTGAGCCTGGCTATGTCATCAGACATATAAGATGCATCGGGCAAATACAAAATAGCAACTGCATATCTTGCAAATAATCCACCAAGAGAATGTGCTAAGAAGGATATCTTTTTAAGGCCTCCTGTTTTGTTCACTACCTGCATGACCTGTTAATAGTAGAAGTTGTGTAGAAAGAAAATTATAAATCTGTGACTAAAGTTGCCTTGTTGGACCATGAATTTCGAAAAGGTCAAGTCTCGACACAAGGATGAGACAATATGGACTGCAATATAAAGATTTGTGGCCCCATGTTTCCTTAATTGAAAACAGAAACTATATTCCACAGAGCAAAATTACACCATCAAAAATACAAATGAATAAAGCTTCTAAAACTCACTTCATCCGCTAGTCCTTTACCAGCTCCGTCAATTCCAGTAAAGGTTTTAGTGTATGTATTACATGAACTTGCTGCACACAATAAGCAAGTTACTATTAGCTGCATTGACTTCCAGAACTAAACGACCACCAAAGCAGTGGATTTGAATTTTAACACGAAAGTTGATGTATGTAAACTAAGAATACTTTTTTTTGGGGTGGGGGGGTGGTGCTCAAGGCAGTTTATCGAAGTGTTATATCTTCATTAGGTATCATGTTTTTTAGAAGTTGATATAGATGGCTCTGCCTGCTATCTTCATTTTTTAGAAGCAGTCACTTGATTGCTAACTACTAAGCCCACACATAAAATCTTCATAAAATATTTTTCCCTAAACAGTCACCAAATTGCCTCATGATATGCATATCCTATCTCAAACATCTCATATAACAATACTCTATCACTGTCCTTCACAACCATCTAACTCCAAAATAGTCCAAATCCAAGAGACTACTCTATCACTGTCCTTCATCATAACCATAAAACTCCAAAATAGTCCACATCCAAGGAAATTACGGATGCGGGGTACGATACAGGATCACAATAGGGAAAATAAATTCGGCAAGAAGTACCTCTCTTCCATGCAAAACTTCACAAGAGTTCAAATGGAAGCATATTACAAGTCAGGTACAAACTTTTCGTTCTTTCCTTTTCTTTTACTACAGGATAAAGTTTCAGCACTCTTCTGCCCGAAGGGGAAAGCAGAAAATGTCGGATTAATATGTTGGAGCCATTTACAAGTAAACCAGAAGGAGGAGCAGATGAAAGGGTATATTTGATAGAGATTATAGAGAAAATGATTTTTCGATGATGTGGGGTTGAGAAGTAAAGAAAAGGGTTTAAAAAATATAAAAAGGTTGTCACATCAAGATGAATGTAACGAGTGGTTGAAAATGATTGTATAGAAAATTGATTTTTTGAATGATCCTACCAAACAAGCTCTACAATAGAGCAAATGGATCCTCTGCCCTTTTATTTCCGGTCCATTTATAATTAGTAGCAGGCAGGCTATCAGCATCTTTGTGTATTTTGGACCAAACCAGATCTAAGTCCGTAAATCCTGTGAGGACTCCTCATGAGGCTTAGTCTCTTCCTATTTGCTTACATAATTTAGAGTTTATGCTGTTTGTGAATTTTATACTGCATCTTCTAAATCAGAGTTTATGCTGTTTGTGAATTTTATACTGTATCTTCTAAATCAACTCATTTTTTGACTCATCAAAATAAAAGCTAAGGAATTAAATTTTCTCATCACGTCAATGCAACAGCATATTATGCAAGTCAGAAAATAAAAATGGATCTTAGGGTGTATTCTATTCACATTAAAATTTGATAAAATGTAATTTTCTTTTGAACGTATGGTTGAGAATTGAAGAAGTATTAAAAAAAAAAGATTAATGTCAAATTAATATATGAATGATTGAAAAGGATGAGAGAGAAAAAGTAAATTTAATTTGATGAAATTTAATGTGATTTGATGAAATTTAATGTGCATAGAACAAGCCCTTCATGGAAAGAAAAATTCTGGAACTCACACGGACAACATACCATAAATCAAAAACTTCTTTCCTAATCGCCTCTTTAATTCCGCTTCAAAATATGTCCAGTCACTTGGGCTGCAATACTTGGATTGTTTTAGTTGAAGTCAATGACTAACATATACACAGATCCAGAACACGGATATGAAAAACACACACGTGTTCCTTGCAAAGTTTTTAGCTTACTATTAATGAATACACTGATGCATGTTTGACATAGCCACAAAAGTGTCACTTACAAGTAGGTTACTTCAATGTGAAAAGGAAAGTTTCAAATCTTTGTTGTCAAAGTTGAAAAAGGTAAGTCCTTTATTTTGAAAGCAAAGCCTGCAAATACTGAACATTTTCGCTGAATTATGTTTAAAAAAAAAAAGCTGAAACTGTTAAACTGACATGTAAAATAATAGAAAATAGATTTGAGCCTGACTTAAAGCTCATTCTTGTTGCTATACAACATTCATAAAATTGTACTTGTGAAGTGCATCCAAACAGCCATTATCATCCTAGACTGTTGGTTGCTGTTTAACATACTTTTTGTTTGTTAATAAGTCAGAGCTTCTTCAACAAAATATTAACCAACTCAAAAATATAAAGATATCAAAGGATAAAACTACGCAAAAGTCAAGACCTTAAGATCAACTGAATAAAATGGACATCCATGAGTTGTCTCATGTCACATCTTTTCTACTTTTTGTTACGATATTTGACTACTTGTATATTAGTTGTAATTAGAGCTTTAGTTGTAATTAGAGCCCATATACTATTAGTTATTATTTAGGCCCATTATTAATTGGCCCTGTACATTAGGGTTTTGAGTTGTGTATGTTGTAACTCTATTTAAAGAGGTTGATATCTCAATGAAGAGTATCGAATTAAATTGAATCTATTTAGTTTGACATGGTATCAGAGCCAGGTTCTAGGAATTGATCGATTTTACGATCGTGCACTGTTCATCGGAGTTACTGTTCATCGCGCACTGTTCATCGGAGTTACTGTTCATCGCGCACTGTTCATCGGAGTTACTGTTCATCGGAGTTACTGTTCATCGCGCACTGTTCATCGGAGATCTGTTCATCGCGCACTGTTCATCAGAGTACTGTTCATCGCATATTTTTTTTCGATTTCACATAAATGGCTGAAGACAAGATTTCGATTGTTCGTTTTAACGGGAAGAATTATAGTATTTGGGAATTTCAATTCTCAATGTATGTTAAAGGAAAAGATTTATGGGGTCACTTAGATGGTACTACGAAGGCTCCTCTGCATCCTAGGAGCGTGCTCGATGGGTGATTAAGGATGCACAGATTATAACTTGGTTGCTTGGTTCAATTGAACCATATATGATAAATGATCTGCGACCTTTTGCAACTGCAAAGGAGATGTGGGATTATATTAGCGCTGCCTATTATCGAGGATATCTTGCTAGAAAATATCAGTTGGAGTTAGATATTTCTAATTATCGACAAGGCAATCTCACTATTCAGCAGTTTTATTCTGGATTTCGGAATCTTTGGAGTGAATATTCTGGAATTGTTTCTTCCGCGGTTCCATGAGGCATTAGAATCTTTAAAGAAAATTCATGATGACAAACGTAGAGAGACCAATTTACGATGAAGCTTCGCCGAGTTTGAACCGCACGTGGTGGGTTAATTGTCGCCATCCTATACCGCCCTGCCTTAGACACTTGTTTAAGTGCACTATTGCGTGAAGAACGGCGTTAGCAACTTCGCATCGCCTTAATCAAGACTCGCCCCCTCGGTGATGAATGTTGCTTATCTTGCTCAAGCCAAAGGAAAACCGATGTGCATACAATGCTATCGGCCAGAAGGAGTTTGGGCACATTGCAAGACACCGCACTAAGAAGTTACGTAATTATCGTGAAGAAAGAGGGCATCTCATCAAAGATTGTCGAATCCGGCCTCAAAATAGACAAGGGCGAGTTCTAATTGCGTCATTAGGTCTAATCTTGCCAGATGTTACTCTTGAGCATGCACCGCAGCAGCTGTTCCACCCATTTGTCCATCTCCTTTGACTCAAGAAATGGTCCAACAGATGATTGTCTCTCGCCTTTATCTCGCTTAGTATCCAAGGTACGAATCATTCTCGTATTTCCCCTTGGTTGGTTGATTGTGACTTCAAATCATATGACAGAAATCCTGCTATTTTGCGTGATATTCGTAAGTATACGTGTAATCAAAGATATTCAAATAGCAAATGGTAATACTATTCCTAATGCGCTATCGGGTCTCTTGGGAATACCTTTGATAATGTCCTCGTTTAGCCCACGATTATCTTCAAATTTAATTTACTGTTGGACAATTGGTGGATAATAATTGCAAAATTCACTTTGATCGTAATGGTTGTTGTGTGCAGGATCAAACATCGGGAAGGTGATCATGAAGGCCTAAAGTTGGGACGTCTGCTTTCTCTTCAATTCTCCATTTCTAATTCGATTCCAATTGATTAATTAAGTTTTAATTCAATAGGTTGTTCTGTCATGATTAGCAATAGTGATGTTTGGCATAAGAAATTAGGCCATCCCAATCAAGTTGTTTTATCTCATCTTGTCAAAGCTGGTCAATTGGGCAATAAAATTTCATTTTCGATATATGTTACGGTTGCACTACTTGTAAGTTGGGTAAAAGTAAATGTTTACCATTTCCTTCTCATGGGAGTCGTGTACGCATGTTTTGAGATTGTGCATACCGATGTTTGGGGGTATTAGTCTGTTATTTCACATGCTCAATATAAGTATTTTGTGACTTTTATTGATGATTATAGTCGTTTCACTTGGATATATTTTCTACGATCTAAATCAAAGTGTTCTCAAATTTTCGAGAATTTCTTGCACTTGTTCAAACTCAATTTTCTGCCGATTAAGATCTTACGATCTGATTAGGAATACGTGTCTCATCGAAGTTTCACAATTTTCTCACGTCTATGGGTATTTTGTCTCAACGATCTTGTCCATATTCTCACAACAAAATGGAGTAGCTGAGCGTAGAATCGACACCTCTTAGATGTAGTTCGTACTCTCATGATCGAATCATCTGCTCCTTCTCGCTTTCGGGTCGGGCGTTGTCTACATCTGCCTATCTCGATTGTCGGTTGCCTTCTCAAGTTCTTCAATTTGACCCTCCATATTATCGTTTGTCGGTTGTCATTCCCGACTATAATTCTCTTCGTATTTTTGGTTGTTCTCTGCTTTTGTTCACTTACCTCCTCTGTAACGAAACAAACTCAGCCAGCTCAGCTGACGCGCGCTTTTCTCGAGATGACTTCCTGTAAGGGATATATATGTTATGATTCCGCCGCTAATAAACTTCGCATCTCTCGTGAATGTTATTTTCTTTGAAACTCGATTTCTTCCAGTCCTCTATTCCCACCATACGAGATTACTTCCTTCCTACGTTTAATCATGATACTTCTACAACCGATGGTTGGAAAGGAATAGTGTATCAAAGACGTCCTCCTCGGTACCAACGCCCCTTCCGGATCCCTGAACCGATGTCCGATTCTCGTTCACATGCACCACGGAGGATCTATCGTAGATGTCCGACCAATCGGATCGGTATGGATTCTCTCATCGCTAATCGTGCTACTACGATACTATCCATATTCCTAAGTCTTATTCACGCAACTGGTCAGCCCTCGTTGGCGACAAGTTATGAAAGACGAACTCAGCGCGAGAATCACACGGGATATAGTCCTCGCCTGAAGAGTCAAACTCATCGGTTGTAAGTGGGTGTATATAGTCAAACTCCGTTACGATGGAACTATTGATAGATATAAAGCTCGGTTGGTGGCACTTGGCAATTGCCAAGAATATGGACTTGATTATGAAGAGACTTTTGCTCGGTTGCTAAGATGACTACAGGCTCGGAACTTGGCCATTTCGCTTCCAAAGGTTGGTCATTGCATCGGATGGATGTAAGAATGCCTTCTTACATGGGGATCTAAAGGAAGAGATTTATGGTCCCACCCACTGGCTATTTCTTACACAATCGAAGTGAAGTTTGTCGCTAAAACGCCTCTCTATACTGAGTTAAGCAGGGCACCCCAGTGCTTGGTTTGAGAAATTTCGTGCTACACTTCTCGGTTTCACTTCACTCGTAGTCAATATGATTCCTCTCTTTTTCTCAAGAAGACTCCTCACAGGATAGTCTTTGCTCTTAGTTTATGTGGATGACATTGTCACACGGATCTGATGTTCAAACAATTAGCAAACTCCAAAGTGACATCTTGATCCTCTTTCCACATGAAAGATCTCGCTCCCTTCAAGATACTTTCTTGGTCTTGAAGTTCATTCGCCTTCCATCGTATTCTCACGCATCAACACAAATACATAAGATATTCTCACTTTAATTGGTCTCCGATCTGGGAATCGTTCTTACACCAATGGAAGTGAATTTGAAACTTTGTCAAGAAGATGGTGAATTGTTACGGATCCCTTGTTATATCGACAACTTGTGGGAGTTTGAATTATTTGACTATCACGCCGACTGATATTTCTTTTCTTGCCGTGGTCAATTTATGAAGGCCTCGGCATTCTCATTTAAGTACCGGTCAGATTCTTCGTTATCTTAAGGGTACTTCCGCCGGTTATTTTTCCCTAAGATGAATCCATTACGATTGGTGCGAGTTATAGTGATGCCGATTGGGCTGGGCTGTCGAGATCGCTAGTCTATTAGGATGGTGTATATTGGGGGATGCTCTCATCTCTTGGAAAAGTAAGAAACAAGATCGGGTTTCTAAATCCTCTAATCAAGTCCGAGTGCCATGTCCTTGCTTTGCTCCGGTGATTGTGTGGCTTTGCGTGGTTTGTTAAAGCGAGCTTGGTATTCTCAATCTTCTTCCACTCCACTACATGCCGACAACACTAGTGCCATTCAAATTGGGAGAATCTGCTTTTCCATGAGCGCATACAAAACATATTGAGGTTGATTGTCATTCTATCAGTGAAGCATTTGATCACCATGTGATCAATCTTCCTCACATCACCGCGGAGTTACAAGCGTGATGTATTCACCAAAGCATTATCTCGTGGCGCCATCAGTTCTTAGTGGGCAAATTGATGCTTTGGACCTCCGCATCAATTTGAGGGGGGATGTTACGATATTTGACTACTTGTATATTAGTTGTAATTAGAGCTTTAGTTGTAATTAGAGCCCATATACTATTAGTTATTATTTAGGCCCATTAATTAGGCCCATTGTACATTAGGGTTTTGAGTTGTGTATGTTGTAACTCTATTTAAAGAGGTTGATATCTCAATGAAGAGTATCGAATTAAATTGAATCTATTTAGTTTGACACTTTTTTATGCACTTCCTACCATACCTTACTCATCCAGAACCTCCACTACAGTTCACATTAAATCAGAAGCTATATATTTTATACATTTTTCAGATGAAATCAAGCAGACTACTTCTCGTGGACGTGAAAAAGATTCTTATCTGATTCGTATATACAAGAATGTACATACCTTGCCAAGATTCCATGAACAAGAACAAGAAGATGATCGGGTTCATTTCCAATGCTAGCAATGTCCTCTGCAGATGCAAGGTTTCCTTGAGTAGCACTCATTGCCAGAGCTTCGAGGTTCTGAGGCTTCCAGATATTCTTTCTGCCTGTGAGGTGTGTGTAATACCTTCAGAGCACTGAATAAAAGAAATTCAAATGTGGCTTTTATTAATAAGGATACATGGATGCAACTAATAAAGATACATGGATGCAACTATATGAGATGCAGACATTTCCTAGCGTGAAGCACATATTCAATTGGCAACCATATTATAATCCTAGCCAATGAATGCAGTAGATTTTAGACCAAAAAGGGTTCAATGAATCTAATGCCACAGATCATGATACAGAACTCAGAACATGCTATTTGGGGCAATAAAATTATAGATATTGGTGTAGGAACTTGAGTCACGGCATCAAAAGGAAGCCAGCAGAAGGAAATATAAGAGTCAGAAATGTAAGTCTAGCGTTGTTTACGTTACTCAATTTCCTTGCTTAACTTGGATGTGTATTATACATCCAAATATCACGTGTGATAAGATAAAATCAATTATGCTTAAAATCAATTATGCTTTCTTCCGTATAGCTTTACTAAGTAAAATGTCCAAAATAATAATTATTTTCAGTTCAAAATCTTTCTAAAACAACAATGAAATCCTTTTCATGGGCTAGATTAAATAAACCATCAAAACAGACGCTTAAAGGTCACAGTCACACAAGGAAGCAGGATAATGGATTAAAAAACAACTGTTCCTTCGAAGGTATGAGGTATGATATATACTCCCATGCTTGGCCATTAAGCACAAATAACTGTATTACGTATCATTATTTGCAGATTATCTAGTGACAAGGGACCCTTCACTGATGTAATTAACAAAGTTTTTCTACTGTCAGAACTTACACTTTTCCTTTTTCCACATGGGAATGGACAAGTCACATGGGCAGTTAAAACTTATCGTCACTTAAAAAAAATTCTATTCTGCGATGCTTCATCACAGAATACAAATATACAACTGCATGATATCCATTGGGTATACCTTGTAGCAATTATTAAACTAAAGTCGAACAACAAAATATGAAAATACTTGTATTTATTTCGAGAAGAGTACATGATCATTAAGTTACAGTTACCTTAACAAAACCAGGCATCTTTCACCATTGTCTTGTTTTTCCTCCTCAATTAAAAGCTAATAACCAGTGCCCGACTAGATAAAAGCTTCAATGATGAAGGCGTTAAACAAATCAGAAACTCCAAAATCCTTCCTTAAATGAGTTTTACAACGTAATTCTAACATAGAAACGAGTAGGAACCGGAAACTGAACTCTATTGGAGATCCAAAAGCTGATTATCCACTAATAATAAAAGCATAAAAGAACGCTGTTCCGATGATCGGCTCTAATATCGTCAAATCGCCATAGAAAGAACAAAATCTTACCAGAAAAACTAGCAAAACCCCCTTTCTGCCGCCGGAGCTGATTAAACGACTCCGAATCAGTATACCAGCAATACGAGATGGCGAAGGCGAACAAGAAGCAGAAGATGACGACGGCGAATTGCTATTACTATTCAAATTCCCTTTCCTTCGGCTAAGTGTTCGAGGCAAATGATGGAGCAAAGGGGGCACAAGATGCCATTTATACAAGGGCACCGGCAATCCTTTATATGGTATGTGATAATTACGACAGCCGCTTGTAGAGAGAGGAAGCCTATCTTTGCGTTGAACTGCTTGAAATGGTTACGTCACCATCTTTCCCATTCTTAAGTTTATCCTCTGCAAGATACAGAGCAACCATACCCCCTGCCCATTCTCCGCCATTGGAGGAAGCATCATTTATTTTTGGACCCATGTGAAAGCATTGGAATTTGTAAATAAGAATATATGAACGAATACGGAGAAGGGGCCGTTTTCGAGTTCTAGGAAAAAAATTGTTCGACCATACTATAGTTTTTCAGCTTTATGAGGAGGCGACTACCAAAATAATTGAAGGAAAAGCATGGCGTAATGCCAACCATATGGCGTTGGTGTTGGGGTTTGGGGTATGCGTTGTGGTTGGTGTTGAAATTTCGAATAATTTAGGGATTTGAGTATAATATTTATATTAAATTTTATGTTGTAAAAAGATTAATTAATTTTAATTTTTATTTTTATTACTAGTATACCATGCATTTTTTAGATGGATTTGATCGTCGGTAGATCGAGGAGGAGAATGGCCAGAGATGGCGGGTGGCGAAGGAGGGGGCAATGTTGAAGAGAGCCAGTTTGGTTTGGAACGGGAGAGAAGAGTGAGGTTGAGAAGGAGGACGTTCAAGACTAAATGATGGAAATGGGAAGGATATTTCTTTTTCTTTTTCTTTTTTTTTTTTTTTGTGAGAGGGGGAGAAAACCAACCTCGGGATTAATAAAATGGTAAAGTAGATGTATTGATTACTAAATTTTTCTTATGTTATTGAATAATAATACTACGGTAAGTGTAAGTGAAGTGAAAAGTTAGGGGCCATTGTCGTAATTTACCATATAAATTTTTGGGATTTTGGCACAAATGGTCCCAAAAAATTACCCATGTTATAGATTTAATCTCAAATAATAAAAGGTAGCGCAAATGGTCTAAAAAAAACTTTGGTGCGAAAATGGTCCAAAAAAATTTTTGGTACGCAAATAATCCATTTGGATGAAATCAGTCGGTTTAACTGTTTGTCAAAATCAATTGTTGAAAAATTGGATGCACATTTGATCCATTTCACTTGAAATAAATTACATAAAAGATTCTAACTTTAGGTATTGTTACAATCAAGTCCCAAAGTTTGAAAAATATATACTTTAGTCCCAAATTTAGTTAAATTGTATAATTGTATATTTTATTTTTTATGGGTGCTTATTTGGTTCGTAATTAATTTTATTGAATTAATTTGATACCGATTAAATAGTTTTTATAAAAAAATTTCAATACAGTAGTATTTGTTCGTATTAATATAATATCATAACTTTCGAAAATTTTCTTTAATATTAGAGACGATACATTTTGATTTTAACCAACAGTTAATAATAAATATAAGTATTGTACCTGCATAAAATTTTATTAGGAATATAATAAACTACTACAAAAAAATATTGAATACAAAGAATTAATTAAATTAAATCACAAAAACACAAAAAAATTTTGAAATTTTTTTTTAGCATTATAGACAAGCACATTTTGATTTTAAATAATAATTAATAATAATAAATGTAGTTATTGTACCTACCTAAAAATTTATTAGTAATATATTATAGTAAAAAAATATTTCAAACACAAAGAATTAATTAAATCAAATAAATTTTATCAAAAAAATCAAAAATACAAAAATAAGCACCCATAGAAAAAATAAAATATATAAAATTATAAAATTTAACTAAATTTGAGACTAAAGTATATATTTTTCAAACTTTGGGACTTGATTGTAATAATACCTAAAGTTAGGACCTTTTGTGCAATTTATTTCAAGTAAAATGAACCAAATGCATACCCAATTTTTCAATAATTGACTTTGACTAACGGTTAAATGGACGGATTCCACCCAAATGAATCATTTGCACACCAAATTTTTTTTTGATCATTTGCACACCAAAGTTTTTTTTTTTTATCATTTGCGCTACCTTTTATTATTTGAGACTAAATCTACAACATGATTAGTTTTTTGGGATCATTTACACCAAAATCCCAAAATTTTTTTAACAAAAATTTCTTTTGAGAGCATGTATGAATTATGATTGTGAAATAATTGTAAGGAATCTCACGTGATCTCTAGTTTGAAACTATTACAGAATTACTAAGGGAGCGTTCTGTTTTTTTGTATTTTCTGTTTTCGTTTTCGAAAATATTTTTGTGTTTTCTGTTTTCAATTGCTGTTTTCAGAAAATTGAAAATGCGTTTGTTTTGTTGTTTTAAAAAAATTATTTTTGAGAAGAGAAAATAGAAAATGTGTTTGGTTTATAATTGTTTAAAATGTAATAAATGTAAAGTTTAAAATTCGAAAACGCGTCTTCCTTATTTTCAGCATTTAACACAGAAAACGCCGAAAACGTTAAAAAGACATTTTCGTGTTTTCTATACAAATATTAAAAACGATTTCGAAAACGTATTTTCGAAAACAGTAAACAGAACGCGTTTTCAATATATTCGGAAACAGAAAACAGAAAACGGACTAAAAATGACAAACAGAACGCACCCTAAGTTTCATTTAAAAATTAGTTGAAAATTGCCAAAAAATTACTAGCTATCGTTTAAAAATTTGAACAACAAAAAAGAATTAGAAGCTCACAATTATTTATTTGTAATTATATACTATATCATAATTAATTTCTGGTTAAGTTTCGGTTAAACTTAAAAGTTTCATTAGAAAATTTGGAACCCAAGTTTGCGAAATATGGGAAATTTTACCAGGATTCTAATTAAGATCGTGAAAAAATTGGATGGATCATAAATTAACCATATACATTAATAACAACTTGAAACAGAATCCCAACAAACCCCATTATAAATAAGAATGTTGTTTTTGTTAAATTCAATCATTCAATTAAACAACCATCTTAAAAAAAATAATAAAAAATAAAAAAAAAAGAAGAAGAAAGAAGGAGAGGAGGAAGAAGAAAACATGAAAGGGCGAATCGAAGTTTTACTTCTCTTCGCTTTAGCTCTATGCTTCTTACTCCCTCTCGACATAGTCAATTCCCAAGATATACCACCCAAAGGCTACGATTCCAACCTATTTCAATTCCACATTCAAGGTCAAGTCTTTTGCGACACTTGTCGTGCACGCTTTGAACTTTTTGAATCCATTCCAAGTGCACAATCATAGTCGTTATTTGTTAGATATTATTCAAATAATTAAAAACTGATCACATGCATCTTAGAATGCACATTACGATGGGCGTTAAGGTAAATTGACACATCAACTGAGGTGCCACATCACCTTAGGTGCGCCATATTGTAGCAACATAATATTATGTTGCTTATGTTGTTGCTATTGCTCTATAGGCACAATGCTATTGGAGCAATAAATTATCCTTATATGTCCTATTTCTTGTAGTGTGTTCAATAATTATGGTTAAAAATAGCATCTTGCGGGTGCCGGTGTATACTCAAAAATTGGAACAAAGTCTTTCTCGTGTGTTTTCAAATGAAAGGAGTACAACAGAATATATAGGAATTACACAGAGGATACAGCTAAGGAGGCTAAACTAATTTCCTCAACTAATTAGCTAAAGATAAGGGAAAAAATAATACAATTTAGGAAGTTAGAATATATGATAGCTACACAATCTCTAGAATAATGGAGAATAAAATCTCAACACTCCCCCTCAAGTTGGTGCATAGATGTCACACATGCCCAACTTGTCGCGAAATCTTGAGAACACTTTATTTGAAACCGCTTTGGTGAGAATATCGCCAATTGATCCTCTGACCTAATTTTAGGTAACTCCACCTAGTCTTTCATCTAACTTTTCCTTGATAAAGAACCTATCTACCTCCACGCAAGCTTTAGTTCGGTCATGTTGTATTGATTGTGAGCAATGTCACAAGCAGCCTTTATTGTCACAATACAACTGATTGGTCGTAGGTGCAAAATCCAAATCTTCCAAAAGGAGTTTTAGCCATATAGCTTCACAAATTCCAAGAGCCATACCTCTAAATTCACTCCAGACTGAGCGAGCAACAACATTTTGTTTCTTGCTTCTCCATGTAACCAGACATCGCTTACAAAGGTGAAGTAACCGAAGTTGATCGCCGATCATTCACCGATCCAAATTAATCAAGACGGTCCAGATATACATCTATGTTTTGGGAATTTCCATTTTTTGTGAACAATATTCCTCTTCCAGAGCAGACTTCAAATATCTTAAAATATGCATTAGAGCATTCATATGTTGCTCTCTCGGATTGTGCATAAATTGGCTAACAATACTTAAAGCATAAGAAAGGTCCTACCTTGTATGCGCTTAAGTACATTAGTCTCCTACAAGTCTTTGGTACCTTCCTTTATTAACGGCACTGATTCGTTCAATACATAACTTCAAGCCTCTTCCATCGGCAAGCTTTCAAATTGGTTTGCATGCCGCCATACCGTTTCATGTAGGAGGTCCAAGGTATACTTATGACAAAAAAATTCCTTTATTGGATCTAGACACTTCAATTCCTAAAATATTTCATGAACCAAGATCTTTCATTTCAAATTCCAGAGACAAATACTCTTGCAATGCTTTCCTTTCTTCAGATCATTCCCAGAACCACCATATCATCCACATATACGATTAGTGCAAAGATCTTTCCTTGTTGCCTTTTAAAAATAGAGTGTGGTCTGAATTGCTTTGATGATATCCAAAAACTCTCATTGACTTTGTAAACCTTCCAAACCATGCTCTTGGAGATTGTTTTAATCCATACAATGATTTCTTCAACCTACACACCTTTGACCGTGTTTTTCTAGTGTTATACATCCAAAGTGAAGTTCCATATAGATTTCTTCAGATAATTCTCCATGTAAAAGGCATTCTTTACATCAAATTGATGTAAATCGGCCAATCCAAATTTGCGCTAAAGATAATAAAACTCGAACAAAGGTTGGGATTTTAGCTACTGGTGCAAATGTTTCGGCAGTAGTCAATCCCATAGGTCCTGGGTATACCTTTGCTACAAGTCTTGCTTTTGAATCTTTCAATTGTGCCATTCGCTTTATATTTCACAAGCAGTAAATCCATCGGCATCCCAATCGGGCTTCTTTCCTAGTGGGCAATCAACGAGCTCCCAAGTTTTATTCCTTTGTAAGGAATTCATCTCTTCATTCATAGCATCTTTCCATCTTGGATCGCTAAAGCTTCCTCGCATTAATCGTTAGGAATAGCTACAATGTATAATTGATTTACAAATGCCTTATTTGACTCGACAAATGGTGGTTAGAAACATAATGATTCATAGGATATTTGACTTACCGGAAAGTTCAGTTCATATGTTGGTTTGGGAATACCTTCTCGTAAGACGCGTGGCAATTGCCTTTTTGCGCTCAGGTAATCGAGTTAGGAACATCCTCACCGCCGATTGGTGTGGTGTATCGCTGATGGATTCTCGATTCAAATGATCTGAGTTGTGTCTTTAGCCTGGCTTCTACCACTGAATCGCAGATCTAGATGATCACTATTAGAATGATCCACAGGTATACCACTCATATTCCAATCACTGTTTGTATCCAAGTCGCCCCCACCATTGCTTTCAGAATCAATTTCTTTAGAACTAGGATAATCACACTCTAGAATATCAACATCTAAAGTCTGAATTTCCTTATGGTACTCCCCCTGAAGTTCAGGCTCAGAGGAGAAATACATCGAATCTTCATGAAATACCACATCCATCGTGACAAACATACGTTTGGTTGGAGGATGATAACATCGGTAACCTTTTTGGTGCATAGCATATCCAAGAAAGACACATCGAAGAGCTCGTGGAGTCAACTTACTCCGTTGATGCTTATGGAGATGAACAAATGCCACGCAACCAAACACGTGAGGTTGCAAATTTGGAACAGTTGGAGAAACCACTGTTTTAGAGAGTGCATGGAATGGTGTTTGAAAATCAATGGAGCTTGAGGGTACCCGATTAATTAGATACGCTGCCGTGGTGAGTGCTTCTCCCCAATAAGATAGAGGCATGTGAGCGTTGATTAGTAAAGCTCGAACAACCTCTAGTAAGTGTCGATTCTTCCTTTCAGCAACCCCATTCTGCTGGGGTGTATTGGAACAAGTAGTTTGATTGATAATTCCATGTTTATCCAAATACTGTCGAAGTTCAGAACTTTGATATTCTCCTCCATTATCACTGCGGAGAACCTCAGACGCTGGCATTGTAATCGAAGTTTCTACAAATTTGTGGAATTTCTGAACTAATGAGTTCACTTCACTCTTAGTCTTCATTAACCACAACCAAGTCATTCTTGTACAATCATCAATAAAGGTAACGAACCAACGTGATCCACCTAAAGTTGGGATCTTTGATGGACCCCATACATCAGAATGTATAATCATAAAAGGATGAGGACTTTTATTCAAAATTAATGGAAATGAAGTTCGATGACTTTTTGCCAATTCACATACATCACATTGAAAACTAGAAAAACTCAATTTCTCAAATAGGCTAGGAAACAATTTCTTTAAATAACCAAAGGAAGTATGTCCTAAACGTCGATGCCACAACCATACTTCAGCTTTCTTTTTCTCATTCGTAGAGCTATCCACTGTCAAAGCTTGGCGTAATTGATCTGAACTCTCTGTCACCAAGTCCAAATAATACAGCTTCCCTCGCCTAACACCACAACCAATCGTCTGCTTTGTTTGGATGTCCTTGAACACGCAAAAATCAGGCCAAAAAATTACAACACAAGATAAAACTTTGGTTAGTTGCGAAACCGACAGTAAATTATACTCTAAAGATGGAACAACCAAAATAGAATCAAGGTTTAATGTATTAGTGAGGTTTGAAGACCCTTCACCAGTAATCGGAGTTGTATGACCATTGGCTGTGGAAACAAAGTTTTGTGAGGGCTGTTTAATATGAGAGACAAGCGTAGAATCAAAGGTCATATGGTGTGTGGCACCCGAATCAATTATCCATGTACTATTAGAAACATGTGCAGTAGTGTTTAAAGCCACTATAATTACCCGTAGTTACCACCAATGCCGAGGCCCTTTTTCCACTATCATCATCGCAGTTGCTTCAACAACTAGCGGGTGGGATTTTTCTTGAAATTCTTCTTTCGAGGAGCGCGATTATGATCCCACCATTCCGGATATCCAACAAGTTCATAACAGCGATCTTTGGTGTGCCCAGTTTGATCACAATGAGTGCATTTATAAGTAGACTTGTCTGCCTTTGTTTGTCTTTGATCGGTTCCGCGATTACCATTGTTGTTCAAATTTCTGCACTTTCGGTTCTCCCAGCGCTGTACGTATCGCATACTCGTCGAACTGCTGCATAGCAATCTTCCAAATCTGAACTGCTCTTTACGCAGTAATCTCTCCACCTGATCCGATCAAACACACCATCTAATCCGGCTAAAAATATATGTACCCTTAGTTTTTCAATGGACTTCTGGTATGCAATAATGTCATCTGGATCTTTCATGACAACTTTATCCCGATGATCTAACTCCCTGAATACCTCAGTCAATTCTCCATAATATTCAGAAAGAGATTTTCTACTTTGTTTAGCTGAGAAAGCCTTCTCTCGTTCAAAGAAAAAATTTGCAACTCATCACTTCCATCATAGAAGGCTTTTGACAAGGCATTCCAGATTTCAAAGGCAGTGGGTAGGCGCACGTAACGCTTCATAATATCTGGAGCCATAGACATCAACAACCATCTCTTCACTTTTTGATTTTCGGCATACCACCTTTCATATCCATCATCCGATTCTCGCAGTGCACTTTTGTTTTTCCCTCAATATAAGATAGCTTTCTCTCTCAATGAGATGCATCTCCATCAATTGTGACCAAAGACCATAATTTGATTCACTCAGATGATTCCCAGATTGAAGGATCCTTCGTATGAACAACAACAGAATCGATTTTATTCTCGATGATTCCACATGTTTTTCGCTCATTTTTCAAGGATTTCAGATCTCAGAAAGAGAATTTCAGATTTCAAAGTGGTTGACTCTGATACCAACTCAAAAATTGGAACAAAGTCTTTCTCGTGTGTTTTCAAATGAAAGGAGTACAATGGTAATATATAGGAATTACAATGAGGATACAGATAAGGAGGCTAAACTAATTTCCTCAACTAATTAGCTAAAGATAAGGGAAAAAATAATACAATTTAGGAAGTTAGAATATATGATAGCTACACAATCTCTAGAATAATGGAGAATAAAATCTCAACAGCCTCGACTATAGAGACAAGGAGATTAATGGACGAGAAACACTCTAGAGTACATGAGAGAGAGGGGTCTATAGCTTGGTCATTGAAGGTGAGCACAAGGATGAGTCTTGGGAACTTACATTACTTTCAAGTAGCAGAAAAGATTGTGACGAAATCCCCGTTGAAGGATCCGTGAAACAATCGTTAAAAATCAAACTGAAAACGGTAAATTGTACTTCAGCTACGGTATCTCCTATGTTATTTTTGAAGAAACAAGCTCTTCCAAAGTGTCTGCAGGTCTTCAATAAGTTAGGTATGTACCCTCCAACCCTTTGAAGAACATGACTAAGACGTTGCTTTCATTACAAGGATGATTAATTTCGTCAATCAATTTGGTTAAACAATTTTCAATTTTCTTCTTCTTCCTTTTTTTTTTTTTTTTTTTTTTTCAGGCTTTGTATGGCCCAACAATAATAATTAGAGTTGCTTAGAATACTATGATTTTGTTCTCTAAGCATCCAGAATGATGTGTTAACCCATATGGTAGAGTCATAGGTTCTCTATATGTTAAATTTATATATGTAAATGGATGTGTTAATGTGTATGCTAAATTTTTATTTTATTATTATTATTTTTTTTTTATCACATGTTAACTCTTTCGTAAACTTTAGCTATTTTAACATGTGATATGGCATATTTATAGTTACAAAAGATGCTTTCTTTTAAGGTTATTTACACAAAAGGACCCCAAACTGTGTGTTTTGTAATAAATCCAACCATTATTCTTTTTTTTTCATCATGCTAGGACCCCAAACTTTCAATTTGTTTTACTGCAGGCTCCCTTAACGGATTCCATCCATTTGGTCTTTTTGTGTATGAAAGTTTGGGATCCTTTTCTGAAAATAATCCAAATATCCATTTTTCCATCCATTTTGTCCTTTTGTGCACGAAAGTTTGGGGTCCTTTTCTGAAAATAATTCAATTGGCCAAATTTTAACTTTAAATGTGTACAAATTAGTCCTAATATTTTTTTTATGTTTGTAATTTTAATTTGAATTTTTGGGAAAATGGCACAAATGTCCAAAAAAGTGGTTACTACAAATTTGGTCCTAAATAAAAAAATTTGGCACACATTTAATTCAAATAGCTGAAATCCTTCCAGCCATGCAATTAATTTGATACTAATTAAATAATTTTTATCGAAAATTTTCAACACAGTAGCATTTGGTTGTATTAATATCATAACTTTTCAAAATTTTATTGTATTGTATTTTATTATTTCTTTATATTTAGTGGTGTCAAGATGGGTCGGTCGGTAGGACCCGGACTGGCCTACTAGTTACTAGTCCAGACTTTGGGCCGGCCCTTGGCTTGTTATGTCTGGACCCGAACCGAGTCAAATGTCACGGGCTAACTGGCCCATTACATATATTAAATAAATAAATAAATAAAAATTACCAAAAATTTTCAAGGCCGCAAAGCTGCAGCAAACTACTTTGACCATGAGGAGACAATACGTCCCCTATTGCCAAATAATTTTTTTGTTTTTCCATTTTTTTATTATTGCAATATTAAATTTCAAAAAATAAATATTAAAAATTTAAATTTTAGTTCCTATGGGTTGGCCCGCCCATCAACTTGTACCGGTTGGCTCTATAGGCCGATTGGGTCATAACGAAAAAAAGGGCCAGTCCAACCCGGTTTGCCACCCCATGTGAGCATGCTTATGAACCAAGTAGGTTGATCAAAGGCCAACATTTAGTGGGTCGGCCTGATCCGACCCAACCAACCAGGATTAACACCACTATTTACATTCGATATATTTTTCTAGTGATATATTCCTACTAAAATTTTATATAGTTACAGTAATTACATTTATTATTAACTGTTAATTAAAATCAAAATGTACGGGTCGTTAATGGTACTGAAAATTTTGAAAATTTATAATATTAATACAAACAAATGTTACTGTGTTGAAAATTTTTGATAACTATTTAAGTAATAAAAATTTAATTTGATAAAATTAATTATCGACCAAATAAACAAAATAGCAAAAATCGAAGGAATTAACTGCATGACTGGAAAGATTTCATATTTGAATTAAGTGCACACCAAATTTTTTTTTATTTCGGATTAAATTTGAAGTAACCACTTTTTTGAACCATTTGTGCAATTTCCCCAAAAAATTAAAGTTAAAATTGTAAACATAAAAAAGTATTAGGACTAATTTGTACACATTTAAAGGTAAAATTTGTCCAATTGCATTATTTTCAGAAAAGGACCCCAAACTTTCGTACACAAAAAGACAAAATGGATATTTGGATTGTTTTCAGAAAAGGACCCCAAACTTTCGTGCACAAAAGGACAAAATGGATGGAAAAATGGATATAATCCGTTAAGGGGGCCTGCAGTGAAACAAATTGAAAGTTTGGGGTCCTAGCAGGATGAAAAAAAAGAATAGGGTTAGATTTGTTACAAAACAGATAGTTTGGGGTCCTTTTGCGTAAATAACCATTTCTTTTATTATAACTTTAATTGCTCATTTACTTGTCCAGTCTTGTAAATTGTTGGAACCTAATTTTTTATTGCTAAACTTAACATGTTGATGTATCAACTAACATCTAATTTTTGTATCTATGTGGCTAGCTAAACTAATATATCTACTGTGGATGCTCTAATTCATGTAAGTCTCTGCCAATTTAAATTCTCTTGGAAAGACAATAAAACTTTAAGATTCTTAGATAAATTGAGATGCATATCGTATGTGTGGTGATTTTTTTTTCTATTATTAGTTGTTGGCGTATCAATTTATTTTAGTGTAAAGACACATGATTTATTAGTTGTTGACGTAGCAACTTTGTTTTCATTTGTTTTATCTATACATAATTAACCATACAGTTAGATAATTGAAATTTAAGATTTATAATTGGTATAGACAGAGTTGCTCGTAAGCCCGATTAATCTTTGATCGTTTTTTCTTTTAAAAAAGTGTTTTTAAAGTTCTAACTTTTCAAGTCAGCAGTTCAATATTTCTAACAATACATTGCAATATTTAAGTCAAAATACAAGTTAAGATTAGAGAGAAAAAAAGAAAGAAATAAAAACGGTGAAATTTGTTGTAAACAAGATCCAAACTAACACACTACTTTGTCTTGCCAACATTCAACCTTTCTCCGGTATTGACTTCTCTAAATCATCACCACCTTCGCTCATTTACTTTTCCTCCTCTTGGTCAGAAAACGAAGCCACACTACACTGTCCTCCACTTGCCATTCCTCGACCACCACTGGATCAAACTGATCAAATTGTTGCATCTCTAAACTATCATCCAATAAGCAACCCGCAGATGACCCAACGTGGTGGATGTCGCCAGGCAGCCTCGACATAACATAGGCACTTTAGATCAGGGGCGTAGCCAGGATTGAAGTTTAGAGGGGGTAAAGTACGATAAATTTTACTTTTATAATACATTGTACAACTGTTCATGCAGTAACATGCTAGTCTGGGTCCCGCCAATTACCCTGTAACTTAAGAATCATCTATAATAGAATTTATATCTATACTTATATTTGTCTTTAATTTTATCGAGAACAAACATCGACGTCAACTACTGATATGAAAAGAAATAATATTGATATTATATAAGAAAATGGCAATAATATAATAATGTTTTCCATTTGTCGCCAAAACTAATATATAAAAAAATCAAGGCCCCTACTCAGAAATTGTAGCAAAGAAAACCACTTGAAAGTGAAAAATTTCCCATAAATTCTATATGCAATAATTTTTTTTCGTTTGATATTACTCTTCTCACACGAAGTGGGTTACTTAATGGATGAAGTCATTGAATACAAACTATAAACCAAACAAAAAACCAATAAAAGAAAATAATCAAGCCAATAAAAAGGAATGGAGTATTCGAAATACAAAATATGATACACAAATAAGTTCAATTCAAACCAATACGATTCATAAACTAGTTTACCAATATACTCTTGCAAACTCCAAATTGCAGATTTCAAAAGTTAGAGCAACAAATTCATTGAAATATGGAGCTTGATTTTTTTATTTAAAAGAGAAAATCGACTCACCAACAAGTTTAATTTAATTGGTAATTAAATAGAAAAGACACATTGTAATTTCACATTACCTAATTAAATTTACATAATTAAAAATAAATTATTATATAAATGAAAAGAAAAGACAAAAAATAAAAATAAAAATAGTAATATATGTAAAAAGATATAAAAGAAAAGATAAGAGGTAAAAAGAGGGGGAAAAAGGAAAAAAAAAAAGAAAACCTTAAAATCAATATACAATGTGATGTGAAAAAGAAAGTGAAGTGGGTAGGAGAGGATGTGAACACTCGAACCATGGCCTTCCATATGTAAGGAATTGAGGATAAAAATCTTGCCAAACTGCACCGAACTTTCCTTTGTTACTTAAGTGATATTCTTCAATATATATCGACTGTTTTGGAGGTAGGACACCCAGTCCAACCCCCCCATCTACGCCACTGCTTTAGATGATGACTATATATATTGTTTTACACATCACATTTCTTTTAAAATCAATGATTGTTACATAGGTTACTTGACATTAAATCACCTATTATGGTATCTATTGCCTGTATTATCTTTCTATAATTTAGTATTTGCTTTGTTTCTCGAAAATAGGTTTGTATTTCTCATTTATATTTTTCAAATTATTCTATTGCTCCATCCAAGGTTTATTTAATCTTTTCATTTCCTAACACACCCTTTAATAGGTTAATTTCACTGTTTTAGTTTTTGCATGCACATCATAATATGAGCAATCATGTTAATAAATATTAGTCACCTACACATTTTTTAAAAATGTGATATTTACATTGATAATGTCAGCAGCATTGATTTCTAACCCTCAAAGAACCAAAAATGCCATCTCATATAAATGCAATTCATACAAATCTCCATCATTCAACGCCACTCATTCTCTCTTCCATTTTATATAAAAATTTCAATCTTAACATGGGTTAGAGAAGTCATCACTGAAGAAAGGTTGAGTGTTGGGAAGACAAAGTAGTGTGCTATTGGATCTTGTTTACAACAAATTTCACGCTTTTTTTCTTTTTTTTTCTCCTTAATCTTAACTTGAATTTTGACTTAAATAGTGCAATATGTGCAAATAGTTTTTTATTCATCAAAAGAAGTTTAAAAAGATTTTTTAAAAAGAAAAAACGATGAAAAATTTTTACTGTGCCAATTATAAATCGTAAATTTCAATTATCTAACTATGTGGTTCCGTATAGATAAAACAAATGAAAACAAAGGTTAAATCTCATATGTCTTTACACTAAAATAAGTTGACAAGTCAACAACTAATAATAGAAAAAAACAACACACATATAATATGCACGTCAGTTTATCTAAGAATCTTGAAGTTTTATTGTCTTTCCAAGAGAACTTAAATTCTCAAAGACTTACATGAAGTAGGGCCTCCACAATGGATAAGTTAGATTTAGCTAGCCACATAGGTAAAAAAATCGATATTAATTTATGCATCAACATATTAAATTTAGCTGGTGCTTATTATCTATAATAGACATGTAAAATTTAACAATCGAAAACCACGTATCAACATTTTACTAGACTAAATAAATGAGCAATTAAAATTATAATGAGAGAAAGCATTTTTTTAGACATAAATGTGTCATGTGATCATGTCACATATTGGAGTTCTAGGTAAAGATATATTACAAGGAAGTTAACATATAATAAAAATATTCTTTCAAGCATACATGTTAACACATCCATTATAGATATAAATTTAACATTTAAATAACTTATATATGACTCTAATATGTGAATAAACACATCCATTATGGATGCTTAGAGAACAAAATTATACTATTCTAAGCAACTCTATTTATTATTATTGTTAGGCCATACAAAGCCCGGAAAAAAAGGGGGAAAAAAGAAAACTGTTCAACCATCTTCATCATGAAACCAACGTCTTCTCTCGTTCTTCAAAGGGTTGGAGGGTATATACCCAACTTATTGAAGACTTGGGGACAATTTGGAAGAGCTTGTTTCTTCATGAATAACATAGGAGACACCGTGGCCGAACTACCATTTACCGTTGTCAGCTTGAATTTTAATGATGGTTTCACCCATCCTTCGATGGGGATTTCATCACAATCTTTTCTGCTACTTGAAACTAATGTAAGTTCACAAAACTCATCCTTGTGCTCGCCTTCGATAAGCAAGCTATAGAGCCCTTCTGCTCTCGTGTACCCTACATAACTGAATGTTTTTCGTCCATTAATCTCCTTGTCTCTACAATCGAGGCGTACACCGGCACCTGCAGGATGATATTTTTAGCCATAATATGGAATAGCACTATTCACTACAAGAAAAAGGACCTAAATGAATGACTTGTTATCTCAATAGCTTTAAGCATATAAAGTAATAGTAGCAACATAATGTTATATTGCTACACTATTGCACACTCAGGGTAACATCACATTACCTTAATGTGCATCGTAGTGTATACTCTAAGATGCATCTGATAAGTTTTTTATAATTTAAATAATATCTAACAGATAACAACTATAATTATGTACCTGGAATGTATTCAGAAAGTCCAGTAACAAAGCGTGCACGACATGTGTCACAAAAGACTTGTCCCTGCAGGCGGAATTGATATTTTGGAGGAAGGTCGGAATCGTCGCCTTTGGGTGATATATCTTGGGAGTTGACCACGTCGAGTGGGAACAAGAAACATAGAGCTAAAGCGGAGAGAACCAAAACTTGGATTCGCCCTTCCATGTTTTCTTTTTATCTTTTACTTTTTACTTTTTACTTTTTTCTTTTTTATTTTTTGAGATGGTTGTTTGATTGAATGATGAAATTTCACGAACACAACATTCTTATTTATAATGAGGTTTGTTGAGATTCTGTTTCAAGTTGTTATTTGTGTATGGTTAATTTTAGGATCTATCCAATTTTTTTCAGGATCTTAACTAATAATCAGAATCCTGGTAAAATTTCCTATATTTGGTAAGCTTGGGTTCTCAATTTTCTATTAGAATTTTTAAGTTTAACAAAATCTTAACCAGAATTAATCCAATAGTATATATATCGACTATGCTACAGTGACATATTAAATGATATAATGGGATAAAATAATGTCAATACCTTTTATATCAATTATCAATACAATCATTCATTAATTACAATATAGGAATTTTAATATTATTATGTCATCAATCATATCAAAGACTATGGTATTCTAGCATTATTATCCTATATAACTCGAAATAAATATTGTGAGCTTCTAATTCTTTTTTTTTTAATTTTTAAATGAAACTCAATAATTCTTTGGTAATTTCCAACTATAGATCACGTGAGATTCCTTATAACTATTTCACAATCATACATGCTTTAAAAAAATTTTCTTAAAAAAATTTATATGGTAAATTATGACAATGGTCCAACTTTTTACTCCACTTTAAATATATATTTAACTTCTTAAAAAATTAAGAACAAAAACACCATTTATATATATATATATATATATATATATATGTATATATTATATGCTCATGGACACCTACTCATCATTGAATAAAGAAGTAACACATTAGATTATCATTTGATAATGTCTATTTAGAATTCTCATCTAGAACTATTTTTGACGACTTCGTTACCAATATAATATAAATTACACATATTTACAAAATATATTTTTGACATTTCAATGTGGTTTTGGTGAATTGACGTATTTCTATTGGGAAGACATAGACATTTCTGTTAATTCAGATGGTGGTAGGGCTATTTTCATGTCACGTGAACTGTTACCATATAAGCGCGACAATAGTATGTTAAATTGAACAAACGGGACGTAAATAGTGACAAATTGTAAGCATGTATAGAGTTTAGTATGTAAATAACTAGTATCACGCCCGTGCGATGCACGAGAATAATTAAATTTATGTACGATAAATAATTGATATAAAATTATAAATATAAATGTTGAATTACAGAATTAATGTAATTTATGCATAGGAGATTAATTGCATAATTGTAAATAATTATTAAAATTTATAATATTGTATATTATAATCAATGCAAAAAATACGGAGTAAATTTACAATTGTAAATTATAAAAATTCACGTGTATCACATAATTAAGAAATTTATCAAAGCGTATAACCTTAATTCTAATTGTCTTGTATAGCATGCACAATAATACTCGTGCAGATTAATTAATTGTAAACGAACCATGGGGAATGAATATATAAAAATTCTTTGATTATGAAAACGTGTCTTTCTGGTTTGTACATATCAAATTTATATTAAACACCTTTCTTCTTTCTGAAATGGACATTATGCACTCTAAATTTTATGATTTTATGCGTTCTTTTAGTGATTAGTTGTAATTAATTTTTAATTTTAACTCTATTGTATAAGAAGTATTATAGTTAATTTTAAGTAACTTAAATTTGTAATAATACCGATAATTTTCCGTATTTACATAATTCATTTGATTTCTTTCCATTTACGTAAAGTGTATGTTAATTGTAGAAAGAAAAACTTTTTATTTTTAATTTTATATACTTAGAAAAGGTAAAAAACGTGCAATGCAAAATTCAATTAGTGAGCATATCACATCAACCGTATTAGAAAGGAAAAATATCAATTAATTTTTTTAATTAGAAACTATGTGTCATGTTGGCACTGCCAATAAGGCGTTCACCAAAAGTGGCACTTCAATTATAATAATTTAAGGATTAATATATTACTATTTTACTTAAAAATAAATAAATTATTCAACATAAATGCAACTATAATTTTAACCACTCAAAATTTAATTTAAAAAAGGAAAAAATTAAAAAAATATCCACTATTTTTTTAACAGACCAGTTCACGTAACCAAACAAAACTATCAAAATCTATAATTTTATCACGAAAAAATTAAATAAAAAATAAAAAATATTTATTATTTAATATTTTGAATTAGACCTTTAAAAAAATGAACTTATATTTAAAGTCTTTCCAAAATAAAATTTTCTCATTAAATGTTTGTTTTAAATATTGGTTTATTTTCAATTATATTTTTAATTACTACTAATGAATGTTGGTTTATTTCCAAAACTAATTTTATAATTTTTAAAAAAATATTTAATGTGTACCGCGTTGGCATCTTTGCCAACATGACACTTTACAAACTGTAATATAAAGATTAATGATATGATAATATAACAATTCAAAATATAATGATAAAGATTCATAAATTACTCTTTATTTAAAAATAAATAAATTATTCAGTGCAAATTCAATTATAATTTTAGCACGCACTATTTGATTTAAGAATAATCTACTATTTATATAATCCAATGCACATTACAAATCAAAACTATCTAAAACTATAATTTTTTTAACACGGTGAAAATAAATATATAAAATACTTATTATTTAATGTTTTCGATTAGAAGTTTGAAAAATGAAATTACATTTAAATTTTTTCCAAAACTAATTTTTTATTATTAAATTTTATTTATCACATTTAATGAAAAATTTATGTTTCATTAAAAAATAATTATATTTGAAGAATTTTCCTATTTAAAACTACTAATTAATGTTAGTTTATTTCCAAAAATAGAATTTTCTTTTTTTTAGCTACAAAATTGACTTTTATGATTTTTTTAAAAAATATTAGTAGTTTTTTAAAAAACTACTAATTAATGTTGGCACTGCTGCCAACGTGACACTTCTCTTTTTATAATATAAAGATTTTTATATAATAGTGAGTAATTAATTCTATACTTAAAATAGAATGAGTGTTTAATATTTTTTCAAAAAACCATAAATTACAAAAAAAAAAAATCGATTCCGTAAGAATACTACTATTTCACGTTGAAATCATAGACCGAAGGATCGAAATACATAATAAGAAAAATATGCTATTAGGGAAAGAATTACCAACAACAATAGATTAAGGACCATATGTTACTTGGATGAATAGTTCGAGGGGGTATAATTCGATCAAGAAAAGATGAAATGTAGTAAAAAAAAAAAATTGTTGCCAAGACCCAAAAAATATAGGGTCTCGTGGTACTAAAATTGTTATTTTTTTTTAATGAATATCTCAATCTGAAAATCCAAGTCTGAAATAGAGTTTATTAAAATACCCAAAAAGCATTTACACTTAGACGGAGAGAGATGTATAAACCTTACGTCCAATGGCTAAGTACAAATGCAACTAATTGGAAAAAAAAAAAAAAAAAAACTAAACCAAAGATCTAAATGATGTGCCTTGTATAACTTTCATCTACCAAACAACATAGCAATTGTGCAGTAATTACAAAAGTTATACTGGATTATGCCCGAAGATAAGGCAGGCTTTTATGCAGCTTTGCAATTGTTTTTGCTTCTTTGTCCTAGTACTATGAGTTAATAACTTTCTATGTACGTTCTTTGTATCTAGCATCATGTAAAGTGACTATTAATTTTACTTCAACTTCAACCTTTTATTTACAATGAATATGAGCATTTTATTCACTATCTTATGTGGTATCCCACGAGCAATGATGTAGTAACATAATCTAGTAGAATAATACTAAACTCACTTTCTATTTGCATCTTTCTCACCATGAGAGTAGTGGAACCATCCTGAACGAGCAATTCCATCCTCTATAATGGAGATGTCTAATTAGATATTGATTCCAAAATGAATGCAGCATCACCCAAACTCGTAACCTTTCAGAATCAATTGAATCCAAATGGATTACATATAGTAATCACGTAAAAAAAACACTTTTAAACGAATAAAAACACCAAAATTACAGAAATTAAAAAATACAAGAATTATTTGGTTCGCGATCTCGCAGTTCATCAATGCCTACTCTCCATTGAGCATCCACAAATCGCGGAAGTTGCTCATGGATTTCACTATAAACAAAGCCTGTAACAAAGGTACAAAACCACACCAAGATCACCTTGTGATCTACTTTTCAATACTAAAACCCTAACTCTAAATTCTTAGAGAAAAAATACAGTGCTCTTCTTTATCGTATTGTTGCATCTAAAAAATCCTCAGGTGGAGCTCATTTAAATAATTAACCATACAATAACTTATCCCAATAATAACAATTATAAGCTCTTAAAAGCCCAACACCCTTTAAACTCTTAAAAGGTAATCCTAGGATAAATGACTAATATTAACTCCAATCAATTATCCAAATCTCTTCTCTAAGTGGTGGACTTTTTGGGCCATTTCTTAACTACTCAGTCAAGCCTAGTGTTTGACTAAGGCAGCAACTTACCCCAACATATCTCTTCATCAATATCTCTATCTTCTAGGCTCCTACTTTCAATTACTCAATACTCAACCGACTTGGCCATTGCCCACTTCAAAGACTTTGTACAGAGATGGAATTTGTGGTTCTTTGAGGGTTAGAAATCAATGTTGTTGACATTATCAGGGCAAAGATTACAATTTTATTTTTTAATTTTTTTAATGTATAAGTCACTAATATTTATTAACATGACTGCTCATATTATGATGTGAACAAAAACTTCTGCATCAAAAATTTATACACTCCGTCTTTTCCATACGGTTTTGCTCTTTTAGAAATGTCAATTAATAAAAGTGAATTTTACACATTCTTTTCTCAATGTACCTTTGATTTAATAATCTTCAATCTCTATGGTCATTTAATTGTTTTGGGGAAAAAAGAGTGAAACTAACCTATTAAAGGGTATGCTAGGAAATGAGAAGATTAAATAAATCTTGGATGGATTCATATAAATAATAATTTGAAACGTATAAATGTCTACAAACTTATATTCAGAGAAACAAAGCAAGTACGAATTCAAGGGGAAAGGTAGAGGTAATAGATAATATAATAGTTGATATAATGTCAATTGTCAAGTAACTTATGTATTGATCGTTGATTTTAAAAGGAATGTGATGTGTAAACCAACATAGTTATCATGTCTAGTGTCTCTGTTATGTCTTCGTTGCCTGATGACAGTCACCACGCCGGCTCATCTGAGGGTTGCTTATTGGATGATAGTTTAGAGATGCAACAATTTGATTCGGTGGTGGTCGAGGACTACTGGCAAGTGGAGGACGGCATAGTGTGGCATCCTTTTCTGACCAAGAGGAGAAAAAGTGTATGAGGCAAGGTGGTGATGATTAAGTGCATGTTAGAATTGAAATTTTTATGGCTGTTGATGTATTCTTTTTTAAATTTGAATTTGGGTAAACTAATACAGATCTTGTAGGACCTATATGTACTACACAATGCAAAGTCTTAGAACTGGGCCATGGCCAAATCGGTTGAGCACTGAGTAATGGAGACTGGGAGCCTAAAAGATAGAGATATTAATGAAGAGATAAAGCAAAAAAGCAAGAGAAATTTTTTACGTGATTAATATAAGTAATCCATTTGGATTCAATTGATTAAGAAAGATTATAAGTTTGGGTGATCGATGCTAGATTCACTTTGGAATTAACATCTAATTACACATCTTCATTATAGACCCTCTTTAAGAAGGACGGTTGTTAAAAAGATGTCAAATAAAAAGTGAATTTAGCATTATTCTATTAGATTATGTTGTGATATCATTGCTCGTGGTTCATACTTTCTCAAAATTTTCCATTATGAGCCCCCGCCCCCGCCCCCGCCCCCTCTCTTCTTCTCCCTCTCTCAACAATTAACCTTGTGCCTAACATTATCATTTCCACTGTTTTTTACGATAAGTCTAAAATAGATTTTGAGTTTTTGACCGTTGATTAAAATAAAATTCCATTTACCAATTAGCTCACATTGCACGTGGGATATCATGTAACACAGTGAATAAAATACTCATATTCTTTACGAATAAAAGGTTGAATTTGAATTAAAATTAATAATCATTTTACATTAACTTTCGATTATCTAAAACATGCTAATTTTGATGAATAATTCGATATTTAAAACACACTAATATACATTCAAAAAAAAAGAAAAGAAAAGAAACACTCTAATAAGTAATAAATAAAAGTCATAATATTAGATAATCTTCGTCCAATCAAATTTGATAACTATTGACTATTGAGGATAATTGGATAACAGAAAAAATTGAGTAAGTACTTTTATTTTATGATGATGCCAAAAAGACCGAATTATCCTCAAAGCCGATTGAATGCTACTCATGGGAACGATATTGCCTGTGGATTGACGCTTTTAATATTACTAGGGTTGACAGAACGTGCGTTGCACGTTGGAGTCATTTTGTATAAGCTAGCGTACAAAGGATATATGTTTTATTATTCTAAGAACGGTGTTTGATAGACATTTATACGTAGAAACGGTATCGGTTTATTAATGCACAAGATTTGTATGTCAAATTGTGCTATAACCTGTAAAGAATTTGGTCTTTTTTTTGTCAACTGAACGATTGATTTGTCTGGAAACTGAGGGATTAATTTGATGATTATGAGTACAAAGGTGTAGTTACATGAAACCAGGTGAGAAAATACATAGATGCACATACAAACCTGTTGAAAAAATACATAGATGCATATATAAATCTGCCTTTCAGTAGCAGGCTGCACTTCCATAAAACATAGTCACAAAATAGTCACAAAATATACATGCTGTGCATATTGTCCATGTAGTCTGGGTATTAACCCCTTCAACAGCAAGTTGATAGAATGGAACATACATATCGTACAACGTTTGCTTTAACCATATTGGTTAGTAAACGGTGTCCATTCTATGTAGTACAAAAGATTTTAGCTAGACAAAATACTTGTTGGGAATTTGCTAATCCATCTTCGAAAGAAGCTTCTTCTTGCTTGCTCCAACATCATCTTGAAAGAGAGCTCTTTTTGGGGTAGAAGCAGTTGGTGTATTAACTTGATCACCAACTGTCTCAATTGGGATTTTGTAGTGCTTTTGTGGATCGTACTCATCCAATGCAACAACTTCAAATTTTTTCATTGGCTGAGCATGATTTGTCCTGCCATGTTCTCCTAACCATGGTTGAGCTGAAACGGTTTTGATGTAGAAAAGATGGTCCTCATTTATGCTGAGACGAATGTTGTCTTCAAAGTTCATGGCCTATATCGAAATAAGACGGAATGTTAAGATGATTTCTGAAGGTGGTACAGTTGCAGCTATATTGAGTTAATTCAGCTAAAAAGCAAGCTGCATATAACTTAAGCAGCTTAAGTGTTAGGGTAAAAAAACTGAAAACTATATTCCTTATATTATGGAATGTATGTCAAATTTAAACTCATACGATGTACTGAACAATGACCCACAGTAATGAAGAAATATGAGCAAGAATGTATGTTCTGTTGGAAATGTCTAAAGAGTAAAGATGATTTCGAAGCGATATGATATATGCTAACTTAGTGTTGATGAATTATGGTTTTGTTTGGGAGAGGAAATGAACCATAGAGGTATCTAATTCTAGTGTTTAGATATGCAAAGAAAAGGGACTTATTGAGTGCTCCCGAAACTGAAAAATGAAAATAAAAAATATGCCAGGCAAACCAAGTGATATAATATAATAAGGAAAGTAAAGTTGGAAATTAAAGCATGAATATGCTAAGGATTCGACATGCACTATAGCTTATCAGGTATAGTCCAGGTATTATTTTTTTGTTTACGTATCTTGTTGGCATATTAATATTAACAACAAACATACCATATACATGTTGTTTTGCGTTTCTAGTAGCAATGGTATGGACTTTGCATGTAATCTAATGAGGAAAATTTGGGTGTAATGAAAGTTCAATGTGTGACACGGTGTGTATTAACTGTAAAGTTTCAAGTGTAGTATTAATATCACATAGATGTCAACCAATGGTAATATTTAGTTGCATAGGTAGAGGTTCTTACGGATTGTGTAAGACCTAGCAATTTGGAAGCCGTTGCTTTCAGAAACTCCTCTGCTGGTCGTCCAATCATCGAAGCTGTGATTGTGTTGCTGTTATCTGACAATTCGACTTCGGCCCGGGCCCTTGAAATTGAAGATTGAAGTTGTTAATTTAGTTTTGTAAAAAAATGAACGATACATCTCATATATATATACAGAACTTAGATGCTGAACTTTGGGACAGCTGTAGCATCAGTGTCAGTGCAATAACGGCAGCTGAAATTTCGTCCAGCCATAGTTTCGCTAGCTGCTGTGAAACAGGTACTACAAGACATGTACCAGTAAGGTGCACTTGTGGACTTAACTGTGGCAGTTGCCTTTACCCAACAGTGTGCCTTTATGGGCTGCATTTGTACATGAGAATAGGTGTTATTTAGAATATAGACGGTAGTGGTTTGAAATTAGTTGACCTGTACCATTTCAATAGTATCTTTGATTGGGCTCGACGCCGCCTTCAGCTGCCTCAATCTTTTTCAGCGTCAAGTATTTCCGCGAGTGCTTTCATCTCAGTTATAGCAGCCTGATTTTCACAATCCTAGGCAACATTGTTTGAATCAGTAAGTCTACCAATTGTAACCGAAGGAAGACAAGTTGGAATACGATAATTTCGTACCATTTCTTATATGCGATGATTTCTTCAAAAGGTGTATCAATATAGATACATGTATCATGAGTGGTTGACAGTCCAATGCTTGAAACGAAATGCAACATGTTAAACTGAGTGTGTCATGTATCCATAAATAATAAACTGTTGGTTCTATAGATTGTTCTACCTTCAAAGGTTGTGACAAATACGTGCTTAGCAATTATGATTGGCATTTGCTCAACAGCGTTGGCAATTTCACGGCCTTCATTTTCAGCATACGCTGAGTAAAGTCTGAGATTGATCGGCTCAAAGCTTTGCAATGTAAATGGTGAAGCATGTCATATATTTATACCTTTAATTTAATAGAATTTAAACAGATGGAAACTAAAAAAAAATTAACAGCAGTTGCTATTTAAATCATACCTTTTGTCAATTAGGACAATGTCGCAGATCATATATTCTTGCCCCGTCTTTGATGGTCCGGGTCTCATTGGTTTTGCAGCTATCACCATTCCAATAGTAGCTGAATATAATGTAAGGAATTTAATGGCTGAATATAATGTAAAAGGAAATTAAGGGATGCAAGCAATGTATTTGAGAAATTTGAGGTAATGAAATGAGTTGTATCATTGATATTGAGAAATAAACATCACGGCTGGCTTACTAGTTGGAACATTCGTATTCTTCAGCAGCCCTAATTTTGCAAATGGAGTGATGTCAATTCTTGCAAAGACCAGATCATAGTGAGCCTCATCGACTTCAACAATGTTGCATCCACCTGTGATTGACCATTGTAGTTCCCCTATGAATTGGCGATATGAAGGTGGTGCTTCTCTAACATGGGCATTGGATAGGAGGTAAGTATGACCCAACTTCAGTGTACCAGCCAATGGTCCAATATGGCGTCCATAGACAGTCGCACGAACAGTGTTTCCCTGCGATGAAAAGTAGAAGATAATTCAATACACACACACATGTATATAGCTGTAAAGTATGAACATCAAGTATGTAGATAAAACCAAATATTTTAAGAAAAACAGAAATAGGTGATGTTTTTTTGATTGAGAAGCGGATTTTTAATGAGCAATCAGTAACTTGGTTTGTAAAAGACTCAATAGCACTCAAAACATGAATACTTAGCTTCATTATTCATTGCTAGGCTGTTTTGAAGGTGTGACCATGTATTTATTCATTGTATAGAAGTGACCAAATTCTTTGAAGTGTATGGAATGTACAAGAATATATCGATTTTTTGGCATGTCTCTTCTTAGCAGGGTTGAAGTTGTGAATATATATAGTACCTTGATATCCATTAAGACCAATTGCTGATATTTGACTAAACCTGGGCTAAGCTTTGGTGGACACTTTTCTGCTACAATGATTTTAGCAGTCCAGTTTTCTGCCTTGACACCAATTTCTGGTAACAACTTGGACCCCATTATTTGCACAACCTGCAATGGCAAAAGCAAGCATGAAGTGGATGTATAGTAAAGGTGTAAATAAAGGAGAAAAAAAATCAGCATTCTTTTGCAAGAAACACTCATGAAGGCTGACCTTTGTATTTCTTTGGTGAGAGTATGCTCTTGGAATGTGAGAGGCTTGTTAAAGTGTTTCTTTTATTTTTTAAGGATAAGGAGAAGTTGGTGACAATAGGTTATGAAGATGAGGTTTAATTTCTCTACATGTATATATAGATAGATGTAGAGAAGAGGGAATGAATAGTTTATTTCTTTTTAGATTTTTTTTTTTTTGGGTGGGGGTGGGGGTGGGGGTGGGGGTTGGGGGTGATACCCAATACTGAAAAGTGGTATCTATAAAAAATTTCAGAATGAGATTGGATTCAGCCCATACGTATGGACTATGAGAATATTGGAACTTGTGTGAGGAAAATAAGCATATGTAAGGTTACCAATTGGCTGGTATTATAGTATTTTTGAGATATTGGGTATGGGATTTCTGAGATTTTATTGCAGTTGGTAAACATATGATTGACAGAGGCAGTCAATAGTCATGGTTTATGCTTACCAACTTCTGATAACTACAGTTTTCTGGGGTATGGGGTTGTCAATTGGTACCAGGGCAGTTGGGGTTGGTGAGGAGTACACTACACAGCTCTGAGTATGCAGAAAAAATAGGACAATAAGTGCAGTGAATTATCTTTTGGGTAATAACCATCTGAAAAATGATATTGTGATTCAATTCTACAAAATCTATCGTGTTTAATTATAGTTTTTAAATTGGGCCTGTTCAATATTAGTATGGTTCAGTAAAAGTCTTTAAAGTTGTGGGCCATAAGTCATGAGGCAGTGTCACACATCTGAGGCATAAGTCTCCATAAAATGCTTCACAATCAAGCTCGATGGGCTTTTTGCAAGCCTCATTTTGGGCAGGCCTTAAAACAGGATCCTATAAGTTCTCTTAAAACAAAAATGAGATTATGTAAAAAGAAGTTAATTTATTTGTAAGTCTGACTAACTATCCAAATCGGTAACACTCATATTCTATGTTAAAATAGCTAATTTGAATATTTCAGGGCACGTCCATCAAAGTAAGGCATGCAGCGGGCAATGAGAATATACAAACCAAACGTGTGGGTAGGTGAACTTTTATTTTGCTAAAGACTAACCTTTTAGGTGAATGTGTTGAGAATTTGAAATGTGTGAATAATAATGAAAGTTTGAATGTATTATATTAATATTAAAGCTCGACTTATAGACTGAGTAATATAGACAGAAAGCAATGAACTTGCTACTCACCAGTTACAGGATCCAGAGCGGCAACGGAATTTTTCACAATCAAACAGCTTCCTGAGCAAACATAGCAGCAGCACGCACTTTCTGAGAAGCTCCAGCATCCTCAAATATCACATATCCTGATTCGGATCCAATCTCGAAATCAATGGACTGCATAGAGAAGATAGTGAATATTATTTGACTAATAAATACTGGTTAACACCGCAAAAAATTACTGGTTAACATCACCAAATTCAGGATATTATTTCATACTCCGTCTGTCCCATATATATAGGCTTGCTTTCCTTTTTTGGATGTCCCAAATTTATGGGATTATTTCTTTTTAAAGAAATTTAATTTAATTTACATTATTTTACTAATATACTACCATCTAATATTTAGTTATAACTATGAATTTCTAATTTGACTCATTAAATAAGGGTAAATTAGGAACACGGTTTACAAAATACATATTTCTAATACTTTTCTTAATCTTTGTGAAAATTCAAACAATCGTATATATATGGGACGAAGGGGGTACATGAACTGCATGAAAAAAAATGACCAAAAATTACATTCGTGGTAGGAGACCGTACAAAAACCACGATTCAATAGCACTTGGCCCTATGGAGAACTTATAGACGTGGCAAGTGCTGCTTAAGAATGATAAAATTAGAAGAGGTGATGTAAATATAAGGAAACAAAATTAAAACAAGATAAATTTTGCATGGAAAAAGACTGTAGGAAAGATAACTACCTATGATTTGATCATGCTGTAACTCTTTAACTATGAAATTGTCTGGCCGAGAATCTCAAAATATGTTGTGCAACATGATTTAATAGACCCAAAAGGATGCTGGTATAAATCAATAAAATGACATTTAACATGGATTTCAGCGCCCCCAGCGTATAAAATAAAGAGAAACAATATAATACCTTAATGGTCCCAAACTTCTGAAAAATATTTTTGAGGTTCTCTTGAAGAACAACATCTTTATTGTCCTTGTAATCTGCAACTTTATTTTTTTACATTAACACCTTCAGAGTCGTGAACTTCATTTCCAGTACCAGTCTTATCTTCCTCATTTCCATCATTCCCCACAGCAGAGTCTTTACCCTTTGCACATCCTTGGCGCATCATTTTCTCCATCTGTGTAATGGACCCAAAAGTTATCAGTAGTCTTTCTAAGTTTAGCAATCAAATAATAGTCCCATCAACTAAAAGACATAAAAGGCTACAAATGACACTAAATTCCACATATGATTTTAGCACAAAAAAAGACATCAAGCATACCAACAATAAACATAACACTTGCACTAAGAGAAAAGGAATACGCATATATGCTAGCAATAACAAATAAACGAAAACAAAAGAATAATGACAACAATCTTTCAACAAACAAAATGCAGATATTGATCCAATGTGGAGCGAGACAATGTAAAGAAAAAGAAACCATAATTTCAATTACAAAAATAACTTGTAAATTTCTAATATAAATGCAAAAGAAGAATATTCAAAAGTACACAAAAATGAGTTTTGATTCCATAGTTGAAAGCAAGGGTTCCCATATATGAAATCAAAATCAACATGGATTAACAACAAAGTGAGTTAAAGTCAATAGATTAATGCAACTTCATATATCTAGTCTAGTTCAATTTGCTGAAAATGTTGAACAGAGTAAACATACAAGAATTTTTTCAAGGGGCAAATAAGTCGATCTAAAAAAATAATCCTTATCCTTATACAACAAAAAAGGACCTTAATAAAGCAAGATCACTATTAAATTTTATAGTGAAAATAGTTCCCAAATTCCAATAATCCTCAAGATGAAGAAAGCATCTTGCAAGAGAAGATCAGGATGGGTTTTAAGCAGGAAGAAATGAAGAACAAACAAACATTAAGGAATCAAAGGAAATATGAAATTACATCAAACAAAAATTTTAAGGAAACCCCATGAAATATTATGAAACAACAGACAAGTTCAAAGAAAAAAAAAACTCTACAGATCCTCAACCAAGAAACGCAAATCGCCGTTAAATATGGTGAACAGTTGTCATAATCCTTTGTTCTAAGCAAATTACAGTTATAGTTGAGCGGAGTTGCAGTGTACTACCTTAAATCCTAGAGAAGACAAAAGCTATTGAGGAAGGCAGTATTTGCAGGTAAAACTCAACGGCAAGTCAGAGGGGACTGCTGCAACGAGTTTCGTCCAAAGTATTTAGCTGCTAAAAGTAAAGGAAATTTGTTAATGGAAATAAATTCGTTAAGTTTAGGAATTCTAAGTAGTATTGATTTTCATTTATATAAAATTCTTACTTGATCTCAAAACAAAGATTATTTCGTGAAGGCATGATCATATGGGTTCGAATTGTTAAATAGAAAGAATTTCCTATTTAGTGTTTGTGGAAGCAAAAGACCTTTGAAGAAAGCTCTATATATCGCACAAAAGGTTTCATTATGATGGCCATTTATGTGAACACAACTAAAAACGTACATCAATAAATTTTATGCTACGAACCTGTGTTTTATTCAAAACTTTCACCTTCATCAATGATAACCAATCATCCATAGGGAAAAGAAACATGCTTTCTATTCTTTCTTTGGCCTTATCAAAGCGCTGATAAGAATAAAATCAATTAACTTAACTCAATCATTGATTTAAGGTGATTAGTTGAATTTTAAATAAGGAAAAAGAATATTACCACTTGAGTAGTTTGAGCTGCTGCTACACTTTCAACTCTAGGGTTCAATTGAGCTGTTTAGGAGATTAAAAAATAAATTTGCCATACTGATTTGAGTCTCATCAATGTTTACACAACGTAATAGTTAAAACAACCACAATCCATGTCTCCAATTTAAACATATTAAAATAAATGGCAAATAGAAAGGAAAATTTTCAACAAAAGAAAATGTACAATGCACCTTCTATCATAGAAAACATGAGGATTTTGTTGCAGGCACGGCTGGAGTTTCATAAGTATCCATCTCTTATTTCCCCGAAGTTCCCTTATTGATTTATACCATGGCTCTCTTCTTTGAAGCAACGATGAAATTGTAATGCCCCATCCGTTTCTGTATGTGATTTATGATGTTATGTAGGATCATGAGGTGATGTATATGTGCTTGGACCATTGGTGACTTTGTTGTGATGTTATGGACCGTAAGAAGTGTCGAACCGGCCTCCCGAGCAAGTGGTGGAACTCCTATAAAATTCTGCAGGATGGATATTTACGGCCGTAATTTTAATGTTTACGGCCGTAATTATCTGGTTACGGCCGTAAGTATAGGGTTACGGCCGTAAGAGGTGAAATGAGGAAATGTGCCAAAATTTACAGAGAGGAAATTACGGCCGGACGGCTTGGTGATACGGCCGTATTTATTGGTTACGGCCGTAACACATGTTAGGTACGGCCGTAAGTTTTGAAGGGCACGATGTATAGATTTTTACAGAGGCTGAAATACGGTCGTATGGTGTTTTGGTACGGCCGTATCATATTGTTACGGCCGTAAGTTGTATGGGTTACGGCCGTAATTTTGTAGGTTACGGCCGTAAAAGTGGGAGTTACGGCCGTAATGTTAAGTCGGCCAGAATTTGTGGATAAGCTTTAAAACCTTTTTTTTTTTGGGGATTTTTCATCATTTTCGACCTCTAACACTCCCAAACACTAGAAATCACTCCCAACAAGATATCCTAGGGTCTTGAGGCCAATTTCATCTGGAGGAAGGTATTTGCTTGGAGCTACCCGGTGTTTGGGCGAACTAGGAGTCGAGGATATTGCTAGGAAGTCACTCTCCACTCCACCCTTTGATCTCCTTGACTTGAGGTAGGAAAGTGATGTGTTGGGTATGTTTATGGGTAAGATCTCCTTTGTCTAGTATTATCCAAGGGGTCATGTGCGGGATTCGTGATTTTCTCGCCTTGTATGACTTGTTTGGAATTTGTTGAGTATCTTAAGGGCTAGTCATGGGATTCCCCTTTGGTATAGTGTCATATATGTGTATGTGCATAACCCTACATATGAATGAGCATAGCATTACATCCTTTGCACGTATTGTGTGTGAGTATGTATGGAATGTTACGTATCAATGTGTTACGCCTTGTGAATTATGTGATCGGTCGAATACGGGAGCTAAGTGCTATACGGGGCAAAGTGCTACACGAAAAGTGGGAGCCACCTCTTGAGCCCGTAGGAGCCACCTCTAGAGTCCCCGACCGAATGAGTCTCGATAGGGCTTGCAACCCTAATATGTGAAACGAGACCTTATGTGGAATGTACGTTGGCGCCGGGTAACACATTGATTCGTAACGGGCCCAGTGGTGAATGTGTTAAGCATATTATATGTCATCCACTCCTACTGAGTCCACATGACTCATGTTTGTATTGTGTTTGTGTGTGTAGACGACGCTAGGAGTCGGAGACGTCCAGGAGACGGCGGAGACTCTTCCCGTACTTAGGGGGAAGCGGTGCGCGGGGAGAAAGGGGAAACCGCAGATTTTGGGAACAAAAATGTATTGTATATCTTTTGGAACCTTTGTATCGGACTTTCTATATGTTGGGGACTTTTGAACTAATCTTGTATATACGACTTTGGCCGGGCTTGAGCCGTGTTTAAGTAACCATATTGTCGTTTTAAAAATATCTCTCGATTACCGGTATCCGTTTGTACGCGTAATGTCCCCTCTAATATGGCGTAATGAGATGATTTGACGTGTCGTATTGGGGAGGGCGTTACAGGGTGGTATCAGAGCACGGTTTCCCTTACCTCCACGCACCGAAGAATCTCTACCGTTCTCCTATGGTATATGTGTTTTGTTGTGTCGATTGAGAGGTACCCTATTGTTTACCTATATGCCTATGTGATATGATAACCCTTGCCATCATGACTAGATGGCGGAGGATCAAGCAGTTGTGATTGAGAGACTTACCCGATTGGTTGAGCAACAAGCGCAGATGCTACAACAGGCTATGAGTTCGGCTAGTGCCAACCAAAATGCTTCGGGTGGCAATTCAGTGAGTTCATCTGGTATGGATATGTCACGAGGATCGGGATCGTGACATGGCTTCGATCGCTCAAGATTGAATCCGCCGGTTTTTGAAGATGCTAAGGACCCCATCGAGGCGGAAAACTGGATTCAGACGATTGAAAGGATGTTTGAGTATGCTCACATCCCAGAAGCCGAGCAAGTGAACTGTGCTACTTTCATGCTCCGGGGTACGGCCGGATTTTGGTGGGATCTTGTGAGAAAGGAAGGGAATGTAAACATTGAGACATGGAATGACTTTTGTGCTCGGTTTCGGGCCAAGTATTTTTCAGAGGCGGCTAAGAATGAGAAGTTAAATGAGTTTATTCAAATTTTCAAAGAAGGGAAGATGCTCAGAGTAGCGAGTACAAAGAGGAAGTTTGAGGAGTTGGCACGGTTTGCCACTCATATGATTGATACTCAAGGGCGCAAAATAGCTTGGTTTATTGCGGGTTTGAAACCCGAGTTGGCCCGTGATGTGCAATTGACTGTCGCCCGACCACGAGCTACGCCGAGACCTTGGAACGAACATATGTGGCCGAAAAGGCGAGGCTAGAATTGTTGAGGCTCGTCAAGTGGGGCAGCGATCCACCTACCGACCCAATCCATTCAAAGCCGACCCAATCGGCTCGGGGTCATCCGCTGGGAACCGAGGAAGGGGTTCCAACTTTCGGGGTCGCCGAGGAGGTTATAAACGGCCATCGGGGATTGCTGCTTCGTCCCAACCTCCGGCAAAGAAGCCATTATGTCCGTCTTGTGGTAAGAATCATGGCGGCAGTGTTTGCTATTACGCCACGGACGATGTTACAAGTGTGGCAAGGAGGGACATATTATCGGGATTGCCCTGAGATGAAGAATTCACCTCCACAGCCTCGACCCGGGCGTGTCTCGCGATGGTTCAACCGGAAGCTCCGGAGCGGGCCGATGTGATCGCAGGTATTGTGTTTATTTCTACTTTACCTGCCTATGCCTTATTTGATTCCGGTGCTACGCATTCATTTGTTTCGTTAGCATTTGCTTGTAAATTGCCTATGACTCGAATTCTACGAACCCCTCTTGATGTTATGATGCCTTGAGGTCGGGTCAATGTGCCTTGTGGTTTTATCCGTCGGTTGTGATTAGGGTTAGGGATTGTGACTTGTTAGCCGATCTTATTGCTTTGGAAATCAGGGACTATGATGTTATGCAGGTATGGATTGGCTAACTCAACATGGTGTGATGCTAGATTGTCCTAGTCGTTCTTTGAATTTTCCTGGTCGGTGAACCTATTACTTTTCCCAAGTTAGAACGACCGACTAGGATGATCATTTCGCCATGAAAGCGGTAAGGTTGATGAGTCAAGGATGCCGGCTTATTTGGTTAGTTTATGTTGTGTGAAGACAAGTGAGTCATTGACGCCGTCTGGCAAATCCCTATTGTGTGTTATTTTGGATGTCTTCCCTGATGATCTTCATGGGTTACCCCGCCACGAGGTCGAATTCTTTATTGAGCTTGTGCCGTACACGCCCTATTTCTAAGGCCCCCTATCGAATGGCACCCGCCGAGCTCAAGGAACTTCGAACTCAATTGGACGACCTATTGGGCAAAGGGTTTATTCGACCGAGCACGTCACCTTGGGGTGCTCCGGTTTTGTTTGTTAAGAAGAAGGACGGGACCATGCGGTTATGTATTGATTATCTGAATTGAATAAGGTGATGATTAAGAACAAATACCCTTTGCCGCGGATTGATGAATTACTAGATCAACTTCAAGGTTCTGCCGTTTATTCGAAAATTGATCTACGTTCGGGTTATCATCAGTTAAGGATTAGAGATGAAGATATTCCGAAGTCGGCGTTTAGTACTCGGTATGGGCATTTCGAATTCCTTGTCATGCCATTCGGACTCACTAATGCTCCTAGCCGTTTCATGGATCTCATGAATCGTGTCTTTAAGCCCTATTTGGACCGATTCGTGATTGTATTCATTGACGATATTTTGATTTATTCAAGGACCCGAGAAGAACATGAGAAGCATCTTCATACGGCGTTACAAATACTTCGGGAGGAGAAACTCTTCGCTAAGTTTTCTAAGTGTGAATTTTGGATGGAACAAGTGGGCTTTCTCGGGCATGTAATACGGAGAGAGGGTATTTCGATCGACCCTAGTAAGATTGAGGCGGTATTGGGATGGCCAAGACCGACTACGCCACGGAGGTCCCGGAGTTTCGTGGGTTTAGCGGGATATTACCGCCGGTTTGTGAAGGATTTTGCTAAACTTCGCGGTGCCACTCACACGTTTGACTCGTAAAGCGTTCTTTAGGTGGGCCTGACGAGTGTGAGCGGAGTTTTCAGGAGTTGAAGACTCGTCTCACAACGGCACCGGTGTTGACAATTCCCGACGGGGTTAGTAGCTTCACTATTTACAGTGATGCGTCCTATCAAGGATTAGGATGTGTGCTCATGCAAAACGAGAAGGTGATTGCCTATGCATCTCGACAGTTGAAGAACTACGAAAGGAATTACCCGACTCATGACTTGGAGCTCGCCGCCGTTGTGTTTGCTTTGAAGATATGGCGCCACTACTTGTACGGGGTGCGGTGTGAAATCTATACGGATCACAAGAGTTTGAAGTACTTCTTCACCCAAAAGGATCTCAATATGCGCCAACGTCGGTGGTTGGAGTTGGTAAAAGATTATGATTGTACCATTCAGTACCACCCCGGGAAGGCTAATGTTGTAGCCGATGCCTTGAGTCGAAAGGAACCGAAAAGAAGATCCCGTGAGTTGCAACGGGAAGTTGAGAAATTCGATTTGGAGATTTTGGGACGAGAAGAAGCTCGTTTAGCGGCTATGACTATCCGATCCACCTTAATTGATCGGATTAAGGTGGGACAAAGGGAAGATGACCGAGCCATAAAGCTTAAGAAGTCGTTGGTTGAGAAGCCCAATCCGGATTATCAAGTGCAAGACGAGATTCTTAAGTATAAAGATCGATATTACATTCTGCCACGGCCAATCTTCGACATGATATTTGTGCTTTGAAGCTCATACGACCAGTATTCACTCCATCCTGCCAACTAAGATGTATAAGGGAATCAAGGCATTGTATTGGTGGTCGGGCATGAAACGGGAGATAGCCGAGTATGTGGCTAGATGTTTGGTATGTCAACAAGTAAAGGCCGAGCACCAACGACGGCGAGAACTCTTCAACCGCTTCCCATCCTGAGTGGAAATGGAACGATATCACCATGGACTTTGTGAGCGGATTACCGCGGACGAACAAGGGGTATGATGCCATTTGGGTGATCGTTGATCGACTCACCAAATCGGCTCACTTCTTACCTATGAGGATGACTTTGAAGATGGAACAATTGGCTCAATTGTATGTACAGGAGATAGTCCGTCTTCATGGTGTGCCGGCTACGATTACTTCCGACCGCGACCCGAGATATTTATCTCACTTTTGGAAAGAACTACAAGGCGTGTTGGGGACGAAACTCCATTTTAGTACGGCCTTTCATCCCCAAACGGATGGGCAATCGGAGAGAACGATCCAGACTTTGGAGGATATGCTGCGGGCTTGTGTGTTAGAGTTTTCGACAAGTTGGGATCGATATCTTCCTTTGATCGAGTTTGCGTATAATAATAGTTATCACGCCTCGATCGGGATGCCACCGTATGAGGCTTTGTATGGTCGAAGGTGTAGGTCACCCCTCCATTGGGATGAGGTCGGCGAAGTAAAGGACATGCGGACCGAGATGATACAAGATATGATTATGGCGGTCGAACGAATCAAGTCGCGAATGAAGGCTGCTCAAGACCGCCAGAAAAGTTATGCAGATATGAGGCGTCGTCCGCTTGAATTTAAGGTGGGCGATCAAGTGTGCATCGGATTTCATCGAGGTTACTCGGTTTGGCAAGCGGGAAAGCTCACGCCTCGGTATATTGGTCCGTATGAAGTTCTTGAGAGAGTTGGAGAAGTAGCCTACCGGTTGGAATTACCCTCACACATGAGCCGGATTCACAATGTGTTCCACGTCTCAACTTTGAGGAAATACATCTCAGACCCCTCTCACGTTTTGCCAACCCCTCCGGTTGACCTCCAACCGGATCTGTCATTTGAAGAAAAGCCCGTTCGAATTATTGCTCGGAGTGATAAACAGCTAAGGGGTAAGCAAATTCCTCTCGTTCGGATTTTATGGCGTAGTGCAGCCGTTGAGGAAGAAACATGGGAGCGTGAGGAGGAAATGCGGCGAATCCGACCTCTTTTCAGGTACAATTTCGAGGACGAAATTTATTTAAGGGGGGTAGATTGTAATGCCCCATCCGTTTCTGTATGTGATTTATGATGTTATGTAGGATCATGAGGTGATGTATATGTGCTTGGACCATTGGTGACTTTGTTGTGATGTTATGGACCGTAAGAAGTGTCGAACCGGCCTCCCGAGCAAGTGGTGGAACTCCTATAAAATTCTGCAGGATGGATATTTACGGCCGTAATTTTAATGTTTACGTAATTATCTCATTACTGACGTAAGTATAGGGTTCTACCGTAAGAGGTGAAATGAGGAAATGTGCCAAAATTTACAGAGAGGAAATTACGGGCCGGACGGCGAGATACGGCCGTATTTATTGGTTACGGCCGTAACACATGTTAGGTACGGCCGTAAGTTTTGAAGGGCACGATGTATAGATTTTTACAGAGGCTGAAATACGGTCGTATGGTGTTTTGGTACGGCCGTATCATATTGTTACGGCCGTAAGTTGTATGGGTTACGGCCGTAATTTTGTAGGTTACGGCCGTAAAAGTGGGAGTTCTGACCGTAATGTTAAGTCGGCCAGAATTTGTGGATAAGCTTTAAAACCTTTTTTTTGGGGATTTTTCATCATTTTCGACCTCTAACACTCCCAAACACTAGAAATCACTCCCAACAAGATATCCTAGGGTCTTGAGGCCAATTTCATCTGGAGGAAGGTATTTGCTTGGAGCTACCCGGTGTTTGGGCGAACTAGGAGTCGAGGATATTGCTAGGAAGTCACTCTCCACTCCACCCTTTGATCTCCTTGACTTGAGGTAGGAAAGTGATGTGTTGGGTATGTTTATGGGTAAGATCTCCTTTGTCTAGTATTATCCAAGGGGTCATGTGCGGGATTCGTGATTTTCTCGCCTTGTATGACTTGTTTGGAATTTGTTGAGTATCTTAAGGGCTAGTCATGGGATTCCCCTTTGGTATAGTGTCATATATGTGTATGTGCATAACCCTACATATGAATGAGCATAGCATTACATCCTTTGCACGTATTGTGTGTGAGTATGTATGGAATGTTACGTATCAATGTGTTACGCCTTGTGAATTATGTGATCGGTCGAATACGGGAGCTAAGTGCTATACGGGCAAAGTGCTACAAAAGTGGGAGCCACCTCTTGAGCCCGTAGGAGCCACCTCTAGAGTCCCCGACCGAATGAGTCTCGATAGGGCTTGCAACCCTAATATGTGAAACGAGACCTTATGTGGAATGTACGTTGGCGTCGGGTAACACATTGATTCGTAACGGGCCCAGTGGTGAATGTGTTAAGCATATTATATGTCATCCACTCCTACTGAGTCCACATGACTCATGTTTGTATTGTGTTTGTGTGTGTAGACGACGCTTAGAGTGGAGGCGCCCAGAGAGGCGCGGAGACTCTTCCGTGCATAGGGGAAGCGGTGCTTGCGAGGAGAAAGGGGAAACCGCAGATTTTGGGAACAAAAATGTATTGTATATCTTTTGGAACCTTTGTATCGGACTTTCTATATGTTGGGGACTTTTGAACTAATCTTGTATATACGACTTTGGCCGGGCTTGAGCCGTGTTTAAGTAACCATATTGTCGTTTTAAAAATATCTCTCGATTACCGGTATCCGTTTGTACGCGTAATGTCCCCTCTAATATGGCGTAATGAGATGATTTGACGTGTCGTATTGGGGAGGCGTTACAGGAAATATCCATTGTGTCGAAACTTTCCTTACATTACACAACGAGAAAAGTCAAATAATTAAATTATCTATTTGAACATCCCCCAAAATCTAAGAATAAGAAGAATATATAATTTAGCTCCATCATTTTCTATTTGGCAGACAACAAATAGTTACAAAGGCCAAGTCACGCCACCAATAAAAAAGACCTTCAAGAAACCACCGAATTCCAATAATCTTCAATATAAAGACAGGATCTTGCAAGAAAAGATCAGGATGGGTTTTACGCAAGGACAAATGAAGAACAAACACAAATTAAGAAATCACAAGAAACATCAAATTCCATTAAACAAAAGTTTGAAGGACACCCCATGAAATATCACGAATCAACCGACAAGAACAAAGAAACAAATGATCAAATCAAAAAACTCTAAAGATGCTCAACCAAGAAAGACAAATCCCCATTAAAAAAAAGGTACCTTGTGCAGATCCTAATAGTCTTGCAAGAGAGTTTGATGCTTCAATATGGGCTGAACATCTTCATAAAAAGCAATCCCTGTCATCTTCTTCGACATAATAAGGAGATCAAGAATCAACGAATACAGCAAAAAGTTTCAATCTTGAATAAATGGAAATTGATATGAATATCAGAATAAGAATGAATAAGAAAGTTCATGAACGTAAAACTTACCTTGTGATAATTCACCTCAGGTAAAACGGTGAATTCATCGAACAAAAAATTTATAGGGGTAGTAGTTTTGTCATGATCCCCAACTATCACCAATTGCTTCGATAGCCATTCCACCTAGGTCCAACCAACCCCAAAAAATAAATGAAGCTATAAGCTATGGTCAGAAATTGAAAAGATTGCCCCCAGCAAGCAAAAAATCGAACAAGAAACAAGAATACATATAAAATGAGCCCTTGGGAGTAGCATTTTTTCACTTTTCGTTAGAGATTATCGGAGAGGTCACAGAGAGGCAGAGAGCCAATGCTGGAATCACAGGCAACGCATTGTCTATAGCTAACGCAATAAACACATGTTATAAGAGAAGCAAAGTATTTCATAACAGTATTTGCACAAAATACTAAATAATAATAGAGATTAAAATCTTATCGAACCTGAAAATAGACTGTCATTTATCGCGTTTAAAAAAACACAATAGTGGTAGAACACATAAAAATGAATATCCAAGATAAGTAATTACATGAAAGGCAAAAAATCCAGAACTACACATCCAGAACACATAGTGGACGGGAAAAAATCCATAATCTTGAAACAGGTTGCTAGAGAATCATGAACAGGAAATTGCAAATCCACATTGTTGGGTAGAGGAGAGGGAGTTACCCATTTTCGTCTAAAAGCTGTTGCATACATTGTTGGAAGCGGATAAAATGGTCGTTTTTTCAGTATGAGGAATCTGTAGAATTATCTCTATTCACAATGGCATATTTCACTCGGTGGATTCGATAACCATGCGTGGACTTCTGGGGATGCATATGCAGCTGCCATCATCATACCCTTCCCTGCTTAACTGTCCTTTCACTCGTTGTTTTCTTGGCAGATACTATATTGTTTATGATAACAGCGTTAACAATATTGTATCTGCTAAGCAAACAACAAGGGAAAGAACAGTTCAAGCAGGGAATGACCATGATGGTGACATGTGGATATGCATCTAGCAAGAGCCCATGTACTCATTGTACCTGATATAGTAGATACTTAAGTTAAATACTCGGTAAAACCCAAAAAATACAAATAAAACCCCACAATAGTGATTAGTACAGTACTAAAGGCTTGTAGGTTAGTGTCACATATACGTTCGAATACAAGCGTAAATGTAACACCCCACATGCGTTTAGACCATGATTTAGGTGTTCTTATATGATTTAGACCTACTTTTAGTGCACGGGATGAATATGTGATATGAATGAAGTTTGTTATGAGTGATTTCATGAAGATTTGGAGGTTCATTGAGATTCAAAGCTATACATCTTTGAAACGAGTTTGATTTTGAAGATGACATCTTCTTGCTATTTGTAGCCCATTGAGTCTAGTTTCCAACAAGCTTTGAATCACCTCATTTGGACATCGGACGCAAAAGTTATGATCAAAACATTGAAGGCCGCCAGTGCAGAAAATTTTCAGCAGAAGTCATTACGGCCGTAATTAAAGTACATACGGCCGTAATTTTATGTCGGCAAAGTGAGTTTTCTCGACTTCTCTTGATATTTTTGGGTATTTACTTCACTCTAATGTATCCCTAAGAGCCATAAGACCCCCAAGATCATGCCTAAACTCTCTCTAAGCTCCAAACCAAGAAATAAGTCCATGTAATCTATTTGTAACCTTGATTACAAAAGGAAATGAAGATGAAGGAAGGGGAGAAAAGGGAGGAAGAAGTAAGAATGGTACCCATGGATGTTGAGCTTGATTTCTTCAATATAAGGTGAGTAATAGGTGTATCTTATGTTAGATTAGAGATATAGCATGTTTTCTATGAGTTTATGAATAGGAAATGAGATGATTTTCATGTTATTGCCTTGTTATTGCCTTGTTATGCTTGATGTATGAGCTATGTAAAGATATGTGATGATATGATGTGAGTAATAGATGATTTCATGTTTAGGAGGTATTTATCAAGGAATATGCATGTTTATGATGATCATGAAGTTGGTAAGTATGCTAGGGTCCATTGTTTATGCCTATTGATATGTTGAGTATGTGAATTCTATGAAACTATATGATGTTATGTGAAAGTATATGATCTTATATTGTGAATTTAGCATGTTAAATGATGTTAGATGATAGATATGAAGTAGTACATGAGATATATGATGATTGAGACCATGTAATGATGCTAGAATGACATGAAAGCTAGGATATGTGAACGAATGCCAAGTGAATGATTACGTGAAGTATGATTACGTGAAGTACGTAACATGTTATGATGATGAATGGGATGTTATATGTAAGGATATGATATGTTCTATGATATGTGATGATAAGAAGAAGTTCATGAGAAAGTATGCTATATAATGCCCAAGAACGTTATGAGTACGATTACTATGCTTATGATGATGATACCACGAACATGTCACGTCACGAGCATGGCAAGCATGTATGATGATAAGGTTGCCTATCATGTGTTTACAATGCGCTTGATGATGATGTGGCGGCCTAACGGGTAAAAGAACCCTTAGGTGACGGCCCGGCGGCCTAACGGGTAAAAGAACCCTTGGGTGACGGCCTATAATGTTATGGGCGGTCTAGGAGTAAAGAACTCTTTAGACGACGGTCCCTACGCTTCAAAGCGTAAAAAAGAACCTTTGGGACGGCCTATGCTATGATATGACAAGGTATTCACATGATTCGCAACTAGGGCCCAAAGAAAGGAAGAAAAGAATGTTACACGTGCATTCATGCATTGCATTGCATCTATTGCTCACTGAGTCCTCGTGGCTCATTATATGTACGTTTATGTGTTTATGATGCAGTTACGTGGAGAGTGGAGAATCCGACCGAGAATGATGTGTGCGGATGTGCGTGGGGAATGGAAGGATCACGGTCCTGCAGCCCGGTTCCGGACGGGTCGTTACAGTAAAACTTGAAAATAGAATTATGTGGCACATTATATATCTATGATATTGGATAAATGTAATATATATTCGCACATTTGGTTGCCTAAAAATCTCTATATATTGATGTTGAAGTTTGGACGAAAACCGAATATTATATTTGATGATTCAAGTAAAACACTTACGTGTGGATGTTTTTTGATAGCATAATTGACAACAACCTTGTTGTATTCGTCTTTTAAACTTAAGAATTATCTTCGCTTTACACGTATTTTGTACAAATTTTTGTTTTAGATTTTGAAAAATCCCTCCGGGACATGCACATTAAATATAGGTAGTTTCAAGAGTTCTAAATAGAAGAAGTAAACGCGTGATAACAACAATGTGAATTAATGTGTAAACAAATTTGATATTATAAAATAGAGAAATGGAATGAACGAATCACCTCGGGAAACCGAACAATAGATGTAGCCTGTAGACTTGGACAAATTTTGTTTGCGCAATCCTATGACACCGATCCATTGCTTGCAAACATGGACCCGTTTTGTTTGCCCAATTCTTTGACACTGATCCATTGCGTGTATAAGGATAAGTTGTGATGCAATGTATGTAGATGTTATAAATTTTGTAAAAGGAAAAAAAATAGATTAAAAAAAAGTGACATATTATGACAGTCAAACAAGGTATTAAATAAAATGTAACCTTCCTTTAGGAGTACTAAAACTTGAGGACAATTTGTGACAATTAAGAGAGTCCTCATATTTTTCAAGCTGTTTCGATTGTTTTAAATGAAATAATAGTGCACATGAAGGAAATACTCAACATTAACAATAGTTAAATATATTGCATTCTAATAAAATAGTCTATGGTATGGAAAGAACATATGTCAAAAGATTTGCCCGAAGTTTGAATTAGTGGAAGGATATATCGTGAGCACATATTGCTTTATAAACTTTTGAAATAAATGATCAGTCTCATGTATAAAAATATTGATGAAAGCGAGAACGATTAAGTCCCGTGTTTGTACAATTTGACGAAAGCGAAAACAATTCAAGTAATGATATAGGCAGAAAGAGGCAAACAAAATAGAGCAAAAAAAATAAGAATTAATATATTACCGTCCTACACCAGAAGCAGTTGAAATCTCTATGATTAGAGATTTTATGTCTTTGCTTATCAGGTTCTCTTTCGATGGGGAGAACGAAAAGCAAAACATACCGGATTCTGGATTTGGATAGAAGGTGGTCTTGCTGGAGGCAACGAAAAGTGGAGCTAAATTCGGAAAAAAAAAAAAATTGTTCCAACAATACGACGCATAGAAAAAAATTCAGTTTGGAAAGTGTACCCGTAAATGCATCATTGTAGTATTTTTTTATGTGCACATACAAAAGACCAATCTTCTGACACATCTTCTTTGTTGAGTGTTCGGAAGAGCCTATAAAAATGAAATGTTCGGTCAGTTTAAGGACTCATAGGTAAAGCACGAAAAAACATATAATAAAACAAAGTAGTTACAACTCCAACAAGAAATTAAACCGCATTTTTGTAAGTGTAAAATGGGCACGCTGTTGTAAAGAAACCACCACAAGTGATACAAGTATATGAAAAAACTACAAGTTCAAAAGTCAGAAAAAGATTTTGCCAAGAATGAGTATAATTTGTATTTAAAAATGCATTAATAATTGAACATATTTGTTGTTCTTACCATAAGAAATGTCAACCTGCTTGAACTGTTCTTTGCCAATTTGTAGTGTCTAGTTGAGTTCGCCATTAGTCCTTTAGTAGATAGCACAAATGAACGACGTCATTAGGTATGTTTTTGAGATTTGAAACAAAGACTATACACCTAACTAAAACATAAAATGAAGAAAGCGAATTCTATAGAAATGGTTGCATCTATTTGGAAAACAAAGGCTCGCTTTTACAATTCGTTTATTTGGTGGTTTTTTTAATATTTATGACAACGCAGCTTGTAATGCATGTAAAACCTCTCGGTAAACAACATTTTTTGTACACGATGCATGTTTTTTTTTATGTGTTTCATTTAATGGTTTAATCAACACTTTTATATTTGCACTTGTCCGAGCTCTTGATAAGGCTATATAGAGTTGTCCATGGGAGAAAACCGGTTCTGGTAAATATAGGCCTATAAAATCTAATGTTTGTCATTGGGCTTTGTTTATTGTCATTGCAAAACATGGTCTAATAGGAAATTGTGTTCTTTTGAATGGGGCAGTTCCTTTTTCACTTTCTAGAGGTATAAATGGAATTCTTGGCAACAAGACATGCTTGCCGACATATTCACCAGTGGCTATTTCAGCTTCAATCACGTTTCTATTAAATTGTTTGCAGACCAACCTTGTGCCATTACACAATCCTTCTGAAGGGTTTATATTTCTAAGCAATAAGACAGGGCAATTTTTTTTTAAAATGAGTTCATGTGGTGGTATCCCATTAGGCGTCAATGTGTTTAAAAAATCTTCATGAATATCATGATCTGTAGTATCAATAGGTTCATCGTAGCTGTAATATATTTTCTTGTCTCCTTCTAGTTTTTCAAGCAACATGTTATTAATACAATCTACATTTTGATTTCGTGGTGTTAAAATAACTCGTCCAACTATTCCCAAACCATTTGATTCATAAAACATGTTGTTTGGGAAGACGTGTGATATGAGGTGTTGTAGAGAAGTTGTTTCGTCTTGAAATGGAATAACCATATCCGGCATCAACTCAACCATGTCACAGGAATGCAATGGCATCTCACCACTACCAATGAGCAATAAATATTTTGAGAAGTTTGGATCCTCATGAGCACGCATATTTTGTGTGAGATATATTTGTGTAAAAGAAGGCCATAACGGTGAGAAAATCAAACTTGATTGAATAATATCTTGTTCATTGCCTTTTGGAATAACAGGTAGTATCTGTTTGAAATCACCACCAAAAACGACAACTTTTCCACCAAACGGCAAATCATTTGACATCAAATCTTGGAGCAGTTTATGTAAAGCTTCAATGGCAAATCGGTGAACCATTGGTGCCTCATCCCAAATAATTAGTTTACTCATTACGATAAGTTTACCTAGAGTTGATTGTTTTGTTATGGAGCAATGAATGGTTTGTAATAATTCAAGAGGTATGTTAAAACGAGAATTGCACCAGGAAGTAGCGAGGCTGCTACCCCCGAAGAAGCTGTTGCAAGTGAAATAAGGCCTCGTTTTCGAAGAGTTGTTAAAAGGCTTTTGTATAAAAATGTTTTCCCCATTCCACCTGGTCCATCAATAAAAAAAACACCATGTTGGTTGGTAATAACGCGTTCAAATATTATATCATACGCTTTTCTCTGTTCGTTATTTAACTTATCACGAATTAATTCTACATTTGTATCAGACCCGAAGTCAATATTTTCTTCAGCAATCATAGCAGCTAATTTTTCTTGTTCATTCTGGCAAACGTTCTAGGAAACTAAGTTGTAATCATTAATGTTTCGTCCCGATAATTCAAGAATGTTGTTTATACATTTCAAAGTGCATTCTTCAGCTAATTTATTGGACATTCCTTGGTAAATATAATCTTTCATCATAAATTCTTTATATGTTATCCAAAGATTTAAAGGATCATAAGGAGCACAAAATAACAATATAGTAGCAAATAATTGGCGCAAAGAATGTGGCATTCGATAGATTACTGCCTCAGCCATACATCGGTTACAATTTTTGTCATCATTTAGTAACCCATGTTTTATAGCAGCTTGATGAAAGGACTTAACTATAGTATCATCAACCTTATAGTAATCGTCAAACCATGTGGGTCCTTTAATGTGGTTCAACAAAAGGCGTAAATAATAGCGTTCACCTTCATTAGGTGAAACAGAAACTATTCTACCAATAACAAATTTTTGTTGCCTTGGTTGCCAAGAACGTGAGCGAGGATCCCAAACATAATACTGTGGGAAATCTTTGTACAATATAGTTCTTGCTTTAGGATCAATGGCGTTCATTCGAAAGTACTCAGTTAACATAGTCCGTTGCAAAAAATCATTGTTTACAATGTTGTTTAGATTGTCACGGTCTTTAAAGATGACTGTTTGTTTATCTGGTAGGTGCAATTGCAAAGTAATTACTGCAGGGCCATTTTCAAATAAATGAAATCCATATATTCGCCACATTGCTTCCGGTGCTGAAATCCACCGTGCATTTTGGAATTGACTAATTTCATCAATGATTTGATCCGGCTGATTAACACCTAGAGTAAAAGCTATTCGATCATGGCCTTTGTATAGATATTTGTACATGTATTTTACTGCCTTAACAGTGGAGCAAACTTCAATATTAATATGGCAATCAAATTTCGCCAACAAATATGGGTTGTATGGAACGACCCATCTGTTATCTAAGTATTGGCCGCGAATTTTGACAACTTCACCATCATTTGGACGCTTATATGTCGCATAAGAATTATGTCCAATAGATGTAAATTGTACAAATTCTTTTGGGTATTTATTTTTGCACTCGCTAGTACGTTCCATACAGACATTTTTTGGATTTAAAGTTCCACAAGGCCCATGCATCATATGTTTAACGACACGACTACGTAAATACTGATTTTCAGCTTCGCTTGGAATTCGACACGACACCACTGCATCTATTATGTTCGGAGAAGAAATTTTATAGTTCTGCTTCAGAATTATAAGAAAATGTACATGTGGTAGGCCTCTTTTTTGAAATTCGACTACATATATATATGCAGCTACAGGGCCAAAAATCTCCTTCTTAAGAATATCGTTCTTTAACTCTTCTAGTTTTGCCCTAAATATTCGAGAAATCAAATCCGGTCGATTCTGCGGCTCATCATTGTACAATAATTCGTCTTTAATTTCAGGCCAATTTGGGTTACACGTCATTGTAAGGAATAAATCAGGTTTACCAAAACGTTGAACTAAAGCATTGCGTCCATATAACGTCGAGAATTATCCCTAGGACCACCAATAAAGGATCCCGGCAAAACAATTCTTTTTCCTACGTTTTCACCTAGTGTTTCACCCTCATTAACACAATCAATGACACCTTGATACAAGTCTGCTCTAATTTGTTTTTGATTGTTTCGAAAAAAATCCAACCTAGCAGATTCTATCTTAACATACATGTCAACAACATATTGTTGTAATAATCTTCCTGTGTGAAGAATAACAGACGTACCCGAATTGCGGATCTGCAATTTATAGCAATAGTATTCCATCAACGAAATTTGACCCCGCGAGCGATTCGTCTGCAAAACTGCAACAGCATATAGAATACAATTTATTTTTAGGTGAATTGTGTTTACCAAAAAAAAAAAGGCACAATTAGGTTTCTAAGAATTCCATGGCAATAAACAAAAACGTATGTGGTAAACAAACAAGAAAACAAAAAAGTTAAACCACCTATTTCTTCGCGTGAAAGGAGTTGATCAATAGTTGCATCGACATCAAATAAAGGACTGGATTCTGGTTGGTTTCTACAAGTTTTAGCTTTCACCAATCTTTTTATACCTTCGTGCCAACCAGGGTCACCATAAGGAAATAAAAGAGGATATAGTAAAGGGTCATAACATCCATAATAATATTTGACGCGATGTGTTTCGTTTGAATGACTTCGAACACAAATATCACGATTACTGACTGTTGGGAAATCAACCAGAATATGATTTCACAGTTGTCCCAAGATCTTACCTTCAAGTTGAGAAATACCAAAAATATGAGAAATAACTATGCATGAAAATAACAACACAAGATTTATGTGGAAAACTCCAAAACCGGAGAAAAACCACGGGCGGACCGTCAAAACTTTCCACTATATGAAAAATTTTTACAATCATATAGACTTTTCACTCGCCCAACCCCAACCCCAAGTATTATAGGAAAAATAACCCGAACTTTACCACACCTAATTTTCTACTCTTTGTACAAACCACAAAGAGTTACAAGAAAACTCTCAAGATGTTAGGCTCACAATTTTTCCTCTAAATTTGGTCACCCCAAGTATTACAGAGAAAAATATATCAAGTCTTACCGCACTCACCAATTGCTACTCTTTGTACTACCCACAAAGACCACAAAACTAGAGTACTAAACTACTATTTTTCTCTCAATCCATACTTGGTTGGTACCTCTTGGCACACCTTACAAGAAGAGAAAACACATTAATTTATAGGAAAACAATTAACCTAAACCCACCACAATAAGGAGAACAATTCCTAATTCAAATTGGTTTAGGACTTTGACCAAAAGTTTTCCTTTTCCCTTTTGGATTTATTTTTGGCAATATTTCAACACTGACATTCGGAGAGGACTCATCCTCTACCCAAATAGCAGCAACTTGAGATACACAAGGTTTATTAAATACTCTTTGATCAAGAGCCGGATTTGCTCGTATAGTTATACTAACTGAGTCTAAAGATTGGATTTCACCAAGGGAACGAAAAAATTGAGAATAGGGATTCATTTGTAATATTTCAACTAATTTTTTCATAATTGCGACATCAAATTTTGGGGACATGCTAGTTCTATTATCGAGCTCATGTTCAGTATCATAGAAATATAATTGCAAATGCGAAGGTCTATTTTCTCCAGGTAATAATGTATTGATATAATGATGCACTTGCCCTTGTACTCTAAAAGTATAAATACCTTTGTTCATTCGGCAAAGATCTTTATCATAGTTCACACCAAAAGATGTAAAAGCAAAATGATTGTTATAACTTCGACAAATTTTACGAAATTCAAGTGCTGATTCTGTGTTCAAAAGGAACAATTCCCTAAGTTCATTTGGCATCTCATTCGAACATACTTTGATCTCACCACCTTTACAACAAAAGTTCTCCGTTTCTTTCCAAAATTTTTTGGCATTACAGTGAGGGCAAAACGACCCTTTTGGCAAACAAAATGGTTCGTTTGGAACGGCTGCTATAATTTGAAAGCGCGACGAAGTGTGCAATACACTACAAGGTGGTTGCTGTTCATCGTATACTACAGTACCTATTTCAATTGTGGATATATTAAAACGATTAGGAGAACCATCTGGCATTTAACAAAACGAAAGCAAAGAAAAAAACTCAAGATAGTTGTAAGAATGGGAAAACATCACATCATATATAGAAAAGAGAAATACCTGGATTTTGTGAAGGGCGTCGAGAATTTTTGGCAACAAACAGGTCATTAACATTTGCAGCATCATATGTTCCTAACAGATAAAAATTCAAAACGTAAAAAAAATAAAAATACAAGAGAAAAAAAAAGGTATTTGTCGACAGCAGTAATCGTTTTAGAGAAAAGTGAACTATTGGCTGTTAAAACAAAGATATACAAGGTCATACCTATGAAAGATGAAGTTCAACATCTTTTGTCAGCTCGTACATTACAAGTACCTGCATTAGGCGCGTTCTTTTCAGCCCGAAGCTTACGGCGCTTTTCATTCAATTCATCTTTCTTTGTGGCATAAACATCTCGGCGTCTTTTGTTCAAAAGATCTTTACGTATTTGAGAAGAATTTGATTCCATTTGAACTGACGGAATTGAGACAATAGAAATCATTTAGGGGCACAGTTATTCATATTCATAAGAAAAGCACAAACAAAAAATAATAACAACAAAAAGCAGTAGATAGAAATAAGTCTGGATATGCTACAGCATTGCCATCCAAATATTCATGCAAGATCGAATAACACAGTCCCAGACGAATCTAGCAGTGTAGGTAGCGAATGGATCCAATTTATTATTAGTCTTAGTCCAATAGGGTATAGATAAACAAAATCAAGCGCGTAAGAAAAATATTCGGTAAAAATGTCGGTTCAAATGTTTTTAACACGAACAAGAAATGTGGAACCTGTGAATTAGTAATGCGCGTCAATTAGCACATATAAACAATTTGAAACAGAGGTTACAAAATGCAACAAATCATTTTGAAATCCAATTTCACAGGAATAGAAGAATGGCATTGCTAAGAACGTTTCATTTTTTTTTGGCCGAAATAGAAAAATCTAATCAAATAAACCACAACTTTCGAAAACTATGAATGACAATCAATAACTATTCGGTTATTCGTTTTGTGGGTTTCAACCTTAATTAGGTTTCGTTGAGTGCTGATTTTTGTCAGGGCTGGGTTTTGTTTAATTTATCGTTGCGGTTTTTTTTTGGCACAAATTAGACACATTTTGCATTTTATACACAGTTGTTTTATTCTAAGCAACAAGTATCACGAGATAAACACACTTGTATTGTAAAGGCTTATTGGTCAAAGAAACACCCGCAAAACACAAAAACCTTGAATGAATGCGAAAATCTCGAGGGACCTGTAAATAGGAAGAAAATAAGGAGTATATAGTAGGAAATACGGATTAAAATTTTCAGGAACCTGAAAATAGATATTCATTTAAAGGAAAGCAAAAATTGCACACAACACAGAATTGAATAACCCAGAAACTAATTCGATGAAAGTAAAAACCCCACAAACGCGTAGACACAATTTAAAGCGGAGTAAATCTTTCAAGAATCTTCAAAGAGGCTATTAAACTGGAATTACTTTCAAGCAACACATTACACAGCCTCTAAAGCTTGCACTACCCAACATCCAAGTTTTTTAAACTTAAAACACAAATAATTTAAAAGTAGTGAACACAGCGTCGGTGCTCTGTACCACATTGGAAAATCCAATCGAAGGGTGAAAAGTGAAAGACAATGAACGCAACCAGCACCTAGTTGGTTTGTGACGTTGCGCAACCGAAGAAAATGAGAATCACGACTGGAAAAATTGCAAATATACATTATTGGGTAGAGAAAAAGGGAGTTACCTATCTTGGTCTGAAAAGAAATGAGTCCTTGAAATAGCGATTACACCAAATTAGGGCAAGACAAAGGTAAATCTAATGAAGATCTAGGTGGGATGAGCTGGTAGTAGCCGGAATTGAATGGTGGACGAAGTTTGGTATTGTAGTGGAGTAGTATCTGTCCGTAGGTGGAGAGCGTGTCGGCTGGAAGCGGAAGGTACAAATGAAAACCCTAGGCCGCATAAGGTACAGAAGTAATAAGGCGGGTCGGATCGAATAGTGGGTAGAAAAGCAAAGGAAAAGAACCCTAAAAATCGGAAAATTTTAAGTAATAAAAAAGAAAAACCAGAAAATAAGCATATAAACGCGATTTTACTACCGTGAAATTCAGCCTGGAATCTTTAGTCTTTGCAGAAAAAACTAAAAAAAGAGTATCTTGCGCGTCTTCGTCGAGTGGAAATTTAAATAATCAAAGTCAAAATTTACATTTTCTCAGCTCTTCAACAGAATATTAGCAAATAAGTAAGAATCACAAATCGTTTCCTATATTAATAAGACTGATAAACGCAATTACGCAAGGATTAATGATATATTTGATAGAGATTATTGAAAAAAGGATTTTTAAATGTGTGAATAGAAGTTAAAATAATAATAAAAAATATTTTAAAAATTATCAAATCAATATGATGGGAGGTGAAAATGAGAACAGAGAAAAAAATTTTTGCTTAATATTGTATCAACCACGCCACAATTCGAGTAGACACAATTTAAAGCGGAGTAAATCTTTCCAGAATCTTCAAAGAGGCTATTAAACTGGAATTACTTTCAAGCAACACATTACACAGCATCTAAAGCTTGCAACACCCAACATCCAAGTTTTTTAAACTTAAAACACAAATAATTTAAAAGTAGTGAACACAGCGTCGATGCTCTGTACCGCATTGGAAAATCCAATCGAAGGGTGAAAAGTGAAAGACAATGAACGCAACCAGCACCTAGTTGGTCTGTGACGTTGCGCAACCGAAGAAAATGAGAATCACGAATGGAAAAATTGCAAATATACATTATTGGTTAGAGAAAAAGGGAGTTACCTATCTTGGTCTGAAAAGAAATGAGTCCTTGAAATAGCGATCACACCAAATTAGGGCAAGACAAAGGTAAATCTAATGAAGATCTAGGTGGGATGAGCTGGTAGTAGCCGGAATTGAACGGTGGACGAAGTTTGGTATTGTAGTGGAGTAGTATCTGTCCGTAGGTGGAGAGCGTCTCGGCTGGAAGCGGAAGGCACAAATGAAAACCCTAGGCCGCATAAGGTACAGAAGTAATAAGGCCGGTCGGGTCGAATAGTGGGTAGAAAAGCAAAGGAAAAGAACCCTAAAAATCGGAAAAATTTAAGTAATAAAAAAGAAAAACCAGAAAATAAGCATATAAACGCGATTTTACTACCGTGAAATTCAGCCTGGAATCTTTAGTCTTTGCAGAAAAAACAAAAAAAAGAGTATCTTGCGCGTCTTCATCGAGTGGAAATTTAAATAATCAAAGTCAAAATTTACAATTTCTCAGCTCTTCAACAGAATATTAGCAAATAAGTAAGAATCACAAATCGTTTCCTATATTAATAAGACTGATAAACGCAATTACGCAAGGATTAATGGTATATTTGATAGAGATTATTGAAAAAAGGATTTTTAAATGTGTGAATAGAAGTTAAAATAATAATAAAAAATATTTTAAAAATTATCAAATCAATATGATGGGAGGTGAAAATGAGAACAGAGAAAAAAAGAAATTTTTGCTTAATATTGTATCAACCACGCCACAATTCTTTCAATTAAATTCTTTTAATATATGTAACATGTTTTGAAAAATTGTGAGCGCGTAATCTTACTGGGACGGGGGAGTATATAGCAACAAAGGTACCACAAATTATTTCCTTCCCTAAAAAAGAAAAGTCAAAATATTCATATGAACATCAAATTGGGAGAATCTATTTGAATTCAACATCAATTTTAATGCATTCCCTTATTTTTCAGCTCAAATCAAACCCGCAGTTCCATAATTTCAAACACAAATAACAAAATCACCGAAAAATTCACCAAAACAACATCTAGATTCCATGGGCGAACAATCCAACCCCCAAAATTTAAAGTCAAAAAAGGAAAATAAGCAGAGGAAACAAATTAATCACTGCTCAAAATAAAAATGAACGACGGAAAATGTACCTCAGACATGATTATTGCTATGAGATGGATGGAAAGAAGTTACATAATTTATATGGTGTGAGAAAAATAAAGGGGAGAAAAGCGAATACACAGAAGAAGATGAAATACGATCGAGATGTATGTTTTCTATTTGTTTGTGATTGAATATTGTACTGAATGGTCGAAAAATTCATTTAACCCATTACGCAAGATGCAAATATTTTTTTTGGCACAATTACAATGGAGCTATGAACCCAAAAAACATATAAATAACTGCTTAAATATTCCAACTAACCCAGCAATTGCAGCTTAGTTCAGCTTGTAGTAGCCGTAGTCGAAGGCTGGACGAAGGTCGAAGGCTGGACGAAGGTCGACACTACAGCAGCGTCACTCCGAAGCAACGACGCGTCAATACACCGGATTTAGGACAAGGCGCAGGCAAATCGATCATAGAAGATCTGGGTCCTGAAACCTTGTAGCGAAATCTGAACGGAAAAGGTGAAAATAAGGAACAAAAACATCGCAGATCTACATTAATAGGTAAAAAATTGAGAACCGACCTATGTTCCTATGTTCCTTTGAAGAGCAAGATGCAGATCGACGTCGGCTGAGGGAGCACGAGGGTAAATCGGAGGCTGAACGGCACTGAGCTCCGTGGCGGCTGGCGATTTACTGTAGCTAGAGAGCGTTTTTTTTGGCAGAGAAGCGAAGAGAGACGAGGCCAAATGAAAACCTAGAACAAATATCTGAAGAAATAAGCGGGCCGGGTCGGGCGGTTCGGCGGGTCGCTAGGATCCGCGGGTTCCTTTTTTGGTATGAAAACGACGTCGTTTTGGGTGGGAAACGGAAAAACGACGTCGTTGTTGCGTGGTCGTAATGAACAGTATAATTAAACTCACACTTTTAAGATAGGAAGGATATATAAAATGATCTTAAGGAAGATGAGATTGACCTTTTGTTCCTGTGGTTGCCTTTTCCATCATGTATGAAAATAATAAGATAATATTATGAAGTATGGTTGTATAAGGGATTACTTTAATAAAGCTAAATCTTCATTTAATTACTCAAAAAGTGACCTAATTTCCGATAACACTGTGCAATCTGGATAGGTAAATTTAATAAACATTTATTGAACTTTGAACTTATAGCTAATTACTTACTCAACTTTATAATATAATTAAATATTCACTGAACTTTACTTAAGGTCACTCATTAATTATTAACTAAGCCGAAATTTAAATATATCAAACGATTGCGCCGCTGTGATAGATAATATTCTACGAGAAATTAATTAGACCAATTACCGGCATAAAAATTATTAATACCAAATGAATAATTAAATAATCCACCAGAAACTCGACTTTTTCGTATTTCGTTTTGGCTCTCATAAATGTCGTACTTTTCTGTTTTATGTAGTTGTTTTTCTAATCTGAGTGAATTTCTTGTGTTAATAGTTAGTTTATTGTTTCCACGTCAAACAACGTTAGCCACGTCAGAGTAATTGATCAATATATTTAAATGTTAGTTATCGATGATCAATTGTTAACATTAAACAAAATTTAATGAGTGTTTGATTACATTTCAAAGTCTAATGAGTAACGAGTTACATTTTCAAACTTCGGTGAATGTACATTAAGGGTGTGTTTAATTGGAGGTTGGAAAATGACTTAGAATTCAAATTCCATAGAATTCAAATTCCTTGATTTCAAGAAAAATCTATACTTTTTGACCTAAAATGGAAAATAAATTCCAAGAAAAATAAAATATGTTTGATTGAAAAATGGAAAATTTGGATGAAAAACATTTTCCACCTCCAATCAAACACACCCTAAATTTACCCCAATTTGGACAAAACTTGCATTCCTTAAATGGAAAGATAAGCATTTTTTAATGCGAACTTTAACTTCTCTTAAAATTAGAAATTTGGTATTCATCAAAAGGAGACAATCCAACACATGGCCTACCTATTAGCATCTCTATTGGCACGGACCAATGTGAATGAAAGTTAAATAAAGACGAAAGAATAGAAGATAAAGAGCAAATGATTTTATCAAGGTTGTATATTACGAAATTAACATACGTACTGTACATATCAATTATTGATTTAACAAAAGGAGCGATGGAGAAATCATGCCAAATAGTAAAACAAAAAATGTTTAGTATATTGTTTATAGACAGAGGTGATTTGTTAGATTCAATTTTAAAGCGCCATGCAAAAAATTTAGTACCACGAGACCCAATATTTTCCGAGGCTGGGCAACAGAAATTTTTTTGCCACATTTCATCTAATCTTGATTGAATTATACCCCTTCGATCTACTCATCTAAGTAACATACGGCCCTTAATCTATTGTTGCTAGTAATTATTTCCCCAATAGCATATTTTTCTTAATATGTATTTCGATCATTTGGTCTATGATTTCAATGTGAAATAATGTTCTTTCGGAGTCGATTATTTTTTGTGATTTAAGGTTTTTGAAAAAATATTAAACACATTCTATTTTAAGTATAGAATTATTTAGTCATTGTTACATAAAAATCATTTATTTACCACACTCTGTACATGTTTACAATTTACCACTATTTACGTCACCGTTTGTTCAATTTAACATACTGTGTCTCGCTTATATGGTAACAATTCACGTGACATGAAAATAGCCTTAACACCATCTTAGTCAATTGGCCAAAACCACATAGAAATGTCAAAAATATACTTTATGTTATGAATATAATAAAGGAAGCAAGGCACTCGAGGAAATTATGTATAATATTTTATTGGTGTGAATGATTATTATGTCCCTGATGAAATTATGTAATTACGATTGTGCCATTCGAAGTTTCCCTATAAATAGGGTTTCAGTTATTAATGAAAATCATTCCTATGAATTCCTTAGAATTCATTCTCTCTAAACTCTCTCTATTATTTCTATACTTTTATAACACGTTATCAAGACGAGTCTCTAAATGAGTAATAAGAAGGAGTATGCTTTCTACAACAGATCTTATAGATGATCTTCTCAGACGTAAACCAGATTATTACACCAAAATTATTTTGCATAAAAATATACACGAGAAGAAATAATTCATTTATGTTTATATATTCATTTCACAACCATCGTTTCAACTCCATTTTCTGCCAAACAAGTTGACGTAAACGTAAAACGACACCACATCAAGTTCTCGACGAGGCGAGTCCATTGATACCAAAAATGACATGAAAAGATTACCATAAGGGGAGAAAACAAGTTCAAAGATCAGCCTTCATGAAATAATAAAATTAGTTTTGCATCAAATTTTGTGGAGAAGATGGAATTGTGGCTAATTTCTACGCATAAACCAAAAAAGGACGAAGGTATATATACATTACTTTATTATATATATTATATTATATTATAATATATTATAATATATATTATATGAAAAGTTAAGATATATATTATATATCTTATATACAAAATTATATATGTATTATATACGAAAAAGTAATATATATAATATAATAATATATTAAATTATAACATTCTGCTTTCTCGAGATATAAGAGCATACATTATCAAAATCAAATTTTCTCGACTCCATTATACTCGATTTAACGAGATCTTGATTTGACACCAATATTAATAAGGTAAACTTTCAAAATTTACAAATCAAGACTCCCAACTTTTGAAAAAGTTACAAAATGGTCCTTGGACTTGTGAATATTTACATATTAATGCTTATAATGTCAAAACTTTATAAAGTGATATATATACACGCACTTGCCAAAGACCGCCACAAGAATGTAGCGGCTGGCAGCAAATGAGTATGTATTAATGTTATATAAAGAAATATGTGAAGACCACGCACTGCCAAAGATCGCCACAAGAATCGTAGCGTGTGCAAAGATATTTCGATTTACGACCGCTTATTTTGACGATAATTATATTTTGAAGAAATAGTTAGAACAAATTTTCTTCTATAGATATTTAAGTCCTCAGACTTTATTTATTGCAATTTAAATATCTCAATACCTCCTACGATGATGGGTTCAACCATCACTAAGCGGAAGATTTTATATATTTATGCAATTTATATGCTAAGTGAAGGGTAATACCTTCTACTAAATGCACTTACTCCCGAAGAAGTAGTTAATCATTATGCATTTTAATTACGCAATTTAAATTAGTAAATTTATATTTATTGCAATAATTCCCATAAGATAGGTTCGACCACCTATTGGAGGAAATTTAATTTACGCAATTTAAATTTACGTGACTTTAAATTTCGTGATATATTTCCAATGTGGTGAGTTATATCACACGATTGGTATGCATATTTTCAATGTGGTGGGTTATACCACACGTTATTTAATGCTTATTACAAATGTGGTTGGATTAAACCCCACGATTGAATAAGTGATTTATATATATTTAATATGAGTATTCTATTGATATTAAAGAAGAGATTTGAGCAAGTGATGCCAAAATTTACCGTTGTATGTATTGATGAAGTAAAATTGCTCAAAGAATTCCATTGTGATAAAAGAGAAAGAAAATATCTTGTGGTGAAAAATCTCATTATGAGATTAGTATATTGTGATATGATGAGAAATGCTCTTAAAGAAGCATTTAATAAAGGAATGTTCACTTTCCATGTCTATTGAATATTGATGGAGAAAATTGAGTAAGTGGTAGACTGAAGTTACCATTGGATAAATAGATGAAAGTAAAATGCTCAATAGATCCCATGTTGATAAATCAAAGAAAATATATCGCATGGAGAGATTATATGAAGTAATCTCATCGATGATATGAGATTGTATTAATATGAGAATAAAATGCTCTTGAAGAAGCATAATCACTAGATTTGTATTTGAATAAAGCCAATATGATATTATTATTATTACTCCAGAAGAAGTACAAAACAGTCGAAGTGGAACATATTGAGAATATCAAAGATGGCAATAAACACTCGAAAATATAAAAATGCGAAAAAAAATACATATTGAACCCATAAATGAAGGGTGCGTTTCGAGAGTATAAATACTCCGTAATTCTGCCACCCTCAACATCAGGGTTCATAATGAGATATTTAAAGGATCCGAATTTCTTTTTCGCTTGACACCAGTGGTCTGTGACCAGCGGATGCTGGCTTCCACAGATTCTTGAACATATGCATGAAATTTGATGAGTAGTTCATCAATCTGCATTTCAGCGAGAAATAAGTATTTTTCTCGCTAAATGAGAGATAAACTTATTATCTACACTCTGATCTATGAACGCTAGTAAGCCATCAAAGAAATTGTTAATATTCAACAAACCTATTGGTTTGACATGAAAGTTCCACTGTGCCAACGAGACTATATTGAATATTTCCTCCGATTATGTTGTAGCCGCCTGGAAGGACAATGAAAGCATCACTATTATTCATCATATACATCATGCAGTTGTGGATGGATTGCGCTTGTAGCACCAACCCTGCTGGACCCATGGTAGAACTGCCTCCAATTCGATGAAAATGTATTACACTTGACACTCTTATCCCCCATGATTGTGCAGCCATCATAAGACTCCTTAATAGTTTGTTATTAGTCCCTCCATATAGTATATTGATATTTTGTTTCCCTAACTCCCTTACAAGTTGGTCTGCCATATCCACATATTGGATATGACCTACTAATTTGGAGCCACAAAGAACACATATGGTTTTAATCTGGTGAGGTAAATGCTGACTTGTATGAGATGATTCTAAAATCTCTATATTCATCTCTACTCCTATCTCTCTTTTGCACTATACTTTCAACGTATAAACATAAGAGACATTAATCCCTTTATTTAAAGAAAAATTTTCAAACTAATAATTGATTACACTATTTACTTTTTGACAAATATGAAGAGAAAAGCGGAAAAAATTTTAGTGAAATGACATATACTGCTTGATTGAAAAATAATATATATATACATATATATATCTTAAAAATTGAAAAACAATATTTACAATTACAAGAAAAACATTGATCTTCGTTATTATACCGAGCTTCGTTATATTAATATGAGAAAATTATTATACTAAACTTTTCTACTAAATTTACAAACAGGATCTTCTAAAATAAGTTTTTCAAGACTATAACGTGATTGTTCATCTTTGAATTTGGCCCATAAGGCCATCAGTTCACCTTGTACATGCCCACTAGGATGTGTCTCAAGAGCCTGTTGAATATCATCCAAAGGCTCCTTACTCAATCCATCCTTAATGAATGCTATCTTATCTTCTACATTTAGACACGCACTGCCAGATTTACATCGAGTGTCACATGTCCACCGAGCACATTTGTAGCACCCTCCTAATCTTTTTGCTCTCCGTTTCTTTGAAAAACTACTTTTACCCATACCAGGCATGTATTTAGAAGGAATCGAAACCTCACCAGATAATCGAACCTTTGCTTCAATTAAACATCGAACATCTCCTGGGATGCCCTTATTCATTAGCATCCTCAACCTTTCAAGCCTACTTCGATAAATCCTTTTTAGGATTTTGATCGGTAGTGATGGATAGTATTTTCGAAGATTTGAGAGCAAATTATCCATTATTATATATGGACCATTATTATGGTGAATACTGTAAGTGCCCGGATAATTTATAAACGCGTATGAAGTAAGGCTCTGCAAGTGGAACAAAAGATTTAAACATGAAGCGTATGTGCTAAGATTCCACGCTTGAACAGTGATGTGTAATAATGCTACCAAACATGATGGAATATGCCGGTGAGCTATACATATGATGAAAGTAATAAATCATGTTGAGCACTATCTGAGATACTAGTGAAATCGATATAAGAATTTCTTGAACTAAAAGTTCAATAATATTCGCTTGCGTAACCTGATGACCATCCCGTTTAAATAATTATTGAAATCAATATTTCAAGTGAAGAATTAAAAGAATTCTTCAATGATTGTTCTCGATAAATGATGAAATCATTACTAGCCAATATTGGAAATAAATTCCAAATATATCTGGAATAAAGGATGAGAAATATGGGCCCACTCATCCTCCATGTGGACTACTAGATATTATGATATGGATCCACTAGATAGTCACATGTGTATATGATTCGTAATTTGAAATTTATTTAAATATTTGCTCACTAGATGAGCATGATTTCCAGATTTAATGATAAAGCTAGTAAATGTATATCCCAATACTTGAATAAATCCTCAAGGATTGAGTATGCGCATACAAGTGGGATATTATGTGGAAAATTATTTAAAGTCCTCCAATAAATTGCCAATATCGAGAATAGAATGCAAACTATATAAATTCTCATATTAAAAATTTGAATGATGAGAACATATATGAGTTTTAGTATTCTAAATTTTCTTAGCATGAGGGGGAGTATTAAAAGCTAAAAATGATATGTGAAATGCATCATACTATATCCTCACAATTAAAATATGAACTTGAAGTTCAAAGATGTATAAAAGATGCTATGAACAATCACATATATCAGTTAAGATGCTTTGATAAGTTAGCACGCTAGAAGCGTTGATATTATGAGATTTCCCCAATCATATATATCGAAGCAAATTATTAAAGATGGTCTTAATAACGGAGGCATATACTCTTGAAGAGTATATAGACATAACTATATTGTGTAATCCTACAAGAGGATTGATAATGAGATATCTCGATAAGTTATGTCGATATGGGGAAAGAAATAAAATTAAAAGTGTCGACACACTATGAAAAGATAGCGCTACATACTATCAATAATAGTGAGGATATTAAAATCCATCGAAAATGCCGATGCTGAAATATATGTCATTATGATTAAAGTGTTCATGCACGGGTTTAATGAGAAATGAGAATGAAACTCTTGAAGAGGTTTCAAATGTATTATTGTATCAGTGCATGCAACGGCTCAAAATATCTACATTGATATTGTTGAGAAATTCATATGCTGTACTCTTTTCCTTGATTGATGTTTTTGTCCCAAAACGGGGTTTTTCTCAAACAAGGTTTTTAATGAGGCAGCACAATCTCAACTAATATGAAATCTCCAGAAGAGATTTAGGTATATATCTCGATATAGTGAGAAAATGAGATCGAAGCTGTTGATTGCATATATGCACTGAATATAACATGATATTATATAACATCTAAAATTTCATTCACGTGGAGATGAATGAAGAGTATCAACCAATGTATATGATACTCATACAAATTTATGAAAGATTTTGAAATGCTTGCAGCATACTTGTATAAAATACGCGTTGCACTCTTTTTTCCTCGATCGAGGTTTTATCCCATTGGGTTTTCTAGCAAGGTTTTTAATGAGGCAACATTAAAGCGTATTCACATGAATAATGTACTCTTTTTCCTTCATTAGGATTTTTCCCACTGGGTTTTTCCTAATAAGGTTTTAACGAGGCATATTCATGGTATATTGAGGACGACAGGAGAAATCGATACAGTGTATCTATTGGATCAAGTTATAATAGAGACAATATTTTAGATTCAAACGATGATGATATTGAAATCTTTTACCAGAAGTAAAGATATCACTCCTCAAGATATGAAATCAAACGGAGTAGTTGTACTCTTTTTCCTTCGATCAAGTTTTTTCCCACTGGGTTTTCTTGACAAGGTTTTAACGAGGCAGCACGTACTTCTATATTGGTGATCGACATCAGGGGGAGAAATATTTCGACGAAGCAGTATATGACCATTCTAAACTTTCCTACAATCAGTTTGAAAGTATCATTGGGTTTTTCTCCAAACAAGTCAAGAAGACGTTTATACTAATAGTCATTCAAGGGGGAGTGTTATGAATATAATAAAGGAAGCAAGGCACCCGAGAAAATTATGTATAATATTTTATTGGTGTGAATGACTATTATACCCTTGATGAAATTATGTAATTACGATTGTGTCATTCGAAGTTTCCCTATAAATAGGGTTTCAGTTATTAATGAAAATCATTCCTATGAATTCCTTAGAATTCATTCTCTCTAAACTCTCTCTATTATTTCTATACTTTTATAACACTTTATAAGTACATGTCATTTATATTATATTGATAAAGAAGCAGGAAATAACTATAGATGAGAATTTTAAATAGATATTTTCAAATGATACTAATGTGTTACTTCTTTATTCAATGATAAGTAGGTGTCCAAGAGCATATAATATTTTGTTCTTTTTTTTTAATTAATGGTGTTTTTGTTCTTAATTTTTTAAGAAGTTAAATATTTAAGGTGGAGTAAAAATTTAGGACCATTGTCATAATTTACCATATAAATTTTTTTAACAAAAATTTTTGAAAGCATGTATGACTGTGAAATAGTTATAACGAATCTCACGTGATCTGTAGTGGAAAATTACCAAAGAATTACTAAGTCTCGTTTAAAAATAAGTAGTTGAGATTCCGTTAAACTTAAAAATTCCAATAGAAAATTGAGAACCCAAGTTTACTAAATATAGGAAATTGTACGAGGATTATAATTAAGATCCTGAAAAAATTGGATTAGATCCTAAAATTAACCATACATAAATAACAACTTCAAACAGTATCTCAACAAACCTCATTATAAATAAGAATGTTGTGTTGGTTAAATTTCATCATTCAATCAAACAACCATCTCAAAAAATAAAAAAGAAAAACGAAAAAAAGTAAAAGGTAAAAAGAAGACATGGAAGGGCGAGTTCAAGTTTTAGTTCTCTCGGCTTTAGCTCTATGCTTCTTGTTCCCACTGGACGTGGTCAACTCCCAAGATATATCCCCCAAAGGCGACGATTCCGACCTTCCTCCAAAATATCAATTCCGCCTTCAGGGACAAGTCTTTTGTGACACTTGTCGTGCACGCTTCGTTACTGAACTTTCTGAATACATTCCAGGTGCATAATTATAGTCGTTATCTGTAAGATATTATTAAATTATAAAAAACTAATTAGACGCATCTTAGAGTGTATGCTACGATAATGTGACACATCAGTGAAGGTGCTAGATCACCTCAAGTGCACCATAGTGTAGCAACATAACATTATGTTGCTGCCATTATTTTATAAGTATAAGGCTATTGAGGCAACAAATCATCCATTTAGGTCCTTTTTCTTATAATGACTAGTACTATTCCCTATTATGGCTAAAAATATCATCCTACAGGTGCCGGTGTACGCCTCGATTGTAGAGACAAGGAGATTAATGGACGAAAAACATTCAGTTATGTAGGGTACACGAGAGCAGAAGGGCTCTATAGCTTGCTCATCGAAGGCGAGCACAAGGATGAGTTTTGTGAACTTACATTAGTCTCAAGTAGCAGGAAAGATTGTGATGAAATCCCCATCGAAGGATGGGTGAAACCATCATTAAAATTCAAGCTGACAACGGTAAATGGTAGTTCGGCCACGCTGTCTCCTATGTTATTCATGAAGAAACAAGCCCTTCCAAATTGTCCCCAAGTCTTCAATAAGTTGGGTATACACCCTCCAACCCTTTGAAGAACGAGACGAAGACGTTATTTTAATGACGAAGATGGTTAAAAAGTTTTCTTTACCCCCTCTTTTCGGGCTCAGATGGCCTAATAATAATAATAATTAGAGTTGCTTAGAATAGTATAATTTCGTTCTCTAAGCATCCATAATGGACGTGTTTATTCACCTATTAGAGTCATAAGTTATCAAAATGTTAAATTTATATCTATAATGGATGTGTTAATATACATGCTGAAAGGAATCTTTTTATTATATGTTACCTTTCTTGTAATCTTTAGCTAGAACTTTAACATGTGACATGACACATTTACGTCTAAAAAAACATGCTTTCTCTTGTTATAATTTTAATTGCTCATTTATTTGTCTAGTAAAATATTGACACATGGTTTTCGATGGCTAAAATTTTACATTTTTATTATAGATATTAGGCACTGGCTAAATTTAATATATTGATGCGTCAATTAACATCTAATTTTTTACTTATGTGGCTAGCTAAATCTAACTTATCCATTGTGGATGCCCTACTTTATGTAAGTCTTTGAGAATTTAATTTCTCTTGGGAAGACAATAAAACTTCAAGATTCTTAGGTAAACTGAAGTGCATATTATATGTGTGTTGTTGATTTTTTTCTATTATTAGTTGTTGACCTGTCAACTTATTTTAGTGTAAAGACGCATGAGATTTAGCCTTTGTTTTCATTTATTTTATTTATAGGGAACTATATAGTTAGATAATTGCAATTTACGATTTATAATTGGTATAAACAGAGTTGCTCGTAAGCTCTAAAAATCTTTAATCGTTTTTTCTTTTTAAACTACAAAAAACTATTTACACATTGCAATATTTAAGTCAAAATTCAAGTTAAGATTAAAGAGAAAAGAAAAAAGAAAGGAAAAAGGGCGAAATTTGTTGTAAACAAGATCCAATAGCACACTACTTTGTCTTCCCAAACACTCAACCTTTCTTCAGTGATGACTTCTCTAACCCATGTTAGGATTGAAATTTTTATGCATTTTCATATGAAATCGGAGGGAGAATGAGTGGAGTTGAATGATGAAGATTTGTGTAGCATATATAGATTCTACAAAATATATGGATGTTATTGGTTTGATCAAATTCAAATCCATAAAAATTTCAATTATGGCGTGCACTTAATCATCACCACCTTACCTCATATACTTTTTCTCCTCTTGGTTGGAAAAGGACGCCACACTACGACATCCTCCACTTGCCAGTAGTCCGACTACCACTGAATCAAATTGTTGCATCTCTAAACTACCACCCAATAAACAACCTCCAGATGACCCCAACGTGGTGATTGTCATTAGGCAACCAAGACATAACAGAGACAGTTGACATGATAACTATGTTGTTTTACACATCACATTCCTTTTAAAATCAACGATCATTACATAGGTTACTTGACAATTGACATTATATCAACTATTATATTATCTATTACCTCGGCCTTTCCCCACAAATTCGTACTTGCTTTGTTTCTCCGATTCTATGAATCCATCCAAGGTTAATTTATTTAATCTTCTCATTTCCTAGCATACCCTTTAATAGGTTAATTTCACTCTATTTTCCCCCAAAACAATTAAATGACCATACTGATTGAAGATTATTAAATCAAAGGTACATTGAGAAAAGAATGTGTAAAATTCACTTTTATATTAATTAAATTAATTGATATTTCTAAATAAGAGCAAATCTTTATGGAAATGAAGGAGTATAAATTTTTGATGTAGAAGTTTTTGATCACATCAGAATATGAGCAGTCAATTTAATAAATATTAGTGACTTATACATTAAAATAAAAAATGTAATCTTTACCCTGATAATGCCAACAGCATTGATTTCTAACCCTGAAAGAACCACAGATGCCATTTCTGTACAAGGTCTTTGAAGTGGGCCATGGCCAAGTTGGTTGAGTACTGAGTCATTGAAAGTAGAAGCGTAAAAGATAAGAGATATCAATGAAGAGATAAAGCAAAAAGGCAAAAGAAATTTTCGACATGATTAATATATGCAATCCATTTGGGTTCAATTCATTATGAAAAGTCACTAATGATCTCCTCTCCATGTGGGGAGGAGTTATTCTCTCCATTTGCCATATGTCAGCAAATGGGGGGAATACATCATCAGGAACTAAGCCCATTTGTTAATTTATTCTCCATATCTGCTAACATGGCAGATGGGAAGAATAACTCTTCCCACATAGGAAGAGATCATTAGTGTATGAAAGGTTACAAGTTTGGGTGATGCTTCATTCACTTTGGAATTAACATCTAATTAGATATATCCATTATAGAGGATTTAATTGCTCTTTAAGAAGGATGTTTCCACCGCTCTCCTAGTGAGAAATGTGTCAAATAAAAAATAAATGTATCATTATTCTATTAGATTATGTTACGACATCATTGCTTGTGGTTCGTACTTTCTCAAACTTTTCCAGTTGTGGTTCGTACTTTCTCAAAATTTTTCGAAACTTTGACCAAATTCTTGCAAAAAACCTTTGAAGGCTAACGATGAAGCTAGAAAATTTTCCATTTTGCTGGAGCTCTTTTTGCCGTGTTGGATCTGGATTTGATCGCAATTTTCAAAATAGAGGTTGTGCATGACCGGAAAATATCCCGAAAGTGCCATAACTATGGTATACTCGGAAGTAATGGAACATGCCAGATTTTGAAGTATGGTCATATATCTTCATTTAATTAATCAAAGTGGCCTAATTTCCAACACTCTACAATCTGGACAAACGTTGCATTCCTTAAATGGAAAGACAAGCACTTTTTAAAGGGAACTGTAAGGCAAATTTAATGTGGGGTTTTATTAAATTAAATGTAATATTGATGCATCTTTATCTTTGTCTTCTAAAGCTGTGGGACTTGGCATGGTGTGTAGGGACGATAATGGGGCGTTTTTGGGCTGTCAAATGGTTCGTTATGCGGGTCTGTTCCGGGTTAATTAAGAAGTTGAGGCAATGGGACTACTTCATGCATTAAAGTGGGGTTCGAACTATCGGTTTTGAATAGGTTTTATTTGAAATGGATGCTCAGATGGTAGTTCAAGCCGTGCAGTCACCTGGTCTTGATTTCACAGAGTTTGGTTCAATGGTGGAGGAATGTAAGAGATTGCTTCAAATGGAGTAGGATTTTTCGATTTGCTATGTAAAGAGACAAGCTAATGGCATCGCTCATATTTTAGCAAAGAGGCTCGTTAGCATGCTCGTCCTATTACTTGTTTTCATATCCCTAATTGCATGTATTGCAAACTCTCTTGATTCATTTTCCATTGATCCTCATTAATAAAAGTTCTCATTCAAAACAAAAAAGGGGTAAAAAAATAAAGGGATAAAAACTAAGGGAAAAAACACCCCGAAAAAAGTCATTCTCAAATAATATTTAAAGATAAAATTATGTGGGGAATTTGGGTCAATCCCAAAAATATGTTTGATTTTCTTTTTATTTTTTGAAAAATAATTGTATAGTTAGTTTGTTTGATAATTATTTAGCTTTAGAACTAAATTTTCACAAAAAATTCCCCAAAAAATTATTTCTTGATCAATTAATATGGATTATTTATCAATCAACTACTTCCAATAATTGTTAGGTAAATTAATTTATAAAAAATAAAAAATGAATCCATTCCAAAGGATGAATAATAACATTTTTATTGTCCATGTGTCACTGTATAATTGGACAAGAATCAATTTTATGGACTTGTGGAGAGGAGTCACTCTCTAACTTTTGGGGAAATTTGGCCGGAAATTTGGAGAATAGCACCCAAAATTTGGCTTTATCACCCTCCAATTGATACATTATTTGGACTTTTTCTTGGGGGACTCCAAATTTGGGGTTTTCCCTACTTTTAATTTCTCTCTAAGGTCTCTCTAAATTAGAAATTGGCTATTCATCGAAAGGGGATAATCCAATATATGGCTACCTAACAACATCTTTATCAACATAGACCAGTTTGAATGAAAGTAAAATAAGGACAGAAGAATAGAAGATAAAGAGAAAATGATTTTATAAAGGTTGCATATTACAGAATTAAAATACTGTATATATTAATCATTGATCTCTTCTCCTCTTGAGGTCAAGGAGGCTGTTTTTGCTTTATCTGGAGACTCTACTACCGGGCTTGATGGTTTCCTTGCAACATTTTACTAAGTATGCTGGAATTTTATCCAACACAATGTTTGTGAGGTTGCTGTCGAGTTCTTTAGGGAATGGGACTTCCTTCTTGTATTAGAGCAACTTGCATTGCACTGATCCCCAAAATTCCTCAAGCATCTCATTGGAATATTTTTAGACCAATAAACCTCTATAATGTTTCCAACAAAATTGTTACAAAAATCCTCTCTACTTGATTACACTCTTTATTACCCAAACTTATATCTTCTTCCCAAAGCGGTTTTACACCTGGGAGGTCAATAGTTGATAATGTCTTATTAGCTCAAGCATTGGTCTATCAAATTGGAAGGAAAGTTAGGGGCAATGTTATCTTCAAATTGGATATGGAAAAAGTCTATGACCAGGTGGATTGGAACTTTCTGTTACAAGTGATAAGGAAATTTGGTTTTGACGAATCTTGGAATGCTAAAATTCAGCAAGTTATATCAAATTGTGGATTCTCATTGATTATCAGTGGAGAGTTGCAAGGGTACTTTAAGGCCTTGTTCTATCCAACACAAATTTCATCAATTTTTTCTCTCTCTTCATTTCCAACCACTCATTAAATTATTTAATATATTTTTCTCAAATTTCAACAACACATTCAACACGTAAATCGAAAAATAAAATTTATACCCCAAAAACATACCTTAAATCTACTTGAAGCATCAGACAAAGGGATCCTATATCTCCATTGTTATTTATTATTTTGGCTGAGGCTTTGAATAAAGGTTTTTCTCGTTGTTGCATTCTCAGAAACTAATGGCTTATCTGTACAGTAGCCATGTTCTTATTCCATGTATCTCATTTGCTGATGATATTTTGATATTTTCCAATGGGCAGTGAAAGTCTGTGAAAAAATTGATGAAATTCTTGCAACTATATGCCTCGGTTTCTAGTCAAAAGATAAATCAGTCCATGAGCAGTTTTATAACACTTACAGAGAACCACCAACAAATTATAAAGGAGTGCACTGGTTTTGTAGCCCAAGAATTGCCAGTCATCTACCAAGGTGTTCTGCTACATAAGAGCTACAAAAAAATCTTTATTTTTGAGGATTTGATCAATAAGATTCGGAAAAGAATAATTGGTTGTGAGTATAGAAAACTACCCTCCAAAGCAGGTATTTTAAAAAATTGCAAGATCATTTAATGCTTTTCATTGGGGCAGTTCTACCCAATCAAAACATATACATTGGTCATCTCGGCAGAACATTTGCTTTCCCAAATTCGAAAATGGCCCTGGTTGGCACAATTTGATGAATATTAGTGATGCATTTGACATGAAGCTATGGTGGTTATTCATGCAGCAAAAGTCATTATGAAGCAAGGCCATGTTTGCTAAGTACTATAAGTCATTCCATCCTCTGCTTGTCCAATCTAAGACCAATAATTCTCCTATATAGAATAGGCTGTTATAGGTTAGAGAAAAAACTGTGAAGCATATTAAGTGAAAACTAGGGGATGGTAAAGTTCATATTTTGCTTGATACTTGGCTTCCAATGGGAAAATTATTAGGTATTTTCTCCACATTGCAGATGAACCACCTTTAGGTTAATCAATTTTTCTCTAATAATTCTTGGAATGTGTCCAAGTTACATTTGGTCTTTCCACCACATGTTGTGTATGTTATCTGCCAAATTCCAATTGGTGATCATCCAGATTTAGTTATGTGGGATTCGTCTCCATCTGCTCATTTTACTCTGAAATCTTGCGTTGAGGATTTGCGATTACATAGGCAGAAAACTTCTATTGAAATTTATATGGTCCAAGAAAATTTCATTTTTTATCTGGCGATTGATGCAAAACTGGATCCCTATTGAGGAAGTGATTAAACTCATTTTCATATCTCTATGCCTACTAAATGCTTATGTTGCACTGATATTGAATCTGTATCCCATGTTTTTAAATGGAGCTATTTGCTGTTGAAGTGTGGACATACTTTGATACAATCCCAAATCGTCTTCTAGCTAGAACCCAGTATAGTGATCGATAAACTGATGAAATTTTGACTCTGACTTGGCAACAGATGGCATGCAATAGCAATCCCATTCACCACCAATGGTACAAAACCAATGATCCAATAGCGGTGAACGGCACAAGAGCTGATCAAACTCTTGATAAGTTCGGGATGTTCATAGAACAAAGAATACAGGAGGAAGATCGTTCTACTCGACTTAACAATATTCCAAGCACTATGAACTCATAGAACCATGAAGGACTTGGAGGAGTAACTCTCAACTCACAAGATCACTCAAAGCAACTATGAAGGTGTTGAGGAGATAAACTCAACTCATAGGCTAAAAGCACTCTTTTCTCATTCCAAAGTTATGATACAAATGGCCTTGTTTCATTCATATACAAGCAAAGCAATGAAATAATAATAAAATATTGAAATATCTAAAAAGTAGAGACAAAATGCTTAAGTCGGTCAAAGATTATAGCCGTAAATCCCAACGTTACGGTAGTAAGATGATAGGTTACGACAGTTAATATTAGGTACGGTCGTATTGTCCCTCCATACGAGCGAATAAAGTTCTCAAAAGATTTTGGCCAAAAATCGGATCTTAAGTTACGACCGTATATTAACTGTTACGATTGCATTTCCATGTTTTATGGCCATATAATTTATACTACGACTGTAGTTTCCTCTCTAAAAATTCTTGTTCAACAGTTGCCTGATCGAGATACGGCCGTATGATATTTGGTACGGCCCTAAGATGTGAGTTACAACCATAACTTAAATGTGGCCTATGCAGAATTCTTCCAGCTGGCTCGCTCAAATGTCCTCGATCTCGATCTCCACTTCATGTCTTTATTTTTCATCCCTAGATGAGCTCTTCGAGGGTTTCTTCAATGGCATATCTTGCTTATCTTGACTTCATAGCCTTTAAATCCCTCCGTTCAAGCTCCTTTTTGGCTCGACCGGCTTTCCAAATGAATTTGACATCGTGGAGCTAACCCGAATCATATCATACTTCCATGATATATATAACATTAATAGGAAATCTTTTGATCGCCCTCAGCAACTACTCATTCATTGGATTCTTCAACTGGATAAGTCCAACTTGTATACAGTTCTTATTCCCCTCATTGCTCTCTGGTTTACTTGGCTAGAAAGAAATGCTGCTAGGCGCCATAATACCAAAATGTCAGCTTCTAGAATTATAAAGAGGTTTATCTTCTTGAAAGACCAAATAATGCTTCTGTATAAGCCTCATATTCCCAAGCTTCCAAGGGCTATTTTTGTTTATTGGCAAAACCTCATCATCAATTGTATAAATTGAATACGGATGGGGCTCTTAAATCATATGGGAAAGCCTTATGTGGAGGAGTTATTAGAGATCATCTTGGTCAAATCGCAGGGCTGACTTTGACTACTTTGGAGAATGCTCTATCACTATGGTGAACTGGCAGTCTATTGCTTTGGGATTAAAATTATGTAGGGACAAACAAATTCATAATGTGTGGATAGGATCTGGTTTTCTTTAAGTTGTACATATGATATCTGAGAAGAGGATAGGCGTTTGGAGTAATGCATATGTTTTAGAAGAAATCAAGTAGCACCTTCAACATTTGAATTTTACCTTAACACATGTGGCGCGAGGGAAATAAGCTAGATGATTGGTTTGCCAATATATTAACTTTTGATCATCTAAGACACCAAATTTGACCTAATAGGTTGATATTCAAATCAACCTAAGAAGCAGGCCGGTAATTAGGCATAGGCAAATAACGCAATCGCTTGGCGCCCGAGTTCAAGAGGGATCCAAAATAGTTGGTTATTATTATTATTATTTTTAAACTTTTAGTCCATCTTTACGAAATGGGCCCATAATTACAGTTGAATCAAACCCTATTACTACCTCCGTCCCAAAATTATAACCATTTTCTTATCTTCACATCTATATATATATAAAAGGAGCATTTTTCCCTCCTAAATGTATCCTCAAATTTTCTCGTCTATTTGATTTGCCTAATATAATCTTCTATCTATATATGGGCCAAAAATAGTACCAAAACTTTGACCGGTGGCCATGGCGCCACGGTGTCGTCGGAAAAAATTCGAAAAATTCCTGAAACTCCCCATCGCCATGCTAATTCCAGATCTGGTCCAGAATTTCGAAACGGGGGTCGATTCGACCCCGAAAACACCATTGATGGTGCTGTAACTAAAGCACCATCGATGGTGCTTTATCATTTCCGTACTTTTCCCATCGTGTATATTGATACAACCGTAAACGTGTCTATCGCGTGACTTAGCTGAAATTAATAAGATAATATTTTGAAGTATGGTTGTATAATGGGATTACTTTAACAAACATATCTCTTCATTTAATTAATCAAAGTGGCCTAATTTCCAACCCTATGCAATCTGAGCAAACCTTGCATTCCTTAAATGGAAAGATAAGCACTTTTTAAAGGGAACTTTGAGGCAAATTTAATGTGGGGCCAAAACGGAAAAGAGAAAAAAATTAATGGAAATAATGATTAGGGAGAAAATTATGTATTTGATTTTCTTCTTTTCTTTTTTTTTTTGAAAATAATTGTGTAGTTAGTTTGTTTGATAATTATTTAGCCTTAGAACTAAATTTCCAAAAAAATTATTTCTTGATCAATTAATCCAGATTGTTTATCAATCGATTACTTTCAAAATTGTTAGGTAAATAATTTATAAAAAATAAAAAATGAATCCATTACGAAGGTAGAAATAATAATATTTTTATTGTCCACATTTCATTATATAATTAGATAAGAATAAATTTTGTGGGCTTTCTCGACAGGTGCCATTCTCTAAATTTGGGACCAGTACAATGCTGCCTAATAGCGTCTCTGTTGGAACAGACCAATATCAATGAAAGTAAAATAAAGACAGAAGAATAGAAGATAAAGAGAAAATGATTTTATGAAGGTTGTGTGTTACCGGAATTAACATACTGTATATATCAATCATTGACTTAATAAGAGGAGCAATGGAAAAATATGAAAAATAGTTAAACAAAAAATGTTTAGTATATTGTTTATATACCTAGATGATTTGTTAGATATTATCAATTTTAAAGTGTCATTAAAAATTTTAGTACCACGAGACCCTATCCTTAAGTATCTCAAATATTTCATGATCTTACCATGTAGAAATCAATAGTATTTACAGCAATAAAAATGTGCAGCCAAGAGGTGACGTTACTCAACTTCACATAACTTGAAACTTCATTTCTAGTAGCAAAACGGGTACCAAAAGTTCAAGCACATTCTTCATTCAACAGAGTTCTCAAAATATTTGTCTTCAAACACTTAATACTTCAAACACTTCATACTATAACAGATTCTAATTTCGTCAACAAAAGGAAGACGGCTCAGGACCTACGGTTTTCCCACATATATGCTTATCCTGCCTTTGAACTTTCTCCTTCGCCTCCCATGTTGTTACTAGAGCCTGAAAATCATATCGCACATATAACCACATAATGAATCATTTGACCCAGTGAGCATAGATGTTAAATAATGCACATAATGTATATGCATTCGGGCCCGATTACCAATCGTGTGTCTAGTAATGGCGCCAACCTTTCACATTTCCATTTAATTTGACATCGTTCTTACCTAGGGCTTTACTTACCGTATAGGTATTTGTTTCCCCATTAAGCTTAACTCACTTAATAGGTTATTTCATTCCCCAAGGGCTTAGCTCACTCTTTAGGGTACTCATAAACACGGGCTTAGCTCACCTGATCCTTTAATTTCCTTTTCGGTACTACACACACGATCGGTAGTTTAACTTTCATGAGCATGCAACATATAATGACCACCATACTTATCTTTAAACTTGAGCGCTAGTCATCACCATCTCATCATCTCATAAGTTAAGGATTTCACATTCACCATTTATCATCTCCAAGTTCATTTAGAGTGCATCAATTTCCTTACACAACTACAAACCATCCATCATGAACACATGTCTCCAAACACACGAGTTAAAGCATATAAATTCATCATAAAACATGTAAACATGTAAGTAAACCTTCATAACTAACTAACACTTACTTAAAATATATCATTTAACATCTAATACTCACCTTAGATACAAGGATACAAGAGATATTGAGTACTTAAGAATCCAACTTCCTTCCTTCTTCACTTCTCTTTCTGATCTTCTCTTCCTTTTCTAGCTAAATAAAAGGTTCATATGAGCATCAAATCTTGTAGTATGAGTTTAAAGGCTTAGGGATTAACTTAAGAAGGTCTCTAGAGAGTTCTTGGCATGTTAGAACCGAGTTTGACCCATTTATATGCCTCTAACCGACTTAAAATGTCCAAAAATTCAGGTTTGCCGACCTTTACGTACGGGCATACGGACTGCACTGGCGGCCTTCAGTGTTTTGGTCATAACTTTTGCATCTGATATCCAAATGAGGTGATTCAAAGCTTGTTGGAAACTAGAATCAATGGGCTACAAATCTTAAGCAGACATCATCTTCAAAATCTGATTTCTTTCAAAGATGTGTCATTTTGAACCTCCATGAACTTTCAAATCTTCATAAAATCGCTTATCACAAACTTCATTCATATCACATTTTCATCTCATTCACTAAAAATAGGTCTAAATCATATAGGAACACCTAAATCATGGTCTAACACATGCGGGGTGTTACACCCTATATTTTCCGGGTCTCGGCAACAGAACATTTTTGGCTACATTTCATTTTTTCTTGATTGAATTATACCCCAGTCAATCTGTTCGTCTAACTAACATATGGTCCTTAATCTATTGTTATTGGTAATTATTTCCCCAATAGCATATTTTTCTTACTATGTATGTATTTCCTTTGGTCTATGATTTCAACGTGAAATATCAGTGTTGTTGCGGAAATGATTATTTTTTGTAATTTGTGGTGTTTTGAAAAAAATATTAAATGCTCGTAATATTTTAAGTATAGAATTATTTACTCACTGAATTTCTAAATAAAAAATATTTACGTACTAAACTCTATACATGCTTATAATTTATCACTATTTACTTTTCCATTTGTTCAATTTAACATACAATGTTGCACTTATATGGTAAAGGTTCACGTGACATGAAAATAGCCTTAACACCATCTGAGTTAATAGAACATGTACGTCTTCCCCAATAAAAATACATCAATTCACCAAAACCACATTGAAATATCAAAAACATATTTTGTATATACATGCAATTTGTATTATATTGGTAAAGAAGTGCGAAATAGTTCCAGATGAGAATTTTAAATAGACATTTTCAAATGACATTCTAATGTGTTACTTCTTTATTCGATGATGAATATGTGTCCATGAGCATATAGGGCATCTTAGTATCAAAATTTATATATATTTTTTTATCCATTTTGTAAAATTTAAATTTAGTCAAACTAATCATATCCACATATCTTGTAGGACCCACTTTTGCAACACAAATTTTCATTATCCAACTCGACTCATTCTCTCCCTCTGCCTTCAAATAAAAATGCATAAAAATTCATAAAAATTTCAATCCTAACAAGAGCATAATGTTTTGTTATTTTGTCATTTTTTTTTTTAAGAAGCTACCATATAAATTTTTGTAACAAAATTTTTTGAAAGCATGTATGATTGTGAAATAGTTCTAAGGAATCTCACGTGATCTAGTTGAAAATTACTAAAGAATTACTAATAAGTCTCGTTTTAGAATAAGTAGTTGAAAATTACCAAAGAATTATTGAGTCTTATTTAAAATAAAAATAAAAAAGAAGAATTAGAAGCCCACAAATATTTATTTCTAATTCTATACTCTCAGATTAATTTCTATTTAAGATTCCGTTAAACCTAAAAATTCCAATAGAAAATTGAGAACCCAAGTTTACTAAATATAGGAAATTTTACCGTTTTATCAAAAAAAAAAAAATTACCAGGATTCTAATTAAGATCCTGAAAAAATTGGATAGATCCTAAAATTAACCATACATGAATAACAACTTGAAACAGAATCTCAACAAACCTCCTTATAAATAACAACGTTGTGTTGGTTAAATTTCATCATTCAATCAAAAAACCATCTCAAAAAATTAAAAAAGAAAAAAAGATAAAAGTAAACGATAAAAAGAAAATATGGAAGGAAAATCCAAGTTTTACTTCTCTTCGCTTTAGCTCTATGCTTCTTGTTCCCACTCAATGTGGTAAATTCCCAAGATATATCACCCAAAGGCGACGATTCCGACCTTCCTCCAAAATATCAATTCCGCCTTCAGGGACAAGTCTTTTGTGACACTTGTCGTGCACGCTTCGTCACTGAACTTTCTGAATACATTCCAGGTATATAATTACAGTTGTTATCTGTCAGATATTATTTAAATTATAAAAAAACTAGTCACATGCATCTTAGAGTGCACGCTACGATGCACACTAAGGTACTGTGACTCATCAGCTAAGGTGCGCCATCACCTCGAGTGCACCATAGTATCGCAACATAACATTATGTTACTGCTATTATTTTATAGGCTTATTGGGGCAAAAAGTTGTCCATGTAGGTCATGTTTCTTGTAGTAAATAGTGATGTTCCATATTATGGTCAAAAATATCATCTTGCAGGTGCCGGTGTACGTCTCGATTGCCGAGACAAGGAGATCAATGGACGAAAAACATTCAGTTATGTAGGGTACACTAGAGCAGAAGGGCTCTATAGCTTGCTCATCGAGGGTGAGCACAAGGATGAGTTTTGCGAACTTACATTAGTTTCGAGTAGCAGAAAAGATTGTGATGAAATCCCCATTGAAGGATGGGAGAAACCATCATTAAAATTCAAGCTGACAACGGTAAATGGTAGTTCGGCCACGCTGTCTCCTATGTTATTCATGAAGAAACAAGCTCTTCCAAAGTGTCCACAGGTCTTCAATAAATTGGGTGTGTACCCTCCAACCCTTTGAAGAACAAGACTAAGACATTGCTTCTGTGATGAGGATGATTAATTTCGCCAATCAATATGGTTGAACACTTTTTTTCCCCTTATTTTCAGGCTTTGTATGGCCTAATAATAATAATAATAATAATAATAATTAGAGTTGCTTAGAATAGTATAATTTTGCTCTCTAATTCATGTAAGTCTCCGAGAATTTATTTTTTCTCAGAAAGACAATAAAATTTTTAAGATTAATTCTTAGATAACTTGAGATGCATATTATGTATGTTGTTGTTTTTGTCTATTATTTGTTGTTGACCTATCAATTTATTTTAATGTAAAGACACATGCGATTTACCCTTTGTTTTCATTTGTTTTATCTAGATAGCTAGATAATTGACATTTACGATTTATAATTGCTACTAACAGAGTTGCTTGTAAGGTCAAAAAATCTGTAATCATTTTTTCTTTTAGAAAAAAAAAACCGTTTTAAAGTTAGCAGTTCAGTATTTTTAACAAATAAAAAATATTTACACATATTGCAATATTTAAGTCAAAATTCAAATTAAGATTTAAGAGGAAAAAAAATAAAAAGAAAAAAAAAGAAAGGTGAAATTTCTCGTAAACAAGATCGAAACTAGTTTCTTGTAAACAAGATCGAAACTAACACACAACTTTGCTTTGCCAACATTCCACCTTTCTTCCCTGATGACTTCTCTAAACCATCCCCACCTTGCCTCATATATTTCTCCTTCTCTTGGCTGGAAAAGGACTCCACAGTAGGCGGTCCTCCACCTGCCACTCCTCGACCACCACCGGATCGAACTGATCAAATTGTTGAACCTCTAAACTAGCGTCCAATAAGCAACCCTCAGATGACCCTCTGAGGTGGTGGCCGGGTGGTCTAGACATTTTTCGTCGACCAGAACCGACCGGCACATTTCGGAGGGCCCCACCGGCAGTCCAGTACCTTTGGCAGCCCTTACAAAAGTGTTGTGGCTGGTTAACGTTATAATTGTTGAAGTAACAAAATTTTGTCTCCATACTTTTGCATCTTGGGCATGGAATGATCTTACGTGGCCTTCTCTCCACCATTTGATCCAGAGCCGGTCCTTGTTGGAGGCTGTTGAGGCGCTTGCCTCAGGCGCCCAGGGGCGCAATTGGGCCAGCCCATAAGCGTTAAGTTAAATTGAAAAAGAAAAAATTGAAACCGAAGCGTGGTTGTTTGAGAAGAAACAATGGTGTGGTCTGCCACTCTGCCGCCTGCGTCCTTTCAATATAATCATCGGAATTGCAAATTGGCGTCTGCTCGTTTGCAAAATTGATGCCCAATCCCTGGACTTTTATCATCTGAATTGAGTCAATTCTCACCTTTTTCATTCATAATTGGTATGTTTATGTTTCTATTTCTCAATTTTCAACTGCCAATTAATTAGACACCATACACCGACTGAAAATCTGAAATACCATAGGACGATTCACTTCTTGTCCTTGAATTGATGCTCGTAGTCGGTTTGTCCGGCAATTGAAATGGCAATTCCTTTTTCTTTATTATTTTTTTGCAATGGGAGTCGGCAAATCCTTCATTCTTGAATGTTCAGTATTCGAAGTCATACATAATACAAGACTTATATAGAATTAATTAGATTCCAATCAATTTTGATATTAGTATAAATATAATATAATATTAGTAATCATACAATATTAAATAAACCTTTTACATTTTCTTAAATGAAAAATCAAAAACTTGTTTTCATTTATTTTTAAATTTATAAATAGAAAAGTGAATAATAATTGTATTAAAATAGTGAATTGGAATGTCAAGTTCTTTGTTATTTTGGTAATACATTGTCTTTCATGTTTAATATGCTAAATTGAATATTTGCATTATTTATCATTTAGTCATTTTTACTGCATTACCATTTATCTATTTAGATTGTTTGCTTGGTTCAATTGTTTTTTTTGCAATATAATAATTGGTTTTACTTTTAATCAATGTAAGTATAGTTTTCTTTTACACTCTTAATCATTTTCGGGGATCACTTTATTTGAGTAATATAATTGAACTATCGAAATATGATATTAATGAATTCAAAATTTGTAACTTATTAACTTAGGCACGATGAAACAGTGAGAGGCTCAAAGAAGAAAACAACGCAAAGAAAATGCACTAATTGCAAGTCAAGCTGGAGATATACACAAATACTTTAATATTTAATTAAATGGAATATTAACTATATTGTAAATTGAGAAAAAATGATTGTGCAATTAGATTATGTAAATTTCATTAATATTTTTGCATCTAAAACTACAAGGCAGTGGCGTTTGAGTGACTATTGATAATTTAGAACCTTTGAGACCTTGAGATATTGTTTTTTGATTATAATAGTAGTTTGGATTTTTTAATGATATATTGTGTTTTACTATTGACTTTTAAACAATAAATTATTTGGTTATTATGGTAATAGGTAATTGTTGGTTATTGGCAGGATTTGCTACAAATTGCCACTCTCATTTATCCCTACTTCAATGCTCTATTTTGAGGTAAACAATGGCTTACCACAACTCTTTTAATAAGCTATTGAAAATGAATGTAGCATTGTCGGTTTATATAGGCGATTGTTTTACAAGTTATTTAATAATTAAGAATTTGTTTTTTTTTTTAAATTTCGTTGAGTCGGGCCACAACCTAGGGCGCCTCATTAGTGTGTCGCCTCAGGCTGCAAAAACCACAGGACCGGCGCTGATTTGATCATCAGGTGTTGGATCATGTACTGTTGATTGTCTCTCGAGAAGTGATATTGTAGCACCAAATAATTTTATCCTTGAGAGGTTGTTGCAGTCTTGAACCTCAGCCATCTGAGAGAGCGAGAGAGAGATGACTGTTATGTTTGGTGTAGATTATGTTTTAGGGCTTCTGTTGATGTATATAAACTTGATGTATCAAGGAGGCGAAGTCAAGCTTCAAGCCTTACAAGCCTATTCGTGCTTAGGCAAGGTCTAGACGTGAACATGTGTTTTTCAGTTTTTATATTATTTTAATTATTCTAGACTATTACTATATAATTAAAACATTAGATATCTGAAAATTTTTGCAACCTTCTACATGTTTTCTAAATTTTTCAATTAAAAAATAGTCTTTAAAATATTTAAAATTAAAAAATTACTTAGTATTTAGTATCAAACTCTTGCAACTAAATTCAAAACGAATATAATAAGATAGTTGATTTTAATAAAAAAGGGAAAAACATAAACCTAGCCAATTCAATCAAAATGAGATATAAGTTATTAAAAAAACACACACACACACACACACTAAAGTCTCAAAAAGATATGTGAGCTTACAAGTTAATATTTTTCAGCCAATACCGAGAAAATAATCAATAACGCAACTAAAAGGCACATGTCGTTACAGCAACACGCAAGTAGGTGGTGGTCAACACCTTTTTGTCAAGCCTTAGTGGGACGTCTCAGCCAAGCCTCAAGCCTTTAGACAGGTATGTTAGAACGAAGCTATTATATTACACATATACTACTAAATATTATGTAATGTATTGTGTTGTTTATTGCTGATCTACAATTCCACAGTTTCATACTTGCTCCGTTTCTTAAAGATAAGTTTGCACTTATTTATATGTTACAAATTATTCTTATATGTTATAAATTATTCTATTGCTCCATTCAAGGTTTATTTAATCTTCTCATTTCCTAACATACCCTTTAATAGGTTAATTTAACTATTTTTTTCCATAACAATTAAATGACTAAGTAGATTGAAGATTATTAAATCTAAGGTACATTGAGAAAAGAATGTGTACAATTCACTTTTATTAATTAATTACATTAATTAATTCACATTTCTTTTCTTTTCTTTTTTTTTTTTTTGAATCAATCAATTCACAGTTCTAAATAAGAGCAAATCTTTATGAAATGGAAGGAGTATATAGATTTTGGTGTCGAAGTTTTTGTTCACATAATATGAGCAGTCCTGTGTTTCAATAAATATATATGAGTCACTCATAGATTTAAAAACTGTATCTTTAACTGGACAATGTCAACAACGTTGATTTCTAACCCTCAAAGCACCAAAATGCCATCTCATCATATACGAAAAGTCTTACAAGTGGGCCCTGGCCAAGTAGGTTGAGTACTGTGTAGTTGAAAGTGGGAGCCTAAAGATAGAGATATTATCAATAGATAAATCAAAAAGCCAAAAGAAATTTTTGATATGACTAATATCAGTTTGATCTAGCATGCGATATTTTTTGTCATATTTCATTTTTGTTGAGAAAATTTAGATCAGATTCAGAATTAGCGAGGTGAGAACAAACTCCAATAATCCGAAAAATTTTTCAAAAGCGGTTAGCCACCGGTCAAAGTTCATTCACTTTTTGGTCAAGTTTTTGACCGAGGGCAAATGGCATTGTAAAAAATTTTATGAACTATTAGAACTTTGCCCCTCCTCGCATCGCTATATTGGTTATGGATTTGGTTTCGATTTTCTCAATAGAAGTGATATGTGACCAAAAAAATATCCGAGAGTACCGTAACTGTGACACTCCCGAATGTACTGGATCACTTCTATGATTAATGTATGAATCCATTTCGCTTCAATTGACTATTGAAGATTATAAGATTGGGTGCTATCACTCATTTCAAAGTTAGTATCGAATTAGACATTTCTTTTATGAAAAGGTGAAATTGTTCATCAATAAGGTCAGTCCCGCCACTTTCGGTGAGGAAGATGTGAAATTGAAAGTGAATTTAGAATCATTCTATAAGATAATGTTGAGACATCATCAATCGTACTTCCTCAATATTTTCAATCATGAAAACTATTTTTTTTTTCTCTATTACTTTTGATAGTTAACCCATGTGTTACCTTGTGCTTAAGATTAACGTTTCTATCATCTTATATGATAAGTCTAAAAATAGATTGTAATTATTGATCAAAATATAAAATTCCCTTCTCACTGAGCTCACCTCCCATGTGGAATATCGTTCAAGATGGTAAGCCAAATATTCATATTCTTTGTGAATAAAAGGTTGAATTGATTAAAATTAATAATCACTTTTATCCAAGCATTTCGCAGTTTCCACTTTTATGCAAATATATTCACTTTGAATTATCTAAAACACAAGCAGGTTTCTGGTCCCCACGCGGGAACCAGAAATTTGAACGGCCCCCACCCCGGGCCCCACCGCCTTCCGGGGGGGCTGTGTGTGCGGGTTCATTATTCAAGCACCCCGCGCGGGTGCTTGAAATTTCTCGCTAAAACACGCTACGTTTGGAGAATACTTTGATATTTGAAACACTCTAACAAGTAATAAACAAAAGTTATAATGTTAGATAATCTTCGTCCAATCAAGTTTGATTTATTTTATTTGAAATATTACGTGCATGTAAGCTATTGAGTATAATTGGATAACCAAAAAAAATTGACTAATGGTGACGACCCAAAAAGATTGAATCATCCTCAAAGCCGAATGCTATACACGGTAATGATATTTCTTGTGGATTAACGCTTTTCCCATTGAAATGAAATAATCTTCAGGAAAATGAGATTGACCTTTTGTTCTTTTGGTTGTTTGATTTTTCTCACAACATATACAGGTGTCTGTCGTGTGAGTTGAAAATAATGAGATAATATTTTATAAAGTAGGATTGTATAATGGGATTACTTTAACAAAGATATCTCCATTTGATTAATCAAAAGTAGCATAATTTACATTCCTTAAATGGAAAGGTAAGCACTTTTTAAAGGAAACTTTAAAGGTCTCCCTAAAGTACTAGAAATTGGTAACTCGAAAGACGGAAAGAAGACCATCCAATACATCTCCTATGGTCTCTCATGTGGGGAGGCTTCCCACGCTACATGGCTTCCCTTGATAAAGGAGAAAATATTTTTATAAGATTGTAAAGAGATCATGCAAAATAGTTAAATAGAGAAGGTATAGGATCCTGTATATACTTAGATGATTTGTTAATATATATATATATATATATATATATATATATATATATATTAAATGACACATAAAATTTTTGTGCCATATGACATTACATTTTCTTGATCCATACAACTATGGGAGATGCTATAAGTATTAAGTACACATCAAATATATACGCAAAAATATCTATATAGTAATAGAAGAATGTAGACCCATGGCCTAACATAGAGAGGCTAAATGATAATTTCATTCAGTATTTAGAGCATTTCTAATGGTCAATGTTAAATATCATTTATGTGACAATTAAATACTGTACAAAGTGTACAATCAAATTAAAATTATGTTAGTCATTTTCAATGGCTCTCTTTATACTCCACAAAATGAATACACCCTACTTTTATCTTAATTATTTTTTAAATTAAAAATCAATATACATTTGTTCCATATTATACCATTTCAACTCTTATAATTTAGGTAATTGGAATCATAATTAAATCTTTTATGGAAAATTGACAAGTCACGATGTGAAAAAGCAATGTCTAGATGTAGAAATTTCTCCTCACATTGGCTATCTTAATTCTTATTACATCACTTTAACATTGTTCTATCATGAATCACTCAAGAATATTTTTTATACGATCAATGTCTATTCCACATGACTTGTCAATTAATTTTGAGAATTCATGTGACCATTAAAGATGCTCTTAAAATGCGAACAATTGTATAAATACATCCGTGTGTATGTCATTTTCCTAGAACCATAGGAGATACCCTGAAAATTAGAGCTTTCAAATATTGAGAACTGAAAGGGGGGCATATCATGAGTTCTCATTCAAGGATAAATCTGATTTAATGCATGGGGAGCCCGGCTAGCTCAACCAGTAGGACCCAATTGGACCCATTGCTCGTGGGCCGTGCCAGCCACCGATGAAACGGTTGGTCAACTGAAAACAAAAATAAAAAATAAAAAGAAAAAAAAAAAAAGAAAAGAAAAGAGGAAGAAGAAGAAGGGGTAACCAAAATACAAATAAGAATTTAATTGAACCTCAACCCAAATCCGTTGTAGTCTAGTTGGTTAGGATACTCGGCTCTCACCCGAGAGACCCGGGTTCAAGTCCCGGCAACGGAAAGCTTTTGGCTAAATTTTCACTTTTCTGGATTGAATTATACCCCTTGACCCATTCATCCAAGTAACATATGGTCCTTTATCTATTGTTGTTGGTAATTATTCCCCAATAGCATATGGTCTTAGTCTGTAGTTGGGATTCCGTATTCCGATCACTTGGTCAATGATTTCAACGTGAAATAGAGTTCTTTGGTTATTTTTTGTAATTTATGGGGGTGCTTTTTGGGGAAAAAAAGAGTAAAAAATTACTTGCTCACTGAATTTCTAAATGAAAATTATTTACATACTAAACTATTATACATGGACACAATTTCTCACTATTTTTTCTACCCCTTTTTAACATACAATATCACACATAGACGATAAAAAGTTTACGTGACATGAAAATACCCTTAACACCATTGAAAATTTGAAATTAACAGAAATTGTATATCATCAAAACCACATTGAAATGTCAAAAACACATTTCATAAATACGCAAAATTTATATTATATTATAGTGGTAAAATAAGAAATCGAATGCACCAATGTCAATGCATTTGACCAACCAATTGAGAGATTGGATTAGTTACGGCCCTCAGAGATTTACGATGCGGGAGAATTTTACAGGGAATAAGCGTGTGTTCGTGTGTACTTATTTTTGTCTAAAATTTTGCTAAAGGTGGAGTGTAATGGTGGGGACCACGAGATGTGTGGATAATAATGAGTGATGATGTGAAATGTGTGGTTGATATTGATGTTTAACTTTGACTTTTAGTAGTAGATAATTTTTAGGTGAAAATAAGTGGAAACGAACACACGCTAAAAATAACATGATCTGAAGAAAAAAATGATTTAGAAAGTTGAGGAAAATTTTCCATCTACTCTTTTTTATTAAAAAAATGATCTAAAAATACTGTCCTATCTAATTTTATCATATATACTGCCAATTTCGAGCAGAAAAAAATAATAATAATAATAATAAAATAAATAAATAAATAAGTTCTCGGAACCTGATTAATCCCAATATCAAATAGTTAACAATTTTCAGCACAGAAAATAAATAAATTGATTGAGTAGATGATAAACCTTTGGAAGTGAAGGAGAGAGAAGTGGTCTGGGATTGAACGAGAATAAGTTTTTTTGAACCTTCTTTACAATTTTTTTTTTTTTTTTTTTTATAGTTGTTTTCAAATTAACCTTCTTTTCAAACTTTAGCGATTTAGAAAATTGAAAATAGAAAATAATCTAAAACGGTAAAGAGAACACAACTTTACTATCAGAAACCTCTGTTAAACAAAAGGCAACATTATCTTCAAATAGTCAGGGACTTATAGTTTATAACACATCAAATATGAAATCTTTATAAATTTTGATAGACCACATAGGTTTTTACATTTGCAATCACTTGTGTAACAGTCGTTTCTTGAACCCAAAAGAGAACTTTTAAAATCACTTGGTCAGGAGTTCTTTCCTAAATCTAAGAGAAGACTCCAATTCTCCTAATTTCTCATGCTCTAATAATGTAGCACTATTGTGAAGAATTAAACATATACATTAATTATTTGATGGAGTACAATGGAATGTGTTGGAAAGCTAAATGGATGTGCTTTCTTGTATGGCAAGTGCTAACCAGTAACAACTGAAGATAATCCATAGTGAAATACTATATAGTAAGACCTGACCTGATGGATGCTTTTATTGTGGAATATAAATTATTGTAAATATTTATGAATCTTACACATAGCAGCAGAAGACTCATCAAGAACACTATAAACATAGTGAAGACATAAATTACATATACCCAAAGAAATGATATCATCCAGGCATTAAGAAAATACCTGCAATGTAATGCACAGAGACTTTTAAGTGTCACTCCAATTATCATCATCTTCCCCATCATCACTTCCAACAGCCTGAATAGCCAACAAACGAAATGTGAGCAGTTTAACAGCTATAGAAACTAGTGATGTGCTATTCTAGCTTTTTCTCTGACATGTTGTGGGAGACTGGGAGAGAGTTACCTGACGGAGTGCATTTGCCTTCTCCAATATTGCGGTGATGTTGACATTGGCAATGGGCCCTGTTGGCGTGGTTGGTTTTGTGGACACAGTTGGTCGCAGACTGATTGACTGGAAATCATACAATAAGGGAAGAAGCACAGGTCAATTTTCAGACGAATATGTAAATAAATACTTCAATACTATTTATATGATCAAGATGGCATCAGTTCTTGTATGTAATTTCATGGAGGGTGATAGGATAGATTTTTTTATGGTTTTTTTATGGATTTTAATGTAAAAGATGAGAGAGAATGAGTAGAGTTAAATGGTAGAGATTTGTGTAGTACATGTAAGCCCCATGAGATATGTGGATGTCATTGGTCTGACCAAAAGAAAAAATGGATAAAAAAGTAGTAAAATTTGGTAAAAATAGTAGGCTATCACCCACATGATATGCTTCAAATTATAGCTATTAAGAAAATATGACGAAATTTATGACATGGAGCTGTACTACAAGGTTAAAAATGGAAACAGAGGTAGTAGATATCAAAGATTCAGCACTAGAAAATGTTTATTTATGATAATATCTAGCATATTTCCAAGTAAACTACATCAACACTCGTAATGGAGGGTGCAACTACAATTATACAATATCTCTATATGGTGCAAGTATTTACAAAGTTCTATAATAATTTGTGAACTTGTATACTTGCTCAAAAATCATAAATATGAAATAAAATGAAAAACTGAAAAAATTGCATCAGTCAACCATAACTCACTTTTGTCCGAATCTGTGACAGAATATCCCCCTGCTCATCCATGCTCTTACCCCGTGCAGCCTGATTAGTTTCTTTTGGTCTGTTCTTCGGCACGTCAGATTGCTGAATCCATAAACATAAAATATAATTATTTTGTACCGGCATACAGATTGTATTCAATTAAGATAAAATCATAACTCAAAAATGAAATTGCAATAACATACCTTGCTTTTTAGCAAATCTATGGTCTCAATGATCTGGTCTTGCTGAAGGGGAGATGACAGAGGTTGCTGAGAAATTTTAGTTGCTGAAAGCTTAAGATCAATTGTATGGTTTGAGTGATTTAGGCTGTCCAAACTAGGAAGATTGACCAAATGGTGAAATTGAAGTTCAGTGCTGCCGTAGATCTCTCCTTGTCTTGTACTCCCATTTTCCGTGGAAATGGAATCAGTGAATGAGATTCTATATAATGCATTATAAAGATCACCGTCCTTGTTATTGGGACATTCACTAGATTCCCAGTGCTCAGAGTTTGACTCAGACTGTTGACTAAGACAATCATCCGATACAGAAGGCGATGAACTACAGAAGGTATGATCCTCTGAGTCTGAACCGACATTATGCCATGCAAAATCTGGCTCTGGGACCAACTGAAATGAAGGAAATATATCTCTGCTGCTTTCAGGCTTACCATTGCCATCAGGAAATTTCAATTTCAGCTTAGGCATCTCAAAATCCTGAATAGGACAGAACAATATCTTCATGTGCTCAAGAGGTGGTGAGGAAGAAGGTGACATAATAGGAGATCTAGCTCCAAATAAATTTTCAGAGAATGTTTGATGTGCAACAATTGGATTAGTGTCCTGCTCGAGAACATCTGCTTTCACGTCATTGATAGGATCATAGTTTCCATACATCGTGCATGAGAGTCTTTTATTAGACCCATTGGTGAGTCCATTGTCAAGTTCAGACATCTGAGATGAACTCCGGCTATTCTTATGTTGCTCTTCGGGCGTTTGGACTTCCAAATTGACACTTTTTGTATTGTCATGGTTTCGATTTGTTGAATTGCTAAATTTTTCAAGATTGGCATTTGAATCAACATGTGAATCTTTCAAAGATTCATTCCTACATGAGGTGCCATCTTGGTATTCTTGGCATGAAGTAGTGCAATCCATATTGATGCCGTGTTCATCATCATCAGATTTCCCCACTGGATCTGGTTTACCTTCATCTTTATTACTGCTTAGAATGCTGCTCTGACTAGAAGTACCAACTTTTCCATCTTCTCCAGTCATGTGATCTCTAGTGATGCCATTTAAAACACTGTAATCAGGAGGCTTTGATGGCTCAAGTCCCAACAAGCCACCATTTGTCCAGAACATTACTGAAGCACTGCTGGAAGGTTCTGGCGCTGGTACCTGAGATTCTGAATTGCTTGTAGCCCTACCAATGATTGGCATCCTTGATGTATCCTCAACCGAGTGTGATGATGATACTTTGCTGAAAGCAAATTCTGCTTTTTCCTTATCGTTAACATTATCTTTTTTATGAGAATCAACACCTTGCAGAACGCGTGAATTCAGTAACTCGCTAGCCTTTTGAGTTGACTGTAAATGAGTACTGTGGTTGGAAGAGACTGGGTAAGATGCAGAGGCAACTTGGGGAGACTCCAAAAGCTGATTGTGTCCATCACTACCTGAAGTGGAATTGCATCCATCAATAGCATTTATAAGAAACTTGTCCTCTGAAATGTCAGATTCAAAATTTGATGAATGAAATTCAGATTCATGTGTCTCAAAACCACGAGTAGCCTCAATTACTGATTTATAGTCCAAGTCACCATAATGCTGTACTTCATGCTTCGTTGTGCAGTCTTTATCAGTTTCAGACTCAGACTGGATGGTATTAAGAACATCAAGAAAATGGTGGTCATCAAACTGGTGGTCACCAGATTCAGGCATTGGCACAATTTCGTTACAAGGAGGAACATCTATTTGTTCAAAGATTTTAAAGTTGTCAGCTTTGCAACTGCGCATTTCTAGCTCCAAATTTGAGGAAAATGATCCTAAATTCTCATCACGATCATAATCTGCTGTGCACTCCAATATTTCTTCCTTTTCATCCCAATTAACTGAAGATGAAGAATGTCCAGTTGGTTCTAGCAATAAACTATTCCGAGTATCATCATACATATCAGAATAATTCTCCTCAAGAAAATTGTATCCTGGGGAATCACCGAGTTTCCTCCTTGATGGAGAAAGGGATTCTTTACGTTCATGCATTTCTAGCTCAAAATTTGAAGGAATCAATTCTAAATTTTCATTTCGATCATAGTCTTCTACAGGCTCATGCATTTCTTCCTTTTCAACCCAAGTAACTGATGGAGAATACCCGATTTTCTCTACTGAGAAATTATTCTGGCTATCGTCATGTACATCTGAACCGCTTTCCTGTACAAAATTGCATGCTGGGGAAACATTACTTTGCCTATTTGATGATGAAGGGGATTCTCTACGTTCTTGCTGATCGGGTTCACTTGGACTAATAACACATTCAATGTAGCCAGGTTCATTTCGTGAATCTATTTTTGGTTGATCCACAAAATCTGACCTTAATGTTGTCTCGTTCACCGGCGCTGTCTGCGAAGAAGAATCTTGTTCGCCAACATTTAACTGTGGGAACTCCATTCTGAAACATTGAAACATTCAAAAAATTAATCCTCATCAACTTAACCTACAATTAGAAGAATTTTAACAATACAGCCAAACAAAGACAATCAGAAGAATTTTATATAAAACTATTCCAGTCATAAGCTAGTTACGTGTTTCCACCACTTATTTCCTTGTACATTTCTCTGTGTGTGTGTGTGTGTGTGTGTGTGTGGTTGATTAAGTAAAAGACATGTACCTGACACTGTGATTGGGAATTGATGCACCTCGCGATACTTTTCTGTTCCTCAGCCGTGATCTCCTTCTCTGCTCAAAATTTTAGCACATATTAGTACTCCAAAATGATGGATGAACATAGTAACAATGGAAAAAACTAAAGCAACACATTAGCAAAATGAGGATGAATAACAAAAAGGTGTTCTGGTGTAGTTTCTTTGGCAGAATCAGATCATGAATAAGCTAAGATTGGTTTTGTTTGCAGCTGCACCAATATTGCGGAAGCAAAATCAAATTCATTAACAGGAAAAATGACCAAGCATGTGAAGCATTTCAGGTCAACAAAAAGGAACAAATCAAAACTTCAGCTGCTACAAACAGTAGAAAGGATATCATCATTTCTGAAATGAAAATGATCTACCAGCTGTCTGCTTAAAGCTATCCACCTAATTAAAGAACATCCAGAGCAGATACGTCTTGAGAACTGAAGGAAAAATGTCAACTCCGATCACTTATACACTTTAGAAAACAAATTTATGGACAACTTGATTAGATCTCTTTTATTTTTTGAAAGCCCGCCTTCAGTATATTTATTTGACGTGGGAAGCTAATTAGTTAGACTTCCCCAGGGGAAGGCGTTTCAAGGAATAATCCGTGGGTTTGAGCCCCGCCAGTCCTGATGGATTCAATAACTAAATCAATACATCTCTACATTTTATGTGAAAACCAGAACATGAAGCAGCATTCATTCCCAACGGGAATCATTCTTCTGCATTTACCTAAAGAAGAATGATGAATAAGTTTTCTATGCAGATCGAGGAATAAATCATATTCACCCTTAACTTGCCTCCCCACTCTCCTGTCGAAAGTGGTGGATCATTTAAATATACCGATCTTGAAATTTGTGTTCACGTGAGTTTTAGTAGGATTGAATTAATCATTGGAGCCTAATGGTGAAACACATTAAGACTCAGGTTTTTTGGGAAAGACTGAAGAAGGGCTTAACCAACTGGTGCCTTGTCCAGCAAGTAGGCCTATTGCTCCTGTAACAATTGATGAATTAAGTTAGGTTTCTGCATTGGTGTTAGACACAATACCTCAGTCCGGCGAACCTCCTTATCTTCTTGGATTTTCTTAGTGAATTCTTCATGATAGCCTGTTGATGCTCTCTTAAACAAAGTAGGATCTGAATATCTTCTCAAGCAAGAGCCAGGACCACCAGGGTCAAACCTATAAAATGCACAGATTTAAGTTGATAGCAAAAAACAAAAAGAATCGGGATATATACTTGAAGCATTGTCCATACTTATCAAGCAAGTTCAAATGTGGAGGACTACGACAGTCTTCATACGAATCCACAATAAACTGAGGCACATCATCGGATACAAAATGATTTTGTCCACACTTCATACCAGCATGCCAATTGCAACCTGCAATCAACTTGTATCATAAGGAGAAGTCGATAAGTTGGAATCAAGGATTACAACTCTAAATTGGAAGATTCAGACAAAGTTTGGTCTGGTAATGCGAGAGAGAAAGCTTGTCAATATAGAAAATGTCAAAGAGAGGCAATTGGCCATACCAGCTGTATAAGCAAGGTGTAAGTGGCTCCTCTGTGCCAGTACAGCCTTCTCAAGTAAAGGAAGTGCTTTATCAATTTGCTTCACACGAGCCATCAACTTACGGCTTCTGGAAGATGTGATAATCACTTCTTCCTGTAAGTCATGGAAAACCTCTGCTGCAAATCTACTTAAAACAGAGGATAATGCTATTTCAGTTTGATATTGTAACAATGCTTGAAATTCTTGATCACAGAAGACCATACCAACAGAATCCTGATAGAATTAGCATCATATAACACGTCTTATTTCAGTTCAGTAAGTACGGATTTATCTGCAGGACAACTGTGATTGTATTTTCTTTCAAACCCCTGAGGCGTGCATTTTAAAAAGCAGAAAACCTGCATCTTTTGCCTGATTCTGTTAACTGACCACAGACTGTTCACCAAACATAACATAATGAATAACAGCAACAAAGGATAAAAAAGCAGAGGACATATGATGTGAGAACTGGGTTATAGGAGAAATAACAAGAGCTGTTTAGCTGTCTTCTGAGTTTATAGACATTTTTCGTGATCACAGAAGTCATAATTAGACAACAGCAAGAAGTAAGAATGGAGTTCAAAGATAAGGAAATTCCACCAGAACCAGATAATCCAGATAATCTGCATTACATAAAATAGAGGTGTAATACATGCCAAACATGAAACTGGAAGTTCACTTGACCAAACCAAAATAAAAATATTTTCACTGAGTGCATGCATTAATCTGTACTCATTAATCTGTTACTGTACTTATCATGACCAAATCCTACACAAAATTTCATCTTGTTGTATGTCAATTTTCAGTTTTCTATTTTGTGGGCCCAGAGAGTCAAACATGTCACGTTTTCGGTGTTTTTAATATTTTGGTGAATTTTGAGTGTTTCTTTTACAATTTTTTCCTCGTTTTGAAAAATGTGAAAGTAAACAAGTTGTTGTAATTTGAAAACTGAAGAACCAAAGAGAATAGACACAGATTTATAATTTACTTTTTCCTTTTTACAGAAATGAAATGCGTGGAATATAGATACTCCCTTTGTCCAACTAACATAGAATTAACCCCGAGTGGTTGGCGTAGCGATAAGGGCAAATTTGGGATTGTGTGGTTAGGGGTACGGTCTCAGGTTCGATTCCCCGTGGCGGAAAAATAATGCTTCTTGGGGCCACTAAGGCGTCTCCCGGTCAGAAATGCCTAGACCTCGTGGGATTAGTGGGGAGTGGTTGATACCCTCGGTTATTAAAAAAAAAAAAAACAACTAACACAGAATTATTTTGATTTTCACATGAAAAAAAATGTAATTAACATTGTTTGAAAAGTAAATTTAATAATATTCTTATAAATATATCCTTATGTTAGAAAACATATATTTTTATTGAAAATTAACATTAAACAGGACACCTTAGGAAATGAAGAAAATATGCGCCAACACAGGAATAAGGAAGACGAGTATATCTTGGTGGGAGTTGGGATGACGGAGCAGTAGTTAATTCTAAGAGCCTATTTGCTAGTACAATTTTTGTTTTAAAAATCATTTTTTCTACTATCATTTTCAGCCCCTCATTCATTAATTTGACAATTTTTATATTGTTTTTAAACATTTTCTTCACTTTTAAAACACCACATTCGAAATTCAATTTTTTTCCCCTATAAGGGCATTTCTAATGCTGGGGATACCCAAATTTAGATTTATTCCCCCCTTTTCTACAATGTTAAATAATATGAAGGTGTATAAATCCATTTTTTGGTAGATTTGGGGGGAATAAAGCCAAAAATTTGGCCCCTCTTTTAGATTCCAAACCCCCTTCTTCATGGTACCCTTTTCCCTTTCCCCTACATTCCCCCAACCCCAAAAAACCATTAGAAATGCTCTAATCTCTATCAAACATACTCTAAATTTACAAGGTTTCAGCAGGAACGACACACCTTCAGACTTTGAAAATGAAACTATTTCCAAGGTCAAGCGAATTGTTTCACAGAAGCAGCAGTAACTAAGGAACCAAATTCCCAGATGACAATGACATCAAATTCCAGAAAAGAATAACAAAATTCCCTAATTAAGCACTGAACGACACAGCAGAAATGCAAAACAGTTAAAAAGCCTGAAATATCGGCAATAAATTTGAACTACAAAGGAAAAACTTACTCAGCGAGATCTCCGAGCTGACGTAAGATTCCGACGAGGCCGGCAACGGCAACTCCTTCTAGCACAGCCTTCGGATCCTCATCATTCGCATTTTCGTACAATATAGGTGCTCCGAGCCCGTACTCGTTCCTCACTTCAACTCTAGACAACGGCATCGTTTCGTTTTGTCATACAAAGCAAACTCCGCCTCTCACACAAGCGGTAGAATGTAGAACTCTGAGAGACGCTGAATAAATGTGAAGCAAATTGGATGAATTAAATGGAGGACTGAGAGTAAGACAGAGAATTGCATCGTCTTTAATGACGAGAGTGATGTAACAGACAGAGTGATTTAAGGAGAGCGAGTGATATATTTAGAGAGAGAAAGTGTTGTCACTTGCCTATATATATATATGGGCAAACGGACAAAGACATTGCCAACTCTGCAAGCCACCAACTCTGCATTTGGTAATTGGATGTCTCCTCGGATGCACATGCCTATTCCCAACTTTCATTTAGAAGAAAACCCAAGAAAAAAATACAAAAATTTAGATACCTCCGATATATTTCTTATTTTTTTTAATTTTTAATTTTTTAAAATTATTTTTTACTCATTTACCCCATTTTTCTCCCACCTTTTTTATATGAAATCCCACCTACATCTCTTTCCATTCATCTTCAATTAAAATAATTATATTTTGTCTATATCCCTTCTCCATATCATCATGCAATTACATCCAACGAGACATTTTTTCGTCTATAATAAGTTGTTAGTCTTTCATTAGTATTTAATAATTAAAAATATTTTGAATAGTCGACCACCATTAACAACGAATAAGAATTTTCCTTTCCATTGATCAGTCAGGGAGCAATCAAGCAAGTAAGAGAATCATCGATGCAATAATGTGTATGGTACACATCATGACACGAAAAAAAAAAAAAGACACATAAACTCTTTTTTTTTTTTTTTTGAATAAAGACACAAAATCTTATACAACAATTTTCCCACGCTTTTTTTTTCTCTCTTTTTCTTACATTTTCCTTACTTTTTACAGCCACACATTCAACTTGACATATATGCTAGTATAATACTGTAGTAGTGGTTTCGACCGGAGAATTAATGGAGATTTTGAAAAGCATATGTAAGAGAATGGAGAAGAAGAAGGGAAGAAGAAAAAGCAGGAATAAATATATAATGACAGACATACGAACGTATATCAATTTTTTTGGTTTAATGAAGAAGAAAACCTCTATTCAATCGATGATATATATACACATATATTGTAATTGAATCTTTATGTCTCCTTTTTTCACTTTTTGATATTTTTTCTGTATTTTATCCACTCATTTAGAACAACATTTCTCTCTTTTTCTCTTTATTTCTCTAATGCTACACACGTAACGTGCAGGTTGTTGCACACTTGCACTAGAGATGTGTGTGAATTCTTATATTTTATCATATTTTTCAATCATCATGCGTGTAGGATGGGTTACGGCGGCAATTTACTGGTTTCATTAGACTTTTTTTATACATGAAAAATCACATTCAAGATTTCAAGTACACATTTGCTTTATCTTGCGTTTATTTTGGGGTACAACGATTGAATTAACATACGTGCTAGTCACGTTTGGAATTTTTGCATATTTCAAATACATTAAAAATTAAAATTCGTACGTTAAAAAAAAAACACTAAAATTTGTTAAATCTACACTATATTAAAAAGTGGGGATGTGTGGAAATCTTTTGATTTCCGATAATGTCCCCACTTTTAATTGGTTTAGTCCATTCTACCCTTATTAAAATTATATTTATATAAATAATTAATAAGTGACTCTTCATATTACATTGATAAAATTAAATTATAAATATTCTAATCTAATGTGATTTTATTTAATGCATATGACTTTTTGTATAAATTGAAAAAGTATAATTGTATGATAATAAATAACTTTTGATTTATAATTGTCTCACAGACATTTTTTTAATTCAATAATTCAAAAAATACATTTATATAACTAAGACCTTGTTCTATACATATTATTTGTTGTTAAATCGAATTTCGTACAGGAAGTATGGTTGAAAATTGGAGAACATGCAAGAAAAAAATATAAATAAATTATCAAATCAATATTTAAGTAGTTGAAAACGATGAGAGAGAATAAAATAAATGTAAATTGATGAATTTAGGGTGTGTTACATGGAAAATATTTTCTCTAGGGGGAGGTAGGAATTGTTTTCCATAGAAAATAAGCTAAAACATGCTTTAAGTGAATGTGCATAGAAAATCATTTCCATGAAAAATTTTACAATCAAACAACCAACTTGGGAAATAATTTCCAAAATTTCATATTTTCCATGAAAAATCATAGCAATCAAACACACCCTTAATGTATATAGAACATAGCCTAAGTTTTTTTAAATTACTTTAATTCAATTAAACATGAATATTTAAATATATATTGTACTTTTATTCAAAGCATATAACTTAAAAATATATATTCTTCATTTTGTTTCCTATAAAAATCTTTTAAAATTTCCTAATTCAGATATCATGTTTTCATAGTTTTAATATTTGATTGACATCATATTTAATCTACTCAAATATATGTGACTAATCTTATTAATTTTTTTTGAATGAGATGTTTGGACTAATTTAGTAGAAAAATTGAGGTATTAATATTTCTACTTATAGAAAAAATTATAAAAAATGCCAATTAGCTTACACATGTGAGTTACTGATATTGTGTCAGTTAAATTTTATGCTTTTTGGAAAAAAAATGGGAGTTGTAACTTAAAAAGTTATGACGCAAAAAATTATTTAATTTATATAAAAAAGTTTGGTGAAAAAAATACTATATCTGTAGTTTTTAAAAGGTTTATTCATAATATGATTTACCAATTTTAATTTCTTTTTAACAATCTCAATTTACTTCAATTACTTTTATAAAGAATGTTAATACATTAATTTTTTTGTTAATGTCTTTCATTCATCTTTCACATATAACGTGCGAAGCACGTTCTTATAACTAGTTACTGAAAATAGTGAAAAGTAAACAAACGTCCAATTTTCTATATTCATGTTATCATGTAGTCGTTGGACTGTCTAATACTCTAAGGGTGTGTTTGATTGCACAAAAATTTTCCTGGAAAACGAGTTTTTCAGCCATTTTTTCCAGCTTTAGGTGTTTGATTGGTTTTTTTTTTCCAGGAAAATGTTTTCCAAGTACAAGCGTTTAAAACACAAAAATCATAGTTTTCCTGGAAAACTCAATCCAAGGAAAATGTAGGAATCCATTTTCCAGGAAAATATTTTCTCGAAATTCCCTTTCCCGGAATCATATCAAACACACCCTAATTCTTTGATTTTGAAAATTTGTTGTCACTTATGCCGAGTTTTGATGATATAATAATAATTCATTTTGATTCTTCAAAAATAATAATAATAATAATAAATTTTGATACTAACTTGTATGACATTAATCACGTACTTTTGTTTTTCAGAACATGATCATGTTTAAAATAATATTTAAGATGATAGATCAATTAAAGTTAATTAACTTGTCATATCATAGCTAATGGATAACCCAAAAGATGGATAAGTTGGTTTGACGGCCGTAATTCAACTCAATTTGTGTTGGTTTAGCATTTTTCTATAAAAATTTAATATATACTATTTAATCAAAATCAAAATTCAATATTAAGCTCACAAATAAATCCATTTTCATGAAATGTGTGTACAATTTTGTAAATATTTGGTACAAATTTCATCCGTCCAAATGGCACATGAGTTCACTGCTTATTGTATTATCGACACATATTGTGACTACTGTTACTATATAAAAATTCATCGAAATATATGCTCACTCTACTTTTGATCAATCAGATTCAGAGTATGTTTTATACAATTTATAACTATTTTAAATTTAAACTACTTTTTCAACTTTTTATGCAGCTGCACCTACAACATTGCAAAAATCCTCAAACTTGGATTAGAAAGAACACCCCTATATTTTATTATTAAAGCAATCGAATAATTAAAATGACGAAAGACAAATATAAATAGAAGCGAAAACATTGTTCTAGTGGGATGTAGACTCTATTTAGTAGTGTTCTAAAAAGCGCGCATAGATGCAAAGCGTCACATGCACTCGTTGCCCATGCTAAAAGTGTGAAAAAAGCGATCAATATAATTTTTGACCGCCTAGGCGTAACTAAGCAGCGACTTAGCGTGCCTAGGGGCGACTAAGGGTCACTTAGGCGTGCCTAGGCGGGCTTCTTTTTTTTTTTTTTTGGTTTTACAATACTTATGTTTTTAGTTTTAAAGCTTAAACCGAGTTCAAAGCTAGAAAATAATAAATTAAATAAAAATAAAAGAAATTGAATACATCTCATACCATAAGTATATGATCGAAAATCCCAATTTAATTTCAAAATTTTAAACATTTTGGATTCTCAATCCGACCATACAAGCACTGTGACAAGAGCACCCAATCCCTATAAATCTATTAAATAAGAATTGTCCATCTTTTGATTTTTTCTATTTGAAAATATTAAAATTATATTGTAAGTTTGTTGAAATTATAAAGTAGATATAATATTTATGAATTTAGATGTATTTTTTAATTTACTATATACTATTTTAATTATTTAATGGCTTAGACTCATAAAAAAATTTTAAAAAATTAAAAAATTTGAAACATTTTTTTAACGCCTAGGCGGCGCCTAAGAGTGCTTAAACTTGTAATACTCGAAGCTTCAGGTCAATGCTTTTCAACACTTTACGCTTTTTAGAACACTGTTATTTAAGCGAGTACTCCTACACAAACTAAATAATGAACTAAAAGTGATAAGAACTCCTAAATAGACTAAAAAACGAATAGGAATATTAAAAAAGGTTGATAACTCACAAATGAAAACACAAATACCCAAAAAGTGGTATTTGCAGTGGCATAATGACTAGTTGTATCTATCTTGTCGGAAAACACGAAAAGCATATGTTATGCTTCCAAACCGAACACTATATACGGATTCCGCATAAAAAACAAAATAATAAAACAAAACCGAACGAATGAGTTTATTTTCACGAATTTTGCCCATTGAGCTTGTCCAGATAGGCAAATGCTCGTTCCACATCACTTCCATTTTCAATTATTCATTTGATTGATTTGATAATTATTTTATTTTTTAATACCACCTACATTCACTTTTAATCACACATTTCAAACTCTTTTGCACTTAAAATCAAATTTAATATATCAAACATACCCTAAATTCAATTCAAATTAAGAATTTTATTCAAATATCCAAGCGAGTTACATCCTGTCTTGTTATCCTATCTATTATGAATATTGTGTTGTAACTCGTTAACAATTGAAAACACAGTGAACCATGTTATTATGTACATATGATTCGTATAGATCTATAAATATGTTTTTTAGCACAAAACATCACCTCTAATGTTAATGGTTACAAAATCGTCACATCAATTTTCCTGGAAAATTTGGTACAAATGCATTTTTCCAAAATAATTGGTTAAACGTGTGATAGCATCACATTGTTACCAGGAAAACAATGTGTCATCATGACCAGTTAAAACGGAACTCTATAAATTAAATTTCTCAATTTGGTGATGCCATAAAATTCTTTGGGATCGATGCTCGAACAGCGGTCCAGCATTCTTAAGAACTCACTAACAATTTAGCGTATTCTTTAGCATTACCAGATTTTTTTTTTTTTTTTTATTTTTTACCTGCAATTATCCGCAGTTTACAGATTGTATGGCCTTAAATACATTTGCTGACTCAATTAAAATAAAACAATAACTAGTACTGCACTGGTGCGATGGACAGACGAAGTATAATTTACTTATAATAGCGTTAAAATTATTTATTAAATAATAGAAATGAATAAATATAAAATATGTCCAAGTTTTAAACTCCATAAATATTACAAATTTTGAAGTACTTGTTTGAAAACAACATTCATCGTTTAATCCGTTGGCATTTCATGTTTGTCATATATAATAACCTTCAATCCTATACGATTTGTAACTTTGAATATTGCCATATATAACTGTCCATGACTGAATACCAGCTTTTTCAACAAAAGGACGACTTGCGAAAGTAATTGCCCTTCATTTTTGTTGATAGTCATATTATATGACACAATCATGGGAATTATATTGTCATCTCTTAAACTTGAAAGGTAATTTGGCATCAAAAGGATTCAAATGCAGATTTGGGATAACTTTTTGACCTGTATTGGTACCAGACAAAATTTAGGTCACAACAACATTTTTAACATGTATTTTTTTAATATTAAGTTTTTGAGAGTTTATGCGATGTGGATTATATATCGTGTGAAATGATGCGATCTCTATACAACGTATTTATAGGTAAAATTCTACATATTAATTTTTCGGTAATGGTTTTGTCGAATAATTGAAAATTTTTCTCTTGTCCGATTTTTCTTTAATTAAATATATGTATGTATTTAATAGGTATTTTAGCAGTTGGCTCTTGTCAGTATATTTTATCTTTGAGTAGTTGCGGAAACTGGCATTAAAGAATTTAATTGTTTTTTTCAAAACACCCGTAAATTTCAGCAGATGTAAACGCATGAATTCATGCCCAATTTGTAAAATTTACATTTATTCAAATTTGTTTTTTATAGTTATATAATAATAACAGTTTGATTTTCCTTTTTCATGCATTTTATATGCGAGAATATTTAATTCCGCATTATTTTCAATAAACCCATTAATTATTATGATTTTCCTAAATTATACACTCTTAAATAGAAATTATAATTAATGCATTTTCCAAAAATTATTATTTTTATTTTCTTTAGCATACGGGTGCCACATTGACAATGTATAACGTGACTCTTTTTCTATTAATAGTTAGATTTTATATAAAATTAATTATTTAATTAAAAAATTAAAACATATATAAAGAAGTTAATTCTCATTTTAAGAATTAGTTTAATTGGTATTGTAAGCTGTAACATTGGCATCTTATTACATTTTCGTTAATTCATATAAGAGACTAAATATAAAAAAAAATTCATTTTTGATAGTGGTAATTTTTGGAAAAAAATTAAGAGATGATTAATTGATTAAATGAAATTTTTTAATAATTATTTTTTAAAACTGAAAAACCATTGCCAATTGTGGGACTAGGCAAAGTTACACTTCAACTTATATATATATATATATATATATATATATATTGTGATGTGTAACTTTGATCTCTTATCACATTTTCATCAATGCATGCAACACAAATATAAAACAATTATATGAATTAATCAAAAATTAGAATACATATAAAAAAATAAAATAAGGAAACAAATAAGGAAAGTAAAATAAATTAAATAATGAAAATAATTAATTACTAAAAAAATGCCAAATATGACTTTGTCGCCTAGGCACTGTGTCTAAGTAGCACTTCAAGTTTTATTATATTAAGATAAGATTAGGATGAGGATTTAACTTTACATCTATAGATAATAATCATTTACTTCCAACATCTTGTGAAATTCACTATCAATTTTACTTAGGGAAATTTACAAAATACACCCCATGTTTATAGTGTGTTTACAATTTATATACCATGATTTGAGAAATTACAATTTGCGTATCGTATTTCATTTAACATTAAGAAAACACACATTTTATGGAAGAAAAAAAGACAAAAAATTTTAAAATCACTTTTTTAGATGAAATTGCCCTTATTTATGACTAACAAATCACATCTCATAAATTATGTTATGTAACCTTTTACATACCATTTTATATTCTTCAAAATATTAATTAAGGGATTTATGAAAACCACCCTTTATCTATGATGAATCTATTATTTATGTATTTCATACACTATTTCCATCATATTGTATTTTATTTTATGGAAACTAAAAACACCTTTGGCCTTAAAAAATAGAAAAAAAATTATAAAACGTCTTCAAAAAAATGAAAAGACTAGACCCTTCACTAAAATTAACAAATTACACCTTAAATATTATGTTATGTAATACTTTAGATACCAACTTTTTAATGTTTAATGTGTTGTCTATACTTTAATTACCATAATTTTAAGATATTTCTTATATATTTTTCTTTGAAAATGATATCAATTTTTTTAAGTTATAAAATTTATTATATTGGTTGTTCATTGACTGAATCATATAATAATAAAAAAGTTAATTTTAGAAATCAATCACGTATTAAAAAATATAGATAAAAAAATTATCCAACTTCATAAAATGAGGAAAATACAAATATGTTCTTAACCTTTGGTAAAAAAGTTTTATTCGACAAATAAGAAAAATATATCAAGTTCAATAGCATACGATATTTAGTACTAATTTGTAACTTAATTTATTTTCATTTTAATATGTCATGTTCTTTTTTTTACATGTATTTTTTAAACAAGAGAACCTAAAAAATTAAAGGGGTAAAATTATTTTTATGGAAAAATAAAATCTTTGTGGTAGTAGTCATAGAAATGATGACAATGATGATAATTACGGTTCTTTGTTTTCAATTTAGTTATGATATTGCATATAATGTTAATTAATTAATATTTTAAACAATAATGGTATGTAAAGTGTTACATAAGAAAATTTATGAGGTGTAATTTGTTAGTCACAAATAAGGGTAATTTCGTCTGAATAAATATTATTTTAATTTTTTCCTAATTTTATTCAATGGAAGATGTATTTTACTAAGAATAAATGAAATGCGATGTGTAAAATATAATTTCTTATAACACGGTATGTAAATTGCAACTACCCTATAAACAGAGGGTGTATTTTGTAAATTTCCACATATGGTGTATTTTGTAAATTTCCCTTTTACTTATAAACAATTTATAAATCCACCGAAAGGAGCTAAAAATTATGGGTCACGAGAGTTTATATATATTATTCGTAGGGTTCGACGACCCCTTTGCCTTTCTGGAAGTTGGCCGACAGGTTTTGGAGTACATGCAGCTACCTCACAATTGGGTGAGTTTATAGTGGGAATGGAAATTATTGAGATTGAGATCTCAACTTCAAACTTGCACCATAACTTTAGTTACTACTATTTCTCCCGTGAGCTGTATCCTCTTATGTTCATCCAATTTCAAATTATAAAAATAATAATATTTATCGTGACTAATTTACTCATCCTTAGTGATGTATCAATTCATTAATAATTAATTTGTTAATTTTTTGTCATTTTTAAATATAATATTTAATGTTCTTATTAATTAAGGCACATAATTGACAATGAATCATTTTTGCTTATGAATAACATTATTTATATTGTAATGCACCACGACCACAACTTAAAGGTACACACTGAGACTAAGCAAATTGAACAGTCGTTTTCATATAATTTTCCTGATGGACCAACAAGGTTGTTGGGCCCTAAAAAATGTAATATGCTCCACATGAGCCTCATGCATGGTCCTTGTTAAACTGCCCATCAAGTCTAAAACCTTTTATCCAAGGTCTTCGTCAATGATATATTTTTTCTCCAAAAAAAAAAAAGAAAAAAGAAAGAAAAAGGGATACTTATATAACTACAAAGATTAAAGATGTAAATAACAAAAAAGAAAAGAAAAGAAAAGAAAAGGTTAAACAGACTTAATTGCAAAAATCAAGTGTGGAATTGTGCAAATTAAGTATTCGATGTGTTTGAGTGATCGCCAGTTTTGAACTGGGCCAGTTGAAAACTAAGCAATAGTTTGTCGCCCTGCACATTATTTGTCCAAATTCTTTTTGAAAGTAAAGAAATTTCAATAATTAACAAACACAAACTAAAATACCTAAAAAGCAGTATCTGTAGTGGTTAAGTGACAGATTGGATTCGATTCAGCAAGAAGCACAAAAACATATATTATGGGTCCAAAACGAATACCGTATGCGAATTCTATACCCACAATACGAAATATCGACGAATTAGGCTTGTCTGTTAGTAGAACATGATTACACACTATATGTAATACATTACACACTGTTACACACTTTGTGTAATGGATTAAAAAGAGAATTATATTATTATTAATAAATTAATTAAAATTTAGAAAATGTAACATGACCGATTGGCCAGTTGAAATTGCCCTTAGTAACACTAGGCAATCACCCAGATTAACATTGGGTGTGCACAATCCTCACGCGTACCTAAGTTTTGTAAATAAGTTGTTTTAACTTGATTTTTGAGAGGAAAATTCTACAAATACACACACTAACTACCACACAAATTGCCCCACACTTTTAAAATTTCAAATTTACCATTGGTTCTATGTCAAAGTACCAATCTACCAATTCATTTCACATGGCTATTTTAAATATTCTTTTTAACTTTAATTTCCTAAAAAAAAGATAAAATAAAAGGAAAATTTAACTCTACACTAACCTAGGAAATCTACTTGAATACGAGACATCTCGCAACTCCCACTTCTACTGATGCAGATGCAGGTTTTTTTCAAAATTCAGCACTGGTTTTAGAATACAAAACTAGCATGCCTATTTTAGCAACTAAACCAACTCTAAATTTTAGAAATCAATGTTGGTTTCTTGCTAAAATATACATAGTAGTTTTATACTCCATCCATTTCATAAAAATAGACGTGTTTTTCCTCCGTTTCAAAATATATGCCACTTTCTATATATGTCCATTTAATTTTGTTCATTTTTCCTTTATGCCATCATTTAATATATCTTGTTATTAATGAAAATATTTTGTCATTATTTAGTGTAAGAGTATAACTGAAAAATACAATTAAAGTTTCTGCAATATATATATATATATACAATTGAAGTTTATAATTGAAAAAATACAATTTTCAACAAATATTAATTACAACTTTTTAGTCCCAATGAAAATCAAACTAGATTTATCTTTATGAGATGGATGGAGTATTACAAATCCAATGCTAGGTTTTTGACATTTTCAAGCGTTTTGAACACCTTATTAAACCTCCAGTTGGACTCTGATGGCCCGAAACATATTAAAAGCTAAAGGCCCAATGGAACTTGCGAGTGAATGTCCATGACAAAACTTAGCAAGAGGCAAAACCTCAAAGCTGGACTTAAATGTGGTTCAATCATTAAATGGGTCCATACGCTTGAAAATTGGCTCCTATCTTGTATATAAAAAAAAAATGTGGGAAATTCCTTTTTAACTTTTAAAATAATAATAATAATAATAATAATAATAATAATAATAATAATAATAATAATACTCTACCCATGCGATACACTAGGAGATTATAATCTAGTTAAAATAAAATTAAAATTAAGAATTAGACAATTCAAATGTATTAAGAATTAAAGTAAATTAAAAATGACGAATTTTGAAATATTTCATTGTAAATAACATTCATCATTGATTTCGTTGCTTTCCATCTCTACCACATATAAGAACCTTCACACTTACATGACTTATAACTCTTAATATTATGATATACAATTGACTATGACTAAATAACATGTTTTTTTTTTGTTAACAAAAGACCGACATGCGAAAGCAATTTCCCTTGACTTTCGTTATTAAGATATACAAATATTGAATTGAATTCGGGCCATATCCAATTCAAGTTTTCCTTTTTTAATTTCTGCCATTATTAATTAAAATTAATAAAATCAAATACCAAACAACATCAATTAGCAAAATATAGTCCATTTGCTATACTTGATTCGAGTTTTCCTTTTCAATTTGATTCAAAATTTTAATTTTTTTAAAATAAATGCTTGTCATACTTCGAGTTTTCCTCTTTTGTTTAATAATGATAGTGTCAATTAGTAAATCATATATTTAAACGCATTTTATAAATAGAATCAAATTTAAAAAAGGAATATAGAATTAACATTTATTTCTGAATTCAATTTTTTTTTAAAATTTGTATAAAGCCCTTTTTTTAAAGTTGTATTGTAATGTGTAACTTTGACATCTTATCATATTTTCATTAATACATGCAATATTAAATATAAATTAAAATTTTAAAAAATAATTTTTGACACTTATAAATTTTTTTTTAAAAAAAAATGAAAAGATGATTACATGATAATTTTAATTATTATTTTTTAAATTGCATGTGAAATGATGAAATGAGACATGGAAGTTGTCATTTTCTATTTCTTTTCTAGTTAATTAATTATGCATTATAAATTGAATTATTTAACCGCTCACTATTTAATCTAAAAAGAGATACCCACTATTTGAACCATTTAATGTATATTACTCATGAAAATTACCTAAAATTATCATTTTAACGTGCTAAAAATAAAAAGAGGATATTTTATCTAGTTTTTTTAAATATGTAAAAAGATTAAGATTGAAAATAGTGACCAAATTAAAAGTAATAGTTCTCAGCTGAAAAAGAAAATTCATCCAACAAGTGAATCCAATAGTATAAAATTTAAACAGAATTATACTCTTTGAAAACCCAATCACAAGTGAGCTCAAATTGTGTTGTATAAATGTATTGACCTATGGTAAAGTAGGAGTAAATAATAAAGGAAAAAGACTAAAAATAACTAACTAATATTTACAATATAAACAATTTATTATCTCACCCTCCTTTAAAAGGTGCTATAACATGTCAAACATTTCATTCCTACATTACCCTTCCAAATCCCACCAATTTACACTTGCAACATGATAGGCCTAATTATATGAATTGCAAGTCTTCTCATCGTATTGTATAGTTTCATCTTCCCCAAAAACTACCGTCTTGGTGAATTAACTCTCTACCGACCATAAGACATGCCTTCTATGCAGGCTTCAATTTAGAAGATGAATAGATTCGAACTTCGTCCAGTAGTTATTTTAGATTCGAACACCATCAATGGTGTTCGGCCCAAACACACCCCCCCATCGATCTCTACCCCCAACAAGAAAGGGTAAAATTGGAATAATTTTGGGAGTGGGTGTACTCAATAAAATTTGTAGATGCATTTAGCTACACCCCAACAACAAACATGGGCTCTTACTAACATACCTAAACTAACACAGCAACAGACCATTCACTTCCCCTTCAAGCAGGACGACTAACAATTCAAACCTAATAGGGGAACATGCATTCCCATCGTCACCTACAACATTTAATTTTGCAATTTAATGAGGTCACATTGTGTCTCCAGTAAAGTACTTTACTCAAGTAAGAATATCCATTTTCCACCATCTACGATAATGTTCTTATTATTTCCCCATACAGTATGTTAAAAAATTAAAATGTTATCACATCATATCACTACTAGAAAAAGCCACTTAGACATCACTTTATTTACATCAGTTGCTTTGGCAGTTGATGCAAAATAATTTTTTAACATCAGTCGTAAAAATAGCAGTGTTATATGTGTTTTTAACATCGCATTTTTTAACAACTGATGTTAATTATATACTTTCAAGTTTTTATTTTAAATTTTTAACATCAATTTTATTAACAACCGATGTTAATAATCTTTTGCTCATTTGGGTCGATTCTTGGGTATTGGACATAGATTCTCTACCCGAATTACAAAAAAAAAAGAAAAGAAAAAAGGAAGAACTTCGAAACATAACCAGGTTGCAGCGTATTCACCCCTTTCACTCTTCATTCTTCAACAATCAACCCTAATTTGCTCTCTTCCCCCAATTTAGTACGTGACAATTACGACAACCATCTGTCCCTCTCACGATTCTGAGCAAACTATCAATCCTTTAATTTGTCCCTCTCACGATCTCACCGTCTCTACTCTCTATTCTCTTCCTCCCTCTCTCTCGCTCACCTAGCTCTCTTCTTCTCGGTGTTGCCTTCAGCAGGCAAAACCCTAGTCAACGAAGAAGAAGAAGCAGTGCTGCGTTCTCCTCCAATTCAATAAGCCTTTGCCTCTCCTCTCATTCATGTCTTCAAGCCTCGCCCGAGGAAGAAGAGAAAAGCCTACGGTTGGTCGCCAATTGAACCACCTCACATCGCATGGCGGTAGTGCATAAGGTAGGGTCCGATTTTTCTTCTACAATCGTTGCTCCTTTACATGCCGAATCTCACACTGGCAAAATCAGGTTACAAAGCAATTATAAGAGATTTTGGGTGGGTTCAAAAGGGTGGGGAGTTTTCCCTTAATTTTCATCCGAGACAGCATCTTCATATGGTTGAATAAAAATTCTTAAGGTAATTTAATTTCTCCTTCGATTTTTGAACCAAAAGGGGAAATTTGTGCTTATAGTTGATCAAGAACTCATGATAAGTTACATATCTTTTGCGGATAATTTAGTTTACAACCTCAAAATTAGTGCTTCGTGTCGGTTGTTTTATATATTTTAGTATTTATACATTTAGGCTTTTGGAATTTCTTGATCTTTGGATTGGTGGGTGCCAATTATTCAAGGAATTATATAAAATGGTGTCCAATAGTCACCCATTGTTATTCATAAATTGTTCTCATACACTAGTCTTTGATGTAGTAGTTTTTCAATCTTTCTTGGTGAAATTACAACAATAGCCTACAATAAAGTGCTACCATATGTAGGAAATACAATAATAAATAATTTTTGGCTATTGGTTGTATTCTTGTCTTGGTTCGATTAAATGCTTTTAGTGGTTGGAAGATTTTGTCAAGTTATTTTACCATTGTTAAGTAGGGAACATTTTGCAGGTGATCAGTGTACACTCTAGAGTCTAGGCTAATCATCATGTGTTAGAGTTGCATAGATGACCAACATTTGGCGATTAGTGTACACTAAGAGCACTATAGATTTTCGATTAGATTTTTGTTGATGTCTCTCTCTCTTCAATCTCGATTTGTTGTCTATAGATTCATTCCTCTGATGAATCTTTTCATTGGCAATGAATTGGATTCAGTAATATAATGTCGTGAATTCAAATGTTTGATAAAATATTTGAACCAAGAATTGTATTGCATTCTTCATTCTATTTTTCAATTAAATTTCCTTCTAAAATCTTTGCCCACTTTTTTTTTTCAATCTCCATTTAGAAGAACCTTTTGGTTGGCAATGAATTGGATTCCAACTAATGTCACGTGAATTCAAGTGGTTGAAAGAATGTTTGAACCAACAATTGTATATGTGAGATTCTTGATAGATTGTGGGTCAGTGTTATGTGAATCTATTTCGATGACAATGTGTTGTTATAAAATGAATTATGACATGCTTACATGGTTGGCTTCTAATTCAGCGGTTCAAATAAGAAATAGGATATGGTTGAATTTCTTACCATGGCTATTAGCTTTAGGAAATTTTCCATTTGGCAGTTTCATTGCACAAATGCGATCTGAAATTTACTGGGGAATTCTTCGCCTTTTTTGTATGAGAGCCTACGGTCGGATTCCACCGGAAGCGGTATACTAGTTGCACTCTTGTTTTCTTGCATGATCGCTTAGTCCTTCACCAACTCAAAAAGTAAGTGTCCATCTCTAATTCTCTATTTGATTACTCTATTGATGTTTGATTGTTGTATGAAATTATATAAATTTAAGTATCCATCACAATATTTAGATTTTAGCAAATGCCCTTGCCTTGTTTATTCGACAATTGGCCTCTGTTTCTGTCTATGCCTTGTTTCTTTATTTTTGCTCTTGCTTTTTCTTTGCTTTTGCTCTTTGTTGTTACTTTTTCTTCTACTTCTGAAATTATTGGTTTTTCTTGCTAAAACTATTGGGTTTCTTATTTGAAAGTGTGGATTTTCTTGTTGGAATTCTTTGGGTTTTAGGCTTTGGAATTACTTGGTTTTTTCTTGTTGAAATTGTTGGGTTTCTTCGCCGAATTGGGTTTTGCTCGAAATTATTTGGATCGTTGAGGCGTGTTGAAGTGGCCGACAACTCCAAGCATTAGACGTAGATATTGTGGTTGAGAATGCTAGTTAGTGTATAGCGTTGGTTAATGAACCACTCTATATGACATTTGCTTGTTATTGTATTAGTGTTGGATATTTTGCCTTTGGGATGATGGCGGTGTCAATTGCAACTTTTAGCAGTTGTAATGCTGCTAAGATGCTGAGATTTATGAATATTGGGTATTTAGATGTTTGTTGCAACTTTTTGGTACTCAAATTTTGAATTTTTGATAGGCTTTCATAATGCTTTCGATAGCTATTGGATTTTTGATAGGCTTTATTGATAACAATTCGACTTTAAGTGTTGTTTAAGGCATCAGTTATAAACAATAAAATCGTTTTCCTCATGCGCTCGAGACATTGGTTCTATTCGTTTAACACCTGATCTTAACTAATGTGTGTTGTAGCAATGGCATCTGTTCTATTGATGCATTTAACATCAGCTACAAAGTGATGTGTTCTATTGTTAGGACATCGGTTCTACCTACGTGTTTAAAATCAGCTAAAACGTGATGTCTGTTTATGTAAAGACATCGGTTTACATAATTGATGTGATTTCTGTAATAGTTTTAGACATCGGTTAAAAATTGATGTCTAAAGTTTCAGATCTTTAACATCACCCACTAACACATCGGATTTTTTTTTTTTTTTTACATCAGTTAATAACCGATGTCTAAGTCACTTTTTCTAGTAGTGTATCAAGCAATCTTTGCCCCTACAATAATTTTAATACAGTGCACTTAACATAATATTACATATTAAACAACGTTGCCCTTCACACTATAAAACAAATAAAAAGTACCAACTAACATTATAAATCCACATGCAACGCGTGTATTTCAAACTAGTAGGAAGAAAAGCTCCTATAGGAGATAAGAGAAAATCACATTAAAGAATTCTAAATCATTTCTACTTCATATTTGATAATTAAAGATATTTTTTGATGGAGTTACTATCAAGATTAACCATTATAAACATGGAGGAGAAATTGAAATAAAGACCAATGTGCGTTTTGTACATCAAAATAAATCATGTTGTTTAGTAAATTTGATCAAAGACAAAGAAATATCACATTTTTTCAAATTGTAGATCCCATTCTTAAACTCATAATATATATAAGTTGGGTTTAATAATTACTTATTTTTCCAAAATTTTATATATTAATTTTTAGGAGAATTAGAAGAGAGCTTTTATTAAATATTTTTAAAAATATGAAATAAATATATTTGATTGAAAAGACACCCAATTCTAATTTAAAAGAACTCTATATGATATTTTTCTTATTTCATGTTAAATTTAATGATTATTTTCATATAGAAAATATAGATTAATCTAATTTAAATTCAGACAAAAATTTGGTTGAGCTTTTACTTTATTTCTCTTAATGACATAGTTATTAGTGATTTTTTAAGTAAAATTTGTAGATTAGAAATTAAAAGTTGCATTAGGAAAAAATCACACTTTATTAAAAAGTTAAGAATACAAATAGTCACTCACAAATATTAATTATACATACACACAACTATAAAACGGGACATATTTGGCTTAAAAGGTACTGTGTAAAAAAGAAGGATATGATATTAAATTATATAATATTTGAGACAAAGTTTGAGCAATTTTTTTCATTTTAAATTAAATAATTAAAATTTTGGTGGCAGTTTTTTAAATAAAATTTGCATATTAAATAAAATTTAAAAAATCGCATATAGACAAAGTTAAGAGTAAAAAGACCCACAAAAAATTATGATTTAGAAATTTACGTATATTAAAAAAAGGAACAAATCAATGTTAAGATGTGTATTTTTAAATATTTTTTTGTACAAAGGTGGGTTAAAATCTTAATTACTTGTTATTATTATATTAATTTACTATGTAAACACTGATGTTTCATGTATTTAATATCAAAAGGATACTTTCAACACAAAATCGTATTTAATTATTATTAAGAAAATATTAAATTGTTTGAAACAGTTACACCCTAATATTATCTAAATGTTTATCATCAATATTATATAACTATATTCTTTTTTAAAATTTTAATTCAATCTATTTTTTCCATTTAACTATTATGATTCAGAGAACGTATGATCTCAATAATATTCCTTGATCTCTTCGATGAAAATAATTGAAAATGAATTTCTATAACGTCAACCTATCCCCGTAAATCAAAATATTTCTTTCAGGAGTCCATTAGGTATAATTGATAATGGTATTTTTGTGTGTCGTTAGACTAAAAATGATTTTATTCAATATTTTCATTTTTGCAAACTGAAGGTTTTGATTTGCGACAAAGATAATCAGCCAAAAAATTCACTAGTTAATGTAGTATTTAAAGAAGTGTTTCAAAATTTAGTGATTATTGTGTTTCTATTTTTTATTTACTTTAAATGCATAGTGCCACAATGCTTTTGTTCATATTCAAATGTACTTTTATTTAATGTGTACTACGCTATAACTATTTTAGTTCAATTGTTATAAAATATTGTTCAACTATATTTTTATATCTAATGTGAGACACGCCTTAAATATTTTATATTAATTATCCAATAATATTTCTTGATCATTTCAATTATATTTTCAACTAATGGGTATTACTCAAAAAGATTTTCTTTTTCTCTATATAAAATGTGCTTTTAGAAGTCCAAGTGCAACGCAAGAGTTGGATACTAGTTCCAATTACCGATAAACATATCATCTTTTGGTTCTCATATAACATAAGCTACATCTTTTTATATAGTCACTCATGCTCTCTTACCCACAGCGTGAGCAGGGAGATGCCCACACCCCCAAATTTGAGGGGGAAAAAAGTCGTGGGGCCATCATGAGCCCCCTACTATTATGGGGTAATTATGTATTATTTATCTGACCTAACATAAATACTAATTTTTTTTTAAAAAAATGGATGACATGGCGCCCTGTGAAGACACCACGTCATCGTGTGGACATGGCTTCCTGCCCACGGAAAGTAGCGACTTATACATAGTATACACAATTATGATCTAGTGCCCAATTAAGCACGAGTTTATTGTGCTCAATTAACACATATCATCTCATTATTGGATTGGATAATATCGGGCTAATTACATCACATGTCCAATGCTGAGATAATATGTATTAAGTGGGCACAATAAATTTGTGCCTAATTGGTAATTTACTTTAATTTGTCTCTCAAAATATATTTAGTTTGATTTTCCTTTTCTTTTCAGATCAAAATTAAATAATCAATATCCCCATTTTGGAACAAGTTCAATTAAGTACTAATTATTTTTACATTGTAATTCCAATAAATTCTGCCAATGAAACTTATAATTCTGTTTTTTAATCATTTATCTATTGATCAATATGCCTAAATTAATGACACAAAACACTATTTGACACTCAAATAAAATCAAATCACATGCTTAAAGCTTCGTTACAAATTCAGAAAATTTGATGCGTTGCTAGTACTGATAGATCAAGAGTTACATGTTATTTTAATATTCGCTAATACGTTTTTGGTATCTACAAGAGATTATTAAATAAATATTGTAATACTAACTAATATCAAAAGATTGTATCACGGTTGATTCAATCAAAACATATGACTGAACAACATTATTCACTTGCTCTCCTCCCTCCCCCCAAAAAAAAAAAAAAAAGGGAAAACATTATTCACTTTAGAAAGTACCAAAACATATTAGAGGTCTAAAATTATTGAAATTAATCATAATTAATATAGTGGGCCTTGGAATGGTGCACTTGGAGAGTAGGGCCAACGGTCACGGGAAAGACAATTCCTTTAGTCTTCAAATTAAAAGCAATTTTAAATGCCAAGTCCAAATAATGTGATTCAAGCAACTTGTTCTTCTTTCTACTAATTCACAAGATTAATATTCCTTTTCCCTCACAGTAAAATAGATTTGATTTGATTTTCACCAAGGCTTTACACGAATCGTGGTATCGAATAACAATAGACATAATGATAACTTTTAAGATACAGTTGTCTCATATATATATTGATGTTGATTGATATGATTTTCACTTTCATAACTTGAATCTCATGGTACAATGCACTTATCGAGTTTATGTTTATTATAGGTTTTTGTCTTATCATTGTAGCTCTTCTTTACTTAGCACAGAACATTTGTTAGTGCTTGATTAAGTAGGACGATGGAAAAAAAAAAACATGATTAAAATCTTCAGTATGTTTTTCACATTAACTTTTCAATATCACAAATTATTTCTAGACAAATGTATTGACATTGTTATCCAGTCTAAGTCTAGCACTAATTCTACACGCAAATGCAATATAGAAATTGAGTTTGACAATAATGGTACACCATGATATGTTGAAGCATTCACATAGTATTTTTCTTATATGATTTCCACTAACAATATACTCGTTAAACACCACACTTAACACATTTCATAATTATTTCGTGTTTCTTGTTTTCACTTAAAAGTTTTCTTTTATACACACTAAACACTAGAAAATGCATGGGAATTTACTAGTGCTTATATACAGGTCAAATAATTAAGAGTCAAGTTGGTGTAGTTCTAAGTATGTTTAATTAGTTCAATCCTAATTTTTGAAACCTAAAATTAGTCGGTTCTGATTCTGGCTTTAAACTTGGAATCAAGAACTACAAATATTATAACCATTTCTTTGATTTTCAGTTTTTATATTTTTTAGGTTTTTGGTTTCTTATATGTTCCTCGTTAGGTAATAGTACTTTTGCCCTTTTAGAAAATTATTATTATATTCAAACCCCACCTTTTATTATTTATATATTACCTTATATCTATTACTATAGTCTTCAATTTTTAGTCATTGTAGCTTTTTTTTTTACAATATAATGAGCAAAAATATTCTCCTCCCCACTCAGGGGTGGATATCCTCTCCATAGTGGGAGGTGTTCCCCTCGATTTTTGGAGGCGTCCCCACGTCAGATGGGAGGAGAACATGACTAATATAATGAAAGCAGAGAGGGAAATTAAACTATTAATCAAGAGTATGGGAAATCCATTAACAATATCTCAACTTCGATTTGCATAACTTAGATTTATATAATTGAAAAATAATTATCGACGGTTACATGAAACATAATTTGTTCTTTTCCATTTTTTTAAACTTCGAGAAAAATACATTTGCAATTTTTTTCTTCTTTTCTCTAACTAACTTTTAATATTTCCCTGTTTGTTAATTTTATAAAAATGAATAAACACATCTATTAACTATTTGTCCAACTTCTTTGGATATTTTTGAGAGATGCTAAATTCTTGACATTTTGATAATTTTAATTTAATAAATCAAAACTACAATGTTAATACTTAATACTCCTACATTCGTTACCTTCTTATCACTAATTATACCCTTCCCCCCACCCCCGCCCCCTCTTTTTCTGATTTTAATTAGGTTTGGTTCCATTAAAGTCGAATCAGATTTAATCTCAATACTACAAATGAAGCAAAGCGATTCCATTATTAAGAGACTACAAACATTTTAATTCAGATAATCAAAATCGAACTAAACCAAACAAAGTCAACATTTATATATACTTTTGTAGAATTGATTTTCTACTCACGGTAGGTAAAAATATTTTACTCAATTTTAACCTCGTGGTTCTAGAAGAGGACTAAACATACCTCCAAGGATTTTATATACTTGTTGACACATACTTGAACGCATCATCTGTGGATCGGAAATGATAAGGAACCATCGATGGTTCTTAAGTGAATTATCGATGGCGTTCATTCGTTTGAAATAGATTTGAAATCAGGAGGTAGATCCGGAATCGAATTTTTTCAAATTTTTCTGACATGGTGGCGATCAGCGTTTAACAATATTTTTGTTTGCTCAAAAATATTGTTAAACGCTGACCGCCACCACTGCAAGACGTCGGCGAAAAAATTCGAAAATTCTGGCTCCTCGCTCGATTCCAGATCCGATCCCAAATTTCAAATGGAAACAAACGAACTCAAGAACGCCATCGATAATTTAATGAACTTGACTTCTAGATCGATTTCTGCATCATGGTTACATCCAAACTAGAGTCTAATAATTTAGGGCCATTTAAGAAAGAGCCAAAAGAGAGAGCGCCAAAGAAACAAAAAGAGATCGTACGATTTGTCTTTATAAAGTCAAAATCTAGTCCCAGAGATGGAGGGAGCAGACTAACTTTAGGAGAAAAGGAAGCGGAGGAGAGGGGAATAAAACTTTGAACTGAAAGAGATTGCCCAACTACCCATCTAGAAAGTATTGAATTCCTACGTAATTTCATTACACGATTATTTTGGATTTGTTTTTGGGTAAGTAAACGACATAATTTCTTCCACGATAGTCTATTTTTGCGTCGATTCCTCGTAGCTGTTGTGACATCTAATAATCTTTCGAAATAGTCGCTATAGCTTTTCAAAAAAAAAAAAAAACAAAAACAAAAAGTCACCACTGCAAATAATTCAGAGCATCTCCAATGATTAATCTATTTCGTAAAAGTTAAGAAATCAAATATGCAATTTATTGGCGCACACTACAGAAAATATATATTTTTTCGAAAGGGAAATTTTGAAAAATACCAGTGTTTCACTTTTTATTTTGAAGATTAAGAAACATTATGTTTAAAAAATCGTGGTCACATAATCACAATATATTATTTGATCACATATTAATTATTTGGTTACATTAGGTCACAGTAGCCTCCATCATCATGATGTCGCCACAATCACCACTAGAGTCATAGAGTCACATAACCCCGATCACAGATCATAATTTCCAATCAAAGGTCACAGCGTGATCACAAATCAATTGCAAGTCACAAACTACCAAACATAATTACCAACAAGCACCGTATACAACACTGGTAAGATGGTTCAATTACAATGGTCACAACCCACAAAATACAAGAGAAAATCATGTGAAATCACAATTCACAAAGTAATAAGCGAGCATTCCTTTCCCACTATTCCCAAATAGATTTGAAACTTCCACATCATTAATCCCTTATGAGTTGTGGATTGATAAATTTTCAATACTATAGTCGAAAGAATCACTGATGTTTGCGAACTGTTCGTAATAGGAGTTGATGACGGACAATCAGATGACTCGTCATGTTTGCACTTAGAACGTACACCTGATTTTTCAAAAAAGAAAGATTGGACACCTGAATGTTGAAAATGGGTCCTCTCATGGCCTGATTTCCAATTTTCCCTTTTCTAAAACTCTCTGTATTTAGGCCATGAAAGGAGTGGGACAAGGCCTAGTTACCCCACCCCTAACTCTGCTCGTGTCTCGAATGATAAGTTAAGTTGTTGTGATAGTGAAAAAATATATCTAGTCTCACAGACTTTCTTGATGTAAAAAGTATGTTAAAGTTTATCTTGCTTAATCTTATAAAAGAAAGGTAATTATTTTTAAAAATTTGTAAAGAAATGTTACAATTTATAATTAAATATGTTTTATTGATACCTTATTTAATTTAATAACTTTATATATTTTTCTATATACTAATAATGTTGAACATGAGATAGTTTGTTTTGGTTAGCTTTTGCTTTCAATAAATTTTATTAAGATGTAAAGAATTTTGCGTGTAATAGTTGTGTGCTTTTCAAGTTAAAGATTTTTAATGTTTAATACTTTAAAAAAATATATTTTTATGTACATGAGAATTGCAATTTGTCGTTGTTCATCATTGATTATTTAATTCAATAAGTAAAATTTGCAAAATAATGACATCATGAACAAATAAGTAATTCAATAATTTTATAAATAATATTTATTGTGTAAACTTAACATTTATAATGCAAATGGATTCTATACAAATCCATAAAAGTTTTTAAATCGATAGTCCTTTCAAATCCGTAGAATTCTAGAGATTCTATAAAGTTACGTATGACTGTAAAATCCTTATCGACTAGCTAGTGTACTTTGTCACAATGTAATTGAATGATAGCTAGTGATTCTTATATGTACTAGCCAGTTGTATTCTTGTCTCATCAAGTGAAGTGGAGTCTATTGCTCCTTGATGAAGGTGCACAGGCAATGTGCTTTTGGATCCTCTGCAGAGAAGCCTCTTATTCGGGCAAGCAAGGTAAGGGATTAAAATGAGGACCCGAAGGTGGAACAAATTGTTTGGATGAAATTGGTAATGCTGTTCCTCTTGCACACGGGCTTTCTTAAGATTGTTAGGACTTTAGTTGTGGTAAGATCATTTCGAATCACCTCAATAGAATTGGTAAAACATATATTTAGGAATGATACACTCTTGATGTTGAAACTTTGTTAAAGTTCCAGTGCTAACGTAGTGCGTCATGGCTTAGGGTTGGCAACGGGTCGGTTCGGCTCGAACCGCGAACCTAACCGGCGGTTTTTAACCGTAACCATAACCGAACCGAACAGTTCGGTTCGGTTTTCGGTTCGATTGGGTTTGGGATTCCGAACCGTTTTCGAACCCTTTTTTTTTCTTTTAAATTCTATATAATTAAACCAAGTGTAAGGATGAGGGTTCGAACTCGGGCTTCTTCATTGCAAGACACAACTACTAACCAATTCAACTAACTATCAACTTGTGAATATAGTTGCACAATTTAATAATTATTATGACCTTACACCTATAGCTTCATCCATGCTAGCTGGTAAACGGTTTGGTTCGGTATTTTTTTCCCCGAACCATAACCGATCAGCCCCGGTTCGGGTCAAGAAAATAGCAAATCATATTTGCCCCATCGACCCATCGGTTCGGTTTTTTTCGCCCCGTTCGGTTCGGGTAACCACGGTTTTCGATTTTCACGGTTTTTTTTGCCATCCCTATCATGGCCCTACTACGTAGCAACAAGGGGCTGGTAAGTGGATCCTGTTTTCATATGACAGTAACTTAAAATCGATACGTCAAACACTGAAACTTTAACAAAGTTCCAACATTAGAAATGTATCATTTTCGAACAGCTCTTTTACGTGACAAATGTGTAACAAAAAGTTTGGACTTCAACTGTGATTAGATCACTTTGGTTAGGTGAGCGCATACGGCATAACAATGAGAATCATATTCCATTCTTTTATCTATTATGAATGTCAATGTAGAATACCCAAAAAAATGTATCACTAATGTTGCCCTTTTCAATCCGACACGTATTGTATTCTCTTCTTGTCCAAACTCTATTTCGGGGCATCGAGAACCTGCTTGCTTTCCACCAAAGAGAAAAAGAAAAAAAAGTATAGACGAAATCAATGTGAAACATTCTGCCCCACAGCCCATGTGTTCTGATTGGTTACATCATCATTTATGGCCCACCAAGATTTCATCATATTTTCTTGCTATAATAAATTTATGCGTGTATATAAACATAAACAAAGAATAGAGGAGACTCGTTTTACGTGCTACTGGGTCGGGGATAAATCCTATGAGCAAATTTTATAAAAATAAAAGCCGACATATGAAGATTCTGTTATATTAACTTTTTAGTGTAAAAAAATGTAGAAAATTTAGAAAATACCATAACGGTGTGTTTGATTGTAAACCCGGAAAATGGTTTGAAGGAAAACGTTTTCTGGGTAAATAAATTTCAGGAAAAGATTTTCCAGGGAAAATAGTAGTTGTAGGTGTTTGATTGGATTAATTTGAAAGTTGGAAAATGATGTTATTTTCTTTATTTTTGTGTTTTTTCCATGAAATTTAATCATTTTCCTTATTTTTATGGTTAAAGTAAATTGTCCATTAAAAAAAAAGGAAAAAAATGGCTAAACTTTTCTCGGAAAACAAAAACCACCTCCCCCCAAGGAAAACGTTTTCCTTCAAAACAAGGAAAAGAACGGAAATCGAGAAAAAGTTGGAAAACCTTTTCCAGGAAAAAAATACAATCAAACAACTACGAGTGGAAAAAAAAAGTTGGAAAATGAATTTTCCGGGTAAAAAAAGCATGAATCAAACACACCCTAATAGTTAAAATAATCCGATTAAAAGGAAACAAACTCGAGACCTCTAAATTACAGGAACTTAGCTTAGCCCCTCCAATGGAACAAGCTAGGCGTCATTGGCCTATTATATTTATTTTCAATATTTATTTTTTAATTCATTTTCAGATTTAAGTTTCTGCGATGGAGAAAAAGAGAAATATATAATTTTGTGCAATTTTAATAGTTTGGTGTGTTTCCACTATTTTTCTTTTTAAGTTTTTCAAAAATGTGAAAGGAAACTCGTTGTTGTTGTTGTTGTTGTTATTATTATTATTATTATTATTATTATTATTATTATTATTATTATTATTATTATTGGGTAAACCAACTTTTGATATTTGAGAAGGCCAAACTATTACATTGGTATTTAAAAAAACACACTTTTAACGATTTGGTATTTTAAAAAGCGCCGACAATATAGTGGTATTTAAAACTAGACTTTTGCGCATTTAGATCCTTTTTTTTTTACCGCCTGCGGAATCTTGAATAAAATAATAATATTTTCAATTTTTTTATTATTTTATTCATTTTTTCTGTGGAATCTCATTAAAATAATAATATTTTCAAATTCATGTATTTTTTATTCATTTTATGATTTTTGCTTAGTATATTCTTCGATTTCATCTCATTTCTTGGAAAATTGATGCAAATAATCGAAGAAATAGAGCATTTTACAAGATTGGTAAAAAAAAAAAGGTATAAAAAAAAAACTTTGGTGCACGTTTGGTCCATTTGGACGGAATCCATCCAATTTTGCCGTTAGTTAAGTCAAATTTTGCTATATGTCGCCATTTTTGCAATTTGACTTGAGATAAATGTAACTGTTGTACCTCAAAAAAATTTTGTACGAATATATTACTGTAAAAAATATACCGAATATAAAAAATTAATAAAATCAAATCAAAATTTCAAAAAAAAATGAAAATAAAAAAACTCACCTGTAACGCCCCAATTCTTGGAAATCGAAGCGCTACCAAATTGCTGTAGCTTGAGTAAAAATATAGAATTTTTGCAATAAAATTTTTTTTGGAAAGTTAAACAATAAGCGAATAAGTGAATATCTTACTTTCAATAACAATCATCAAAATCCACATATCTGAAATTTAATAATAGAATCTCGAATAAGTGCGGAAAATCATTTAAATCTAAAGACCACGTTTAACAACCAAAATTTGAATAAGTAAAAATAATTGCGGAAGAAACCAAGTTGAGTTTAAGTGAGATTTTCATTCCAATAATAGTCATGATAATATTCCAAGAATCATGTACTAAAATGAAATAGTAGTCAATAATGGTTCTCTTGAACTTTAGTTCCTAAAAATGGAACCCTTTGTAAAATTATTAAACTAGACAGAATTTTAAATAAAATAATTTGCGGTGAATTCAAGGATTTAACCAGCGATAAATTTAAAATTTAACATAAGCGAAACTATTAGCAAAAGGTGATGCCTGCGCTTGCCGCGCTTGTAGAACTCAATCTGTAAAGTTTTAAAATAATGGGGTGAGTACAACGATGTCATACTCGATGGGGAGAATAGCAAATCAGCTAACCATATCATACCATACTTGCTTGATTACAATCGTGTGCATAGCGAGAAGTAAAGGTGGATGCAACTAACGACACCAAGTAGAAGATGAAGCGGCGTCCATCACATAGTTTGGATGCCCCCAGCGACATCCGTAGAAGATGGAAACTTGGGTCCATGACATAGTTTGGATGCCCCCAACGACATCCGTAGGTGATTGCCCCTCACGACAATCAGTAAAAATACAACTAGCATGCATTTACGCAATTATAAAGGCCACGTGGGAACATATAACATGGTCAACTAAAAATAACACGTTGCAAAGTAATCCCCACCTTAAATAGTAGTACTTGGAGAAATCCTTGAACATACGGGTGATGTGATGCTTATACCCGATTGGTCTTGTAGCCTGCGTCTAACGAGAACAATTAAACATAGCTTTAGAAATTGACATTTAAATTGATCTTTAATAATTTATTCGAAGACCTTAAAGTGTTTACTTAAAAGTTTTTAGGACCCAAAGATAACCTTAGCCAGTTTCTTTGGGCTTAATTGAAAATGAAATAGTGCTTTGAGGTTTGAAATTGGAAGTTATTGGTCAGCTATGACCGTTTTAAAACACAATCAAAACTTTAGGGACTAAAATTGAACTTTTAAAATTTGATTGGAGCTTAATTGAGGAGGATTAAGCAAATTTGGGGAATTGTTAAAGTTAGCTCGAACTTGAGGACTGTCGTAAATTATATAAATTCAATTGAAGTCAATTGAGGTAAAACTATGATTTTGAGGACTATTTTGAATTATTTGAAAATAGATAATAATCTAAGGGACCAACTTGAAATAGAAATTGAATTTGAGGGACTAACTAAAATAAGAATTAGAAGTTAAGGGACTTGGGCATTAAATAAGGCAATTGAGGTCCAATTTGAAGGTCATGGGTCAAGGCGTGAATCTGCGGCTCCATATGCATACATCTGCGATACATACGAGGCGAAAGAGGAGATGACTAGAGGAGGTGGAGTGCCAGAGGTCTCGTCGCGGTCGTGATCCTCATCGGCGTCCAAACCACCCGACCAAGTCAAGAAAATAGAAAGCGAGTGCTCTTCATTTGGATTTTGGGTTCGAAACTCCAGCTGGCGAAGGTTTTCGACCAAAATAACATCAATTGAGTTCGGGTTTGGGTTGTTAAGGTTTGGCTACAGTATTGGTGGCGATTGTGCAAGAAAATCTCGAGGTGAAGGTTAGCTGACCATGGCGTTTTTTTTCCTTTCTCGGCTATTACGAAAATTTGGTCTCTCTCCTTTCTTTTTGACGAAGAGGTTGATGGTGATGATGATTGAGATTGCATATTCGTATGGGTTCATGGTGTAGGGCATTCGATTGTGTTGATTTTACGTAAATGGAGCGTGTATGGCGGCTTGTGTGTGTGTTCATGGCGTATGTATATATGTGTATATATATACACAATGAGGAGGAAGCACTATAAAACCACAAGGGCGATTTAGGTGTTTGTGATTCGTTATGATGGGACGAATCGTGTGTGCGTGTATGATGTTAGAACACATTGAATTCATGGCGGTAGATGTTATTAGTCAAAGGTTAGTTGTAGAATTTTGTCTAAAAATTCAAGCATTAGATGTGAGACCCGATGAAATCGTATGTGAGAGTTGGCGAGAATACAGGTATGATGCATTGCTTGCTATGGATTTTTGGGCGTCTCCTGATTCTTGAAGTTATGGCTTAGAGATGGAGTTTGGTGTTTGCTAGTGGTAGAAAACGTGACTTTATGCGAGTTGGGGGAGGAGAGAGGCGTGAGTTGAGGAAATCTGAGTGGAGGGAGAGTCGCTCAGGATAAAAACTTCTATGATTCTTAAAATGAATAAATGGGCTTAGGGCCCAATAGTTAGGATGGCCGTATGTGAAATAATTCGACCGATTAAATTATTAAATACCAATTATTTTCTTTTCTACTAGGCAGCGTTGCGTAAACTCTTTAAATTAAAATGAGGACCTTATAAATGGCGTCGTATAATTCTTTAGATATTAAAATTGAGCGTGGTCAATTACAACCTCCCCACTTAGGAAATTTAGTCCTCGAAATTTGAACTTGCACTCATTTAGAAACGTCAGGGTGTTTGGCTATAATCTAGTCTTCTCTTTCCCCAAATGGCCTTCTCGGTTCCATTTTACTCCGCTCGAACTTTAACCAATGGGATTCTTTGGATTCCACGATGTAGAACTTTCTAAGCCTTGTTGATTCTTTTACAGTGCGATCTTATCAGCTGGTCTCATTGCTCATTCAATTACACGATCCCAATATTCTCCTTTTAAATTCTCGAAATCAAAGCCACATCATATCGAGAGTTACTCCTATTCTTCGAGCCATACAACATCCTCAATCCAGTGTTCGTTATAAAAACCCAAATAAGTCTATTTACTTGCTCAAAAATCAACGTTTAACTTGAAACCAAAATTTAGTTCACGGGAATTATTCAACATTTTCTTTTCAAACACGAGCATTTGAACGAGACAAAATTATAAGTCAAACTCTCAAAAGTTCGTTTCAATGGGCAATTCAAATAAAACGATTTGAATTCTTTGCGTATCGAACCAAGAGTTGAAAAAAAAGTTTCTCTCCTTTTTTTTTTTTTCAAGAATTGCTCATTCATCTTTAAATAGAAATTTTTTGAGTAAAGTATGAGCCAAAATCATAAGACTAATTTCTGAAACAAGTAACTTAAATTTAAACGGTTTAACACCTGGTTAACATTTTCATAAAAGGCTCGATGTCAGTAGTTTTGAAAATTCAAATTTCTATCATCTTTGCAATAAGAAACATAATCAAAATTAAATGCAACTCCGGAATTTTTGAAAAATGGATAATCTGTCAAACTCGAAAAACATGGTGGGGGTTAATTGAAAACTTTGTAAAAATTTCATAACTTTCCTAAAGTTATCATTTGGATCATGTATAGCTCAAATTCACCTCTCAATCATTCCCAACCAATTCATTTATAAAGTAGTCTCACCTTTGTCTTTCCATCGAGAATTAAGCTTAGTCGGGTGTGAGTTGGCCATACTCACAAGATACCTCTACATAACTACCATTCTTCAACATTCTTCCCATTTTCATTGCATCTGCAGTCGGGCAAAGTTTTGGCTTTTGCCCCAAACAAGTAGAACTCACCTCTTCAGGAACTGCGAATGAGTACCTTTCTTTCAAAAATTTATAGTAGCATAGCCACTACTAAGCAGTTCATTCCCAAATTAATAATTATTCCAAGAATCAACATTCACAGCCCGATGTCGCTATGCAAAACATTCCCATAAGTTACATTATTCCCAAAATATCAATATCATTATCATTCACTTAATGTAACATGTCTCAAATTTTCCATCTTACCCTCTATGGAGCTTCCCAACTCCTTTGCTCCCAGAACCTTGAGTTAGATTTCAATTCAAGCACATCTATACGTAATGTTGAATAGTTAGTCAATCTACCTCGCACTTGGCCGATTAGTAGCGACAAAAGAATCAACTTGACACATGAAAGCGCTGAAGACTCTTGAGATCCTAACTCAATTGTCATTCCCTTACAATTCCTCAACCCAATATAATGTAATTATTATCATAACTTCTAGCGGCTTATTCAATACCTCTCATACGAAAATGGCCTTTCGTACACCTTATCCATGGATTCTCCTTGATTTCCTTAACATCATACTAGAACTTATCAAGTTATCCAAATTTATCCATCACTACTCTCCGTAAATTTTAATTCGTAACATATAATTTGAGCACGACCTAATGAAATAATTATCTCTTGAATAGTGGATATGGATTTTCTTGAAGGTAGGCAGAATAAATAGAAAACCAAAATTTTGTCAAAATCTAGAATTTGCCCTCATAGTAACTTTCTTGCTTTAAAGTTTGAGCACAGCGTTCAGAGCAGTATCTTCATAAATATAACTTTGAAGTTTCAAAATTTTACAAATATGCTATAAATCTGAATAGCGTAATGTGCTTTTTAATAGGTATTTCGATAGAATATAAAATTTTTGTAGGATTTTTACAAAAATTGTGGGTGTGAATAAAGGATTTTAAAAAGGAAGTTTCGTACCCTTATCAATCTGTATATTTCAAAGCAAGAGAATGTAAACATTGTAAAATTATATGGTTTTGGGCATCATTTTGCAATTTGACAGGATAGAAAATAAACATGTGTTTTTTTTCTACATTGGAAGATTTTGGTTTTGATAAAGTTAATTTTTGAAAACCAATAGCCACTCCTCTTCGACTGCGCATTATTTCAAGAATCAAAACCATACACCATTTTCAAAAGTCACTTTCACCCAATCAATCATACACTTCCTCTCCTAGAGTAATACATAAATGTAATTCGTTAACCCCTCGCTTATGCTGTCATATTTTCATAGGGTCAACAAAACACCAAATCAAATATTAGGATGTCCACTTATCCAAATCGTTATTGGACAAAAATTCCCAAGCATAGGAGAGTGCATCTTGGAATGCCCAAAGCATAGTTGAGGATTTTATGCTTAAAGAATTCCCAATATTGATATGACAAATTCCAGTGTCTCATGGATCACCCAAGAAGTATCTACATTAGTTTTTTTTCCGATCAACAATATCTCAAATGATGGAGTTATCATCAGTTCACCATTGGTAGTTGATGACCTCACTTGAGATCTTCTCTTGTGACCTTCGTTACAATCTTTCTAACTATAACCTTTGATCTCAACACGTGTAAGCCTTAGAGAAACTATAACATGTAATCCATATAATGCATCTTGTAATGACATTCTCACAACTCCAAAAATACAATCACAAGACTCCAAACACCATACTTGCCTCCAATATGCATTCAGGCGACATATAAACCAACATATAGACCAAACTTTATCCGGCTTATGCGTGTACATTATCACTCACAACCATATGCGAGTTATTCACCTCAATGATTGTGGTCGAGCAATTATACTTCCATCATGCCTCATAAGACTATTAAGAACATATCACAAATTATCAGTAAATTTGTAATTTCATCTCTCTTGAGACCCCAGAAAATATCATTAGCGTTGTCGTCAATCATCACAATAATATGGAATCAACTCAAAGGACACAAAATAATTAAAATGTACATGTCAATCCTTCATATTTCCCAAGGCTTTAATTATCGATAAAACTCTCAAGGTACTAAAATGCGATTATGAAAGAAAATCCAATCTTATGGTTGACATTTGTCCAATTATGAGGCGATTAGGTGGCGTTCTTACTCATTTAGTTTAATTTAGAGGACTACGTAGGGAAAATTTTCTAACTATGGCGTAATCTAGCATCACATCCCCAAACATATATAAGCACAAAGGGAATTTAGGAGATTTTGGATACAAATAACTATAAAGTTGACTTTTGCATCGACATAACTTTTAAGTAGCTGTAGGGGTTGATTACATTATCAACATAACTTTCTGAACTTTTCATATTGTAAATATAAAGTAGAGATGCAGTCAACTATAAAATTTTCATTTCTTTCAAAATTTTAGTATCACTAGAATCTCCACAGTGCTTAAATGGACATTTTCTTTTGGAAAATGAATTTTCTTTTTACCTTTGCAATTGTGGCGTAGCGTAGCGTGGCGGGCATCCATCACTTTATAATATCTCAAACCTTTCAAAACAATTTCAATTTTCCGCCAAATTTTTTCAATAGATTTTCCAAGCGTTTTTTGCGAGTCTCTGAAAAAGTCAACCTTTGCTCACGATACCAAGGCTATGCTTTGCCCCAATTCTTGGAAATCGAAGCGCTACCAAATTGCTGTAGCTTGAGTAAAAATATAGAATTTTTGCAATAAAATTTTTTTTGGAAAGTTAAACAATAAGCGAATAAGTGAATATCTTACTTTCAATAACAATCATCAAAATCCACATATAACAAATTTAATAATAGAATCTCGAATAAGTGCGGAAAATCATTTAAATCTAAAGACCACGTTTAACAACCAAAATTTGAATAAGTAAAAATAATTGCGGAAGAAACCAAGTTGAGTTTAAGTGAGATTTTCATTCCAATAATAGTCATGATAATATTCAAGAATCATGTACTAAAATGAAATAGTAGTCAATAATGGTTCTCTTGAACTTTAGTTCCTAAAAATGGAACCACTGTAAAATTATTAAACTAGACACGGAATTTTAAATAAAATAATTTGCGGTGAATTCAAAGGATTTAACCAACGATAAATTTAAAATTTAACATAAGCTGAAACTATTAGCAAAGGTGATGCCTAAACATTTGCCGCTTAGCCGAACTCCTCAATCTGTAAAGAGTTTTAAAATAATGGGGTGAGTACAGCGATGTCATACTCAGTGGGGAGAATAACCGCAAATCGACTAACCATATCACATGCCATGCCTTGATTACAATCGTGTGCATGGCGAGTAAAAGGTGGATGCAACTAACGGCACCGTAGAAGATGGAAGCGGCGTCCATCACATAGTTTGGATGCCCCCAACGACATCCGTAGAAGATGGAAACTTGGGTCCATGACATAGTTTGGATGCCCCAGCGACATCCAGTAGGTGATTGCCCCTCACGACAATCAGTAAAAATACAACTAGCATGCATTCGCAATTATAAAGGCACGTAGAACATATAACATGGTCAACTAAAAATAACCGCGTTGCAAAGTAATCCCCACCTTAAATAGTAGTACTTGGAGAAATCCTTGAACGCTACGGGTGATGTGATGCTTATACCCGGTGGTCTTGTAGCCTCGTCTATGAACAATTAAACATAGCTTTAGGAAATTGACATTTAAATTGATCTTTAATAATTTATTCGGACCTTAAAGTGTTTACTTAAAAGTTTTAGGACCCAAAGATAACCTTGGCTTGAGTTTCTTTGGGCTTAATTGAAAATGAAATAGTGCTTTGAGGTTTGAAGGTGAAGTTATTGGTCAACTATGACCGTTTTAAAACACAATCAAAACTTTAGGGACTAAATTGAACTTTTAAAAATTTGATTGGAGCTTAATTGAGAGGATTAAGCAAATTTGGGAATTTGTTTTTAAAGTTAGCTCAGAACTTGAGGACTTCAATCGTAAATTATATAAATTCAATTGAAGTCAATTGAGGTAAAACTATGATTTTGAGGACTATTTTGAATTATTTGAAAATAGATAATAATCTAAAGGGACCAACTTGAAATAGAAATTAATTTGAGGACTAACTAAAATAAGAATTAGAAGTTAAAGGGACTTGAGGCATTAAATAAGGCAATTGAGGTCAATTTGAAGGTCATGGGTCAGGCGTGAATCTGCAGCTCCATATGCATACATACTGATACATACCAGAGCGAAAGAGGGAGATGACTAGAGGAGGTGGGTGCCGAGGTCACCGTCGGTGATCGTGAGTCCTCATCGGCGTCCAAGCCACCAGACCAAGTCAAGAAAATAGAAAGCAGTGCTACTCATTTGGATTTTGGGTTGAAACTCGGCTGAAGCGAAGGTTTTTCGACCAAAATAACATCAATTGAGTTCGGGTTTTGGGTTGTTAAGGTTTGGCTCACGGTATTGGTGGCGATTGTGCAAGAAAATCTCGAGGTGAAGGTTAGCTGACCATGGCCGATTTTTTCCTTTCTCGGCTATTCGAAAATTTGGTCTCTCTCCTTTCTTTTTTTGGCGAAGAGGTTGATGGTGATGATGATTGAGATTGCATATTCGTATGGGTTCATGGTGTAGGGCATTCGATTGTGTTGATTTTTACGTAAATGGGCGTGTATAGGCGGCTTGTGTGTGTGTTCATGGCGTATGTATATATGTGTATATATATACACAATGAGGGGAGGAAGCACTATAAAACCACAAGGGTGATTTCCGGTGTTTGTGATTAGATTCGCCTGATGGGAGCCCGAATCGTGTGTGCGTGTATGATGTTAGAACACATTGAATTCATGGCGGTAGATGTTATTAGTCAAAGGTTAGTTGTAAATTTTGTCTAAAATTCAAGCATTAGATAATGAGACCAATATGAAATCGTATGTGGGAGTTGGCGAGAATACAGTATGATACGTGCTTGCTATGGATTTTTGGGCGTCTCCTCGATTCTTGAAGTTATAGGCTTAGAGATGGAGTTTGGTGTTTGCTAGTGGTAAGCGTGACTTTATGCGAGTTGGGGAGGAGAGGCGTGAGTTGAGAAATACGAGTGGAGGAGGAAAAGCTCAGATAAAAACTCACGTATCAGTTCTTAAAATGAATAAATGGGCTTAGGGCCCAATAGTTAGAGATGGCCCGTGAAATAATTCGACCAGATTAAATTATTAAATAAATTATTTTCTTTTCTACTAGGCAAGCGTTGCGTAAACTCTTTAAATTAAAATGGGGACCTCGTAACGACGTCGTATAATTCTTTAGATATTAAAATTGAACGTGGTCGTTACATCACCCCACCCCCAAAAAACCACCACCATTGTGGCGGTGGTGGTGAAACCAAGGTGGGTTCTTTTATTTTCCCTTTTTTTTAATTTTGATTTGATTTTATTAATTCTTTATGTTCGGTATATTTTTTATAGTGATATATTCATACAAAATTTTGTTGAGGTACAACAATTACATTTAGTTCAAGTCAAATTGAAAAAACGACAACGACTTGACTAACGGTAAAATTGGATGGATTCGGTCCAAATGGACTAAACGTGCACCAAAGTTTTTTTTTTACCAATCGCGCCACTTTTTTTTACCAATCTCGTAAAATGCTCTATTTTTTAGACTATTGGCTTCAATTTTCCAAGAAATGGAAGGAAATCGAAAAATATACTAAGCAAAAATTGTAAAATGAATAAAAAATACACAAAATTGAAAATATTATTATTTTAATAAAATTCCACCAAAGAAATGAATAAAATAATGAAAATTTTAAAAATATTATTATTTTATTTAAGATTCCGTCGGCTTTGGAAAAAAGGACCCAAGTGCTTAGAAGTCGAGTTTTAAATATCAATATGTCATCGGCACTTTTTAAAATACCAAATCATTAATATTTGTATTTTTTTAAATACAAACGTTGTAGTTTGGCCAATTTGAGAACTTGAATTAATTCTCCAGAAGAAAATTAATTCTTTAGAAGAATATGTTATTAACACGAGTATTATTGAATGTAAAGGAGCTGAGTATCATGTATTCAGAAAAAAATTTATTTTGTTAAAAACTAGTTTTTAGGTAGAATAATGATATGAAATATCTATGAAATATAAGATACAGTATATGGAGGACAATTAATAGGGCAATTGATGCATTTAGTTCCTAATTAATAAAAGTTGTCTTTTTTAGCAAATAGGTCATAGAGATTTGAGTTTTGGTGTTAGTCGTAAAATATAGCACTTCTTGATGCCATAGGTCCTTTTGGATGATTTATATCCAAATTGATCCTTTTGCATTGTCATATTTGGTAACCAACCTCACAATTTTGTGGGTAATTGATCAATAACTGCAGTTAAACGGAAAATTTTTCCCATTAAATTAAGCACATCTCTTTTTTTACCACTAACTCATCTTTTACACATTAAAACGAAAATAGAGCTTAAAAATCACAAATTTATAACAATTATCACTCTAATAAAATAAACATCCATAAAAAATAAAATAAATACACTTTATTTCTTCAGATTACCACCATAAGTAATCTCGATCAACATTCAACTTCTCGCTTCCTCCGTCTTCAACTTTTTCTCTTCAGATTATCGCCACATATAATCTCGATCAACATTCAACTTTTCTCTTATCCCATTTCTGACTTTCTCTTTCTGCGCAATTTCTCTCTCCAGATTACCATTCTAAGTAATCTCGATCAATATTTAATTTCTCACTTTCCATGTCTCCAACTTTCTTTTTCTACGCACTTTCACTCTTTACATTACTGCCATAGATAATCTCGATCAATATTCAATATCACAATTTACATCCAACTCCGATCATCCTCCATCTTTGACTTTCTCTCTCTACGCACTTTCTCTCTCCAGATTGCTACCTTAAGTAATCTCGATACACATTCAACTTTTCCCTTCCCTTTTCTTCTACTTTCTCTCTATGCTCTTTCTCTTCAAATTAATGTCTAGGTAATCTCGACCGACATTCAACCTCTCTCTTCCCCCGTCTTCCGCTTCCTTGCTTTATACACTTTCTCTTTCCAGATTACCATAATCTTGCTCCATATTCAATTTTTCATTTCCCCCATCTTCGACTTTCTCTGTCTGTGCACTTTCTCTTTCTATATTACATCGCAGGTAATTTCGATCAACATTCAACTTCTCTCTTCCCCGTCTCCGATTTTTTGTGTCCACGTTCTTTCTATCTCTAGATTACCACCGCATGTAATCTCAATCAACATTCAACTTCTCACTTTCTCTGTCTCCGAATTTCTTTCTCTAGATTACCACTCCCGATAATCTTGATTACTATTTAATCTCGATCACCATTCAATTTCATATTTCCCTTGTCTCCCACTTTCTCTCTCCATGCACTTTTTCTTTTCAAATTACCAGCCCGATAATCTCAACAAATGTTCCACTTCTTGCTTATCTTGTCTTTCACTTTCTCTCTCTAGATTACTACCCCCAATAATTTCGATCAACATTCAACTTTTTGTTTTTTCCATCTTTTACTTTATCGCTCTAGATTATCACCCTTCAATAATCTCGATCACCGGATAATTTCTTGCTTCAATTGTCTCTCACTTTTTTTCTTTACACACTTTTTCTCTCTAAATTACCACCCTCGGTAATCTCAACCAATATTCAACTTCTTACTTCCCTCATCTCTCATTGTTTCTCTGTACGTACTTTCTTTCTCTAGCTTGATATACTTTTGCAAAAAAATAAAAAATAAAAAATAAAAAAATAAATAATAATAATAATAATAATAATAATAATAATAATAAATAAAAATTGTATCATTATTCATGATTGGCTATGATCATCGCCTAAGGCAATATTATTATCGAGATAGGTAATAATGTTATCGTGCGAGGTGATATTATCAGGATAAGTTTTTTATCCTTCAAGCTTTTGAAACATTAAAATCTTTGTTAATTAAATTTTTGAAAATTAAATCTTAGTCTCTAAAGTTTCAGTTAAAACATTTTAATCATAAAAGTTTATTTCAAACTCAAAGTCTCTCAGGGGTTTCAAAATTTCAATAATACTTAGAGCATGTTCTATTCGCATTAAATTTCATCAAATTAAATTTATTTCTTCTAAATTACTCGGGGCAGTAATCTAGAGAGACAAAGTGTATAAAAAGAGAGAAAGTCGAAGACGAGTGAAATGAAGAAGATTAGTTGGGTGGAAATCTATATTATTGAGGTTGGTAATCTCGAGAGAGAAAATATGTAGAGAGAAAATCGGAGATGAGGAAAGCAAATATGTGGAGATAGAAAGTCAGAGATGAATGAGAGCGGAAAAATTATCGGGGGTGGTAATCTAGAGAGAGAAAGTTAGAGACGAGGGGAGTGAGAAGGTAAATATTAATCTAGATTACTAAAAATGGTAACCTAGAGCGAGAAAGTGTATAGAGAGAGAAAGTCAAAATCGAGAGAAGTGGGAAGTTCAATGTTGATTGACTTTACTGGGTGTAGCAATGTAGAGAGAGAAAGTGCGTGAAGAGAGAAAGTCGGGAAAGATGGAAGCGAGAAGTTGAATAACAATCAAAATTACTAGAGATGGTAATGTAGAACGAGAATGAATAGATAGAGAAAGTCAGAGAAGATGAAAGCGAGAAGTTGAATGGTGATTAAGATTATCGGGTGTGGTAATTTTGAAAAAAAAAAAGTGCATAGAGAGAGAAATTCGTAGACAAAGAGAGCGAGAAGCTGAATGGTGATCGAGATTACCAGAAGTTGTACTCTAGAGAGAGAAAGTGCATGGATAGAGAAAATAGGAAATGAGAAAAGCGGAAAGTTGAATGTTGATCGAGATTATCAAGAGTGGTAATTTGGAGAGAGAAAGTGCGTGGAGAGAGAAAATGAAAGACAAAGGAAGAGAAAAGTTGAATATTTGTCGAGATTACCGGGGATAATAATTTAGAGAGAGAAAGTTGAATAGAAAAACAAAAAGTTGAATGGAAATTTTTTCCTTTTTCTTTTCTTTTGCTTAACTGAGAATTTTTCATGGCTTCGAATATAATGAAGAGTTTATTCATCTTTATATCAAGCCTAAAATTTCATATGATTCACTTGCTTGATTGATCATTTCCTGAACTTATTAGAAAAATTGATTTCTCATTCAGAAGAGAAATCGAAAATGGATAAGAAGAAGAAGAGAGAGAACTGGAGAAAATGAGGCTTTGGGGATGGATTGGCTGTAGAGTGTAAAAATATAAAAAAAAGTGGTGAAAAGGATAAAAGGAGTTAGTAGGGAAAAAAGATATAAACAGATGTAATTAGTAGAAAAAAATAAGATGTGTACTCAGAGTTGGTGAGTAAAAAGTAGGCTTGAGCTATAGTTTTTGGTCATTTTCTCTAATTTTTTAATGTCATCGAATAAAGTAATGTTGAGCCAATTAAATTTAAATATTCAAAAATAAAATTACAATTGAAAGTTAAACAATAAAAGCTTATGAAATTCATACAAGGTAATGCTACTCAATTTTCATATGATTAATAAATATTAGCGGACTTCCAAAAATAAATAAATCAATCAATCAATTAATACTAGTGTATAAAATCTTGTGCAACTATTTTTGTTGAAAGTGTAGCAATCATAATAAAAATTGGAAAATAACTTAAGTCGACTATGCATTGAGTGCATTTAATAAAGACTGCCACTAGTACAGAAAATATACATATTGAAAGATATAGAATAAAAAAAACATATTATTATTACTTTTATTATTGAAAGACATATTATAACAATAACAATATATTAATACTAACTATTTTCACTAAAAGTATACCTCCAATTCAACAATAATGTATATAAATCCCACAAGTTTACACTAAAAAATCCAACAATAATTCATATAAATCCCACAACTGTACACTAAAAAATAAAATTCTGATCAAATACAACACAGTAGAGATGAAATTACAATGTTTAAGTATATTACAACTAATAAAAAAATACATCAAGATTTACAACAAATACCCAATAATTTGGGATGTATATAAATCCCACAAGTTTACACTAAAAAATCCAACAATAATGCATATAAATCCCACAAGTGTACACTAAAAAACAAAGTTCCGATCAAATACAACACATTAGAGATGAAATTACAATGTATAAATATATTACAACTAACAAAAAAATATATCAAGATTTACAACAAATACCCAATAATTTGCGGATGTTGATATACTAACCTCAAGAATAGAGAAATTTAGGACCAATAGATAGAGGAAGACAACCTTGCCTGCAATTGTGGCATCAACTTGTGAAGTAAATGCAAGAACACTTGATATGGCGAAACCCTAGAATTTTGGGATTTCAAAATCTAACCTAAAAAAATACACGAATTTGGAAAGAATAAATAGATGAAGCTTACCTTACATCAATTGCAGCTACAATTTGCAAAGAAAATTAGCATAAAATCCGATTTGTGTACCATGATTGCAAGTTTTCGCACTTGCGAGAAAGAAAAATGCAGAAATAATGTTGTAGCTCCTATTTCTGGTTCTTAGTACTGTTGCAATAAGGGATGGCAGTTGTTAAATAATAACCGCCACCCAAAGTGAATTTTAAAATTTAAAATTTAAAATTTTAAAATTTTTCAAATTTTAGGTGGCGGTTGTATTAGACAATCGCCACCCGTTTTTTAACATGAGGTGGCAGTTTCTCGCCTACAACCGCCACCCTTTGTTTTATTTTATTTTTTTTACATTTTAAGTTTTTCGAATTTTAGGTGGCGGTTGAAGTAGACCACTACATTTTAAGTTTTTCGAATTTTAGGTGGCGATTGTAGTAGGCAACCGCCACCCGTTTCTTAATATTTTCTGTCTACAACTGCCACCCTTTATTTTTTTTTTTAATTTATATGCATTTCAGGTGGCGGATTTTTGTGACAATCGCCACCTATTGTCTTTGGGTGACACGTTTTTATATAACTGCCACCCAATAGGTGACATCCAATGTCCCTTTTGTATTAGTGTGCCAATGTTCACAATCTTGCAAAAGTATATGTAATGAAGGTCACAATTGAGTCTAATTTAATTATTAAAGTACATTCAACAATCTCGTCTAACTCCATTAAAAAAAAAAATCTCGTCTTGAAGGACAACACTCACTCAGGGTTCTTATAACAAACTCACAAACATCTATTATAGTTCCAACTATAGTCTAATATTCATGGAAAAAATACACAAAATTTTTATTATATATTAAGAATATTTTGAATGTCATTTTCTACTGTCTTGAACGACCAAATACTTAACAAAATTCACAATAAATGAATTTAATATGCATGCATCTATTTTTGGCACTTATAGAACCCAAGAAACTATTTCACATTTGTAAGGGGAAAAAACACATGCTATATGCATATTCTCATTCTCTAAAATCTACTCATTCAAAAAAGAAAATGCTTTTGCTTTTTTTTTTTGTCTATATAATAATAATGATGATGATGATGGCAACAATGATGGTAGGAGATATCTGGCACGCCACATAGGTCAACAGGTCTCCTTATTTGCTGGTCTCTCCCTGTGTGTTACTTACCCATTGGGACCAATCATTAGGTACTAATTAAAGATCGCCCGGAAAAAAAAAGGGACAGTCTGATGGTTAAGTCACTGCCAATGTTATGGGAGAAACAACAATGCTCAAAGTAATATAAGTGTGGTAATAACATGATGAGATAGGGGTGGGAGAGAGGGCGAGTTTGAGATAAAATATGGAATGCGTGAAGTAATTTTCAGAGAGTTTGAGTGGCAGAATTTCCTATATCTTTCTTTACCCCACTATTTGCCTATTTACAAGGAAGGGTGATGAGTACAAATGGTAAGGCAATAAGTGCCTAGCTCTTACCTTGTGATTGGGTCCTTGATCGTGCTGATTACCTTAATTTAATTTGCTGTCCATGATCTTACCATCATTGATTTTTCCCATAATCGACTGCCCCTGATTTCAACCTCCTTAAATACGCTGACACGCATTTGCTGAGCACGAATGTCTTCAATGGGAGGAGCATAACTCGCGGGCACACCTATGACCATCAAATTCTCCCGCGTCCAACTTGGTGGCCTTAATTAACCAACTAAGGGCTCTTCCTCTACTCTTTAGAAATATCTTCTCGTTCTATCTTTTATGCCATGTAGCACTAGGGATGACAAAATGACCCGATCCGACCCGAACCCGCGCGGCGACCCGACCCGAATGGGAAGGAATTTTGCCGACCCGCGGATCGGCGGGTCGGGTTTGGGTCGGCTCCCGTGACCCGCAGCGGGTCACGGGTCGGGTTCGGGTCGGCTCCGTGACCCGAGACCCGCCAAAAATACATATCCACCTTTTTTTAAAAAAATTATTATGTTTGAGACTTGAGTTTATCCAAACAAAATCCAACTGTAAATGGCCAAGACCCAACTACCCTACCCAAGGCCCATTACTATCCACTAGACCACTACCAAAACCCAATATATTGTCCCTCAATGCTAAATGACTAACTCCCCAATTGGCTAATCTTTTATTCACTATCAGGTCAACGGCTTGAGTTTCAAAAATACTCAATATACTCAATCTCTTATTCTTGTTCCTGACCCAATATACTTGAGTTTCAAAAATTTATTTATAAAAAAAAAATGGGTCAACAATTGGGTCAACGGCTTGACCCGAGCCGTTCGTGACCCGACCGACCCGACCCAATTATTCGCGGTTCACGGGCGGGTTTGGGTCGAAAATTTTATTGGCGGATCGGCCACGGAAACGGCCGACCCGACCCGTTGCCAACCCTACGTAGCAGTATGAAAACACCATATAATAATAAAAATAATACGGTAGCAGTTTTTTCTTCTCCCAATATTTTCAATTGGTTCCAATACCCTAAAAGTTAAATGCCATTTTGGATTACTTCCATCCAAAATGACCTATGGCGCTAGTGGTTAACTTTTTGGACTTCAGTACTAAAAGTCACATGTTTGGGATCCATTTGTAAAAATAGACAACATTTAGATACTAAATGTGCCAATTGCTCTAATTAATATTGATTAATAATGTACTCCATCGGTCTTAAAAAGATAGTTTAGTAGGAATTATTTTCTCACAGATTAATAATTTGGTGGTTAATAAATTTGAAACACTAGATTTTGTTGAAAAATAATTGTTCAATAATTATTTGAAGGAAAGAAGAAAGGAATTAAATGATAAAACGAAATAAAAGAAAAAAGATTGAAGGAATGCACCTATTGGAATTCAAACTCGTGCCCCTTCATCAAACAATCACCTCAACCACTAGACCATTGGCATATTTGTAGGAGTATTACAACCGGTAATATTTGTACATGTACAGGCATGACTTTTCAGCAAAAAGACATGACTTTTCGAAGAGTTTCCGCCAAGAGATGCGTCCCTTCTTGGTGGCTATTGGTTTCTTATATATAGGAGACGAATTCTTCATTCAAAGACCATCAAAAACTTATCCAAGAGATTATACATACAAGTTTAATTCCTTATCTTTTCTTCATTAAATTGGTTAGTTCTTTTGTTTTGAAGATTAGGTGTTTATCTTCAAATCAAACCCGAGGCTTGATTATATCCTCCAAACCTTTTACCAAAAGTCATAAACACTCAATTACAATCCAGTGGCGGTAGATTTAGTTTGAGGACAACGAATTTACGCGGTCGAGCCTTGTATTCCATATTATCAATAAAAGTTCGTTTCGGTATCTCGGTTTATTCTTTAACTTTGTGTTCTCCTCCATTTTAATATTTGTGTTATATATTTCCAATAGATTTTACCTTTTTTTTTTTAATCTATACTCTAATGTATAATTAATTGTTTGAAAATACTTTTAATTTATAGGTAGTTGATATGTGGAGTAATAACAAAGTATATTAATTAGAGATATATGTGGAAATGAAAAATTAAAGACATGCTTCATATGATAAGTAGATAATTTTTTATGGACAAAAATAATATGTTGTACTCTCTTTGTGGGACAGAAGGAATAGTTAATATTCAAATTTGGTTTTAATTGAGCTAGTAATGTTCCGTTGCCAACAAGTTGGCAACGTAACATGCCAACACCCCCGTTTTTTGGAGAAAAAATCGTAGGACCCACATAAGCCCCCTATCATCAGGGGACACTTATATATTATTCATCTTACTTGACGTAGATATTAAAAAAAATATTTTAAAAAAATTTTGGATGGTGATGTGGCACTCTGTGAGGGCGCCATATCACCCCTTGTTGGCAGGTGATCACTGGGATTAATTGAGAATTACATATTAATATTTAGGTAAAAAAAAGGTTTAAAACTGGGATGTGCTTACACTTTATCAAGCATGACATATCTTGTTCGGCAAAAAGTTATGAATAGTATTGATATAGTGTTTTATTTTCTGCCAAATTATTCAGAAAAATTCGGGTAATGTTTTGTGGGTCATAATTTCACCAATCTCTAGTGGTCAATTAAATTAATTATTATGTTACAAATGAGTAATTACAATAATATATTTTATTTGTAGTTTCTATCTTTCCGTGCTTGAAAAAGGAAAATGTTAGAAAAACAAAAGAAAACATAATTTTTGAAAAATAAAAATTGAACATTATCCGGCAAGAGGAAGTTATATAAGTGCTTGATTTTGGAATCATTGTCGAAACATGTTCAACCCTTTTGTGGCCATATATATAATATTTCTCCATTTACCGGAATCTTGTTCCCAAATATATTTTTGACTGGGGCAGGAAAAAAAAAAAAAGACAAGAATACACGAAAACCAAATCTCACTCCAAAAAACTATGGCAAACAAGCTAATGATATGACACAGTCCCTCCATCACAGGTATATAGATTTTTTTTTTTTTTAGATGTTTCAAATATATAGAATTTTTTTTTGAGAAATTTAGTTTATAGCATTTTACTAATACTAGTATTTTCTCCCGTGCGTTGCACGGGGAGATATATAAGAGTTCGAATTCTAGAAGAGGAAGGAAAGATTGAGTTGCAGATTTGTGATTATCCGAAGCATGATTTTACAAATTAAATTTTATTTTTTAAATTCAGAAAATAAAACTTTTCGCGGAAAAATGACCTTATATTATATGTGAGATATATATAAGAGTTCGAATTCTAGAAGAGGAAGGAAAGATTGAGTTGCAAATTTATGATTATCCTTTTATAATTAAATTTTATTTTTTTAATTCATAAAAATAAAAATTTTGGCGGGAAAATGATCTCATTTTATTAATATATAGATAGATACCTGTGTTTGATGCTTAGTTAGAACTATCAATTTTAAATTCTACTTATTAAATAAGGATAAATTAATAACACGGTTTACAAAATGTATCTTTCTGATACATTTCTTAATCTTTATGAAAAGTCAAAAAACCCTTTATATATATATATATATATATATATATATATATATATGTGTGTATGTATATGGGATGGAGGGAGTATTTTATTTACTTCATTAATGTGTGAGTTCTTTTTTTTTTTTTTAAAGGTGGGGGAAGGTATTAATACTTGAGTTCAACTCTATGTATATTTATTAAATCAATGGGATCAATGGGGTGATACAGTGGTTAAGGGCTCAACCCCTTACCGGGAAGGTCCTGGATTCGAATCCCCTTAATCCTTAAAAAAAATACTCATTGTATCCTGCAAAAATAATCTTGTCATTTAATGTAAGTGTAATCACATAGAAGCAACGAATGAGGTAGGTTTAACAATTTTCAGATGAAAAAATGGGAAAAAAGAAAGTATTCACTCCTCTTTTGTATTTGGCATCTTTCTGCCCTGGAGGATTTTTCTTTCATTTATGAAAAGTATGGAATCTTGGATTACTAATTAGTGAAATAGTGGGCAATCAGGAATTTTGCTGAATGATATTCAGCAAAAAAGTATTCTAGAAAAGTTCATAGAATTAGAGGGAATCCTCTTCCTGGACGAAATGATCAAGGAATACTCAAAGACACGATTACAGAAGTTTGGTATAGGAATCTACAAATAAACAATCCAATAAATCAAGATATACATTGAGGATTATATCCATACTAGTTAAAATTAATTATAATGTTCTGAGTCAAAAAACCTCCAATTGCCACTATACTACTTGAAAAGTTCTTCAGGTGTATATTTTAAATGGTCGCTCGATTACCATCATACTATTAAAACTATACTCTCACATGCCATTCTCTTTAACACCATTGAAATAGTTAACAAAAGTGGAAATGTGGTACACACGTGGACAATTGTTTAAGATATGGGATTGCCAACGTCACCAAAATTGTTTCTAACATGCCATGATTTTTAAAAAAATAACTAGCTGGAAAAAAAATGTGTTGTTGGTGATAACATATAAAAATAAGCAAATGAAAAATACAAAATTTTAGCAATTAAAAAAAAGAAAAGAAAATTAAAAACAAAAAGTTGCAGCGTCCAGATGATTAAGAAAATCTATGACGTTTTTTTATTTTTAATATTTTACGAAAAATTAAAAATAACAAGAAAATTAAAAATAATAAGACAAAAAAAGGAAAAAAATAATCGATTGCTTAATAGCATAAACACTGCAAATTTTTCCTTTTCTTTTTTTTTTGAATTTTTATTATTATTTTTTTGGTGCTGTTATCAACATGTTTTTTTTGAGCAGGCTATTATTAATTTTTAATTTATGTCACGTTAGAAATGATTTTGGTGACGTAGGTATTCTATTTCTTCAACAATCATCCACGTATAAGTCACATTCCACTTTCGTGAACTATTTTAATGGTGTTAAAGAAAATGAAATATGAGACTATAATTTTAATCGTAGAGTGGCACTTCAAATGCCATTTTAATTAAAGTACAATGACACTTGAGGAATCTTTCAAATAGTATAGTGGCAATTGATAGTTTTAACTCTAATTTTTTAATCCGTTTGAAAATAAATAAAAACTTTCTTTTCTGGCAGAGTGAGTGATTTCTTACTTCTTAAGTTGCTCAGGAGAGAGAGAGAGAGAGAAAAGAAGGAAAAAAGAAAAAGAAAAAGATCAATCATATTACTTTTAGTAATTGTGTGAACATTGACATTGGTTCCTTTGAGGCACATATCAAATGTAAGGTAGTTTTATTCCATATAAATTCTTAATAATTTTAAAATTCCCATGTTTGAAATTGTTAAATGTTAGACTTCTTGGTCCAGTGAAGATAGACTTATATTTTCTATTTGTCGATCCTGAATTGCATTCCACTAACTTTATTAAAGGCATTTTTATTTTTTGATTTTCTAATATATATATACACACACACTCCTATTTATCATTTTTAATTTAGTGTAAGCGCTTGAAAATGATATTATGCAAGCACTTGAAACTAGACTTGGCAAAATGGGTTGGCGAGCCGGCTCGACTTGCCAAAGCCTTGTTTGGACTTGGCTCGTAGCTTGTACACTATACAGAGCAAGCCGAGCTTGGCTCGTAGCTTTGTACACTGTACGAGCAGAGCCAAGCTCGGCTAGTGAAAATCCGAGCCGGTCGCCTCAAGCTCATGAGCCAGGCGAGCTCGAGCTGAGCGACTCTTCCGTTTTAGTGTTCGAACTCGGCTCGTGGCTCGTACATTGTACGACCCCGAGCCGAGCCTGGCTCGGTGAGCTCAAGCGGGCTCGATTTGCGAAATCTACTTGAAACAATAGCATAAGGTTTACTTTTCTCAAAGACACTAATTGAAACTTTTTAATCCATGTGAAAATGAGAGTGAGCCCATTTTCACGGAATGGAGGGAGTATAAACTATATAATTAATTAAAATAAGTTTCAACCTTTTATAAAAATTTCAATTTTTTTCATAATAAATATTAAAGTACATGGAAGAAGTGATGATATCTCATCTACTGATGATGGGTCCACCCATCCATAATTGAGATTAGAGAGTTGAGTAATAATATATATAAAATAAAAAAAATTCAAATCTCCCTCGTAGGCGAGTGGGCCACCAGCAAGTGAGAGATCATCGATAGCACATGAAAGCGGTAATATCTACTGTGCGTGGAAATGAGATAAATGCAAAACCTATAAATATAATGAATCATATAAAGAAAATAATTGTGAAAATGAATTAGATCGATGCCCTTGAAACTAAAAAAAAAAAAAGAAAAAAAAAAGAAGGAAAACAAAGCTGTAATACTCTAGTGCAGCCCTTGAAATTCATACTCCTTGTACCTCTGTTGATCCATTCTTTAGAAGCCGAAGTGTTTGTCACTTGATTCCCTTCTCTGAAGACGTGAGAGAAGATTTCCAGAGCAAAAGAGAGAGTCTTAAGTTTAAGAATGTACTTAGAACATTGGGTAGGTTTAATCTTTTACATAATTGATTTCTAAAGTCAAACCAATATAATAGGCAACGATGAAAAGTAGATCGACAAGATATAATATTAATAATATATATATTAAAATCAAATCGTAAAATTAGAAAGTTTCAAAAAGATATGATTACTCAAAATTTTATATCCTTATAATTTTTGTGCACGTAAGTCAATCGACTCTTGAGTCTCACAAGGACGACCCTACCAGAGCTACCATGGTGGTTGCTAATATATTGACGTTAGGAATAGGACTGCACGTACCCCACGTAATCAACCGGATCTCCTGTTAAGCTATCGTCACCCCGTGCGTTACGAAGCCAACCGTTAGGCACCAAAGGTCGCCAAAGAAAAAGGGGCCCGCGACTAATGGCTCCCCGTGGGTAAGTCAGTGCCGTTTCTTGATCCTTCTCTATTTATAGGGAAAGATGAGAGAACACAAAAAAATAAAAATAAATCAAACCGCGCGCACACGCACACACTAAATGCCTTAATCGGTACCTCCTTGTTGCTTGCTATCCATGATCGGGGTGATTTCTTTGATTTCTTCCCAAGATTCTCGTGTCAATTATATTGATTGCTTCCCTGAATTGTTGTTCTTGATTTCAGCTTTCACAAAATGGCATTTTTGCTAGTTCAGCGACATCGAGGGCTAGCCAGGGCCAACCAAGTGCCTTGCTCGCAAAGTCTGCATTGTCACTAACTCGTCGTTCGCAAGTCTTGCCATGTACTTCTGGCCTTGGACGAGCCCGCTGAGTTGTAGCCTAGCTTGCCATTTGTATGTCTCGCGTAAGAGTGCCACGTGGCAACGCGTGCGAAGCAGCTGCTAAAGTAGCACCATCTCTAGTTTCTCGCTTAAAGTTGGCTCTACTACCACGTTCAGATCGATCTATTAGCAATCAGAGCAAATAATTGATCAATTTTGATGTTCTTTGTATGATCAACGATGTTTATAATGATAGATATTGATAGTTTTGCATGATTCAATTAAATTACATGTTGAAATATGCTATCAAACTCATATATAGTTTTATATATTAATTTATCCTACAATAACTAGTAACTTTATAGCAAATTTTATTTTATATTGCTAGCTCGTCATAGGTATATTTTATTCTCCTAATCTAGATAGTAAGACTAAATTTGTACCTTTTTATCACCATTTTATTATTTAATTTAGTAACTTTTCTTTTTTGGGGAAAAAAATTGGAATCAAGTTAAGTTGACGCTAATTTGGAAATTGGAGAAGATGTGAAGTACTAGGGACTCGATTTCAATTCTTGGAATTTAAGAATGTAAGTTGAATGATTCAATTGAAGGAAATGAAAGTAGATAGACTCAATTTTTCAAATCCAAAAGAAGAGGACCGACTGTTATATTAAAGTATGAGAACCAAAATGGAAATCAAGCATTTCAATATCTTTGAATATAAATTATATATAATAAAGAGAGAATTTCAAATTTCAAATATAACAAAAAGAGAACAAATAATTGTAACTAACAATTATTTTTATTCATTAAAAAAAAAAACGTACAGTTCCTTTTATAATTACAAAACAGCCCTTCGACGTAAAATGCATGTTGGACCATTTTTGAAGAAAATATATACACCAAACTTTTAGAAAAAGACACAATTTATAAATAAATAAATAAATATATATAGATATATATCACAAGAAGGGAGTTCCTCTATAACATAAAAATGTCATACGGCTCCGTCTTCACTAAAACTCAGCCTATAAAATTTGTAATTTTTTTTTTCAAAATCTCCTATTAATCTACTAAAATTATTCATATCTTCTTCATCCTTTTATTCTCCTCAGATCCTGAGATTGAATTCACCACGATGAAACGGTATACTAATATATAATCAGCAGTGGATTAGGGAGAATTTTATATTAGTGTAGGTTAATAATGCTCCACATGAGTAATGATTACGACCCAAATAATGTGTAAACCATTTAATGTCAAAATCAAATCGGATTTCAGGATTTGAGTGCTTCACCAGGTAGACTCTAATACCACTTTAATTACTAAATCACATTATAAAGAATTCCATTTATGATAATTCAATTTAAAAAAACACTAGAAATATCTTTTAGTATTTTCCTGTAGCACCCATAATTTTCGTTGAAGTAATAAATAATCTATCTGGAGATTGTATTGTTAAATTTCATTGATACATAATTATATCATTTTCAATTTATCTACTTGAAATTACTTTTCGCTTGCATTTGTGTAAACATTTTTTAGTAGCTTAAAATCCACTTTTACTATTTAGTTAGTGTTAAGCTTCCTATTTAATAGCAAACATTTCAAAATCATTAGTCATGATGGTATCTACATCATCCGTAGGATAATATCTCCGTGAAAATAACAAAGAAATTGTGAAAATGTATTTTTAAAAGTATGAAAGTAAGTTTGGTGGTTTTTGATTTTCTTTCCATTTTTTTTATTATATAAAGAAAAAACTTATGTCTTGTTGATGGATTTTAACATAAATAAGACCTTGTGAACCTCGTTGAAACATGCTAATTTAAAAAGTCACGGATCATTTTAAATTGTTGAATAATATAATTGGTGAAAATAGACCTATTCACAAAGTCACGGATGATTATAATTTGTTGAATAATTGTAATGAGCATATTATAATAATTTTACTCATGATCCATTCCATAATAGTGCATTGCAAGTTGAAAAGTAATACTATTTAAAAAGATGATCTTGAAAACGATATATATTTACGTTTTATAAAATTTTGCTTCGATTTTATTTAAGCGATGTTTGAGTACAAATATTAGTTTTGCAACTCTACACGTTTTATACTTTTACTTAACATAGGTTAGAATTATATTCACTAAAGCCCATAAAATTTGAAATTTAATTTTATCGTTTTCTCACGTATTACGTTTTTAGAATACAGATATATACTCCTATACATAGAGAGATATAGAGTGAGGGGGGAAAAAAGAAATAAAATTAAAGGAGGAACAAACGCACCTCCAAGGGCCCATGTCATGTCTCCTCAATAGACTGAATTAAGATGTGATGTTCATCTTTCTCCACTGAACCATTCCATTTTCTTTCAAGTTTCCCCCTTTTTCTTTCAACCCATTTTATTACCAAAAAATGTCAAGATTTTCCTGAACTTTTATCCTCAATAAATTCATCGTCTACTACACATACTCATGAACGTCAATTCATCCGCAACGCCGATGATGTCCCACGACGTCGCAGAAGGATCGATTAGATCCACGGTCGAGCAACCGCCGCCACCGCCACCGCCACCTCCACCTCTCAGCCGATACGAGTCGCAAAAGCGAAGAGATTGGAACACTTTCGGGCAGTACTTAAAGAATCAAAGGCCTCCAATTTCAGTTTCACAGTGCAATTGCAACCATGTTCTTGAATTTCTCCAATACCTCGATCAGTTCGGAAAAACTAAGGTTCATCTACAAGGCTGTATGTTTTTCGGGCAACCTGATCCACCCGGGCCTTGTACTTGTCCACTTAAGCAAGCTTGGGGAAGCCTCGATGCCCTGATTGGGCGGCTGAGAGCCGCTTACGAAGAACACGGCGGGTCCCCCGAGTCGAACCCATTTGGGAACGGATCGATTCGGATGTATTTGAGGAAAGTGAAGGAGTGCCAAGCTAAGGCTAGAGGGATCCCGTACAAGAAGAAGAAGAAAAAGAGGAAAATTATCAATCCAAACAAGGCACAAGAAGATAATCATCAGATGAACATTATTAATCAAGACAGCAATAATCAACTGGGCTAGCTGATAAGGATATCTGAAGGTGAAGATGAAGAAGAAGAAGAAGATAACGGTAGTAAGTGAATCTATCCTTTCCTGTTTTTGTGGGGTTTATTTTATATATGTGTTTAAATTTTGTTGTGAAGTTTAAGGAAACAAAAGACAGTTAAATTTAAGTAAATGATTGGCTCATCAGAATAGGTTTTCTTTCTCAGGACCACATGACAATGTCAATCGTATATTCAGTGTCACACATAACACCACCAAGAAACCCTAGATCCGCATGTCATAAACCCTAATCCATTAGATTTCCAGTAGCTTTGCTTCTTTTCTCCATTTAGAAACAGATCTTGAATTTTAGATTTTATTATTCAATTGAAAATTTAACCAGTTCGTGAGATCGTGTACATCAGTTTAATTTAAATTTTGGTATCCGTATTCTGTTTTTAAATTATTTGAATTTTTAAATCTATGATATATGATAGAGTAGTGTGTTTTCCTTTTCACTGTGTTTTTATTTGGGTATTTTGGGATTCGCGAAGATTTTGTGCCCCATCATGATTTAGTGTTGTGTCATGTCTTGTCTGTCTAATTTTATACAAGTATAAATTGTTTGTGCACAATTAAGACAATAGTACTTTGAAATTAGAATATAGATATTATTATATACAAAACAAGGGACTTCTTCAACAATAAATAATCAATATTTATGGACCTCCAATATGTATCATTTGTTTGATTTCTGTTCATGGCTAAATTGTCTCTGTATTTAATGTTCTTCATGTATCTGAAAAACATGGAAACTATATCTGCAGACAAACGTACGCCATGGACCTATAGTAGCTCAATTTTGTGTAAGTTTTTGGAAACAACTCATTACTCATTATTCATCTCTCTCTCTCTCTCTCATGCATGTCAACACAAAAGAGTTATTCATGTGTCATACGGTACAAATTTCTAGTATTCACGCTGTATATATGGTCAATACTAATCACTTATGGTCGACAATGTTATTCAGTTAATAATTATGATCTCCTAATATGACTAGATGGAGTATATTTTTTCCTTAAAAAGAGTGATTATCAGTCCCACCAAATTCGTTAGTGTTGAAAACAAGATTCACACGAATATACGTGATTGTTATCAAACAACTGAAACTTTTAGATGAGGTAGTTAAACTGACGAACTATGTGTATATATATGTTGTGCTCCTCACTGTTCGGGACTCAATTACCATGGTGTTTTTGAGGACCAAGTGATATGTCTATGAGGATCTCCTTCATGATCATCTTGAGGACTCTCTTGTTGAACTCAATGACCTATATATATCTCATTCTCGTTCAACCTTCTCTGTGTGCTTTTGTGTATCTAATTGTGTTAGATATTAAGTTTTGTTCATGGTGTGATTTACCTAATATATGGAACTTCTATGAAAAATTGTAGTAGGAAATTTAATTTGTAGTGAAATCTATACCCCATGTTGGTTAAGTTGAAGGGTATAAGCCTATTAATTAATACTTAGCATTTTAGATAGAACATCAATTATTGACATGTTTTCGGTACTCCTTGAGTACATACATAGTTTGGTTGTGTTAATTAAAGCTGTCCACTTGTTACGGGTGACCATGTTATTTATCTAATTGTAGTCTCTTATATATAGGTGACTGTTATTTAATTATTGACCAAAGAATATCGAATCTTCGGTACTCTACGAGTTAATCACTGTCTTGGATGGACTTACTATGGTAAAAATCCAAATTAATCAGATAATTAATGAACTTGTTATCTATTGGCGAAAATTACATTATTGGATTAATTAATATGGTTGCTGGAAATTTGATTATTAGTAAGTTTGACAGTTCAGTGCCTGTAGATTTAAGCTAATGGATTATTTATTTTGTGGATGTGTATGTTACTTTAGTCAAAGCAATTTATTTGATCTGCATTGTCTGTTGAAAGTTTGGTGTGATAAATAGTACTCCACATTGATGAACACCCTACTATCCAGGGAAAAGTTTGTACTATTTTTAGTTTATAGGTATTTGATACTTCAGATCAGTCATAATACACTACTATTTAGTTGATTGTAACTCATATGAATAAATAAGTGATCGACATTTAGTGTAATCAAATTTTCGGTACACAGTGAGTATTATTTTTCCAATACGTTGGCCATCCCTTGAAATTCACGAAGATCGAGTCTTTAATTAAGCTGGGTTTTGTGTTCTAAACTATAAATTTAAAAAGGAAGCCACCTATGGTAGTGTCATTTTTTTTCTCAACTATTAGATGATCATCTCCAATAAAATTAAGAAAGTGTTAGATGAAAAGAAAGTCTTTATCTATAACAGTAATAGATCGAGTGATCGATGAAGTCTTTTTCAAGTCACACAATGACTTCATCAATTTTCAGACTTTCTTTTCTTGTCCTCACGTAGAGAAGCCTTTAGGCTATTACTTGTGGATTGATTTCTTCATTTAGATCCATTTGATGTACTTCAAGATTTTGCTAAGCTATGATTGCAAGTATCACTCTAGAAGATGTTGTTCTCGTCACTGGAAAATGTGTAATCAAGGTTATCAATACTAGGTACTTATTTTCCTTTCTGGAACTCTTTTCACAGGATTCACAAGGCAAGTCTAGGGTTCAGGTGAAAAGGGGCGAATTCATGCTTCAAGGCGTAATGTTGTTTCAATTAGTATAGACCTAATCAATGTAGTCATATATTAAGTTACTGTTTAGCACTTATAAAATATTATATTATATATGTGAAGTATTGTACTAATAAAGAGTAAAAAGTAAATACTCTGATAGACGCTATCTAGAGATGCTTTTTATATCTTAGAAATGTTGTACAATTTCAGCACTAGTTCCGATATTTCTAGTCATTACTCAATTTTCATGAAAAACAAAATGTTATGATGGTATACTTGTTCCCAGCACCTTATTTCAAATATGATTTGTCTCGGGCATTATTTTTATTGATGTAATAATTTTTTCATATTTTTAAAACTTGTTTTTACTTTTCAATTCCAAATTAAATATTAAAAATTCTATATTTTTGTGTAATCTATATATGAGACACGGTCCATATTTTACACGTGTGGTTGAAAAATGATTTAGCAAAAATGATTTTTAAAATAATCTAATACATTTGAAATTGTAAGTTAGAAGTTATTCGGTAATAAAATAAATAAGAGATATTTAGCAACCGCATAATAAGTAAACCTGAAACAACAGTCTTAGATATGTACGTAACGTGTGTACAGAAAAATAATAAAGAGAGAATACACGAATTTTTTACACATGAACCCTCAAGGAAGAAAGCACGAGCGACCTTCCCAAAACAAATAATCTACTATAGTATGGAGTTTGTTAGTACAGGAGATAAATACTACATCGCAAAATGCACTAATTAAGCACACAAAAGAAACTACAAAATCAACTCCCTTGATTTTCGTATTTTGTCATGCATAAGAAGCCAGTTCTCCCAACTGCTTCCTTGTGTCTCCAAACCTAACCTTGACTCCTCTCAAATCAACACTCCCGTGTCTGATTCCTCTTGGTGAAGCAACCTTGTTTCATGTTGATTAGTCTCTCTTCATCAATGATTTTTGAGATCAACGGTAGAATATCTTCACTTTGTTTTTGAAACACACAATGAACAAACTTGTGGAATTTTCTCATGATGGAAAATCGTCCCGTTCGAATACTCCTTCGGGCTCAAACATGTAGTTGAAGGCTTGTTGAAAGATTTACAAGCTAATGATGTGAGATATATACATACATATATATATATATATATATATATATATGTCTTGATCTAGCTAAGTTATGGGGTGGTAAATATGTATGTAAGGTTAGATATCTAGTTTGATAAGAAAGATATATTCAATTGTAGTGTATCAAGAGTTTCTAATAATAGGAATAATACATCCCAAGTGCTGGAACTTTGTTAAAGTTTCAGCACCGATGTAACACGATCTTTAATGCCTTGTGATATGAGGTAAATGGACCCTGTTGTTACATAACAATCAGGGACAATCGCCACATTATCATTTTCATTCTAATAATTCAACCCTTTGCAATCTACATGCATAAGGTAATACTATCTTCCAAATTAGTTACGACAAGAATTCTAATATTCCTATACTTCCTAATATACACACATGGAAGATTAAATTTATGAGAATGTTTTAACAAAATATTGGACATATTAATGTATATATACATAAAATATTCTCAATGTGATTATTTTTTACTTGCAAAAATTAGAAAATGTATCTCAATACTAATTGGTTTACAAGAATAAAGACTTGACAATACAAGAATAGAGACTTTATATATTTTACATGAAAAAAATGATCTCCTATCGATGTACGTAGAACAAATAGCAGAATGGATCGAGAAAGAAGTGGACCGAAAGGGACAAAATCATAATTTAGGGGTATGGCTTTCAGTGTCAAGACAAACCTTTTCAAAAGAGTATTAGGATTATTATTTATTTTCTTATTTTATTTCTTTCCTTGTTTCCTTTATTGTGTCCTTGTATTTAGTCTTTTCTTAATCTGAGCATATAAATAAAGGCACTATAGTACTATACATACTATTTATTCATTCATCAATAAAATTTCTTTGAGAATTCTCTCTATTCTTGGTGGATTCCAAAACTCTTGGTGGGCTCCAAGGTTTATTTTATTTCAAGTGTATTCTTTAGAATTTCCTTCTCCTCTGTGCTACGTCAAGTGGTATCTGAGCACGAGATTTGCTGTCTCAATATTTGCTGATCACTTAATTTGTTCTTGATCACTTCTTTCTGATCTCATGGTTGGTGCTCCAGTTAGCAAGGCAGATCTCGACGCCCAAAACTAACATAGTGATGAGGTAGATGCTAAAGGTAAAGAGATTCGTCAACTACCATTGCAAGCCGCTCAAAATAATGCTAGAAATAATGTTATGAACAACGGGGGTGATAGTGATGACAATAAAACCAGAATAGAGGATGTGCATCCATGTGATGTTGTGGTTAGGCCTACAAGAAACGCAACTGAATTAGATTTTAGAGAAGGAGCTAGAACTACTTCCAAATCCTTACCTTTATAATCGAAACAACTCCGATGATTTCCGTATCAAGGCAAATATAATACCCTTTTATGGAAATTTTAAGATTTCTTAGATTGGATAGTGATGTCAAACTGTTCTCTGAAATTGTAAATGTGCCAGAAAAGAATATGGAGAAGATGGTAGCTTTCCATTTGAAAGCTGTTGTGGCAGTATGGTGGGATAAGTTACAGAATACTTGGCAAAGTCAGAGAAAGACCAAAATTCGTACATAGAGGCTAATCAAATAGTTGATAATGGGTAGGTTTTTGCATGCAGACTGTGAGCAGATTTTGTACCGTATGTACCTAAATTGCATGAAAGGTAACCGTAGTGTGAATGACTGTACCAATGATTTCATGTGATTATCAAAACATAACAACTTGACAACATCCAGAATCAAAAGGTTGCTAGGTATACTAGCGGGTTGAAGACATCACTCCAAGAGAAGATAGGGTTGCATAATGTGTGGATGTTACAGGAAGCTATTAACATGGCTTTGAAAGTAGAGATGATGGAGTTTGAAAAGAGGATAGGTAACTTTGCAGAACGCCGCAGCCTGATTCCCAGCCACAAATACTGTAGATAAGGGTAAGTCGGTGCAACAACTAATCTCCCCAAATCAGACAAATCAAGTAGCTGAGGGCAATAATTGAGGTCAAATTCGAAATAAATCTCATAGAGATGAAAAGAATCTACATGCCAAATGCCTAAACCTATGCTAATTGTTTCTATCATTGTAACAAGCCTGGCCATCATTATAATGCTTGCCTAGACAGTACAACAACAACAAACTAAGCCTTATTCCCTACAGATAGGGGTCGGCTGTATGGAACCATATGAGAACTACGTCGGATCGTAGGTATGAGTTTTGCTATACCACGCCTTCCTATCCAAAGCTAGTTGCTCATCTACCTGTTTAATAAGCATATCTGTACGAATGACTTGCATCCACGTTTGTAACGGTCTTCCTCTACCTTTCCTTATATGTCCTACCCTAATACTCTCACTCTTTCTCACGGGTGCATTCTCGGTCTCATGATGTGTCCAAACCATCTCAATCGGTTCTCCCTCATCTTATCCTCAATCAGGCGACTCCTAATCTACCCACGAATATCTTCATTGGTAATTTTATCCTTCCTAGTCTTACCACACATCCACCTCAAAGATACGCATTTACGCAACATTCAATTTGTGTTCATCTACCTTCATAATTGCCCAACACTACGCCATATAGTAATGCCGGTCTCACAACTGTTTCTATAAATTTTCCCTTTTAATTTTAAAGGCATAGTACGATCACATAAAATCCCGAAGCACCTCTCCACTTCATCCATCCAACATTAATCCCGTGATTTACATCACCTTTTATGTCAGCATTGGTTTGAACCACGGATCCTAAATAACGAAAGCTATCTCGCTTCGGTACTACCTCACTACCTAATTTCACCACAAGAGGATCCACTCTAAGCTTACCACTAAACAAACACTCCATATATTCTGTTTTTGATCTGCTTAACCGAAAACCACGAGCCTCTAAAGTATGTCTCCATAGTTCTAACTGATCATTTATACCTGCCCTGGTTTCATCCACTAAGACTATATCGTCGGCAAATAACATACACCATGGTACCTCATTTTGAATATGTCTAGCCTTGCCTAGACAGTAAGCAGGCTAATTCAGTTAGGGTGGAAAAACCTATAGAAGACGAAGTATATGAACTATGTGATGAGTATGAAAAGGCTGAACTTGCAATTGAGGAAAGCATGGAGAGATTGACGCTTGTCTTGCAGCGATTCCTACAGACACTACAAAAAGAAGGACAGCGTAACAACATCTTTCGACTGCTTTGCTTAATAAAACAAAAGGTATGTGAAGTAATTGTTGATAACGGAAGTTGAAAAAATTTTGTGTCAAAGAAGTTGGTAGATCTATTGAAACTGCAAAATGAAAAACACCATAGCCTATATTTACTTGATTGGGTGAAAAGAGGTCATTCTGTCCACCTGTCTCAAACATATAAGGTTCCGTTGTCGGCTGGTAAATACTACAAGGATGATGTAGTTTGTGGTGTAATAGACATGGATGTCTGTTATGTCTTCCCAAGACGTCCTTGGCAGTTCGATGTGGATTCAACTTTCAAGGGTCGAGATAATATACTACTAGTCACGTGGAATTAACATGAGATTGCCATGGAACCACTGAAACCGACAGGACGGTCTATCAAATCATGACCTAAGAGTTTCCTTACACTAACTAGTAATGAAAAAGAGTCCACGAAAGTAGCAGAGTATGTTTGTCCAATAGTCATTAAGGGATTGTTAAGTGCAGTAGCTGAAGAGAGAAATTGTATCATATGTACAAAAAAATCTATCAGATTTTGGTGATCTTATTTCTGATGAATTACCGAATGAGCTGCCTCCAATACGAGGCATTTAACACCAAATTGATATTGTACCTAGTGCCAGTTTACCGAACCTACCTTATCATCGTATGAGCCTGGAGGAAAACGAGATTCTTAAAGAACAGATCGAAGATTTGCTAAATAAGGGATTCATAAGGGAAAACATGAGCCTATGCACAATACCTATCTTATTAGTATCAAATAAATGTGGGACATGGCATATATGCATTGATAGCCGCACCATTAACAAGATCACTGTAAAGTATAGGTTTTCCATTCCAAGATTGAACAATATGTTAGGTATGCTTAAAGGATCAAAGATTTTTTCAAAAATTGATCCTCGGAGTGGTTATCATCAGGTTCGTATCTAGTCTGGAAACGAATGGAAGACTGCCTTCAAGAGTAAGGATGGGTCGTACAAATGGTTGATGATGCCATTCCATCTCACCAATGCCCCGAACACATTTATGAGGCTGATGAATTAGGTTTTGGCTCCTTTTATTAGTTCTTTTGTTCTAGTTTATTTTGATGATATACTTATCTACGGCTAGACCTGGCCACAATTTCCAGAACGGCATGAACCGAAACGGACCTGTGCGAAGTACGGTTCTGCCACCGATTCACGATTTGTTTGTTTCAAAAAACCTATTCTTTAGTGTATATTTTTCATTATGTGACCATTTTTTAAAATCTTATAGTCGGTTCTAATTTGGAATCGGAATCATTTGGTTCCAATTCCAAAAAATGAACTAAATCGGAATCGATTGAAAACCAGTTCTGTACCGGTTTCAGAACCAAAACCAGTCAACTCGGAACTGGTCAACCCGATCTCGGAACCGGAACCGATCAACCCCTTTTCGATTTAGGTTTGACAGGTTCGAAATCGAAACCATGGCTAGGTCTATCTACAACAAGTCCGTGGACAAGCACTTAATCCAATTGAGACAGGTTTTAAATGCTCTAAAAGATAATCAATTGTATATGAACTTGAAGAAGTGCACCTTTTTTGTTAGTCAGTTGTTCTTGGGTTTTGTAGTGGGAGAAAATGGTATACAGGTACATGACGAGAAAAATCGAGCAATGTACGGGTGGCTAACTCCAAAATCAGTTTCTAATGTGCCCTACTTTCATGGTCTGGCCAATTTCTATCGACATTTTGTGCGACACTTTAGCACCATTGTAGCAACCTTAACAGAGTGTTCGAAAAAAGAGAAGTTTCATTAGGGAGAAGAACGGGAAATTAGTTTCGCTCTCATCGAAGAGAAATTGTGTATATTTGTTACTTTTTAAATATTTTTATGACCTTTTATGCTTGTGTGTGACTTTTTGTGGGAACACAAGACTCTGAAGGAAATAATTTCACTATATTTATTCAATGAACAATGGCCTTTATATAGGCAATTAACTAATGGATAATATCCACAAAATCTACTTACTGGCTAGTGCACAACAGACTAAGCTATTGACTAGGAAACAAATAACATATGCCTTTGACTAAAGACACGTTCCCAACTAAACCATATAGACTAAGTCAAAAGAACGAAAAATAAACAAAAGAATAGTTTCAACATTCCCTCCCTTAAACTGATAACAATCAGTTTAGCTGCTGCAAAAAAGATTTCTTCAAACTGAAAGATCCAAAGTGCAGATGCCGAGTAATTTTCTGAGCTTATTAAATGCAGCCAATTAGAGTGGTTTTGTGAAAATATCTGTAATGCCCCTTCCCAAATACACATACATATACGTATAGAACAAACGAAATGTGCACGACCTCATAATCGTATGGCCACAAATACGGCCTCGTGCACCATCTTAAACATAAAGCAGCGGATAGGGAGGGAACATTACACGTGTACTCACCGTAAACGAAACCCTAAGTTGTAAAATCTTTCAAACTTATCGCACAAATACGGAATTCAAAGGGGGTTTCGAGAAACGTATACGTGGTTCGTCGGATCTTCCGTTTCCCTTTCCCAAACACGTCATCAAACACGTCTCGAGGACCTTTCGCCCAACTCCACATAATTGAACACGAATCATGCCTACAAAACATACATATACACACAGAATGAGTCATAGAGACTCGATGAGCAATAGGTGCAATGCAATCACGAATGATGCACGTGTCATTTCATATGGGCCCCGTTGCGAATCAATGTGTTTACATGGCGCCATATCGAACGTATCACACATAGCCTCATTTCACATAGGCCGGGACTCAAGAGGTGGCTCCCACATCTTTGTGTAGCACTTTACTCCCATTTCGGCCGAGGCTCGTATAGTAGGGACTCTAGAGGTGGCTCCTCACGGGCTCAAGAGGTGTCTCCCACATAATTGTGTAGCACTTTGCCCGTATAGCACGTAGCTCCCATTTAGGCCAAACATATCATATATGTAAACACTTGATACGCAACGTCATATATGCATGCTTATGACATAATTGTGCGTACACATTACCTCATTTGGCCATTTCCTCGTCTCATGCCGTTCGTGTTTCTTTCATACATATCTTGCAATTCACATTCATATCCTATCTGAAATCGGAATGCCAGCGTGGGCGATACAAGGCATATAACTTCACATAATGCCCACGTTGTGCAATCACACCATATACGCATACAAACCCGAAAGCATACTCATCACACAAGGCAATTAGGCACGTATAACATTTGGCTCGTTTCATCAACATAGCATTGTCCCTAGCTCATAATAGCCGAACAACATATACACAGAAGCACATAGGTCACATAGACATGTTCATATCCTTATCACAACATCACATAATCATAGATCCAAGCCAAGTTCATATATCATGCTCATCAAGTTCATACGTAACAAAAGCGGATTCACAACTTGTTTCTTTAAGTAATTAAACATGTAATCGTGTCATAGAGCATATAAAACATCAGTTACCTACCTTTTAGACCAACCAAACCAAGCACAAGAGAACCCAAGCTCTTCCCCCTTCCTCCTCTTCCTTTTCATTTTCTTCCTCTTCTTTACTTTCTTTGCTTTCTTCCTTGTAATCATAGCTTACACAAGTATTACATAGATCATAGAGAGTTTTTGGGATGATCACATAGCTTCATGAGGGACTTGGAAGGGTTTTGGGAGAGTTAGAGTCGAGCTTGGTGGAGAAATGACCAAGAAATGGCTAGAATCTTCTAAAATAACACTTCTGCCGACATAAAATTACGGCCGTAACTTCCACATTTACGGCCGTAACCCCTTACTTACGGCCATAACACCATACCCTTACGGCCGTAACCCAAATCATACGGCCGTATCTTCAGAACATACGACCGTAATTTGCTCTCTGAAACTTTTGGACATTTTCCACTGTTCACAATTTACGGCCGTAACTATTATACCTTACGGCCGTAACCATACTTTTACGGCCGTAACACCTGACCCTTACGGCCGTAATCTGACATTTACGGCCGTAACATTACATTTACGGCCGTAACTCCGGTCTATTTGAAATTTCCCGTTTTCATCATTTAAATGACCGTTCGACTCGACATGTCTCATACATCCCCAAATATTTCATAAACACATCATACACGTATACATTATGTCGGTCGACTTTGAGCGGGCATTACAATCTTCCCCCTTAAATAAATTTCGTCCCGAAATTTGCTTAAAGTGACCGGAATTTCGATGTCTCTTATCCCTTTCCCTTCCTCATGTCTCCTCCGAACCGAATTCATATTCAAACACCTACGTATACCGGCGGTTAAACATACCTCATTTACATATCATATACGGTTCTATTGGCATATAACTGATCCGACAAACATCTGACAGAGCATTCGATCACATACACAGGGAATACTCACAAATACTTCCGAACGATCCTTTCCTATAAACATCTATTTATATCGGAATTCGGTACAAATTTTCCATATCGAATCATAATCAAATAGCAGTCAACGAGATTCACATCATTCACATACGGTGACCGCCACACAGAACTGCTAATTCGTTTTCATCGGATACATATTGCATTTCGGAGATGAGACACATGCGTAACAAATCACAGATCGAACGTAATACATATCAAACATAGAAACCAAGGAATCATACAGAACCAATAACTTCTTCTTTCATAAACGGTTCACATACGGTTTCATATCATATCGTATCGTATCTCACTTTACGCTACCATGATCTGCTTTCACATAAAGAAGACAACATACGGCGACAACATAGCTAATCTCGAGCTCATCACATTTCATACGAAGACTCAGGTTTATGCATATTTGAACACATTTCGTATTGCAATTCTCGAAGTCAGCAACACACGGAAGTCTCGTATTTCAATTCATATAGAGCGTATAGTGTTCCGTGTCCCAAGCAAATACGGTTCACGACATCGATAAAGTCAAAACACTCGTCCGAAGACGAAGTCATACATATCTAAGCCATTCGTGCTTCTACCAGAATTTCACATATATAGCCGGAACATATAGCATAACATATAACATAGCAAGTTCATACGACTCATAGAATTTCAGATTCAAATCATATAGCATATCATTTCTTGATCCACGATCAAGGCACACAGAGACATATTCTCCGGAATAACGTAACTCATATCACATAAAGAGAAGGGCACGCATTTTCCAGCATACATAATTGTAACATAGCATTTGTAACATAGACATAGCCATATGAGTTTCACGCATATGCCGGCATACATATCACATAACATAAGAACATCACTGATTCACTGGTCATTGGCGCTCAACGAATAAAGGTCGGGACGAAAAAGAACCGTAACATATATAAGTGAGCTTCAACATACCTTTACGAACTTCCCGACATAATTTCCCCGAGATAGAAAATACCAAGCGCACCTAGCATATCTTCGAGAAGTGCGTTGAGAAGTGACTTAACGAACTGCTTTCATATATCATGTCGTCACGAACCATATCAAACAAATCACATTTCAACACGGTCATAAAGAACATAATACTCGGTTCATGCATTCAGATCATATAACTTCTTCCATTCGTTTCATCTCGAGTATCCCGTTCCCATATACATCGAAAAGCGACCAAACAACTGGTAGCTTGAGGCCGAAGACATATATATCACATGAACATAACTTGAAGCATAACTGATGGCGATAGCATATGAAACTCGCCCATACAAAGAAAGCCACGTTAACATAACATAACATGCCATAGAAAAGCCGAACATATCCACATACATACAAGAGGGAAAAGAATACATGGCTTCTTGCATCATATAACATCATATAAACATATGCAGGTCATATATCGAAATAAACGATACCTAACATATCATCGGGCCATTCAAGAACTTCGAGAACTTCCAAAACTTGACCGAGCAATCGAGCGACACAACACATTGCATATAGAGACAACTGAAATCCTGACATACTTGGCACATAACAAATGGGAGAACATATAAGCTGAAAATCATTACGTTCGCTCTCTCTTCGCATACCTTACCATTCCGAGAGACCGCCAGCATCATAATCATATACATAGCAATATGCAAACATAAAGAGGCCAAGAAACTTTGTATCATAACATTCACGTCAAATATGCGCAGATAAAAGATCGTTCGGAGTATACCGGAATACAGACGATATACATAAAATTTCCGGCGGCCTTCAATCGGGACGAACATCGGTTCTTCATATGCATAACATTGGCCCCTAATACAGACATGACACGAGGTCATTACATAAACGGTCATAACTTGGAAGAGCTTCTCATTCATCACCTATACAATCAGGATCACAATAGAATAAGAGGCCGAAGTAACTACCTTGTTACCGTCCTGCGTGATTACAAAAGCCTCTCTCGTTTTCGTTCATATTTCATAACATAATACACATCGGAGTGGTGATACTCATAACAGAAGCCCTTCACATTACATGGTCTGCGGTCGAAATAAACGAGCGAGTTCATTGGCCGAGTTCTACTGAACATACATAGCATAAACATACGTCATCAATGGTCACATCGGCTTAAACAGTGACATTCGATCTTGTCTCGTTGCAATCACTGTATCAGTTACAATGCAACACATACTAACTGCGCATATTTCAAGTTCATTCAATATCGGAGAATCATATCTAATGTTGCATCTCGACAAGGCCGTTCATATAACCGATCGAGCCGTTTGACTGATGACCTATAACATCGAAACATACTCGGCTCAAACTGTCATGACTTCGCATTCACTCTATAACATAACCGGAAGAGTCATAGGCAAACATACCATATTCTTGCTGCTCAAAATTCGGAATATAGGTACACATTCGTATATATTTCATCACGCGGGTGCCTGGGCACAGGATCAAATAGCCAATCTTTCTTTTCTGGATTTGTAACAGAACATAGCCATACATACATAGACAGATACATCAAAGCCCAAATCCGAAATCGTATCATATAGCACCTTGGCAAACTTGTTGCTCATCACATTCTCACATGTATTTCTCACATTCGGATCCGTTCAAACATCGAATCACTATATACAGAGAGGAGGGAGACAACGGGGAAAAAGCGACATCGAATTCACATTCCTACCCAGGTCACTACAGAACGTACTCCTCATCATATCCTATCACATGTCCCCGGAATCCATCCATTCATACATAACATAGTCACATAACGGGGGACGTATCATATCTCGGCATAACACGAGGCATCACACACATCCACGTCATACTTTCACATACCTAAGTTTGCCTCGTTCATATATGCCACGTATAACATAAGGTGGAAGTTCTCGGACATACACATCGGATTCATATCATACAGAACTTCACACACGAACATATCATATATCTTAACTGGAGTGGCGAAAAAGTCCTTGACGTGTGGGAAACAAGGGAAACCGGCTCTGATACCACATTGTAATGCCCTTTCCCAAATACACATACATATACGTATAGAACAAACTAAATGTGCACGACCTCATAATCGTATGGCCACAAATACGGCCTCGTGCACCATCTTAAACATAAAGCAGCGGATAGGGAGGGAACATTACACGTGTACTCACCGTAAACGAAACCCTAAGTTGTAAAATCTTTCAAACTTATCGCACAAATACGGAATTCAAAGGGGGTTTCGAGAAACGTATACGTGGTTCGTCGGATCTTCCGTTTCCCTTTCCCAAACACGTCATCAAACACGTCTCGAGGACCTTTCGCCCAACTCCACATAATTGAACACGAATCATGCCTACAAAACATACATATACACACGGAATGAGTCATAGAGACTCAGTAGGCAATAGGTGCAATGCAATAAGAATGATGCACGTGTCATTTCATATGGGCCCCGTTGCGAATCAATGTGTTTACATGGCGCCATATCGAACGTATCACACATAGCCTCATTTCACATAGGCCGGGACTCAAGAGGTGGCTCCCACATCTTTGTGTAGCACTTTGCTCCCATTTCGGCCGAGGCTCGTATAGGCCGGGACTCTAGAGGTGGCTCCTACGGGCTCAAGAGGTGTCTCCCACATAATTGTGTAGCACTTTGCCCCGTATAGCACGTAGCTCCCATTTAGGCCAAACATATCATATATGTAAACACTTGATACGCAACGTCATATATGCATGCTTATGACATAATTGTGCGTACACATTACCTCATTTGGCCATTTCCTCGTCTCATGCCGTTCGTGTTTCTTTCATACATATACTGCAATTCACATTCATATCCTATACGAAATCGGAATGCCAACGTGGACGTACAAGGCATATAACTTCACATAATGCCCACGTTGTGCAATCACACCATATACGCATACAAACCCGAAAGCATACTCATCACACAAGGCAATTAGGCACGTATAACATTTGGCTCGTTTCATCAACATAGCATTGTCCCTAGCTCATAATAGCCGAACAACATATACACAGAAGCACATAGGTCACATAGACATGTTCATATCCTTATCACAACATCACATAATCATAGATCCAAGCCAAGTTCATATATCATGCTCATCAAGTTCATACGTAACAAAAACGGATTCACAACTTGTTTCTTTCGTAATTAAACATGTAATCGTGTCATAGAGCATATAAAACATCTGTTACCTACCTTTTAGACCAACCAAACCAAGCACAAGAGAACCCAAGCTCTTCCCCTTCCTCCTCTTCCTTTTCATTTTCTTCCTCTTCTTTACTTTCTTTGCTTTCTTCCTTGTAATCATAGCTTACACAAGTATTACATAGATCATAGAGAGTTTTTTGGGATGATCACATAGCTTCATGAGGGACTTGGAAGGGTTTTGGGAGAGTTAGAGTCGAGCTTGGTGGAGAAATGACCAAGAAATGGCTAGAATCTTCTAAAATAACACTTCTGCCGACATAAAATTACGGCCGTAACTTCCACATTTACGGCCGTATCTTCAGAACATACGACCGTAATTTGCTCTCTGAAACTTTTGGACATTTTCCACTGTTCACAATTTACCGTAACTATTATACCTTACGGTCAGTAACCATACTACGGACGTAACACTGACCCTTACGGCCGTGTCATTTACTGACGTAACATTACATTTACGGCCGTAACTCGGTCTGAAATTTCCCCGTTTTCATCATTTCGACGGCCGTTTCGACTCCCGACATGTCTCATACATCCCCAAATATTTCATAAACACATCATACACGTATACATTATGTCGGGTCGACTTTGAGCGGGCATTACAATCTTCCTTAAATAAATTTCGTCCCGAAATTTGCTTAAAGTGACCGGAATTTCGATGTCTCTTATCCCTTTCCCTTCCTCATGTCTCCTCCGAACCGAATTCATATTCAAACACCTACGTTATACCGCGGTTAAACGTACCTCATTTACATATCATATACGGTTCTATTGGCATATAACTGATCCGACAAACATCTGACAGAGCATTCGATCACATACACAGGGAATACTCACAAATACTTCCGAACGATCCTTTCCTATAAACATCTATTTATATCGGAATTCGGTACAAATTTTCCATATCGAATCATAATCAAATAGCAGTCAACGAGATTCACATCATTCACATACGGTGACCGCCACACAGAACTGCTAATTCGTTTTCATCGGATACATATTGCATTTCGGAGATGAGACACATGCGTAACAAATCACAGATCGAACGTAATACATATCAAACATAGAAACCAAGGAATCATACAGAACCAATAACTTCTTCTTTCATAAACGGTTCACATACGGTTTCATATCATATCGTATCGTATCTCACTTTACGCTACCATGATCTGCTTTCACATAAGAAGACAACATACGACGACAACATAGCTAATCTCGAGCTCATCACATTTCATACGAAGACTCAGGTTTATGCATATTTGAACACATTTCGTATTGCAATTCTCGAAGTCAGCAACACACGGAAGTCTCGTATTTCAATTCATATAGAGCGTATAGTGTTCCGTGTCCCAAGCAAATACGGTTCACGACATCGATAAAGTCAAAACACTCGTCCGAAGACGAAGTCATACATATCTAAGCCATTCGTGCTTCTACCAGAATTTCACATATATAGCCGGAACATATAGCATAACATATAACATAGCAAGTTCATACGACTCATAGAATTTCAGATTCAAATCATATAGCATATCATTTCTTGATCCACGATCAAGGCACACAGAGACATATTCTCCGGAATAACGTAACTCATATCACATAAAGAGAAGGGCACGCATTTTCCAGCATACATAATTGTAACATAGCATTTGTAACATAGACATAGCCATATGAGTTTCACGCATATGCCGGCATACATATCACATAACATAAGAACATCACTGATTCACTGGTCATTGGCGCTCAACGAATAAAGGTCGGGACGAAAAAGAACCGTAACATATATAAGTGAGCTTCAACATACCTTTACGAACTTCCCGACATAATTTCCCCGAGATAGAAAATACCAAGCGCACCTAGCATATCTTCGAGAAGTGCGTTGAGAAGTGACTTAACGAACTGCTTTCATATATCATGTCGTCACGAACCATATCAAACAAATCACATTTCAACACGGTCATAAAGAACATAATACTCGGTTCATGCATTCAGATCATATAACTTCTTCCATTCGTTTCATCTCGAGTATCCCGTTCCCATATACATCGAAAAGCGACCAAACAACTGGTAGCTTGAGGCCGAAGACATATATATCACATGAACATAACTTGAAGCATAACTGATGGCGATAGCATATGAAACTCGCCCATACAAAGAAAGCCACGTTAACATAACATAACATGCCATAGAAAAGCCGAACATATCCACATACATACAAGAGGGAAAAGAATACATGGCTTCTTGCATCATATAACATCATATAAACATATGCAGGTCATATATCGAAATAAACGATACCTAACATATCATCGGGCCATTCAAGAACTTCCAGAACTTCCAAAACTTCGGCCGAGCACTGAACGACACAACACATTGCATATAGAGACAACTGAAATCCTGACATACTTGGCACATAACAAATGGGAGAACATATAAGCTGAAAATCATTACGTTCGCTCTCTCTTCGCATACCTTACCATTCCGAGAGACCGCCAGCATCATAATCATATACATAGCAATATGCAAACATAAAGAGGCCAAGAAACTTTGTATCATAACATTCACGTCAAATATCTTGTGAGATAAAAGATCGTTCGGAGTATACCTGAATCTGAGCGATATACATAAAATTTCCGGCGGCCTTCAATCGGGACGAACATCGGTTCTTCATATGCATAACATTGGCCCCTAATACAGACATGACACGAGGTCATTACATAAGCGGTCATAACTTGGAAGAGCTTCTCATTCATCACCTATACAATCAGGATCACAATAGAATAAGAGGCCGAAGTAACTACCTTGTTATCGTCCTGCGTGATTACAAAAGCCTCTCTCGTTTTCGTTCATATTTCATAACATAATACACATCGGAGTGGTGATACTCATAACAGAAGCCCTTCACATTACATGGTCTGCGGTCGAAATAAACGAGCGAGTTCATTGGCCGAGTTCTACTGAACATACATAGCATAAACATACGTCATCAATGGTCACATCGGCTTAAACAGTGACATTCGATCTTGTCTCGTTGCAATCACTGTATCAGTTACAATGCAACACATACTAACTGCGCATATTTCAAGTTCATTCAATATCGGAGAATCATATCTAATGTTGCATCTCGACAAGGCCGTTCATATAACCGATCGAGCCGTTTGACTGATGACCTATAACATCGAAACATACTCGGCTCAAACTGTCATGACTTCGCATTCACTCTATAACATAACCGGAAGAGTCATAGGCAAACATACCATATTCTTGCTGCTCAAAATTCGGAATATAGGTACACATTCGTATATATTTCATCACGCGGGTGCCTGGGCACAGGATCAAATAGCCAATCTTTCTTTTCTGGATTTGTAACAGAACATAGCCATACATACATAGACAGATACATCAAAGCCCAAATCCGAAATCGTATCATATAGCACCTTGGCAAACTTGTTGCTCATCACATTCTCACATGTATTTCTCACATTCGGATCCGTTCAAACATCGAATCACTATATACAGAGAGGAGGGAGACAACGGGGAAAAAGGGCGACATCCGAATTCACATTCCTACCCAGGTCACTACAGAACGTACTCCTCATCATATCCTATCACATGTCCCCGGAATCCATCCATTCATACATAACATAGTCACATAACGGGGGACGTATCATATCTCGGCATAACACGAGGCATCACACACATCCACGTCATACTTTCACATACCTAAGTTTGCCTCGTTCATATATGCCACGTATAACATAAGGTGGAAGTTCTCGGACATACACATCGGATTCATATCATACAGAACTTCACACACGAACATATCATATATCTTAACTGGAGTGGCGAAAAAAGTCCTTGACGTGTGGGAAACAAGGGAAACCGGCTCTGATACCACCTGTAATGCCCTTTCCCAAATACACATACATATACGTATAGAACAAACGAAATGTGCACGACCTCATAATCGTATGGCCACAAATACGGCCTCGTGCACCATCTTAAACATAAAGCAGCGGATAGGGAGGGAACATTACACGTGTACTCACCGTAAACGAAACCCTAAGTTGTAAAATCTTTCAAACTTATCGCACAAATACGGAATTCAAAGGGGGTTTCGAGAAACGTATACGTGGTTCGTCGGATCTTCCGTTTCCCTTTCCCAAACACGTCATCAAACACGTCTCGAGGACCTTTCGCCCAACTCCACATAATTGAACACGAATCATGCCTACAAAACATACATATACACACGGAATGAGTCATAGAGACTCAGTAGGCAATAGGTGCAATGCAATGCGAATGATGCACGTGTCATTTCATATGGGCCCCGTTGCGAATCAATGTGTTTACATGGCGCCATATCGAACGTATCACACATAGCCTCATTTCACATAGGCCGGGACTCAAGAGGTGGCTCCCACATCTTTGTGTAGCACTTTGCTCCCATTTCGGCCGAGGCTCGTATAGGCCGGGACTCTAGAGGTGGCTCCTACGGGCTCAAGAGGTGTCTCCCACATAATTGTGTAGCACTTTGCCCCGTATAGCACGTAGCTCCCATTTAGGCCAAACATATCATATATGTAAACACTTGATACGCAACGTCATATATGCATGCTTATGACATAATTGTGCGTACACATTACCTCATTTGGCCATTTCCTCGTCTCATGCCGTTCGTGTTTCTTTCATACATATCTTGCAATTCACATTCATATCCTATCTGAAATCGAATGCCAACGTGGGCGTACAAGGCATATAACTTCACATAATGCCCACGTTGTGCAATCACACCATATACGCATACAAACCCGAAAGCATACTCATCACACAAGGCAATTAGGCACGTATAACATTTGGCTCGTTTCATCAACATAGCATTGTCCCTAGCTCATAATAGCTGAACAACATATAACAGAAGCACATAGGTCACATAGACATGTTCATATCCTTATCACAACATCACATAATCATAGATCCAAGCCAAGTTCATATATCATGCTCATCAAGTTCATACGTAACAAAAACGGATTCACAACTTGTTTCTTTCGTAATTAAACATGTAATCGTGTCATAGAGCATATAAAACATCTGTTACCTACCTTTTAGACCAACCAAACCAAGCACAAGAGAACCCAAGCTCTTCCTCCTTCCTCCTCTTCCTTTTCATTTTCTTCCTCTTCTTTACTTTCTTTGCTTTCTTCCTTGTAATCATAGCTTACACAAGTATTACATAGATCATAGAGAGTTTTTGGGATGATCACATAGCTTCATGAGGGACTTGGAAGGGTTTTGGGAGAGTTAGAGTCGAGCTTGGTGGAGAAATGACCAAGAAATGGCTAGAATCTTCTAAAATAACACTTCTGCCGACATAAAATTACGGTCAGAACTTCCACATTTACGTCCAGAACCTCTTACTTACTACGTAACACCATACCCTTACGGCCAGAACTCCAAATCATACGGCCAGATTCTTCAGAACATACGACCGTAATTTGCTCTCTGAAACTTTTGGACATTTTCCACTGTTCACAATTTACGGCCGTAACTATTATACCTTACGGCCGTAACCATACTTTTACGGCCGTAACACCTGACCCTTACGGCCGTAATCTGACATTTACGGCCGTAACATTACATTTACGGCCGTAACTCCAGTTCTGCTGAAATTTCCCCGTTTTCATCATTTCGACGGCCGTTTCGACTCCCGACATGTCTCATACATCCCCAAATATTTCATAAACACATCATACACGTATACATTATGTCGGGTCGATTTTGAGCGGGGCATTACAATATCAGCAACTTGGTGTTCACTCCTGCAATAGATGAGTTCAATTTGTCATTCCTTGGTGAGATCTCTTAAGAAGTGGTATTTTACATCTATGTGCTTACTCATTCCATGAAGAACAGGATTTTTCGAGAGTTTTATTGCTAAATTATTATCACAGAAAATTGTTGTAGGTTCTTGGCTCTTGAAATAAAGTTCTTCAAGTATCTTCTTCAACAATATGGCTTGACATGCACATGAAGTTACAGCAACAAATTCTGACTCGATAGTAGATAGAGTGATAACTGAAATACATAACCTGAAGTGCTTCTTCTGTCATCCTGATCCCTTACATAGTCACTATCAGTAAACCCAATCAAGTCTGAATTTTCTCTTTTCTTATAGTACATCCCAAATTCCTTAGTGCCTTGTAAATAACAAAGTATCCTTTGGCAGCTAGAAGGTGCATTTCAGTTGGATTCCCATGTATCTGCTGATGAAGCTCACTGAATATGTTATGTCTGGCCTAGTTGTTGTTAAATACATTAAATTCCTAACTATTTGCTTAAAGAGAGTGTCGTCAACCTTCTCTCGTGTAGGATTTTTGTTAAGCTTCAAACCGAATTCTATTGGTGCGCTTACAGGATTACAAAAATTCATTTGAAACATCTCTAGAGTTTCTCGCATATATTTCTTTTGAGAAATAAAAATTTCAGCAGCAGATTGTATCACCTCGATGCCAAGAAAATAGTGTAACATTCCAAGATCACTCATTTCAAATTCTGTTATCATAGACTTCTTAAACTTCTCAAGCATAACTCTATCATTTCTAGTATAAATTAGATCATTCACATATAAGCAAATAAAAAGTATCCTTTCTTCAGCTTCAATTTTGATAAAAAGTATGCTTATATGGACATCTTCGAAAACCCTCTTTCAAGAAATATACACCAATACGGTTATACCAAACTCTTGGAACTTGCTTTAGACTATATAAAGCCTTTTTCAACCTATACACCTTATGTTCATTCCCTAACTTCACATAACCCAGGAGGTTGAGTAACATATACCTGTTCTTGGAGGTCTCCATGTAAAAATTCCGACTTTACATCCAATTGAAAAATGGGCCATCTATTTTGAGCTTCCAATGCAATCATTAGTCTAATGGTGTCATGCCTCGCAACTGGAGCAAATACCTTTTTGTAATCAACCCTAAACTCTTGTTTATACCCCTTAACCACCAAGCGTGCCTTGCATTTATCGATTTCACCGTTCTCCCTTAATTTAGTTTGGTAAACCCATTTCACGCCAATGGTCTTTTACCCTGTTGGAAGCTCTGTCAATTCCCAAGTATTATTTTTTCAATTGCCAAAATTTCCAGCATCCATAGCCTTTTGCCACTTTACTTCTTTGATAACCTCTTCAAAAGTTACTGGATCACAGTCTGTGTAACGACCCGCCTTTTCTTACCCATGCGAAATATATTTCCTTTTATATATTCAAAAGCGGAAGCATTGATATACAATCAAAAACATATTTTGTCCGTTCACCTAACTATTACAACATAATCAAAACAAAACGCGGCCGCAGGATGTTTAGGTTGCCCCTTCTTCCTCACACCCCGCATCACGTTCGGGAGGATTCTCCACCACCGCCTGCATATAAAACATTAACATACAACATAGTGAGCCACGGGGACTCAGTAGGCAATAGATGCAAATGCTAATGCATGCCATGTTCATACTTTGGGCCCGGTTATGGATCATGTGCTTACAAGGCGCCGTAACATCATCATATCATTGGACGTCCCACAAAGGTTCTTTTACTCTTTGCGGCGCCATCGTAATGGCCGTCCCCCAAAGGTTCTTTTACTCTTTGGGGCGTCGTGGGCCGTCATCTAAAGGTTCTTTTACTTTTTAAACCGCCCGTAACATCGTACATATTGCAAGCACACAATCTACAACCCATATATGCATGGATCATACTTTCATGTTATGCATACTTCATCCTCTTACCATTTAGCCTCATGTGCTCTTCGTCATGTCATATATCATCTTTTATCTATCATTGCAGCATAGCACAACATGCATAACATCATCTCACATACTTGAACATAACATAACATACCCTACTAGCATACCATATCACAACATAGCAAACCCTACCATAACATAACCTATATCGTCACATAATATAGCATAGGCATAGAATCCTTCATATAGCATCACAACATAACATCATCTAGCATAGTCAATCCACTTAGCACAAGATAACACATATATTCTATTCATCTACTACCTACCTCAAAAGACAAGAAATCAAGCTAAGGAATTGGTTGGATAACTTCGTCTTCTCCCTTTCCTTTCTTCTTCCTTTCTTCTTGTTGAATCCAAGATGGCAACTAGAAGTGGTTAAATGATCTACAAGCCAAAACTCATGTAAAATCCTTGGAATCACCATTGGGAGTGTTCTCTAGAGTTTTGGGAAGTTGGGGGTCAAAAATGAGTAGAAATGGCCGAGCACACGTGTATAAACTCTATCCAACAGTTTCTTCCGACTTAAAATTACGGCCGTACATACCAAATTTACGGCCGTAACTATCCAACTTATGACCGTAAACCATCATATACGGCCGTACCCACAATATCATACGGTCGTAATTACCCATCGGTAAATCACATGCATCTCATCCTCCAAACATTACGGCCGTAACCATACTTATTACGGCCGTAAACCCAACATTACGGTCGTATCCTCAAGTTGTACGGCCGTAATAAACTCTCTGTAAATTTGACACACTTCCTCACTTCATCACTTACAGCTGTAACAACATTCCTTACGGCCGTAAACCATAAATTTACGGCTGTAACTCTCCAAACTGCAAAATTTTCCTCTTTTCGTTTCCTTTCTCGTCCGGGATACCGTTGTGGATTCCAGTGCACATCCTATACATCAACTTATATCATGAACATATCATATACCCGTATAAACATCATCATAGCATCTCCTATCTCTCGGGACTAATTGGGGTGGGGCGTTACATCTTTCCCCCCTAAAGAAATTTCGTCCTCGAAATTTGGACGGAGTACCGGTCACAATTACATCCGATCGTGACCCCCGGTACTTATCTCATTTCTGGAAGGAGTTACATTAGGTTTTGGGGACAGAACTTTAGTTTAGTACCGTTTTTCATCCTCAAACAGATGGGCAAACTGAACAGACAATTCAAACACTCGAAGATATGTTACGTGCCTGTGTTTTGGAGTTTCCCCAAAACTGGGACCGTCATCTACCTTTGGTTGAGTTTGCGTACAACAATAGTTTCCATTCCTCGATTGGAATGCCACCATATGAAGCGTTGTATGGATGAAAGTGTAGATCTCCTCTACATTGGGATGATGTTGGAGAAATGAAGGTGTTGCGAACGGAAATGATACAAGATATGCTGGCGGCACTTGGGAAGATTAAGCAACGCATGAAGGTTGCCCAGGATCGACAGAAAAGTTATGCTGATAATCGACGTCGACCACTTGAATTTTCTATTGGTGAAAAGGTGTTCGTTCGCATTTCACCAATTAAGAGGTTGTTTCGATTCGGAAAACGTGGCAAGCTTACACCGCGTTATATTGGCCCATATGAAATACTTGATAGAGTTGGTGAGATTGCCTATTGTCTGAAGTTACCGACTCACGTGGATCAGATCCACAATGTATTTCATGTTTCAATGCTACGGAAGTATGTGCCAGATCCAACTCATGTCTTGCCGAACAATCCATTGGATTTACAACTCGACTTATCTAACGAGGAAAGACCGGTTCGAATTGTGGGACGAAGTATAAAACAATTACGAGGGAAGCAAATTCCTCTTGTTCGTGTACTCTGGCAAAGCGCAACAATTGAAGAGGAAACGTGGGAACAAGAAGAAACGATGAAGCAAAACTACCCCGAATTCTTTGCAGGTAATTTCGAGGACGAAATCTATTTAAGGGGGGACGATTGTGACGCCCCGTTCATTTTTCCCTAATGAATTTGTGAAGTTGGTGATGTGATTTTGGTGTGGCTTGCATGTTTAACGTGGTTATATGTGTCTATAAGTGTATATGAAGTCATGGATGATGTTCGGGTCATTGAGAGTCGGCCGGGTGAAAAATGCAAAAACAATGGGGATTTACGGCCGTAATAGGTAATTGTTACGGCCGTAATGTGGACAGTGCAATGTGCCGCAAGATGCAGAGAGTTTATTACGGTAGTATAGGGTCGAGATACGGCTGTATCTAAGGGGTTACGGCCGTAAGATGGGTGTGTTACGGCCGTAAATGTCGAAGTGAAGATTGACCCATATTTACAGAGAGTACATTGCGGCCGTATGAGTTGGTGTTACGGCCGTATTTGTATGGGTTACGGCCGTAATAATAATATTACGGCCGTAAGAGAAGAAGGCCAGATGACTGCATTTACAGAGACTATTTTACGGTCGTATGAAGGTGTGTTACGACCGTAATGTTGGATGTTACGGCCGTAAATAAGTAAGTTACGGCCGTAACTGTTGAGGCGGTAGAATGGTATTTTAGTCAACTGAAGCCATTTTTGGGGTATTTCCTCCATTTGCACGACCCTAAACTCCCCAAAAGCCATTTTTGATCATCAAACCAAGGTCTTCAACTGGAGAAGAAGAAAAGCTAACTTGTGATCTTGCGTGGTTACTTGATTGGTGAAGATTGAGGTGAAGAAATTGATCATCTTCTTGGTTCTTGTTCACTCTAGTAAGGTGGGTAATAGATATATGAGTGGTAACAAGGGTAAGTAGGAGTAGAACAAGTTATATATGTCTTGATATGTATGTTTATGTATGTTTATGGCTCGAAGTAGACATGTATAGCATGATTTATATGTTACCCTTCTTGTTCATGTACTAGAGCTTTAAGGTTTAAAGTGAGCTTTAGGGTTTAAAGTGATTATGCTATGTGTGAAGTGATATATAATGTTGATGTTCGATGTATATTAACGTCACATGAGTGGCATCATCGGAAGTGAAGGTAACGAAAAGGTTAGCGATGTGTATAGTTTGTTCACAAGCATAGTATAGATTCATAATGTGTGAATGTGAGGTTGCTTACCGAGTGCTTACACCTATGTAAAGTTATGTATAGTCTCACGGGAAAAGACCCCGCAAGAGGATTGAGACTTTTGGCCGCCTCACGGGCGAAGCCCGCATGAGGATTGAGACAATTGGCCACATATGTTATGTTATGTTATATTGGCGCCGGTGTATCCACTTGATAAGCAACTGGGCCCAATAAACGAATGTGACATGCATTGCACTTATCTATATTCCCACTGAGTCCTCGTGACTCATTAGGTTTTCTATGTTATACGTGTAGGTACGTCAGGGCTGGAGAGCAGCTCGGGTGATGGCGGGGAATCTTCTCGGAATTGAGGCATGAGACTTGAGCGTGGGGAAGAAGAAAGCTGTTGTAGATCCTGTATTTATTTTTTTGACGTAAACACGGGAAATGTTTTGGTTGGTTTTGTGTGTCTTGTGACGGAGAAACAGTTTGAAAATGTAAATAAATGCCCGTGTTATTTTTAAATGTACGTGTAACGCCGAGTCTAGTTGCGCAGCTCTGGTTTTGTTAGGGTTTAGATTGGGTCTTACAGTCTAAAAATAAGGCAAAATGAATAAATGGATCTTCAGACTGATCAATTCCTGATACCTGATAGTTTTGCATCCATTCTGGTTTCTTTCGAACACGGTGGGAACGAGAAGCAGATGTAGGATCAATATGCTGATTTCCTTCTATTATTTACAAAGACTCAGATTGTACAAGAATCTCATTTTGAGGATCTGCGGCATTTGGATCTTCTGAAACTGGTTCATAAGTGCTGTGATTCCGATTCATATTCATCGCCATCAAAATTTGCTGATATTGGCTGTCCAACACCACTATTACTCCATGACTATATTCTGTCCTCGTCGAATACAACGTCACGACTAATTACAATTTTCTTGGTGATAGGATTGTACAACTTGTACGCTTTTGATTGATCTCTAACACCAAGAAAAATGCATTTTTCTCATTTGTCATCTAGCTTTTTTCTGGTTGCATCCGGAATGTGAGTGTATGCAATACACCTAAAGATTCGAAAATAATCAACTCTTGGTTTATGAACACTCCACGCTTCCTCCGGTGTCATCGTTTTAACTGCCAAAGTAGGACTCTTATTCAAGATATGAACACACCAGTTTACTGCTTCACCCCAAAAATCTTTTGGACTCTGACTTCTTTTCAAGATGCTGCGTACCATGTTTAAAATGGTGCGATTTTTCCTCTCATTTACGCCGTTTTGCTGAGACGAGTAAGCTGATGTGAGTTGTCTCTTGATGCCTTCCATGTTATAGAAATTTTCAAAGGCTCGTGAGTTATATTCTCCTCAATGATCAGTGCTCAATACTTTTATAGGGCTGCCAACTTCCTTTTCAACTTGAGCTTTGAAGCTTTTAAAGTTAGAAAAGGTTTTAGATTTTTCCTTCAATAAATAGGTCCATGTTTTCCGGCTGTAGTCATCGATGAAGGTAATGAAATACCGTTTACTTCCATTAGATGTCGGGTTTATTGGTCCACAAATATCAGAGTGGACTAGTTCCAAAACCATTTTTGCTCTTCATGATTTGCTTTTCGGAAAAGGGTCACAGTGTTGTTTGCTAACAACACACTCTTCCCAGACTTGAGAGGGATTTGAGATTTCAGGAAGGTCAAGCACCATATTTTTCTACTGCAGCGTTTTTAACCCACCAAAATTTAGATGCCCATGGCCAAGCTGTATTCTTCAATTTTGCTGATAAACAAACATGAACACTAGTATTTAAGTATAGAGGAAACAAACGATTGCAAGTCATTTTAGCTTCAGCAATCAATCCTCTTTTTAGATCCTGAATTCGACATTATCTTCTTTTATGGTAATCTCGTAACCTTTCTGTTGAAGTTGGCCAATACTGAGCAAGTTTGTCTTCAATTCTGGAATAATGACAATATTTGAGATAATTTGGTTAGAATTATCTCTAACTTTGATTTTGACATTCCCTCTTCCCATGACAGAAACGGTAGAGTTACCTCCAAACTTTACTGTATTTCGAAAAGATTCATTCAACTCCGAAAATAAAGACTTCTCGCCACTCATGTGATTTCTGTAACCAGAATCTAAATACCACAAATTTTTCCGAGTTTCCTCATTCACATGGCACACCATGAGAAGAGAAACTTCTTTTTCCTCTTCGTCTTTTTCAACAAAGTTTGGCGTTTGCCCTTGTTGTTTATTCAGATTTGTACGGCATTCCAAACGGTAATGCCCGTACTTGTGACAACGATAACATTCGACCTTAGATTTGTCAACTAAATTTTTGTGATCTGCTGAACCTTGAGCATCACGAGCCTTCCAATTTGATTGAGCCTCAACATCTTTATTCTTTTCTTGCTTCTGTTGTGTATTTTTCCCTTTCCATCCACCCTTTCTACATCTTTTTGTGCTCATAGCTGCCTGCAGTGCTTGCTCTTCAATGTCTTGTTGAGTTATCTTATACTCGTGGACTAGCAAGGGATTGTACAATTCGTCTATTGAAAAAGAGTCAATGTCTTTAGACTCTTCAATAGAACAAGTTACAAAAAACCATTTAGACATCATTGAACGAAGGATTTTTTCAACAATGGTAATATCTTGTAGATTCTCTCCATGAATCCTCAACTTGTTTGCAATTGCCATCGTCCTAGAGAAATATTTTGAGATTGATTCCCCCGACTTTATTTGAATAACCTCAAATTCTTTGCGAAGAGTTTGGAACTGACACGCTTCGCTTCTATTCCCTTGATATTTCTTCTTCATCGAATCCCATATTTGCTTGGAAGTGTCTTTGCAAAGAATCATTTCCAAGATTGAACGATCGATAGCTTGGAAGAGATAGTTCTTTGCCTTTAAGTCCCTCACCTTTTGTACCTCCTATTCAGTTTTTTGTGCGTCCGTCAATGGAGTTCTAGCTGCTGCTTCGATCACTCCATTTTTTACCACATGCCAATATTCTTTTGACCATAAGAAATTCTCTATGAGCATGCTCCAATGATCATAATGACCATCAAAGTGTGGGATTGCAGGTTGCACAAAATTATCAGAGACCATGGGAAGTTGCTACTGTAATGAAGGAAGTAATACAGGAAGATAAAAATTTACTGCTGCAAAATTTCTTTTGGTAGCTCTAATACCGCTTATATATTAAACGTGGGAATACAAGATTGAATAGGAAATAATTTCATTGTATTTATTCAATGAATAATGGCCTTTATATAAGCAATTAACTAATGGATAATATCCACAAAATCTACTTACTGCTAGTGCATAACAAGGCTAAACTATTAATTAAGAAACAAATAAGATATCCATTTGACTAAAGATACGTTCCCAACTAAACCATATAGATTAAGTCAAAAGAAACAAAAAATAAACAAAGGAATAATTTCAACACTTTTCAGCCACCAAAATCACATAACTATGTTGAAATTTACGTTCATATATTCAATTAAGAATGTTGAAGTCTCTTTTTCCTCGACAAAGAATGTAAACCCTATTGAAAGAAAGTATCAATGGAAACAATGGCGGATCTAGGATTTTTAGTCGGGGGGGCTGTACTGCAGAAAAAATTTAATTAGACGAAAATTATTTATAAAAAATTTTTTTTTCTATATAAATTTTTTTTTTTCTATAGAAACTTTGCGAATTTTTTTTTGGGTCGGGGGGGCTAGCGCCCGTGGGAGCCCCCCCCTACATCCGCCTCTGAATGGAAATATTCGATTGTAGCTGTATGACAAAACAATAAGTAGAAGCATTGACATCTTGCATTATTCAAAGAAAAATTGGAATACCTCCTTGCAAGCAGTGCTTAAAGCTCGTTTGCTATAATTTTCAAAAAATAAATAAATAAATAATTCATTTTTTCAATTCTCACTTTCAATGACTTGCATGATTTTTATAATTTTTAAATTTTTTATATCACTTTTACGCCACATTAAAGAATCATTTATTTTTCAAAAATCTCCATCAAATGTACCCTTCGTCACACGAAAAATATTTAAGAGTCAAAACCTGCATGGAAATCCTAGCAACTTATGAAAATTTGAAGAGAAACTTCGATGATAAAGATAGTGAAGATGTTGCCTAATAAGAAAGTGTAGTAATTTCACAACCATAGAAGATTCAATAGAGTCGAACATTTGATATATGTTGTTAAAATTTTGTAGATAAATATTTATAGAATTCTATTGTCAATTCTGAAATATAATCTAAATTTCTTTTTTATAAAGTAGCCTATTATAAGCATATCTGTTGCACGAAATAAAATGAACGATATTCATTATATTCTTGTAGTAATACTCCTATTTAAAATAATTGATTAAAGAAAAATGTTGCTAAAAAGAATATATGAAGAGATACTATTATAAAATTGTGAATAAAGAGTGAAAACGAAGAATGAATTGAAATATAATTGGAATTATATTATGTTGCTTGTAGGTTATGCTTTTAGTTTTGCAAATATAATGATTAATGTGGTCCATATAAAATATTTGTCGTAAAATAATTACGATTTAAAATTTAAGGGCCTTAATTAATACAATATAAATATTATAATATAAATTAATCCTAATAATATTAAGTAAGGCAATTTAAGACAAAGAAAAATAAACTTGAGGTACATTCATCAATCAAAAGACTTTTCACCATTAATTGAATTCTATTTAAGATAAAAATCCAAGGAATTTAATTTCCATGGAATTGGAAAAAAAACAAATTAAATTACTTGTACCATGGAATTTGAGTTCCATTTTCATCTTCATAACAAACACAAAGTAGGAAAATTTTAGTGGAAAATATTTTCGATTTCCGACTGATAAAAATTATCTTCGTCTCAAGTTATTTTAATATTAACACATTGTACATCGAATCTAAAGAATGGTCAATAAGTATAATTTTGAAGTGTACATAATACTATTTAAAAAGTATTTTAAATAATCCATTATGAGCAAAGCTAAAATTGTTTAAAAAGTTATATGCATAAATATTTCTTTTTTTGTTATTATATATTTATGCATAAATATCTTTCTGAAATTTAGATATAATATGAAACATCAATAAAATATTGAAATAATTTATGGAATATTAATTTCTATTCAATGTATTGTAGAAGCTGTATAAATTGATTGAGAAATCATAAATTTTTAATTTATCTATTTTTTTTAAATGAATTAATGTTTCTGTTAACTGATAAATTTTATTATTGGAAATAGAGAAAAAAAAATACTCGCATAAAAATACCAATCAAAAGATTTTCTTCGATCATGACTTTCACGTGTATTAGTGATGATCCAATGCGCATTATACGTTGTTTGTAAATATTTTAATAAATGGAAAATAATTACTAGAAGTTTTGTGAATATACAGATGTTGGTTTCAGATAGAAACTACTCAATAAGAAGCTGATTTTGTAACCTCCGTCTCGAGGACTCGTACGTACAATTTCTTCTGGTATTCCTTGACGTGTTTAACCCAATCCACGCAGCAAATATATACCATTAAAAAGGAGGAAGAAAGAGGACCTTTCAAGAATTTCCAAAGAACATACTCAATACACACCACAGACAGACTGATGAAAATGAACCATCTCAAACATGTTAATGCACAGATGGTCCTAATTTGCATCACCAGCAACAACAACCTGAGACTAAGTTGCAAGTTTGAACAACTATCTATGTCTACCTAAGTTCTACCAGGCAATGTTAATAATTCAAAAGCAATCTGAAAATTAAGTTCATAAATGTATAGCAAGGGGACTTCTTCCCTGCTGAAAGCCTTGCTAATATTCTACTTTGAATAGGCACATTCACATGTTCGATAGAATCAGGCCCCAATGCGCTAGTAGCAAGTAGGCTATCGAGTTTCCTTCCTAGTTGCTTATTCAAAACACCTGCAAAAGAGACTAACAAGAAAATATATTAGCAGATAAAAGACCAAAGAGTAGTATAGTGAAATAGGAGAATGAAAAGAACTATATCTGCACATCCTGATAAATTTAACGATCGTTTCTTTATCAAGAATGTAGAAAATCAAGACACAAAAATGAAGCCTACTAAAATTACATCCCATTAGATTTTAACTTGCTCATGAAACTGCTTCATCACCAATTCTCAAAGACATAAACAAGCAAAATCGGTGCATCTAACATAAGTTCAAAACAAAGAGAGAAGTGTGTTTTAATAATTTTGGGGTTAGAGAATAGAGAGTACTTGACATGTATAAGTATAAAGCTCAAATTTCAACTTTAGCATCATAACTGTTTTGTTCGTCAATCAACATGACCTCTACAGGTTTTCGTCTTTAACATCTGAACTAGCACTTCAAATTTTGAAAACCATATCAAGCAAAAAGCTTGACGACATTCTTCCTTGGAATAACTTGTTTAAAATGAAGCCATGTATGTGCGTGCAGGACTTAACGTAATATTATTGAATAAAATCTCGATATTTCCTGCTCAAGATAAAGCATGCTGAAAAAAGAAACAATTCAATTCATCGATGATGAGCCACAACAATCAGAGAGACTTAATCCCTTTGACATCATTTTTCACAAGGGCAAATGAAATTACAATGATCTAACGTTAACTGATGATAAGATTATAGTTGGTCAATAGTAGAAGGATTGAAAGTTACTTGCATCTTCATGTAGCTCCCTCTCAACATCACTGGTTAGCGAAGCTAAGCTGGAAAAAGAAAAGGAAAAGAGGGTAAGCAGTTAGAGCCTGTCAATCTTAGATGGAATATGACAAAGATAAGCAGAGAAGCAAACACTAAAGATGTGGGCAGAGATTCAAAGAAATGTTAGCAAGACAACCTTTAACAAAAACACAACACTCCACAGTAGACCAACAACAATTTCCTGTCATCAGAGACAGTAATCATATTGCACAACCAAGAATCAACAGCTTGAAAACATAGATTTTCTTTATCAAAATCTCAAAGCAGTTGAGGGTTGCTTGGATCCTCGAGAGCTTTAACTAAAGAACAACTTAAAAAGCAAGAAATTATTAGCTGCCAATAGAACTGCGAGCTTCATGACGGTTAACCTTGTCCAATCCTTCAAATGCCGACCAGAAACTGCCAACCTGGATATCATCATACAATCCAATACCTACCACCTAGGGCTGTCTTTTCCTTTAAAAGAAAGAAAAAGATGAACAAAAACAAACAAGTGCATAGAACCAACAACTTAACTTCAGTAATTCCGTTAAAAGCCACAGCTTGAGATATAGATTTTCTTCTTTAAACAGAAGCAGCCAAGATTTGCTCAATTCTCAGAAGCTTTAATGACACACCTTATAAGATAGATTCTTTTTTCTTTCTCCTCCTCATAAGATCATAAACCAGTAAAAAAATTGCTCAAGTCTCATGCATGTTATGACTAAAAAAAAAAGCAAAGCAAATATTAGAAACCAACAAAACTGCAAGCTTTCATAGACTTAACCTTCTTGTGGCCTGGAAATGCTGACTGAAATCCACCACGTGGATGACGTCAAATAAAACATTACTCTTTAGGGCCAAGATTGCCAAATTAAAAATAAACAAATAAATGCAAATGCACACAAACCAGCATTTAAGGGCCTGTTTTGTAAGTGTTCATACACTTTCGGTTTATAGACATTCGGAAACGAGTGGTCAGAAACTTTATATTATATGTCGGCTGGTGAAGGCATAAGTTACAATAACTCTATGAAAAGCAATAGCTTGACATATAGATTTTTCTTCTCTCTCTCTCTCTCTCTCTCTCTCTCTCTCTCTCTCTCTCTCTCTCTCTCTCTCTTTTCAATTGGATCGTAAAAAAGCAGAGTTGCTCAATTGTCATGGGCATTAATGACTAAAGATCAACTAAAAACAACTAAGCTTTCGCAACCATTAAAGCTTTCCAAATCCTAATGAATAACTGTCATCTAGGATGTCGTTACAAAAACACGTGCACAAAATCGTTAAGCTTTCCGTTACAGTATACATAAAAAAATATAAAATAAAAAATAAATTAAAAAAAGCCACACACAAAACAATTTAAGTCATTAATTTCTGAAAAGGAAAAACTTTAAAGATAGATTTCCTTCCATCATCAGATTATTAAAACGGCTAAAAGTTGATCAAGTTCCACGGGCTTTACCAGCCAGAGCAAAACAAAATAACGAACAACCGTTAGCTAGCAAAAAGTTCGCAACCTTTCATGCAAATTTAATGTAACCACTGTCCCAAAATGCAGCTTGAAAACTTCTTCATGAATGTCCCTGTTTAAGTGCTATTCCTCATCCATTGTAATAAACTTTCCATGTCAAATTCAAACAATTATGCACACATGTATTCCAAATGAATGCCATCTCTTATCTGCCACTTAACGTGTCTAAGAACAAATCCTAATGGAACATATGAATTCATACAAACATATATGAATCAGAACTTAATAAAGAAACTATCCGATGCCAAATAATTGAAAATTATGCAACTTTATGGACATCAACATAGAAGCAGATTCTCAACTTAGATCACAACTTCATAGACAGCATCTCAAAAACATCAACGCAAAACTCACCATCAGAACTTCCAGATCCCTTAGTTTGCTTGATCTCCGCGAGCTTGACAATGGTATCCATGAACATCTTCGTCCTCTTAACCTCTAGATCCTCCATTAGCTTCATCCTCTTCTTTTCCAAGCTCACCATCTGCTCCTGTTTCATAACCTCCACCCTCTCATAGGCGTCCACAAACCTCTCCATGGCTTTCGACAGTCTTATTATTGCCTCCTCGGCTTTTCCTCTCACTTTTTCACTGCCCAAGTTCACATTCCCCTTTCTCCCGCCAGCGACAGCCACAGCAGCGGTCGGGGTTGTATGCACAGCCACATGAGAGACAGGGAACGAAACCACTGGCGAGGGACGCACCGGCTGCAAAATCACTGGCGTGAAAATCGAGGATGAGGGTGGCGGCAACCTAGTACCCAGCGGAATTGACGATGAAGCCACCTCCTTTGAATCAATCGGTTTCACTCTTCGCTGTCGATGAAGACACGAATTTCCAATCAGTGCTGCTGCTTCTTCCTCAACTTGTTCGATATTTTTTTTCATCGACATTGTTCAGTCCTTGTTTGCAAATAGCAGAGATAAAGAAAGGGAAAAAATTGCAACGGCAGAGATGGAGATAGGCAAACTGCAGAGATGAAGATAGAGCAAATTGCAGAGATTGAGATAGGGCAAATCAACCTTTTTCACTCTGATGGTAATGAAAATTCTCAGAGATGGAGACAAGGGGCAAATTGCAGAGATAGGGATAGGGATAGGGATGAATTGGGGAGATGCTGAGGTAGAAATATCCGCGGCGATGGGCGCCGGGTGGCAAATTGGTTGAAAGCAATAAATGCATACCGGAGAAACATGGAAAGTTGGTAGAGGATTACCTCCGGATTATCTCCTTTAACGCCATTGTTTCGAACATACAGTACAAGTGTAGTCCGAAATGTGCTGCCGGTTTCAGAAGTCATGGCCGTTTCAATTTTACATGGTGATTACGTGGCATATTTGGCGCATCACACCCCAGGTAATAGTGTTCCCAAATGTAGCCCAATAACGCTTAAAGCAGGCTTGGGCTGTAGTTGGATAGCCGTGGCTTAAGAGGATGGGCTAGAGATTGTGAATGATCCAGAGGAATGAGTTTGAGGGAAATAATTATTTTAATTATTTTAATTGAAGACGGTAAAAAATTAGATTTTTCTATTTATATATATATATATATGAAGTATTGTACTAATAAAGAAAAAAAATCTTTACTCAAAAAAATAATAATAAAGATAAAAATCAACACTCTGATAAACGCTACCTAGAGAAGCTTTTTATAATCTTCTGTAATTGCAGCACTCAGCTGTTGTCTTTGTAGTCATTACTCTTATCTTTGTAGTCATTACTCTTGTCTTTGTAGTCATTACTCAATTTTCATGAACAAAATGTTATGTTTCATGTTATATGCGTCCGCCACACCTTATTTCAAATATTATTTATCAAAAATATTATATATTTTCAATGATTGGTTTGATTGATGATAATTTTTTTTTATATTTATACAACTTGTGTTATACAGCATTTAGGCCTTGTTTAATTGGGGGTTTAGTTGTTCCGCGCCGGTATTCGTGTAAAAATATGTGGTTAATATTATTTTGGGAAATGTGTGTATGGTTGAAAATGAGTATGAGGTATACGGAATTGCGTGCGGATTTGGTTAACACCAAATAGAACAAGGCCTTAATGGACATCTATACTGCAAAGAATATATAATCACTTGTTTTTTCTTGATTAATTGTTTAACAAACATCCACTTGTAATGAAATTATTAAAACATCTCTAACGGATAATATGAATGTCATCTTGATTGAAGGATCTATAATTTTAATATTTTTCAAAAATTGACATCGACGCATGAAAATACTGCCCAATTCTATTGCCAATATTCTATTAGTAATGGTTATGTATAACAATATTCTATTAGCAGGCATCGTGATTTTCAATCTTTCATTTCTCAGAGAAGTAATTCTACTGAAACAAGGGTTTTATCAATAGAACCGCCATGTATTTGGACATATCTTTCAATGAGTCAAGGAGGCAATGTTATGGACATTAATTTGGGATGTCTCTAAAGATACAAGACTTAATAATTTGAATTAAGTCTGAAAATTTTAAGCTTATAAATGTATAGCATGGGAACTTCATCCCTGCTGGAAGCCTTGCTAATGTTTAGTTTCTATATCTACTCTGAATAGGAAGCTTCATATGTCAGATTGAATCAAACTCACGCTTGTAGTGAGTATGCTATCCTGCAAAACAGAATAAGAAGAAATTATATTAGATGACAAAAGACCAAAAAGTATAATGAAATAGAATAATAATAAAAAGAATTTCTATATCTGTAGATCCCGATAAATGTGTCAAGACGCAAAAATGAGCCCTACTAAAATTACATCCCATTAGATTTTAACTTCCTCATGAAACTGCTTCATCACCAATTCCCAAAGACATAAACATGCAAAATCGGTGCATCTAACATAAGTGCAAAACAAAGAAAGAAGTCCGTTTTCAATAATTTTAGGGTTAGAGAGCACTTGACATGTATTAGTATAAACCTCAATTTCTACTTTAGCATCATAACTGTTATGTTCATCAACCAAGACATGTATGTGCATGCATGACTTAACGTATTATTATTGAATCAAATCTCGATTATTCCTGCTCCGGATAAAACATTCTGAAAAAAAGAAAGAATTCAATTCATCAATGATGAGATATTAATAGTCCACAACAATCAGAAACAGTAATCACTTTGACGTCATTTTTCACGAGGGTAAATGAAATTCCAATGATCTAAATTAACTGTTAAGATTACAGTTAGTTAATAGCAGAAGGATTGAAAGTTACTTGGATCTTCATGCAACTCCCTCTCAACATAACCGGTCAACGAAGCTAAGCTGAAAAAGGGAAACGAAAAGAGGGTGGGCCAGTTAGAGATGGAATATGACAGAGATGAACAAAGAAGTAACTACTAAAGATGTGGCAAGAGATTTAAGAAAATCTTAGCAAGACAATGTTTAATAAAAGCACAACACAACACCCATAATAGCCCAACTGCAAACCCCTGTCATCAGAGACAAGAACCATATTGCACAACCAAGATTTATGCCAACAAAACTTCTTGAAAATCAACAGCTTGAAACATAGATTTTCTTTTATCAAAATCTCAAAGCAGTCAAGGGCAACCAAGAATTTAACTGCACTAATTTCGTTAAAAGCCACAACTTGAGATATCAAGAGTCGCTCGATTCTCATTAGCTTTAAAGACACAGCTTATAAGATAGATTCCCTTCTCTTTTTGCCCCTCATAAGATCATAAAGCAGCAAAAACTTGCTCAAATCTCATGCATGTTATGACTAAAAAACAAGCAAAGCAAACATTAGAAACCAATAAAACCGACAGCTTTCATGCACGTCATATAAAACATTACTCATTAGGGGAAAGCTTCCCAAATTAAAAATCAACAAATAAATGCAAATGCACAAAACCAGCATTTAAGGGCTTGTTTAGTAAGTGTTCATACACTTTTGGTTTACAAACATTCAGAAATGAGTGGCCAGGAATTGGATACTATATGTCGGTTAAGGCATAAGTTACCATAATTTCATGAAAAGCAACAGCTTTACATATAGATTTTTCCTTTTTCTCTTTTTTTTTTTTCAATTGGATCATAAAAAAGCAGAGTTGGTCAATTCCCATGTGCTTTGATGACTAAAGATCAGCTAAAAACAACTAAACTTTCATGACCGTTAAAACTTTCCAAATCCTAACGAACAAAAAAATATACCACAAAACCGTTAAGCTTTCCGTTATAGTATAAACAAAAACACACACACAAAACCGTTTAAGTCATTAATTTCTAAAAAACAATAATCTTGAAATATAGATAGGCTTCCATGAGATTATAAAAACAGCCAAATTTTGATCAAGTTCCACGTGCTTTAATAGCTAGAGCAAAACAGAATAACGAACACCGCTACCCAACAAAAAGATTGCAACCTTTATTGCAAACTTTTTTTTTTAAGGTAGTACCTTTCATGCAAACTTAACGTAACCACAGTCCCAAAATGCATCTTGACTACTTCTTCATGAATGTCCCTGTTTAGGTCCTATTCCTCATCCATTGTAATAAACTTTCCATGTCCAATTCAAACAATTATGCACACATATTCAACATACTCATTAGAAATGAATGTCAGCACTCATCTGCCACATAATGTGTCTAAGAACAAAACCTCATGGAACATATGAACTCATACAAACATATATGAATCAGAACTGAATAAAGAACCTATCCAATGCCAAATAATTGAAAATTATGCAACTTGATGGACATCAAAGCAGAAACACATTCTCAAATTTGATCACGACTTCATAGACGGCATTTCAAAACAATCAATGCAAAACTAACCATCAGAGCTTCCAGATCCCTTGGTTTGTTTCATCTTCTCGAGCCTGACAATGGTATCCATGAACATCTTCGTCCTCTCAACATCTAGACCCTTCATCAGCTTCATCCTCTTCTCTTCCAAACTCACCATCTTCTCCAGTTTCATAATCTCCACCCTCTCATAGGTGTCCACAAACCTCTCCATGGCTTTCGACATTCTTATAAACGCCTCCTCGGCTTTTCCCCCCGCTTTCTCGCTCCCCAAATCCACATTCCCCTTGGCCCCACCAGCTACAGCCACAGCAATGGTCGGGGTTGTATCCACAGCCACATCAGAGACAGCCAACGAAACCACTGGCGAGGGACGCACAGGCTGCAATATCACAGGCGTGAAAATCGAAGATGACTGTCGAGGCAACCCAGTACCCAATGGATCTAGCGGGATTGATGATGAAGCCATCTCCTTTGAAACAATCGGCTTCACACTTCGCTTCCTAATTCCTTTATCTCCAATCAGCAACTCGAGTCGCCAGAATAACGGCCAAGAAGACACGAATTCTCCACGACCCTTTTCAGTTTTCTCCTTCTCCGCCTTGTACTTCTTCTTTACTACATCGATCCGATTCCTGCATTGAACCTCCGATCGTCTCTTGGTACTTCCATGAACTGCATTCACCGCTTCAGTCACTTCCTCCCAATTCTTGGCGGAAAGATTCCCACGTTTTGCCTTTAGATACCGCTCACCCCAAGCATCCACCAAAGTGGAGGTAGCCTCTTCCGTCCATATATCATCCCGAGATGGAATCGCTGCTGTGGCTGCTTCTTCCTCAACTTGTTTGATCAGTTTTTGCATCGACATCGTTCAGTGCTTATTTGCAGAGATGGAGATTGGGGGCAGATTGCAGAGATGGGGATAGGGCAAACTGCAGATAAAAACAAAGGGCAAATTGCAATTGCAGAGATGGAGATAGGGCAGAGATGAAATTTGGGATGAATGAGGAGATGGTGAGGTAGATATAACCACGGCGATGGGCGCGCCGGGTGGAAAATTGGTTGAAAGCAATAAATGCATACCGGAGAAAGATGGAAATTTGGTAGAGGCAGAGTGAACTGATTGGTGGAAGCTTATCTCCTTTAACGCTTTGCCATTGTTTGGAACATATGATACAGGTGTAGACTGAAAGGAAACGCAGAATGTGTTGCTAGTTTTCAAATTCATGGCGGTTTCAATTATATACGTGGTGATTATGCAGCTTAAAGATAGTGTTCCCAATTGTAGCCTAAAGCAGGCTTGGGTTGTAGTTGGATTGGCGAGGCTTTAAGAATGGACTTGTAAATGGGCTAAATGCACTCTACTTTTGATTATTAAAATTGAAATTCATTTCTTTTATAACTATCAAAATTTGACCACTTATTAGTGAACCAAAGTGTCTTCTTTCTTGTGTTTTCAAGGCCCGCTATTTTCCTCGCCCTAGCTTTCTCGATGCATCCATCGGCTATAATCCGAGTAATATTTGGAGGAGCATCGTGGCTTCTAAGGATCTTCTTCGCCATGGTAGTAGATTCCGTGTTGGAACCAGTAACTCGATTTCAATCTGGAATGATCCGTGGTTATAAAAGTTTGCCAACTCATAACTATTGACGATCAATCATGGGACTAGGAAATGATCCGAGACATCTTTAATGAGCAGGACCAGCAAGCAATTCGCAAAGTTCCCCTCAGTAATCGACTCTATGATGATCAAGTCTACTGAAAATTGGGGGAGAATGGCCATTATACAGTTTGCAGTTGTTACCGCCTTGCTCACTCTCTTCGGCATGCAAACTCTCTTCTACCAGAAAGTAAGATTTGGAAATTAATTTGGCGCCTCCATGTACCTCCTAAAGTTAAGAACCTGGTGTGCGTATGCTTGCCAATGTCTTACCCACAGCAGACTTGCTTCGCACAAGGAGAGTTACGGTTAGATCTTGCTGCCAACTTTGTCTTTTGGGAGAAGAATCTGCCTTGCATTGTTTTCTTGAATGCGATTTCGCCAAGAATGTTTGGGAGGTGGTCGGTGTCGACTATACGCGAGGTCATTGTTCTAACCTTCATGATTGGCTTTTGGCTGTTCTTGAACCAGCAAACATGGCTCAGGCAGAGCTAATTGTCTCTATTTGTTGGGCGCTTTGGCAGAACCGGAATGAGGTAATTAATTTGGAAGTCTTGATCTTACCTGTTAGAGAAGGTGATTTTCTTAGCTAAATCCTTCCTTCATCAATGGCAAAGAGCTCAGAGCACTTCTCAGCAGCAAAGTTACAGTCATCTGGCTACTTTGAACAATGCTTCTTGGCTGAGACCCGCGGAAGAGACGTTGAAGATCAATGTAGATGCTGCCCCTTTTCAATCATTCCAAGAGGACAAGTACTTGTATGCTAGTACGTGACCATTTGGGTAATTTCAAAGGTGAGAAAATAACTATTATTGGTGGTCCCTTTGCTCCTAAAATTGCAGAAGTTATGGGTGTTCGTGAGGCATTGAGGTGGATCAAAGAGAAGAGTTTGCAAAATGTGATTATTGAAATGGATGCACAGTTGGTCTTCAAAGCTCTCATAGCCAAGGTCGACGACTCCCCATTTGGCCTCCTCGTCGAAGACTCTATAGCATTAGCTTCTGAAATTCCTAGTATTGAATTTATGTTTTGTAAAAGGTGTGCAAATCAATCTACTTGTAGACTTGTTAGGGTAGCTGATTCATTGTCAGACTCATTTGAATGCAGTATTGTTCTCCTGACTGTTATTTCTAATATTTTTTTTATGGACGCTATGAATAAATAAACTTACCACTTTCAAAAAAAAAAAAAAAATCAAAATCTGATAATTTCGTACTTTCAAAAAAATAAAAAAAAATTGATATTTCTATATTTTCTCACTCAACTTCTGTATACAAAAATTAGACAAGAAAAAGAACACACTACTTTCTTTTCTCTCTCCAATCTTTCCTCGCACTTTCCCCTTTTTGTCCTCCTCACTCAGCTCAAATTTTTTTTTTTCCTCGAAAGTCTGCAGCTTCTCTCTCTCACTAATTAATCAAGCGGCTCACATGCTCTCCTCAATTCTTCACCGAAAGTGTAGCCACATGACCACGTCCTCCTCTCACACTTCACGTTGCCCTTGATAAAACATAACATGCCCTCAAGTTTGTCATCAATCACATTAACGGGCCAAACCCATTAACCATTCTTAAAATAATTTAATTATTTAAATCAACTTCCCAACACGAGAATCTAAAAATAAAAATGAATAAAGAAGAACATATGCACGAAAAAAGTGAAATGCATTGTATTTTAAAATTCAATTTAATGCATGTTGTTATAATAATATTATTATATTAATTAGGGAAAACAAAAACTAAACGAAATTTAAATCAAATTTTCAAGAAGGGCATTGTCGAAATAATATTAAAATAGTCTGGATAGAATAGTCCAAAAAATGATTTCCACTCTATGGCACTTTTAATATAGTAAAGATAAAGATACAAAACAATTACAGATTAAATAGCTTGATTAATTAGAGGCAAGAGAGGTGAAAATAAATTAAATGTGAGGGAAAATTGGAAAACTAAAAGATTTATACCCATTCACTCTTTTTATTCTAATAGCGTGTGCGAACGTGCGTTGCACGTTGTTTGTAAAGTGAAGCGCATGATAGACACAAAATAAATAGGTATTTTCCTCAAATTTATGGAAAAAAAAATCGAACACTTAGGGACATAAATAGAAATTGATTGAAAAAAAATTATTTACTAACGGTGTGGATGTAAAAATATTGTGGCAATAATGAATGCGAATATTCAGTTACAGTAAACTTCTTTATCTACGATATATTATGTTAATTTTTCATACAATTTTTTTGTTTTCGATTTCTACTTGTATTAATAAATTTGTTGTTTCCATTGCAACACCTATATTGTATGTAAAATTGTCGTATCAATATGTTTGGTCAAAAAAATTATCGTCATGTAGATATTGTTGGAAACCTTCTCAACTTAATATATGGTTTTTTTTTTATTTTCTATGCACAAAAATATGCAAAAATAACACTTGATGGATGTAAGGAATAAATGAGCAATATACATTATAGACCACGATGAAGAATATAGCTAAGGACGAGAAATAGTATACCCATTTCAATTATCATTTCATATTGAAATGTGCATGCAAGTTTTCATATTAAAAGAAAACATTTAATTCTTCATTTAATAATTATGAATTACTTATTAAGGTTAAAAATATGAAGAGGCATATATTAATCTATATATATTTATATTTATATTTATATTAAGAAAAGCAGGGAATTTTCAACCTATTTTTTTAATTAGATTAATAAGTTTTTCCACCTAAAGCCAAGCCTTTTTGTCTTTTGATTTTTTCCTTTTTTATTAATTAATAATAAATCCATAACAAGTAAATTAACTAATTATTATCTATATTAGATCTTATCATCACCAAAATAAGGAAATGTGTATAATTAAATTTAGATTTTTAAAAATTTCCACTAATTCAAACTTATCTTCTACAATTTTTTTGTCTTTTGATTTTTTCCATTTTTATAAATTAATAATCAATCCAAACAAAAAATTAATAAATCATTATTTATATAAAATATAAAATATTAAATTTGAATTTTGTTTCCCTACATAAGTATTGATAATTATTATTGTATTATTTTTTTAATCAAAATATAAAGATTATATCTATATATTGAATAAGAGCTTTTTCAATTCATAACTAATTAATTGAAATACGAAAATTGATTCTTAAAAAAATAAAATTAATCAAAATTAACAATTTCATTAAAAATTGATTCTTGTGTGATGCAAAATTAGCACTCATTAAATTTTTACACAAAATTAAAAGAAAAGTATAACATTAAAAATTAAAAATTAGATTTGACATGACACTATCTAATTTTTGAACTGATTAATTATTTTTTAAAATAATTAGCCCAGGAACGAAAATTAATCTAAATAAGCAATTTTGCGACGATTTAATTTTTGCGTGGTACAAACTTCGCAATTATTAAACTTTTACATAAAAATTAAAATAAAATTGTAACATTATTAGATTGGCTCCTTTAATTAATTTTATAAATAATTAATTATTTTCAAAAATAAATTTAGCTAAAATATGAAAATTAATTAAAACTAGTAATCTTTTGGGATTTAATTTTTGTAAAATAAAAAATTACAGTTCATCAATTTTGTGCAAAAAACTAAAAGAAACATGTCACATTAAAATTTTCTTAATTAATTGAATCAATATGTATTTCTATATTTATATCTATAAAATTTCAAATATCCCTTAATTGAAATAGTTAATTGATATCTTTTAAGAAGTTACTCCAGCATAATTTTTTAAACTTTAATGCTACAAGTTTATTTTAATTTAAAGCAAAAGGAACTGCAAATTCACTTAACGAAGATTAAACTAATTATTTAAGAAATAATTATTTATTTAAAAACTATTTTTAACAATAATTAGATAAAAATATAAATTAATTATAATTCATTTTATTGCAATTAATTAAAATTAATTATATTACAAAGATTTAATTCGATATGTTTCAATGAACAAAGATTAATAAAAAATAATTATAATTAATTTAAAAATAAAGAATAGTTAAAAATCATTTAATTCCTATGGTCCAAAAGATTTTCCCGAAAAAATCCAAAAGATTTTCCCAAAAAATTAAAGAAATGTTTTAATTTGTACGTAATGCATCTTTTTAAATTATAAGATATCTTTGAAATTATATTCATACAATTCCAAAAAGCACATATATTAAACTAATTATGATAGAAATAATAAGCTAAAAATTAAAATTAATAAAAATTTATTATACTGCAATTAATTAAAATTTATTATGTGCCAATATTTAATTGGATATGATTTCAATGACCATAGATTAATCAAAATTAGTTACATTTTTTTGAAAGAAGAAAAGTATAATTAATTTAAAAATTAAAAATAGTTAAAATTCGTGAAACTGCTACGGTTCGATAGATTTTTCTTGAAAAAAAATATTTTAAATTGGATGATATCTTTTAACTTAAAAAATATATTTTAAATTGGATTCATACACTTTTTGAAACATTAGATATTAAGATAATTATTTTTTAAATAATTACCCAAAAATAAAAATTAATAAAAATTAATTATGTTGCAAGTATTAAATATATTTATATCGCTGCAATTTAATTGGGTTCGCACTAGATGAAAATTTAAACAATTTCATTTGATGTAAATTAATCTAAATTAATTATTTTTATTGTTGAAATAAGAAAATAAAATTAATTAAAAATTTTAATAAAAATCAACTATATTACAATCGATTGGCAAGATTTACCTTGAAAAATGAAAGATATCTTTTGACTTAAAAGATAACTTTTAAATTATAGGACATCTTCTAAATTAGCAAATATCTTTAAAATTAGATTCATACAATTCTTGTAACTACGACTACTGAACTAATTATTTTAGAAATAATTTATTCTTTTCCCAATAATTTGCTTAACATGGAAATTAATTAAAACAACTATATTGAAATTAACAAAAATTAATTATACATCTAAGATTTAATTGGATAAGGTTTCATTGGATAAACATTAAAAAATTAATTATATTGTTAAAAGGGGAAAATATGATTAATTAAAAAATAAAAAATAATTAAATTAAATAGATTGCTGTGGGTTAGTAAGATTTCTCTTGCAAAATTAAATATAACTCTTAGATTGCAATATATCTTTTAAATTATAAAATATCTTTAATAAACAAATGATCAAATTGTGGTTATTAAGCTTATTATTTAAGAAATAATTAATACTTTTTAGAAATAACTAGCTAAAAATTAATATATAATTATTTTTAAATTAATTAAAATTAATTGTATTGCTGTTATTTAATCAGAGACTATTTAATTTGATGAAAATTGACATGATTTTAATAGAAGAAAGTTATGAAAAGTAATTATTACTCCCTCCATCCCAAATATATAGGCCTTTATTATTTTTTATACAGATTAAGACTTTCATTGAAAATATAAATCATGAGTTTAAAAATTATTGAAACTAACAAATAAATTTAAAGTGTGTCCATTTAGTGAGGGCATAAAAGTAAAAAAGTAGAAAATGGCATTTATAATAGGAACAACTAAAAATAAAATAAATTGCTATATAATTGGGATGGAGGGAGTATATTGCTAAGAGGCGAAATATATAGTTAATTTAAAAAATAAAGAAATAACGAAAATTAATTAGATTGCTATTAGTCGACATGAATTCCCTTGAAAAAATGAAAGGTATCTTCAAGATTGGAATGATGTATTTTAAATTCCAAAATATTTCTAAAATCAGATTCATATAAAAGAAAATTTTGGAAAGTTTGGTTTCATTAGACACGGGTTTGAAAATAGTCCTATTGAAAAAAATAAAACAAAATTAAAATTAATTAAATTGCTACGGATTTGTAAGATTTCCTATAAAAATAAAATATACCTTTTAAATTGAAAAACATTCTTTAATTTATGAAATATCTTGACAATTAGATTCATGCAATTCTAAAATTTGCACGTATTAAGCTAATTATTTTAGAAATAAAATTATTTTAGCTAAAAACACAGACTAGGTATAATTAATTACTTGTATTTCCACCTGTGTGTTGCACGGGATAACATATGTTCAAGATATAATTTAAAACCCATGGACCAATTTTGCGACCCGCAATTTTTTGAGACATATGATAACAAAGCCACAGACAATAATCACTTAAGTTGAAGCCAAGCCACTTAATCAACTATCGGCAATAATTATCTATCTTTATATATCACCACAAACAAAAGCACCAGCATGAGGCTCCACAGGAATTTTTCTTCATTAGACACATGAACAACATGCTACAATTAGATAGCGAAAATTAGGGAAGATCTTGTTGGAATTATTTAACTGATTACGGAAGAGAATTGAAACATCTCTGCAAATCTTTGGGTGGTTATCGTATAAAGTTATAAATTGCAAATGTTTCTGCTTGAGAAATTTGAAGGTTGAGTTCAAATTCTAGAAGAGGAAGAGAAGATTGAGTTGCAGATTTGTGATTATTCAAATTTAGCGGAAGAGCAACAGAAAATGGAATGTTCCACCGCGTGAAAAGATGTCCTCATCCAGCATGTGGTCTAAGCATGATTTTACAATTAAATTTGAATTTTTTAATTCAGAAAAATGGAACTTTAGGCGGAAAATGACCTCATATTATATATATATATATATATATATATATAGATATTACAATTAATTAAAATTAATTATATTTCTCATATCTAATTGAACACATTTTCTTTGCATAAAAATTGACACGATTTCATTTTGACGAAAATTAACCAAAATTAATTAAACTGCTAAAAGGTGAAAAATATAATTAATTTAAAAAATGAAAAATGATTAAAATTAATTAGATTGCTACATGGAAGAAATATGTGTTACGAAATCAATTTATATTATTTCGCATTTTAAAATGAACAGAATGCAACACCTATAAATTTTTGGATTTCTAGAATTAGAGTGTTATATCTTATTACAGAGTGAGTCGATTGATCATTAATGCTTAATCAACTTTACTCACTTTTTCGTTGGTATGCTTTTATTAAAATATGTTTTTCCTTTGACTTTCACATATTTTTGTATTTTCTATAATTGTTCATTTTAGTTGCAGTTGATTGCAATTTGACCGATAATTAGTGATATTAGAGTTGGATAATCATTTTCTCATATCGGTATTTTTTGAAAAATCAATTTTTAATAATTTATATTTATATGTTACAATTTCAAATGTTACAAATCACGTCATATTTAAAATAGTGATTGACAACAAAGGTAGGAAACCAATCAAACTACAAATATGGTATTTATATAAATTTATCATAACTAAGCGTATTTGACTTATGTATATACTAGAAAATGATAAGAAATATCCAATACCCACATGTAGACGTGGTGTGCCGTGGGTAGGCCACATCGGCACTGATGTGGACGTGTGCTAAAGTGGCCTGCTCAGAGAGAGCCAAGTTCACATGTGGGCACCATAGTGTTCCCACATGTGACCACCATAGTCTGCTCACATGTAGACACGTGATCATTAGACTGGAAAATGAATGGGCATGAAGTAAATGATGTTGTGATGATAATTTAGAGGGTATTAGCATAAAGTTAAAAATGCATGTTAATGCATTTTTTTCAAATTTCAAATTTGGTCAAACAAATTACATCCATATATCTCTCTACTCATTAAATTTCCATCATCCAACTCCACTCATTCTCTCTCTTCCTATTCATAAAAATACATTAAAACTCATCCACTAACACCCTCTTAATAACATTGAATAAAGAGTAATAAAATTGCTCAAGTTAAAATATCTGTTGAAGGGGAAATAAGATTAATACAAAAGTAGCAAGGGCACTCAAGTCTGAAAATATTTTATACAATATCCATACTTTTTATATATTAGCGATTAGTGATTATATATATATATATATATATATATATATATATATATTGACTAAAATATGTTTTGTATAAGTATATCTAAGGAGTATTCGAAAAAACTAGCCTTAGCAACGCCTAGGAGGCGCCTATGCTTGAAGTTTAGGCGTAATACTTCATCATGCCTTGCACTTTATTGCACATCTATCACACTTTTATCATGCATTGCACGCTTAATCATGCTTAGGTTCAGTGCTTAATCTCGATATTTTTTCATATATTACGCCTTTTAGAACTTTCACCGAGGAAGAAGAATATGTTTGCTCATTGTTTAAGTCTATATTTGCTATTTTACCGTCGGTGAATTATTTGTTCGATTGTATTTCTTTCTTTCTTTTTTTTTTTTTCCACATAGTCATGGTCATAATAATGACTAAATAGTATAGCAAATTTCAAAATAATAACAATAATGATAACAAACAAGACAACTAGTCTGATTTTAAAATTTTAAATAGGTCAAGGTCAAACACCGACCGTATAACACAGGATTTGATCGGAGATCTACGTGGCTACAAAACTCACGCCACGTGGTGCCACAAGAATGTGCTAATTTTATTTTTTTGATATCTATATTAGGTCAGATGAATAATACATAACTACTCCATGATTGGGGGACTCACTAGCTCCCACGAATTTTTTTCCTCCGACTATAAGTACCATGGTATACCTATAGTGGGTACCCGATCGAAACTGCGTGTAACACAATACATACAATTTTATAAACTGACTACCTAACATATTAGCATTTAATGCTTTCAACCATTTTTCCATCGGACGCCAATCGCTATGGCTATTTCTATCTCAATATCTCCCCCATTCATCCCTATTCCCATATCTGCAATTTGCCCCTTATCTCCATCTCTGAGAATTTTCCCTATCTACATCTCTACAAATTTGCCCCCTATCTCTGTCTTTGAAAATTTTCGTTATGATTAGAGAGAACATGGTTGAGAGTTAAACAATGTCGATGAAACAACTTATCAAACAAGTTGAGGAAAAAGCAGCGGAAGCAATTCCAGTAGCGATTCCACTTCAGGATGATATCTGGCCGGAAAAGTTACCTCCACATTGCTGCATGCTTGGGGCGAGAAGTATCTAAAGGCAAACCGTGGAAATCTTTTCACCAAATATTGGAGGAGGTGACAGATGCTTCGTGGAGATACCAAGAGATGATCGGAGGTTCAATGTAGGAATCTGATCGATGTAGTCAAGAAGAAGTACAAGGCTGAGAAGGAGAAAATTGCAAAGAGTGATAGAGAATTCGTGTCTTCCTGGCCATTATTGGAGTGATTGGAGTTGCTGATCGGAGATAAAAGAACTAGAAAGTGAAGAGTGAATCCGATTATTTCAAATGATGTGGCTTCATCATAAATTGCGTTGGCTCCGTTGGGTGCCGGGTTGCCACCTCAGTTAGCTCATCTCAATCCTTGGCAAAAAGAGTTCCAAGGTTTGCCTTCAAATACCTCTTTCCCTAACCATCCACCAATGTGGATTAGAGAGGGATGCACCGACTACAAAATCATAAGGATGACGGTGGTGGCAACCCAGTACCCAATGGATCCAACGGAATGGATGATGAAGCCACCTTCTTTGAAACAACCGATTTCAGTCTTTTCTTTCCAAGTCCTTCATCTCCCATCAGCAATTCCATTCCCCAGCAACTCCAATCGCCCGACTAATGGCCATGAGACATGAAATCTACATCACACATTGCAATTTTTTCCGTTTGAGCCTTATACTTTTTCTTGATTACATCGATCTGATTCCTACATTGAACCTCCGTTCTCTCTTGGTATCTCCATGAACTACATTAATAGCATCTGTGACCTCCTCCTAGTCTTTGGCCAAAAGATTTCCACGGTTTACCTTTAGATACCTCTCACCTTAAGCATCCACCAATGTGGAGGTAGCCTCTTCCACACTTCCATCCATATATCATCTCAAAACTGAATCGCTGCTGAAATTGTTGCCGCTGCTTCTTCCTCAACTTGTTTGATAAGCTTTTTCATTGAACTTGTCTAGTCATTGTTTGCGGAGATGGAGATAGGGAGCACACTACGGAGATGGAGATAGGGCAAATTGCGGAGGTAAAGAAATGGAAAATTGTAATTGCAAATATGGAGATAGTGCAAACTACAGAGATGGAGATAGGGATGAATGGGCGAGATATCTACTGAGGTAGAAATAGCCAAGGTGATGGGCGCTATGTGTGCAAATTGGTTGAAGGCAATAAATGCACACCGAAGAAAGATGGAAAGTTGGTTGAGGGAGAATGAACTGGTTGAGGCTTATCTCCTTTAACGCCATTGTTTTGAACATACAATACAAGTGTAGTTTGAAGGGAAGGAAAGAATCTCCTGCTATTTTTCTGAGTCATTGTTGGGAAAACACCAACCCGAACTAGATTTCGGATTAACTCCAGTATCCTTCTTTGTTGTAGAATTTATCAAATAAATGCGGAAATAACATGAAAGAATAATAACACAATCACAACACAAGGATTTACGTGAAAAACTCCAAATCCAGAGAAAAACCACGGTCGTTGTCTAACGACAACCAGAAGAAAAATTCACTATGTGGAAAATTGTTACAACCACACTCTCGCATTTTTTCCTCTCACCTACGATCCTCGTGACATCCACTCTCAATAAACCCTTACGGTTCACTCATGAAACAAGTTTACTTTACAGAGAACACATACGTGCATTTATATCGTGACACATTCCCACGAGAAGACAAGAAAAACTCTTTTTTACTGGAGTATATAAACCATACTCTACAAGAGCTACATTTTCTCTCTATCCCTCTTCAAACACGAGAATTCTCTCTACTAGATTATTCTCTCTTGGATTGGACATATCAAATGATTAACATTCATGGCTTTTATAGAGCCTTCAAGTGGTGTGCCAAAGGAGGTGGCCACCATTTTTGACCAATCCACCACCACCATTTTTGACCAATCCACCACCACACCCATTTGACCAACTAGACGCCATTCTTGACCATTTATTTATTTATTTTATTTGATCATTTCTCAACAATCTCCACCATGATCAAATAAAATAATCATCATAGCTTTCGCTATACAACATCGTTTTCTGTGACCATAATTCTAATAGAGAATTATCATACTCCACCATAAAATGCGCACATACACTTAGAATTAACCACCAATTCTAAGGATTTTACCTGGCACATGTCGACCATTCCTTTATTTGAAATTTATGGTGCAATCTCCTTGCTTAGCTTTCCTGGAGATTCCTCACCATCGACATCCTTTCCACCACACACCTTGCATAAACGCTAAGCCAATGCCCGTGCACATTGTGGAACTTCGCTAACAAGAACGATCCTCTTCCATGGCAACTTGAGATTAATAACATGCCAAAAGGACTACCACAATCTCTTATGGAGAAAAGAGACACCCGTTAGCGATAATATCGATGATCTCCATCTACTTGATTTTGGAGCTTTTTAACCCGCTTCCACCATCTTGACAACTTTCTTTAGGCGCCAAAATTGTTCACGCCACCTTGTGTTCATCAGTTGACAACCATGACTTGAACTTTCCACAAGTCAAAACAATTCTTTCATCATGATAAATCTACTCTATACTTTTCCATTGGCTTCTCGGGATCGAAAACAAGTCCTCCATACGAACCAGTGAATCATGACTATTTTGTCAACGAAATGACATCTTGACAAAAACAATTTCACCATTCACCTTCTACTACTCTTCACACGCCAAATAGCAACAGCAAAGACCGGGATCCATCACCAAAATTACAAGACACCAAGGAACCATGCGCTCACGATACCGGTTGTTGGGGAAAACACCAACCCGAACTAGATTTCGGATTAACTCCAGGATCCTTCTTTGTTGTAGAATTTATCAAATAAATGCACGAAATAACATGAAAGAATAATAACACAATCACAAACACAAGGATTTCGTGGAAAAACTCGAATCAGTGAGAAAAACCATGGCCGTTGTCTAACGACAACCAGAAGAAAAATTCACTATGTGGAAAATTGTTACAACCACACTCTCAGTAATTTTTCCTCTCACCCAATCCCTCGTACATCCAGCTCTCAATAAACCTTACAGCTTCACTCACGAAACAAGTTTACTTACAGATAACACATCACGTGCGATATCAGACGCATATTCACGAGAAGATAAAGAAAACTCTCTTTACCGAAGATATAAACTATCTTTCAAAGAGACTACATTTTTCTCTCATCCCTCTTCTCAAACACGAATTCTCTCTACTTGAGATGGTCTCTTTCTCTTGGTTGGACATATCAAATGATTAACATTCGCACTACTTTTATAGAGAACTTTCAGTGGTGTCTGAAGGAGTACATTTTTGACCAATCCACCACCACCATTTTTGACCAATCCACCACCACACCCATTTGACCAACTAGACGCCATTCTTGACCATTTATTTATTTATTTTATTTGATCATTTCTCAACAGTCATAGTGATTTTCAGTCATACGTAGTCCTAAATAGGTGGCAGACTTTCTTTCCCATTTGGCACATCACGCGTAGAAAATATGGGAAAAGAATAATGGTAGATGCATAATTAATAGTTACAATTTCCTCCTAGGATAGGCTTTATTAATTACGTGGTATAGGGGTTTTTTTTTTTTTTTGAATGAGATTAATTGGTATAGTTAATAGGTACAATTAATGTGAAGATAGATTTGTATTCCTTTTGCCAGCGTCGGGAATGTTCAGCTCAAAGTATAACTATGGAACTATCACGCCATTTTGAAGGCCTGCTGAAATCAGTTTTGAAATCAAAGACGGCGAGGGAGCAGGTAATTTTCAAAAATTTTGCGACACGGTGTGATGTCGTGGGGCCGGTCAAACTTTTTGGTCAAAAAGTTTGATCGGCCCCACGGCATCACACCGTCGCAAAATTTTTGAAAATTACCTGAGCTCCTCGCCGATTCCAGATCTGTCTGATGAAAACGAGGCCTGACGCCTTCAAATGGCGTGATAGTTCCATAGTTATGGTACTTTTGCTTGTTCTTGAACATTTTCCCTTGACGCGTCTTGAATTATAATAATCCATTTAATTTGTTTAAGGTGCATTAAATTTTTTTTATTTCCTAACAGGTCCTTATTTAATATATTGATCTCATATTGTCATCACCTTTTTCCCACAATTTATTCATCATGTAAAGATAGGCTTGTATTCTTCATTTGCTTGCCCCAAATTATAGTCCATTTACTTTATGCAATTTGCATTAAATTTTTATTTCCGAACATGCCCTTATTTAATATATAAGTGTCATTACTTTTTTCCCACAATATTTTATGATTACAATGGTATTTGGAAAAAAAAATAGTGTAAAATTTACATTTCACATATACATTATATAACATTTCGGGCTTCTTCTATGCACATTAAATTTTATTAAATTAAATGTATTTTTTCTCTCTCATCATTTCAACCACTCATATATTGATTTGATAGTTATTTTAAATATGGATTATTTTCATTTTTCATCTCCATTCTTTACATTTTGAAACAATTTTGTCTCTATTCTTTTTTTCGACCTACTAGGTCTCGATTCTATTAAAAAATGTACATCGTTTGTCCCTAGTTCCAAATTTCATCCATTCTATCATTAAATTATTATTTTTTATCGTTTTGTACATTCAAAGAATGGAGACGAAAAATGAAAATAATCTTTATTATTATTATTATTACTACTACTACTAGTACATCCAATGATTAATTAATTTAGGTATTATTTAATTAATATATATTCCATTACTTCTAAATTTATTAAATTAAAATTTGTGTTCTTTATCTAAATATATTATTTATTTATTTTAGGGTTATTTACGCAAAAGAACCCCAAACTATTGGTTTTGTAACAAATCCAAACTCATTCTTTTTTTTTCGTTCACACAGGACCCCAAACTTCAAATTTATTTCACTGCACCCCCCTCTGACAGAAACCGTCATTTCCACCATTAAAATAAGTATATTTTGTCTTTTAGTGCAAGGATAGAATGGTCCTAAATTTTCACCGAAAGATTGGGAGGTCCTGTGAAACCGATAGTTTGGGGTCCTGTTACGAAAATACCAATAATTAATCGATAGTTTGAGTCCGTTGTGAAAATACCAACAATTGACCGATAGTTTAGGGTCCTATTGCGAAAAAGCCAATAATTAACGTTAATTTAATTCTAAATTAGTTAAATTAATTTTAATTCGAAAATACCAAATTAATATAATGTGCAAATTAGTCCTAAGAGCATCTCCAATGCAACAATGTCTAACATATTTGTGTGGCAAGGGACATTAACATTAGAACAAAAAATCTCTCCAATGCATAGATGCTAATGTTCAATATGTAGCAAATTATTATTTGAATTTTAAAATAAATAAAGAGATAGAAATAAAGTGATTGGATATCAAATTTTAAATTAATAATAGACATTGTCAAGTATAATGTTTAGAGTTAGACATTATTCTTGACAATGTCTAGCAATTAATGTGCCACATAATCACTTTTTCGTCATTTGACAAAATTTTCTCCATTAACATTGTTGCATTGGAGATGCTCTAAATCTTTCAAGCGTGTTACTGCACTTTTAGTCTAAAATAATAATAATAAAGTAGCTCAAATAGTAAAAAAAAATTTGGTGTGTGTAATTTGGTCCCAAATTTTAATTACATTTTACCTTTTATTTTTTCTATTGATGCTTATTTCGTTCGTAATTAATTTTATTGAATTAATTTCATGTTGGTTAAATAGTTTTTACAAAAATTTCAATACTGTAGCATGTATTTGCATTAGGCTTATTTTCCAAAAAAATAATATTACCATTTTATTTATAGTATTTTAATTAAATTAAATAAAAATATTTACAACCAAATCCAAAATTTTTCAATAAGTGCAAATTAATCCCCATCTTCACCACAATTTTCTCCACCACGACCACGACCACCACCCCCCAGTGCCACTACCACAACCTCGCCGATGACCCCAAAAATAGATCTGGTGGTCGAAAATTACAAGCTGCTCTAGTGGTCGAAAACCACAAGATCTGGTGGTTTTCGATCACCTGATCTTTTTTTTGGGTCGCCGGAGTATTCGCCGGCGTGGTGGCAGTGGTAGCGCTGGGGTGGTGGACTGGTGGTGGTGATGAGGTAATTGTGTTGAAGATAGTGACTAATTTGCACTTATTGAAAAATTATAGATTTTGTTATAAATATTTTTATTTAATTTAATTAAAATACTATAAATAATGGTAATATTATTTTTTTGGAAAATAAGCATAATGCGAATACATGCTACAGTATTGAAAGTTTTTTTGTAAAAACTATTTAACCAGCATGAAATTAATTCAGTAAAATTAATTACCAACGAAATAAGCATCAATAGAAAATATAAAAGGTAAAATGTAATTAAAATTTGGGACCAAATTACGCACACCAAATTTTTTTTACTATTTGAGCTACTTTTTATTATTATTTTAGACTAGAAGTGCAGTGACACGCTTGAAAGATTTACGACTAATTTGCACATTATATTAATTTGGTATTTTCGAATTAAAATTAATTTAACTAATTTAGAATTAAATTAAAGTTAATTATTGGCTTTTTCGCAACAGGACCCCAAACTATCGATCAATTGTTGGTATTTTCATAATGGGACCCCAAACTATCGGTTAATTATTGGTATTTTCGCAACATAACCCCAAACTATCGATTTCACAGGACCCCCCAATCTTTCGGTGAAAATTTAGGATCATTCTATCCTTACACTAAAAGACAAAATAGGCTTATTTTAATGGTGGAAATGACGATTTCCGTAGGGGGTACAATGAAACAAATTTGAAATTTGGGGTCTTGTGTGGACGAAAAAAAAGAATGAGGTTGGATTTGTTACAAAACCGATAGTTTGAGGTTCTTTTGCGTAAATAACCTTTTATTTTAAAATGAAGTTGACCCCATAGCTATTTGTGTTGATTGATGCGTTTTGAATGTTCTAACTTTTTATTTAAATATTTTATTGATGATAAATTAAAAATACGTTACACTTTGTACCCTAATAAAAAATTAAAGAGCTCAATGAAAATGATAATAAAAAATAACAAATTAAAGCATTTAACAATATATATATATATATATATATGTAAATGAATGTTGGTTTATTTTATTTATTTTTTATTATTCTTATAATTATCTTACTAATTTTCTTCAATCGGCATATTTCTTTAACCTTCCATTAATTGGTACAATAAATCCTAAAAATTACTTAAAGTATCAATTTACAAAATTATTTGACCTTCATATTAAAAAAAAAAAAGAAGAAGGAGAAAAACATTATAGGTGCAAGAATTCAAATGAAAGCTGCACTTCAATTCCGAGCAAGTTAAAATATATTTTGTCAAAAACTATAGGTAGAAAATGATTTTCTAGATAATCGTCCCAAACAAGCTCTCCGATGACGATGACGATGACGACGACAACGATGATGATGATGATGATGATGATTATTATTATTATTATTATTATTATTATTTATCCAGTAAATTGTAATGAATAAATAACATAGTGAAACAAACCAACATTCATTTACATATGTGATGTTACATGGTTTAATTAATTAATTGTCTATTATTATTTTGAATAATATCTTGAATTTTTTATTAGAGTACAAAGTGTAATGTATTTTTAATTTCTTATTGGAAAAATATTTAAATAAAAAGTATGGACATTCAAAGCCGATCAATCAACACAAATCACTTTGGGGTCGATTTGATTTTCAAAAAAAACAAATAAAATATTTAGATAAAAAAACATAGATTTTAATTTAATAAATTTTAGAAGTAATGGAATATGTATTAATTAAATAATATCAAAATTAATTAATCATTAAAAACAACAACAACAATAACAACAATAACAACAACAACAACAATAACAATAATAATAATAATAATAATAATAATAATAATAATAAAATGTTATTTTTACTTTTCGTTCCCATTCTTTGAGGGCATAGAAAAATAAAAAATGGTGATTTAACGGTGAAATGGATGGAATTTATAATTAGGGCCAAACGATGTATATTTTTGAAAAGAATGGGGATCTGGTAGGTTGGAAAAAAGAATATGGATAAAATTGTCTAAAAACACAAAGAATGGAACGAAAAGTGAAAATAACTAGAACCTAAAAACGCCACGTTTTTTTTACTGCCGATGGTTGCCGATCAAAGTTTTTGGCCGGTGACCATGTTTTACTAGCTAGAATTGCCTAAATCAAATCTATAATCTTCTACAATAAAATCAAGACCCAAGTTTCAAGGATCCAATTGTTCACCATCATCTTTTACAATAAAAATCCACACCAAGTTAAATAATCCAGCTGCTCACACCATCTTCAATTCATCAAGTTCATTATGGTTGTTCATCGATTTCATCTTGGTTAATAGAAATCAATTAATTACAAGTTCATCAAGTTCATCCCGGTTGTTTTTGGCCGTCGGTCAAAATTTTTAGCCCTAATTTGGTCAAATTTTGTTGTTTCACATGGTTTAAGCATTAGGGTAAAACTTTGATCCGCGGCTACGATGTCGCAGGACAATTTTTCAAACTGCTGGAATTCTCTTTCGCCATGCTGATTAGAGATCCGATCTCAAATTTCCCAATAAAAATCGTATGTGGTCGAAAAATATCTAAAAATACGGCGCTCCAGGTGCCCTGGACCATTACCAAGAGACGTGTAATGTAAGTACTGAAACCCGTTTCTGGTCCCCGCGCGGGACCAGAAATTTGAACTGCCCCCCCCCCCCGGCCCCACCGCCATCGGGGGGGCTGTGTGTGGGGGTTTCACTATTCAAGCACCCCACGCGGGTGCTTGAATTTTTCTGGTAAGTACTGTATTTACAAAAGTCAAAAGGGATACACAACGACAAAAATGAAAATTTCATATTATCGATGCTGCGCACGGTTCAATTTCCTCCTTAATGCGACTTCGTTTAAAATTGGAGGATTCTGAACCGTATACAATATTTTACCGGCATTATCGAGTCATCGGTTCTTGCACCTCACCTTTCCAGATAAAAACTAATCCACCACCAGTTCACCACCGCGAAACCCCGACCTCCGCCGCGACATGCCGTTCTTCAAGACCCCCTTCAACGGCTACTCCGTCAAATTCAGTCCGTTCTACGAGTCCCAGCTTGCCGTCGCTACCTCCCAGAACTTCGGCATACTCGGAAACGGCCGGGTCCACGTCCTCCAGTTGAACCCCACCATCACTGAAATCACCTCATTCGATACTGCCGACGGTGTCTACGACCTTTGCTGGTCGGAATCCCACGACTCCCTCCTCATCGCCGCTGTAGCCGACGGTTCGTTGAAGATCTACGATCTCTCCCTTCCTCCCACCGCCAACCCCATTCGATCCCTCCACGAGCATGCTCGGGAGGCCCATGGCGTCGATTTTAATACCGTTCGAAAGGATTCCTTTCTGAGTGCAGCCTGGGATGACACGGTGAAGCTATGGACTGTGGATCGGCCGACGAGTGTGAGGACTTTCAAGGAACACGCTTATTGTGTGTACTCCGTCGCTTGGAATCCCCGCCATGCCGATGTGTTTGCTTCCGCGTCAGGGGATTGTACCACGCGCATTTGGGATGTTCGCGAACCAGGTATCCTTCAATTCTCAGCATTTGTTATATGATAGTTTTGTAGGGGTTGTTGAAGATACATAAATTGAAGCAAAGCAACAGCACAATGGCCTTCAGGAAACACGCATACACACTGTTTTATTGGAAAATATATGTAATTAATGTGAGGCTCTTGAATCGAATATGATTGCAAGTGAATTAGATAAGTAAAGAAGTGAATTTGTGTACTTTACTGGTTGAATTTAATTGCGTTATTCTTGGATGAACCCTTAGCAATAAAATACAGTTGAATTATAGATAGGATCTGTGTTTAACTGTTTACAGAGGAAGCCTGGTTTTGAGACGTTTGTTGGTTAGCATAAGGTTTGATGTTCCATTATTCATGGATGATCCTAAGATAGGTTTGATTTGTTGAAAACAAAACTTTCAAATATTCTGCTTTTCTTTGGAATTGTCGATCGAGAAGCTTGTGGATCTTTATATAGCTAAAATTAGCTGAAAATGTATAATCTTTTTATATATTCTTCCAGGGTCTACTATGATCCTTCCTGCACATGAGTTTGAAATCCTCTCATGCGATTGGAACAAGTATGACGATTGCATCATAGCAACTTCATCAGTTGATAAGTCAATTAAGGTGTGGGATGTGAGAAATTACAGAGTGCCAGTGGCTGTGCTTAATGGGCATGGTTATGCAGTAAGACGGGTGAAGTTTTCACCTCACAGGATGAGTGTAATTGCATCGTGTTCGTATGATATGACAGTTTGTTTGTGGGATTATATGGTTGAGGATGCACTTATTGGAAGGTATGATCATCACACTGAGTTTGCAGTTGGTGTTGACATGAGTGTGCTTGTTGAAGGGCTTTTGGCTAGTACTGGTTGGGACGAGCTTGTTTATGTTTGGCAACATGGGATGGACCCAAGAGCGCCGTGAGATGGAGATGTCTGCCATGGCTGTTCTGGTTTTTGAATAGGAGTCTAGGTGTTATCATTGTTATAGGCATTGTGGGATCTCCAATTCCATTACGTCTCAGCTGGTGATGAAGATCTTGTCGAATAAAACAGGGGTGATATCTTGAACTGTATGGAATTGACAATTTTCCATTTAGTGTTGTTGATGCCTTTTACTGCTGGAACTGTAAATAGAATTCACAATAATATTTAATGTACTTCTGAAGGTAATGTGCGTATTGTTTTTGCTCTTCTTGATTTCTTGAGCTTTGTGGCCAATATATATTCTTGGTTTTTATGGCTGGATTGCTTAAACTAGATTTAAGTTCGGGAAATTCATGTTTCAAAGAAGATTCTTTTGGGATTATTGTGTATAACAAATGCAGTTACCATCCATCAAAGTTAATTCGGTGTATCTTAGAGTACACACAATAATGCATCCCAACTAATGTGGCATCAAATCGCTAATGTGTAGCATTACCCTTAGTGTGCACCATTTTGGAATAGATCAACCACTTGACTAACGTAGTGTCTAATTGTCTAGTCGCATATTGTTCATAACAAATGCACTTCGAATGCCTTCTAGTCGTTGGCCATTTGCTTCTGATGTACTTTAGTACATTGGTTCTAGTCGTTAGTCATGGAACTCGTAATGTTTCAGTGCATTTGCTTCTGTAGTACTTTGGTACATTGGTTCTTCTACAGCAGATTTCAGTTCAACAGGTTTTGACATTCGGATCAAAAGTTATTCTCAGATCATGTTATTATTCTTAACAAAACTTGAGACAATTTTCAGTTTTCACACTAAAAGCATATGTTGTGGTAATCGTACATTTTTGTTGAAAACTGGCTTCATTAGTTGAATAGTATGGAAATTATAAGATGTACTCTGGTTCTGTTGCCAACGTGTTGGCAACATAAGTTGCCAACACCCCCATTTTAGGGAGGAAAACAAAGATAGAGGCCGGGTGAGACCCCCCACCATTAGGGGGCAATTATGTATTATACATCTCACTTGATGTAGATTCCAAAAAAAAATTAAAAAAAAAAATTTTGGCGTGGCACACGCGTGTAAGACTGTCACACATGTTGGCAACATAAGTTGCCAACATGCTGGCATTAGTGTGTGGATGACAGCGAATAATGATTTGAGATATTTAATTAGTATGGCTTATGATCGGTTGCCCCAAGAACCGGAATAGAGGCAGCACCTCTAATCAAAACAAATGGAATAGAGAGAGCACTTCTAATCAACACAAATTGAAGCACGCCAAAACACGATCACCTTGGGTTAATTAAGATCAAATCATAACATAAACTAAAAATTAATGTGTTTGGTACAACCTTTTAGTAAAAAAGGTTTTCCCTCCACCTCATTTTGAATCACTAATTTCTTTAATTTGTAACTTTTTTATGTTTTTAAAACATTTCCTTCATTTTTATTTTATTTTATTTTATTTTATTTTATTTTTTTTGAACGGGGCGTGGAAATCCCACAAATTTTTCAAAGCCATTTATTAGGGGCGGGGTGAGGAATCGAACCCTGGTCTACACCCGGCACGGGCGCGGTTCGTACCGCTCGGCCCTTGTTCAATCCTCCATTTCCTTCATTTTTAACTATACATCCAAACAATTATTCTTTTTCAAGTATAATAATATTAATCACGGCCACGTAAATCACGGCTACGTACCCATCATCAGTGACATATTAGTTTACAGTAATTGATTTGCAATCTTAAATATAAAACTCAACTTATTAATCAAACGCATAAGAAATAACGAGTCATCATCTCTTATGAATAACATTACTCTCTTCGTTCCACATATATAGTTCACTTTGTTTTCTTCACAAGGATTAAGAATAGTATTGGAAAAGTAAATTTCACAACTAACTTCCTATAATGTCCTTATTTAAATGAATACAATTTATTCAAGATTTTATATTTTTAAGAATATAGGTGGGGTATAATAGTAAATGAATATAAAAAATACTATTAAATATAGAAATGAGATTATATATATGTGACAATCCAAAAAGAAAAAGTAGATTGATTATATATGTGAGATGGAGGGAATATTACCACTCATAATCCGTTGCTTATATCGGGGTCCACATGTGGACACGCATCTCCCATCGGGGTATATTTGGACAATGGCTCTTTTGCGACATTATTACTCCGTTTAAAAGTTTCTGCAAAACAAACCCCGATAGTGTAATAATAATATAGGACTGAGATCAACTTATTCCTGTTTTATGATTAAAGATCAATTTACCACTAGTACAGTAAATCGGGGGCTAGTGCTGCAATTGTTCAAAAGAAAAGCAAGGAAAGAACGTTGTTTGTGGGGGGTGGTCATGTCTTCTGGTGGTGGGAGAGTAACAAGACGCAGAAAATCAAAGAACTATTTTTGGTGAGAGAAAACAAGAGAGAGAAAGTGAAAGGAAACTACACAAACAGCTATTTTTAGAGATGGAAAACAAGAGAGAGAATTTTTTTTTTTTCCTTTTCCCTTTCCACTCTTTCAGAGTACGATGATCGAAGAGAGTTTTCATCTCTGAGATCATCCTGGAAAGGGCAGTCAAGAAAATCTCACACAAATTCTTTGCATTTCAAGTTTTATCTAATAATTATTCTTTTTTATTTTATTTCAAGCTGCCATTTCGAGTGTCACAACAAATCAATTCAATTATAATCTGCCACCCTTTTCTATATACTGCATTTTGTTTGAGAATTTTGGGAAAGGAGTTCAAATTACAGGCAGCTAAGGAATTCTTTGCCTAATCATCGAGTGCCCTTTTTTCCCTCCTCTTCAGGTGAGATTTTACTCAATAAATTATGAATTTTACGCCCCTTCTACATTGCTTGTTTTTAAGGTTATTGATTCTCTTAATAAATTATTCATCGTTGATATGATTGATAATCTTGTAACTTCTTCTACATACTTTTCAGCCAAAAATTGAATCTTGGGGATTATTCATTGAGCCAGTTTATGCAACTGTTGTCGAAAACAGAGGTTTTACAGGCTTGATTTGAATAATTTTGAAGATGAGAGGCCCCCATTTTGTTTGCACGTGGAAGATTGCTAATATAGATTCTTCTGTTTCTTACATAGTTTGTGCTTATCAGTGAATTTGTGTATATCCAGTTTTCTTGATTCTTGAGACGAAATTGTATTTGTTTTTGCATTATTCTCTTGTGTCCGAGTAATTTTGCATTGCTCGGAGGGTTTGTGAGAAGAAATTGTACCCTTGTTCATTTTCCGAGTAATACTATATTACTCGGAGGATCAATTGCACAAGAAAACTGGCGATTTTGTGTTGCATTTTGTATCGAGACCTGGCTGTTGGCAGAAAACAAAACTGCCTCCACCACTGCCACACATGGTCTGGGAAGCAATGGGGGGTAGATGGACTACTAATCGAATTCCGTTATCATGTTTTTTGCTTTTGATTCTCATTTTGGAGGTTCAAGTCAGCTTTTCTCTTAATTCCGAAGGTACCAGCAATTTTGTTCAAGTTTGAAACAAAATTTGGCTATTTCCATTTTTATCAAATTTTCATTATTAACCTGATAAAAATGAAAATACAGGATTAGCATTGTTGGAATTTCGAGCAAGGGTAGACTGTGATCCATCTGGGTCTTTAGCAAATTGGAACTCCAACGACTGTGATCCATGTACCTGGTCGGGTGTACATTGTCGCAATGGTGAAGTGTATATGTTGTGAGTGCTAACGTTGTCCCATCCCTTCCTTTAAAATGAAATATGATTCACATTTATGAAAGAAATGGCTATATTCATTTATGCATATATTCTTTACGCATGAATAGGGATCTCGGCGGACAGTACTTGCAAGGAATATTGGCTCCTGAGCTTGGAAACCTTACTAATCTAAAGTTTCTGTGGGTATCAAATTGTTTTTGGCTTTTATACTTCAATTTCGCGGTTATTAACTAACTACAATTTGAAGAATTTAGGAAATATGCTATATTAAAATTTCTGAGATTGTGTTAATATATTTTGCTCGACCAACCAAGTCGACTTCAATGGGTTGCATCAATCTTATACTTACCATATTTGTCTGGCTTCAGCAATCTCTCCAAGAATCATTTTTCGGGCACCATCCCTTTACAGTTCGGGCAGCTGGCGACATTAGAAGTGTTGGATTTAAGGAATAATAATCTAAACGGAGCAGTTCCTGTAGAGTTAGGCGAACTACATTCACTGAAACGCTTGTGAGTTGTTACTGCTAGCATTCATTTATGGATATTGCTACAAATAATGTTATCAATCTAAGCTAAATTCTATATTTTTCACTAGGTTGCTTTCTAACAACAGATTTGAGGGAAGCATTCCTCTAGAGATTAAGAAGCTTAACTTGCTCGTAGATATACACTTTGACGAGAATCCCAATATTGGTGCTGCTGCTAACATTGGTTGTGTCAACAGAAAAATTGGGCACTGGTAATATATTACTTCTCTGTATTTTGCACGTTCAAAGGTTTCTAGATGTATTGTAGCTGTATGGCTGTTAGGGCATGTTTGGTGCAAAGGAGAGTTCACCCCAACACAAACCTTAAAATGTCATGCATTTGACTTTTGACTCTCATTTTCATCACTCAATGAGCAACATAGTTGGATTCACGTCTTCTTGTCTCTTTTCTGTTGTTTTGAGGAATACTGAGTTGAATAATGCAGGATAAAATAAAGAGAATTTTGAAGGAGTAGAATTATTCAAGATTTTTTTTTTTTTTAATTATTATTATTTTTTTTAAGTAGAAAAGTGATTGAAGGAGCATTTAAAGGTAGGATGAAATAGGTTGAAAATGTCTAGTGGTGAGTGAGAAGAGCAAGAGTTGATCAAAACATTGCTATATTAAAACATGAACATCTGGTTGGATCCATTCATTGGCTCATTTACAATTGCAAATTATAGGCAGAGGGTGGCATTCATTTCCATTGTAGAATTTTCTTAGTTCTTGTTTTTTCGACAAGTCTACAAAACATCATCTTCCTAAGAACTTTTCTGCCCTCCTAGTAGATCTAGATGTTTCTATACTTTACATGTCCAAACTAGATTTATGTAGAAGATAACTCCAAAAATGGGCATCACAATTTCATACACTGTTGAATGTTAATCCTGGCTCGTGCAGTGCATGGCGGAGTGATCAGAAACCATCAAAGATGCGAGATTCATTTCTAGTCCATCATATCAATCTGTAAGTAACCACACAGTTTCATTTATCGCAAAAGAATATATGTGCTAGTTTGTCATATTCTTTCTCTACATTGTTTTATTCATTAAACCATTGCTTTTTATCAAGGTTTGGAAGCAAATCATTGAACAATCATGCTGATGATGGCTCCGTCAATCAACCAAGTAAGCACTTCCACTTTCTCATTAGGTTGAGCCAAAATCTACTCTCTTGAATCCTATTTCGTTAGTTGTCCCATCCAGGGAAAACAGAGTCAAGTCTTGTTTGATGTTTCATTAACTGTTTCATCCACTAAAAATAGGCTAAATCATTTAATTAGTACACTTAGTTGTGTATGTGGTTTGTTTTTATTGGATGAGACAGGGTTCAGGAGAGCGGATCTTAACACAAATCACGTTAAGATACTATATGGTGACTAAAACTCGCAAATATATTGGTTTCGTCTGGTCATCTTGTCACTAAGGCTCTATATCAAATTGTAGGTTTGCTTGATCAAGATGTCATTCAAAACATAAAGAGCTTGGGGATTAATTCACGCCGTATCCTAGTCGAACGGTTAAGTAACCTTGCCGCTATTCCATCCAACATTAGGTCACCGTTGGATCCTATCATTGCGCTTCCAAGCAGCAGGAGTAGTGGATCATTTCCAGCCATACCTGATACTAATAAACCACCTGTCGCTCCTCTGCCATCGCCTGCTCCACCTTCACAGGACGAACTGAGTAACACAAGTAATCTTCCCACGGATTCGTCCAATGGTCAACCAAATGTTAACCAATCTCCAACTAGCAAAAAATCCAAGATATCATGGAAGTATATTATTTGGATATCAAGTATAGTATTCCTAGTAATTTTTATTCTAGCCGCCCTTGTAATCTGCAGAAGCAGAGCGGCCCGAACCATCCGCCCTTGGAAGGTTGGATTGACCACGCAATTGCAAAAAGCATTTATTACAGGTATGTTTACTTGTTCCTCAAGAACCTACTATAACAAGGCTAGTTTGAAGAGAAACTTGTAATGAAATGACTTCAAATAGGTTATCCGCAATGTAATTTGCTTAAGTTTGGATAGGTGTTTAGTTTTGGTAAGAAATGATATGAAATGTAAGTGATTTGATTTGTAGGGGTCCCCAGGCTAAACAGAGTTGAGCTAGAAACTGCATGTGAAGATTACAGCAATATTGTGAATACATATGAAAGTATAGCGACAGTGTATAAGGGAACACTAAACAACGGAGTAGAGATTGCTGTTGTTAAAACTGCTGTATCGTCTCTAAAAGATTGGTCAAAACGTTGTGAATTGACCTATCGGAAGAAGGTACGTTCATTCTTATGGAACAAGTTGAAAGGTTATTAATGTCTAATATATCTTTTGTAAAAGCCGAACTTACTCAGCTTATTGGTTTTGCTAATTTAATAGATTGACATGTTGTCGCGAGTCAACCACAAGAATTTCGTTAATCTAATTGGATATTGTTGTGAAGATGAACCTTTTACAAGGTTGATGGTTTTGGAGTATGCACCAAATGGGACTCTTTTTGAGCATCTACATGGTAATTTCTGCTGGCCATAGAAATAAGTTTTGACTACGTTTATAAGTTACTTTTAAATATAAGCACAACCAAACATGCAAAAATTTTTGTGCTCATCATTTTTTGATAGTTGGCGTTTCGTCTGTTTAAGAGATTGAATTATCTGTTCCTTCAGTTAAAGAACTTGAACATCTCGACTGGAGTAAGAGGATAAGAATAATCATGGGGACGGCTTATTGCATTGAGTACATGCATTCTCTGAAGCCACAGCTCTCCCATTGCAACTTGACTTCAAAATACATATTTTTGACGGATGATTATGCCGCTAAGGTAGGCTTCTATCTGAGTGAGTTCTAATGAAATTCCCCGAAATATTATCAGTGAATTTTAATGAAAGAAATGACCACGTTCTCAGGTTGCCGAGATCGGTTTTTGGAAAGAACTCATGGCCAAGTCAAAGAATCAAGAAAACGAGTCCGAGCATTCTGAACTGCCACCACTTGCTGGCGAGGAAACAAATATTTATTCTTTCGGAATACTGTTGCTTGAAATAATCTCAGGAAGACTTCTGTACTCTGAAGAGCAAGGGCATCTTGTTAACTGGGTATCTTTCTATTCATTGAAATTATCACATATTTTTTTGTTTACATCATGTTCATGGGAGCAATATAAGAAACTAAAACCAACCATATACACATTGAATATACACATAAATATATAGTGGTTCACTGCGGCGAAGATGAAAATTACAATATTAAGTTGTACCATTTTGCATCACATGGAAAACCACGGGAATTACCTAGGAAGATTAGGGCAACCCAATAACATATATACCAGTAAACTGAACTTTTTGACGTTTTGAACGATAGTCATGCTATATGTATGTAATGGTTGACCTAAAAATATGTGTGGCAAAGTCATGCTATATGTATGTAATGGTTAACCTAAAAACATGTGTGGCAAAGTGAAGTCATCACTAAACATTAGAATTTCACATTTTACCTTCATTTGGCACATGAGCAGACATAAATCATTATGTTAACCATCATTAACTAGAAAGAATAGAAAGATAGAATTTGTTTGAAGCATCTATTAGCATACCTTTGGTTAGCTCGTTCCAAGCGGTTAAAGATTATTTTGAATTTGTTCAGGCTTCTGAATACTTCAACGATAAGGCGAAAATCAACCACTTGATTGATCCAACCTTGACGTCGTTCGAAGAAAATGAGCTCCATATTCTTGTTGAAGTAATCCAAAGTTGCATCATACAAGATCCGAGGAAGAGGCCAACGATGATTGAAATTATTGAGAAATTGAAGGAAGTAATTAATATATCTGCCTCGCAAGCAGCACCTAGCAAATCTCCCCTATGGTGGGCTGAGCTTGAGATCTCAACACAAGAAGCAGCTTAATTTTACTTCATTTATAGGATGCAACTCAAATACATCTCATCTTGCTAGATAAAAATACAAATGTAGCTGACTTTCCTTCATCAAAATGCTAGAAGCAATCATCACAACTCTTATTTGGTTTTATTACATTAATTTGTTGTGTCATTCTCAACATTTATATTATTTAATATTTTTGTCAGCTCGAAACTCTGTAATATGAACTATATGTACTTTTATGAGTGGAAATGACATGAAAATAAAAGGCAGCCCAATTTCCTTTTTACTATTCATATCTTCATTGTTGGTTTTCTGTTTTTCTTTAAACTTATATTATGAGAATTTCCATCTAACTCATTATTTTCATTTATGTTAATTGATTCTAGGGAAGAGCAAAATGTTATAGGTAAGATGATATACAGGGAAGATAAGGAAGAACAGAATTGGTAGTGGAAGAGGAAAGTTGTATTACCCAAGAACTTCTTAATTTTTCTTCTTGACACTTTTAAGTACATTACAACTATTTAGGCTTTATACTAGTGAGACATTCTCTTAACCAATGGTTATGATTTGACCACCATATATTTGATTTAATGGTAATAATAATAATAATTTAACAACTAGAATTCTTCATAGAAACATATATATAGCCTATTATAAATATCTTCTAAAGTATCGTGATATATTCTATGAGTTTATCCAGAATAAGATTCTAGAAACCGGACCTCTTTGGGCCTATTGGATTTTTTCTATGAAACACATAAGAGCAAGTATTTGTTATGGACTGAAATGAAGTTTATTTTCACACGCCCATTCTCGTCCCCATGTCAACAGACCTTATTTTTCCCATTTTTGATGTGAATCATTAAAGTCTGTCTATGTTGAGAAACTTTATTCTCTTAAAACTAATATATTAAACTTTAGGGAGGATTAATATTTAACATTTTATTTTATGACGAACAAAGTTTTAGAACAGACCAAGAATGCTTGGAAACAGCAGCTAACTTTTCCAGCATTGAATTGACGAAGAATGTTGGAATTGGAAGAACTTTTCTGATGGCAAATTTTAGAACATGATTTTTGCGAAATTATCAAAACAAAAACTCAACGTGATATTTGATTATCAAATATTTACTAATTTTGCATACAGGGTTAGAATCGGTATTACATTATGTTTGTCGAATTGCAGCGGTCCTTCGTTCCGAACAAGATTCACTGCTTCACCATGACCAATAGGCGATTTTAACTTTACAAATTTTTTTTCGAACTTTAAATCATGTTTTCAAGTTCTACATACACGATTCATCATTTTTTTTTTAACTTTCCAAAAACCCCTATATATAAAATTTTTTGTAGAGAACTATCTCAACTCAAAAATTATATTTTATATAAAATTTTATTAATAAAAAAGAGGGTACAAGATGGAGGACGTAATACTGACTAAAGCACAAATCTAAGACAATAAAAGTAAACTAAAAGCAATATAATGTTAGTTACAATTCTGAAGCGACAGCGGGGGACAAGTTGGCGTAGAACTATGCTTGACTTCATAAATATCTCGTGTAAGGGAAAAGAATGAGCACTTTTTCCATTAGACCCTCGGCATTAGACCAGATCACGGTTTTGGAATCGGCTGTTTCGATTCATGGTTTGTGATTGGCGTGAATCTGCATGGAATCGTGCTTTGAATGGTGCTGTGCAAATTCCAGCTCACAGTTCTCATATACTCCTTCAATCTATTTTCAACCAAACTAATTCTTACACCAAAGGGGCAGCGAGCCACCAATCGCTCGCCTTTTTTGCTGGCTCAAGACCGCTCTAGAGATCATCACCAGAGTCCTAGTCATTTTCAATAGGCGATGTCATTCTTCAGTTTAGACTTTCAATCTTCTTGCTAGACCCGAATTTTTGTGAAAACAATAACCACGATCATCATATAAATAATTGAGAATAAACACTTAGAAAACACCCGACATATTTAATTTCATTTATGGTAAAATTTCCTTAGTGCTTCTACTATGATGACGCATGTGAACTAAAACGAATGTTATGGTTCGATTTGAGGACCATAACTATCTATGGCTTTCGGCATGCAGCCTAATTGGATTCTCGTAAAACATGATTAGACAAGTATTTGAGGACCATAATTAAAACATTTTTAGTTAAATTTAAAATGCTATGTCACAATTGTGAAAAGAGAGAGTTGACCTTTTGTACTTACCAAATTTTCCATCTTAATTAGAGCACTTCTAATGTTGGGGTGAAATATAGGAGGGAAAAGGACAAAAAGGAAGGTGGAAAAAACCCAAAAAATAGGCCAAATTTGGCTCATCCTTTGGGTTTTTAACCCCAATCTCCTCAAAATATGGGTTTCTACCACTTGAGATTATTTATCCGGGGGGGGACCCAATTTTGAATTTTTACCCTTGAACACTAGAAATGCTCTTACCGTCCGGTCCATTTGCCATGTAAATATGAGATCGAAGAGATATTGGTGACATTTAGATCCACCAACGGTCACTGCACCTACATTTAGAAATGCTCTTACAGTGTGGAAGTCGCGTGTAGCTATATCCATTCCAATTATTCATAATGTCTATTTCCAAGTACTATTTGAACTTTATTTTTTAATGAGATCATATTAAGCATTTCCGAACTTGATGTTAAACTACAACTTGAAATACCAAATTTTAGAGAGTGACAATGTCATTAATTTAATCTGCAGAAGATAATCACAAAAAGTAGATATACATCCAAAGAGCACCAAATTACGAACTCTCATTAAACTAGCTTAGCTAAATAATGTAACACTTATATGAGTAGTGTGCTCGTAGACACCCATGGAGAGATAAACTCTCTGCAATGAAATTTGCAACATGAAGTTTCGTGTATTTATGCTCTTTCGACGTCTAATCGTTCCAAATTCTTTCTTTAATAGTAAATGAGAAATTATCTCCACATAATGTAATAATAAATGAGAATGATATCCTTTCTTCTCTACACATACTACATAATCCTATCAGAGGAATACTCAAATACTTCTTACTCCTACTGTGATCGCTAAATCCAAATGTATACACAATTTACCATTCATAAGACTCCCTATAAGTGATGCACATGAATATTTCACATTTCTTTTACTTAAAACTCAACCTATGAACATAGATTTATGCATCCCTGATTACGCGCTCCAGTTGGTGCCATATAATGGCACTCGCTTCCTATTTAGCGCTGATGTGGCAAGTGCCACGTTAATGCCCCATCCCAAATATGGCATTCGGTGCCATTAAAAAAAAAAATTCGAGGGCCTATTGTGCAAATTATCACCTTCTCAATCCCCAAACCCCAACCCTCTTCCTTCCACCTCAACCATACCATTTAGTATTTGTTGTCGGAAATGGCAACCGAAAAAGTACTGCCAGGGTGGGAGGGGGTAATGTTGAGGTTTGGAAGGAGGGAAGGGTATTGGGTGGGCTATGTTTTTATTGCACAAAAGGCCTTTTATCTTCTAGTGGGAGTCAATTTAGGATGTTGGTGCCATATAATAGCACTAGCGGGAGCATTGAAATATTATCATAGATTTATGTCGATCTTATTTCCATCAGCAATTATCATATCTTCTGGCTTATAATCTTTCATGTCAAATTTATTGAGCACTCTTTTGGTTCTTCTGTGATAAGCAAAGAACACCTTGAGAACATCTCATATATTTGTATGCCTAATATAGAAGAAGCGACTTTGAGATCTTTTCATCTCGAAAAAAATCCTTAGATGATACTTCAACAATGCACAATATGCTTAAAGTGTTGCTAATAAACTATATATCAATGAATTGAGACCATGACTACATAAAGTTCGATGCGAGCAAAAAATTGCATTCAGCATCACCTGTGCCATCCTTTAAACCAGTGTTCTAAAAAGTGTAAAATGTGCTAAGCAGCAGTGTCAAATTATGTAAGTGATGTATTCTCTTTGTTGTTTTCGTACTAGTTTTATTTTTTTCTCTCGAAACACTCAAAAACTTGTTTATTTACATTTTCTAGAAACATATTTTCTAAGGAAAAATTCCGTATACAAAGTCCAAATTTAGGGAGTCCTTTGAGTTTTAAGTGAAAATACACCAAATTGTTGAAACACTGAAAGCAAATTCATGTTTTCTTTCTCTTACTTGGAAAAAAAAAATTTTAATGCTCCAAACTGAAAATTAAGGATACTACTAGAGTGACATTGCCTTTAATATGATTGATGATATAATGCTAGTAAAATTCCTATGTTGCTATAAATAAATGATTGTATTGATAATTGGTATAAAATATATTAAAGTCATTTGATTTTATTATGACGTTCTTTGTAACATTTGGTATGTTACTGATAGCGTGATCGGAAAATTAAACCCAAAAGTAAGGTTCTAAAATGCGCGAGGAGTGATAAGGCGACGAGGTCAAACCTCAAGCCTTGGAGGCCTAAGCGAGCCTAGGCGTAGAAAGGCGTCTTCAATTTTTTTAATAATTATTCTAGAGTGATAAATAAGTAAAGAAATTTGTATTTGATAGATTTTATACAAATTTCAATATGTTTTTCATTTTCCCAATGCAAATATATTATTTAGAGTATGAAAAACTACGAATCCTTAGCAAAATACTATAAATTCCCACAATTAGATTACAAAATGAATGTAAGTGATTTTTTTTTAATAATTTGGTCCAACTTAAAAAATAACAAGTACAAATAATCTAACATTAAAAAAAATCCTAACTGATATCACTAAAAGGTTTGTGCATTTTCATGCCTAAGCTTGCCTAGGTGCGCATTAGGTGGTCAACTTTTAAGTTAACCCCCTTTTTCCAACCCTTATCTACTATGTGAGATGCTTTCCCACAATCTCACATAGACCGTGCATTTTTTCGTCTTTTAGAACACTGCCCAAAAGAAATGACACCATCAATTTCGATTTGTAAAATTTAATTCCATGTGAAATGTCTATCATACCCAATCTTAAGAATGTCAATAAGTTGAACTGGCTCGATAAGCTTAAGCTCGGCTTAGCTCGAAAACAAGCCACAAGCTAAGCCGGGGTTTTAAATCATAGGGGAGCCGGGCTAGACTAACTTTGGTGGGTCGGCTCGGAAATCAGGCCCCGGTTGCACATTTCCGAGTTAGACAGGTCGGTTCGTAAAAGTTGATATCTTTTTTACTTTCAATAATAAGTGTACTAAATTTTTAATTGTTTCTCGATAGCATATAAATTTCATTACTTCTTTTTGTCAAAGTAACATGACAGTTCATTTTCAAAATTTAAACATTAAACAGCAATGGTTAACCTATAAATGTGGATGATTACTTTTTTTTACTTCCACATATTCTTCAAATTTTTGAAAAAAATTACTATATTGTAATAGTTCCAATTTCCCAAGCTTTCCAAACTAGGGGTCGTGTCAAGCTCGAGCCGATCGGGTTCCATTTTCTACAAGCGACCCGAGGTTGGCTTGCCAAAAACCCTAATGAAACCAGTCGAACCGGAGTCTTAAGGTCCGCTAGCGAATTGGTTCTATCCTCCCTGCCAGACGTAAGACTCATGCTTCAGCAATCTAATCGTCCATCACAATTTCATCTCCCTTTTTTTTTTTGTTGGAATGAAATTATTTCTGTTTTTAGGAACTGTCCATCACAATTTCAATTTAACTACTTTTGATTATAAACGTAGTTAATAAAATAAATAATAACGTCAATACTACCTCCCTAGGCCCTAAATATAAATAAGACTTCAATAATAATGTTAAAAAGATAATTGTTATGAATATAGTAATAATATTAATATAATATAATTAATGAGGGAAGTGAAAATAAATTATTATATTTTATTTATGTGAATGACTATTATACCCTTGATGAAATTATGTAATTACGATTGTCCATTCGAAGTTTCCTATAAATAGAGCTTGTTATTAATAAATTCATTCTTGTGAATTAACTTATAATTCATTCTCTACAAATTCTCTCTATTATTTCTATACTTTTATACTTACGTTATGACACCCAGTCTAACCTGGCATGAGTAATAAGAAGGGAGTATCTTCTCTGATTCATCTTATAGATGATCTTGTATCAGATCAGGCTGGATTATTACAATTTGAAATACTCAATTTTTAGAAATCATATAATTATAAAATTCTCTCCAATTTTCAAAAATATCAAGCACATGATATTTTCTCTCTCGTTCAAATTTTTCTATAACTCTATAATCTTGCCTTGTATTATAGCTCCCATTACTCCCTACTCTTGACCTCTCACATCTCACATCCCATTTTCACTCCTATATATATATATATACAGTATACATACAAAACACATAATATTAGAAGAATTTGAGAATGGTCATGTGGAAAGCCAACTAACATTAGTACATGTTCATCACACACAAGGCCAGGTTAAAAATCCAAAGTTTGTAGAGGAGTTTTGTACGCATTAACCAAGGAAGAACATATTGTTGTGGGGCTGTCAAAGTGAGAGGTATATAATATATATATATTATATTATATTATATTACTTTATAATATAATAATATATTAAATTATAACGTTCGTTTTCTCGAGATATAAAGGAGCATACATTATCAAATCAAATTTTCGACTCCATTATACTCGATTCAGCGAGATCTTGATTTGACACCAATATTGATAAGGTAAACTTTCAAAAATTTACAAATCAGTACCTGACTTTGAAAAAGTTACAAAGGGTCCTTAGACTTGTAAATATTTAAGTATTAATACTTATAATGTCAAAACTTTATAAAGAGATATGCGGCCACGCACTTGAGGCGTAACCTATCACATAAGCTAATAGCGATTGGCGTAGAAGAGTATGTATTAATGTTTTATAAAGAAATATGTGTAGCGCCACTTTGCCGGTAAACGCTACGGCAAACAGCCAGTATGATTTGGCGGCGGATATTTCAATTTACGATCGTTTACTTTGTGATAATTATATTTTGAAGAAATAGTTAGAACAAATTTGATTCTATAGATATTTAAGTCTCGCACTTTATTTATTGCAATTTAAATCTTTGCAATACCTCCTACGATGATGGGTTCAACCATCGCTCAGCGGAAAGATTTTATATATTTATGCACTTTATATGCTAAGTGAAGTAATACCTTCTACTAAGCGAGACTCTACTCTGAAGAAGTAGTTAAATGTTATGCAATTTAATTCTGCGATTTAAATTAGTAAATTTATATTTATTGCAATAATTCCCATAAGGTAGGTTAAACCACCTATTGGAGGAAATTTAATTCGCAATTTAAATTTACGCACTTTAAATTTCATATATTTCCAATGTGGTGAGTTATATCACACGATTGGTATGAATATTTCAATGTGGTGGGATATACCACCGTTTAGAATACTTATTACAAATGTGGTTGGATTAAACCCCACAATTGGATAAGCTGATTTATATATGTTCGATATGAATATTCTATTGATATTAAGAAGGGATTTGAGCAAGTGATGCGAAATTTCTGGTTGCATGTATTGATGAAATGAAATTGCTCAAAGAATCATTGTAATAAAAGAAGAAAAGAAAATATAGTGGTGAAAAATCTCATTATGAGATTAGTATCTTGTAATATGATGAAAATGCTCTTAAAGAAGCATTTAATAAAGGAATATTCACTTTTCACGTCTATTGAATATTGATGGAGAAAATTGAGTAAGTAGTATCTGAAGTTACCATTGGATAAATAAAATGCTCAATAGATCTCATGTTGATAAATCAAAGAAAATATATACGCATGGAGAGATTATGAAGTAATCTCATCGATGATATGAGATTATTAATATGAGAATAAATGCTCTTGAAGAAGCATAATCACTAGATTTACGTATTTGAATAAAGCCAATATGATATTATTATTACTCGGAAGAAGTACAAAGCAGTAGAAGTGGAACATATTGAGAATATCAAAGATGGCAATAGACACTCGAAAATATAAAAATACGAAAGAAAATACATATTGAACCCATAAATGAAGGGGTGCGTTTAGAGTATAAATACTCAAAGTAAGTGCCACCCTCAACATCGTTTCATAGTGAGATATTTAAAGGATCCGAATTTCTTTTTAAGCTGACACGATGTGCAGTGTTGACCTGGGCTTATGATTCTTGAACATATGCATGAAATTTGATAAGTAGTTCATCAACGATTACTAAGCGAGAAATAAGTATTTTTCTCGCTAAATGAGAATCAACTTATTATCTACACTACGATCTAAAGGAGCAGCTAGTAAACCATCAAAAGAAATTGTTAATATTCAACAAACCTATTGGTTTGACATGAAAGTTCCTTGTGCCAGCGAGGCTATATTGAATATTTCCTCCGGTGTGTTGTAGCACTGGAAGGACAATGAAAGCATCACTATTATTCATCATATACATCATGCGGTTGTGGATGGATTGCGCTTGTAGCACCAACCTGCTGGACCCATGGTGAAACGGGCTCCCATTCGAGTATTAGATCCAACTAAATGGAAAGGTATTACACTCGAAACTCTTATTCCCCATGATGATGCGGCCATTATAAGTCTAGCTAAAAGTTTGTTGTTGGTTCCTCCATATAGTATATTGATTTCTTGTCTCCCTAACTCTTTTTAGTCGGTTTGCCATATCCACATATTGGATATGACCTACCAATTAGATCCACCAAGAATACATACGGTTTTTAATCTGGCGAGTAAGGTGACTTGTGAGATGATTCTAAAATCTCCATATCCATCTCTACTCCTATCTCTCTTTTTGCACTATACTTTTAATGTATGAACATGAGATATATGAATCTCTATTTAAAGAAAAATTTTCAAACCAATAATTGATTGTACTATTTACTTTTTGACAAATATGAAAGAGAAAAAGCGAGAAAAATTTTAGTGAAATGACATATACATAATCGGTGATTGAAAAATAATATATATACATATATATATCTTAAAAATTGAAAAACAATATTTACAATTACAAGAAAAACATTGATCTTACGTTATTACATAGAACTTCCTTACATTAATATGAGAAAATTATTATACTAAATTTTTCTACTAAATTTACAAAAATTTGGATCTTTTAAAGTAAGTATTTCAAGACTACAAAGTGTTTGTTGATCTTTAAATTTGGCCCATAAGGCCATCAACTCACATTATGCGTGTCCACTAGGATGTGTCTCAAGAGCACAGTTGAATATCATCCAAGAAGGCTCTCAATCCATCCTTAATGAATGCTATCTTATTTTCTCGGTTACTAGAACCACGTACCCCATGATTTACATCGAGTGTCAGTATGTCACCGAGCACATTTATAGCACCCTCCTAATCTTTTTGCTCTCGTTTCTTTGAAAAATTACTTTTACCCATACAGGCATGTATTTAGAAGGAATCGAAACCTCACGGATAATCGAACCTTTGCTTCAATTAAACATGAACATCTCTGGGATGCCCTTATTCATTAGCATCCTCAACCTTCGAGTCTACCTCGATAAATTCTTTTTAGAATTTTGATCGGTAATGATGGATAGTATTTTCGAAGATTTGAGAGCATATGATCCATTATAAGATATGGACTCTTATTAGGATGAATTTTGCAATAATTTTGATGATCTATTTATAGAATAATCACGGCCAGGTATGAGATCGACTTGGCGTTAAAATAGTAACATGAAAGCGTATGAGGTGCACGACTCTGTAAAGCGTAAGAGCTAAGACTCATGATTGAACGATGGCCAGGATATGATGCGTATGAGCTGTAAATCTGCGTGTTTATGCGATGGTAGACAATAATTCCACGAAACATGATAGAATATCGGTGAGCTATACATATGATGAAAGTAATAAATCATGTTGAGCACTATCTGAGATACTAGTGAAATCGATATAAATTTCTTGAACTAAAAGTTCAATAATACTCGTTTGCGAAATAGACCGATGACCATCAGGTTTAAATAATTATTGAAATCAATATTTCAAGTGAAGAATTAAAGAATTCTTCAATGATTATTCTCGATAAATGATGAAATCATTACTAGCCAATATTGGGAATAAATCTCAATATATACTGGAATAAAGGATGAAAATATGGGCTACTTTCATCCTCAGTATGGAATTCTTAGATATTATAATATGGATCCACTAGATAGTCACATGTGTATATGATTAGTAATTTGAAATTCTGACGAAATATTTGCTCACTGATATGAGCATGATTTCAGTTTTAATGATAAAGCTAGTAAATGTATATCCCAATACTTGAATAAATCCCTGAAGGAGTTGAGTATGCATACAAGTGGAGGATATTATGTGGCAAATTATTTAAAGTCCTCCAATAAATTGCCAATATCGAGAATAGAATGCAAACTATAAATTCGATAGAAATTTGAATGATGAGAACATATATGAGTTTTAGTGTTCTAAATTTTCTTAGCATGAGGAGGGAGTATTAAAGAGTTTGAAAATGATATGTGAAATGCATCATACTATATCCTCACAATTAAAATATGAACTTGAAGTTCAAAGATGTATAAAAGATGCTATGAACAATCACATATATCAGTTAAGATGCTTTGATAAGTTATGCCCAGAAGCGTTGATATTATGAGATTTCCCCAATCATATATATCGAAGCAAATTATTAAAGATGGTCTCTTAATACGGAGGCATATACTCTTGAAGAGTATATAGACATAACTTATATTGTGTAATCCTACAAGAGGATTGATAATGAGATATCTCGATAAGTTATGTCGATATGGGAAAGAAATAAAATTGAAAGTGTCGACACACTATGAAAGATAGCGCTACATACTATCAATAATAGTGAGGATATTAAAATCCATCGAAAATCTTAGATCTTTGAAATATATGCCCTTATGATTAAAGTGTTCATGCGGGTTTAATGAGAAATGAGAATGAAACTCTTGAAGAGGTTTCAAATGTATTATTATGTCAGTCTCTGGCGGCTCAAAATATCTACATTGATATTGTTGAGAAATTCATATCTTTATCTCTTTTCCTTGATTGATGTTTTTTGTCCCAAGCAGGGTTTTCTCAAACAAAGTTTTTAATGGCGGCCCAATCTGACTACTATGAAATCTCTAGAAGAGATTTAGGTATATATCTCGATATAGTGAGAAAATGAGATCAGAAAATTTGTTGATTGCATATATACACTAAATATAACATGATATTGTATAACATCTAAAAATTTCATTCAGTGGAAATGAATGAAGAGTATGAACCAATGTATATGATACTCATACAAATCTATGAAATATTTTGAAATGCTTATGACATACTTGTATAAAATACAGCGTTGCACTCTTTCCCAGTGAGGTTTTATAAATTTGGGTTTCCAAGGTTTTTAATGAGGCAACATTAAGAGCGTATTCACATGAATAACGTACTCTTTTTCCTTCATTAAGGATTTTTTGGGTTTTTCATAATAAGGTTTTAACGAGCGTATTCATGGTATATTGAGAGACAAGAAAAGGAAATCGACTTGATGTATCTATTGGATCGAGTTATAATAGAGACAATGCTTTAGATCCAAACAATGATGATATTGAAATCCTTTGCAGTAAGGATATCGGTCCTCAAGATATGAAATCGGATGGAGTATTTGCTCTTTTCCTTCGATCAGAGTTTTTTCCTCTGGGTTTTTCTTGCTTGAGGTTTTTACTTGGCGACACGTGAATACTCTTATACAGATTGATAGATATCGAGGGAGCAATGTTTTGATGAAGCGATATAACCACTCCAAGCTATCACTCTGTCGGTTTGGAAGTTTTTAAGCTGGGTTTTCTCCAAAGCAGTTTAGAAGACGTTTGTATTAATAACATTCGGGAGTGTTATGAATATAGTAATAATATTAATATAATATAATTAATGAGGGAAGTGAGAGAAATAAATTATTATATTTTATTTATGTGAATGACTATTATACCCTTGATGAAATTATGTAATTACGATTGTCTGTTCAAGTTTATATAATAGAGCGATTATTAATGAAGTCATTCGCATGGTCATAATTATAATTCATTCTAAAGTGCCTGCATTATTTCTATCTTTATATGTGATAATAAGTCATGAAATTTTGTTAAAATAAAAGTTGGATAAAATAATTCATTTATCTCCGTTCAGAGGGAGGATTCCTCTACCAGTCTTAAAAAATAAACTTACCTCTATCCTCACAAAATTTTTTGTAAACCCTTCTTCTTAGATATTCTCCTAAAACTCCATCAAATTTCACTATTTTTGAAGTAAATTCTTTAATTTTTCAAGATAAGTCATATTATTCTTCTCAATCTATTTTATTATCCGATCGGATTCTACTGCATACAAGTGGCATATTAGTGTAAGGTTAAAATAACCAAATATTATTGCGGTCGAAGATGATATATATGGATTGGTTTTGATCTGGTACCCACGTCATCACACCAATTTTTTTTAAAAATTTTTTTGGTATTTGCGTTAAGTTAAATGAATAATATATAACTGCCCCTTGATGGTGTTAGGCTTCATCTGACCCCTATGAATTTTTTTCCCCTATTATGAATACCATAAGATATCCACGGTGGGTACCTGAAAATCACTCATATATAGATACGAAATTGAACGAACAAATTAAAGGCTGTCTAGCGATATAATTGTTAATTCTGGTATATTGTTGAAAACATTGGTTGGTTGAAGAAGTGATCCACTCATAACAAAGGAACAAGAAAGTCCAACTCTATAATTACCTGGTCTTCTTTATATTTTTCACTTATTTTGGATAAGTAATTATAAGGGACCTTTTTCTTCATTCTTAGAGAGAGGAGGAAAGAGAGACCAAAAAGGGGAAGAGCTGTAATCACATGGGTGCTGTTTTCTTCATGGGTCCTCTCTCTCTCACTTTCTCTCTCTAATTCTTTCCCTACCGACAAATGTGAACACCGAACCATAAAAGAAATACCTAATTCAAAGCTAAATTCTTCTTCTTCATCTGGTTAGATTCCCCGTCGGAATTTTTATTTCATCGGCGTTCCGATTATGGCCGACGATAAGGTAATCATTTCTCCTTTTCTTTTCGGTCAATTTCTGGGGCTGTGTTTATTTCGGAGAAAATTCTCGAAAAATGTGGCTAATTTTTTATTTTCTCTTATACCTGATTCTCGTTGTTTCTCGATTGACAGAAAATGAAATCATTTTTTTTCCCAATTGAGCAGTTTATTGCTCTATCATACCTGATTCTCGTTGTTTCTCTAGATTTCAACGGATTTTCCTTGATTTTTGACTTATTTCTGGTTTAACCGAGGTAAATTGCTTCTTCGTATAACATGGGCTAGATTTGGAGATTAGTTAATTTGTGGCGAATTATTTCGAGCTTCTTTTTCTTGACTGGATTAATATCAACTAGGGCTAGCAGATTGTCTTCTATGTTCATTCCTTCCTTATATATATATTTGGGGGTTTCATGATCTGATCCGATTTGAAGATTTTCTTATACATTAAACCGTTTTTCGACGAGGGATGGTAGGGATCTGGAGCGGTTGAAGGACGATCATCCTCAGCTAGCTCATGATAACTTCTTTTCTGATTGAGTTTTGAATAATTTTAAATAAGTTTTAAATCTTGATCTATTGCGACCATTAGCGAATTTCGTAGTTTAAATCCTGTTTATATGGTTTCAAGAATCTTATATAGTCGTCTATATAAATTAGTTTTTAGTTGTTCAAATGGAGAAATCCTGTTCTACTCTGAATTTCCATACCTTGTTATCTGCTAAAGGAGATGTCGGATCCTGTAATGGATGGGAACGGTGCTGTAACGGGTCACATAATTTCCACGACCATCGGGGGTAAAAACGGAGAACCGAAGCAGGTAAAAACCACTTCTTGATTCGTTATAAGTTATAAGCATGCTATACAAGTGAATATCGAGCATTTTGTATGCATCTTTTGAGCTTTCACACACACGAAAGGATAAAAATAAAGGGAAAATGACAAGGTGAAATCTAATTGGTGTTGATGATCTTCGTGCAGACAGTAAGTTATATGGCAGAACGAGTGGTCGGGACTGGTTCATTTGGAGTCGTGTTTCAGGTATTTCTACATTACGTTGATGCTATTTTTGTCACTCTGAAGTATTATGTTGTACTAAGTTTTCGTTTAACATAGGCAAAATGCCTGGAAACTGGAGAGACTGTGGCTATTAAGAAGGTCTTGCAAGATAGACGATACAAAAATCGTGAGCTGCAGTTAATGAGGACAATGGATCATCCAAATGTTGTTTCTCTCAAGCATTGTTTCTTTTCAACGACCAGCAAAGACGAGCTTTTTCTCAATTTAGTTATGGAATTTGTCCCCGAAACCATGTATCGGGTTGTGAAGCATTATAGCAACACAAACCAGAGAATGCCACTCATCTATGTGAAACTTTATACATACCAAGTATGTGTAGAAACTTCGTTATTAGCTGCATGACATCTAGTATACATATTATTTAAATATAATAATTAAAAAACATGTTATTACAGATTTTCAGGGGTTTGGCTTATATGCATACAGTTGCTGGAGTATGCCACAGAGATTTGAAACCTCAAAATGTTCTCGTAAGCATCTAAAAATCATTTAAAACTAGGATCTTTCAGTCAAAGACTTGTAGTTTCTTAACTGATGTTATCTTTTATCGTTTTGCAGGTCAATCCACTTACTCATCAGGTGAAAATTTGTGATTTTGGAAGTGCAAAAGTACTAGTAAGTGAACTTCTTTCCTGGTTCTAATTCTGTTTGTTTGTGTAGTTGATTTACAAAAACCAATGATTGTGAGCTTGGTGTAACTTATAATCAATGAAATTCGATCTTAACACAGGTGAAAGGGGAAGCAAACATATCATACATTTGCTCACGGTTTTATCGGGCTCCTGAGCTGATTTTCGGTGCAACAGAATACACCAACTCAATCGATATATGGTCGGCTGGTTGTGTCCTTGCTGAACTTCTTCTTGGACAAGTTAGTAACCTCTTTATATCCTTTTGTTTCTTATTTCTTAATCATGATTTTCATTGTTGTCTTATTTAAGATTGTTTTTATCTAGCCACTGTTTCCTGGGGAGAATGCTGTGGGCCAGCTCGTGGAAATTATCAAGGTATACACTCAGTTGCTAACTATAAAAATGGTGATTCAAATTTTGTCATAGTGCTGTAGTCTTATGTGCTTCGTCTTCTAGGTTCTTGGAACTCCAACCAGGGAAGAGATTCGTTGTATGAATCCAAACTATACCGACTTTAGGTTTCCCCAAATAAAGGCACATCCATGGCACAAGGTACATTTTTCTTTAAAAGGTGAAACTTTAATTTTTTTATTCATTGCTATATGCTTTCTAAATACTATAGAATTTATTTGTGGTCACATGACGTAACTCAGATGTTAGGTAGACTACATATATAAGTATAAACTTTGTCTTGGCTAACAGTTGTTCATAAGTTTTATTGATTTTGCTTGACACTAGGTTTTTCACAAACGGATGCCACCAGAAGCAATAGACCTTGCCTCCCGGTTGCTGCAATACTCACCTAGTCTTCGTTGCACAGCTGTGAGTTTCTTTCGTCTCCAAGTTTCATTTATATATCTTTTCTTCCGTGTCAAAATATTTTAAAAAAAAAAAAAATGTTCGGTCTGATTGGAAGTGCCTCTGTTGCAGCTTGAAGCTTGTGCACATCCCTTCTTTGATGAGCTTCGTGAACCTAATGCTCGACTGCCAAACGGCCACCCATTGCCACCACTCTTCAACTTCAAACAAGAGGTATGCCACGTAAATGCATTTTATCTAAATCGTTTTCATCTATGTTCAAGTGGAATTACATAGTTATAGTTTCCATATTCATGGTTGTATAATAGTTAAATGGAGCCTCACCGGATCTGATCAACAAGCTTATTCCCGATCACGTGAAAAGACAAATGGGCCTACAGTTTTTCGCATCTCCCGAGGGGATGACGTGAATTGGGGGCCAGTATCGAGTTTCCTTTCATTAGTAGTTAACACGAGATGGCTAAATCATCTCCAAGTGAGGGTGGGCCCACCATGAGCATCTCCTGGGCTACAAGTACACAAAAGGGCAGCTATAAGGCTACTTCTACTTCTACTTCTACACAATATTTCTCCATACCTTACTTATTTCTCTTTGTTCGTCCGTTTTTTGTTCAACAATGTTTCGTCGGGGAAAAAGGGAAAGATTGTCTTGTATATGCTCGGTAGTAACTGACGTGCAGATGAAATGTCGAAGTGTATGAATAGGTAAAATCGTAAATTGTACCAAAAATGAAGCAGCCAAATCATGAAGGATGCCGACGATATATTTTCTTTTTCTTTTCTCAGCTTGATCTTTGCTTCCGTTGTGTTTCTACTTGTTGTGAAAGATGATATTACATTGTGGTCATGTGAAATGTATTTACTTAATGGGTTTTTTTTTTCTTGTCCCCTCCCTTTGCTTCCCACCCCATAATGGCATGTTTGGCTGTGCTTAAAGTTACGTTTCTTCCGTGAATTAAGTTCAGTTTGGGAGTGAGAAATTGAGAATTATATATTTAATAAAATGGCTAACTTGAAAATTAGGTTTTGTTGAGTTGGAATCATTATGTTCTTACTTTTATCATTTCTTGTTCTACGTTGCACATATTCGCATCCACCATCGATTATATTTTAAGAAAAAGGAAAAGTGATGATATGCTATCGCCGAAAGGGGAAGAACATAGGGCTGCTCTCTTTGTCTTGACTATGGACAAAGAAAACTGGAAACAATGACATGGAAATGAATGCAATTCTCAAAACGAAAAATCCATCGCCGAGTGCTTTTAAGGGTTTGTTTGATATTACAGTTGCAAGTGGCATATTGTTCCCCCAATCGAGTGGGGATTTTTAAATTTCTTTTTCCCTATGAAAAAAAAAAACAATCATGAAGTGGGATTTTTTGATGGTAAGGGTTTTGGTAGATAGGAGCGTAATTGATTTTGAGAGATTGATATGCTGATTTATCGGAGTTGAGACCAGTTAAATTCCTCTTACATAATTTTTCGAAGAAGTTAGGGAAAAGGTGATTTTTAGGGTATGGTTTGTTTAAAATAGTGCTGCAGGTAAATGAGTGTTTGAAAGTTGTATTCCCATTTTTACTAAAAATAGTAAAAATATCGTCTAATGTTGTTTGAAAAGTGAAATTGAAGAGTATTTTTATAATATGCTCTTGAATTTACTAATTATTACACTTTAATTATTCTATTTTATTGATAATAATGTACATTAAATGGGATGTATAAGGAATTTCATATTTCAACTACTAATTTTTAAGGAAAATTGTTTATCTTCGTGGAACGGATCAAAATAGAATGCAAGTATATATTTGTGGGACGGAATGAGTATCAAATAAGGTCTTAATTGTTGATTACCATTATTTAAAGAGAAGTATAATGGATGCCCAAAATTGGGATGCATATTTCTTTTCCTCAAATTTTTCCCTAGTATTCTCATTTTATTATTAAATGGATGCCCAAAATTTCAGTTATGTTCTACATCTTATGTAGAATTCAAGTGTTTGTTTGTGATGAATCAATGTTAAACTGAGTCATTACTGTGAACTTAACAAATCATATTAATTAATGTAGAATACCTTGTTAACATTCACATATTAAAGAAGTCAATTTTAAAAGTATCCATTTTAATCTGAGAATTCTCAAATTATAAGTGAAAACGTAACACTGTTTTGAGTCACCACTTTTTTTTTTTTGCCTACCCCAAATTTTGTGCAAACGCTACTCAAATGGAAATTCATAGTCATAGATGCATATATTACAGTGTAATATGTTATTGAGTGGTTTGGTAGTCATCATAAAATGACATTAAAGGAAAAATTAAAAAATTAAAAAAAAATCTTTAACAGGAGTTTTTGATCTTTTTTGTAATTGATTACAGTTTGAACATACAGTAAATTGCAGTATAGTTGCGATTTCAGTATATTATTATATTTTTGTACTCTTCAAATAGCATTTATAACACAAGCAAATTTTATGCATTAATCCCCCGAAAATATTTGATTTGACACATGGGCAAGGCGAGATTACTGTACAAATCAACATAGAATAAGAAATAAGGTTGGAACTTATAAATTTATTTATTAACAGTAGTCTTTAGCACGTGTTTCACACGCAATTTTCAGTGTCTTTGATAATAATTTATAAATCAAAATTGTCTTTTTTTAATAATTTATAAATCAAAATAGTTTAGAAGGTGTGGCGCAAGATTATCTCATTCCCACCCGCAACCCCCTTTTAAGAAGAATTTTAGAAACTATAACGATATTTGATAAGCATAATAACGACTGCGAAAAAAAATTTATTATTCAGACTTATTTATGCTAAAATAGTTCTTGAAATACAAAAATATTCTTATAAAATGTCGAACTTCGTACTTTAGATCTTAAGAATTGTGATTGTATTTTTATTTAATTTTTAGTAAAATTAAATGAATTAGCACTTGAAAATATTATTAAGTAAAGTTTACCTTCCTTGTTTTACACAATGTTAGTTAAATGAAATCGAAATATTTAAATTTTCACTTGATCAAGATTCGAATGTAAAAATAATTATGATTTACTTGAGTTTTTTAGAATTTAAGGATAATAATCTAATTTTAATTTTAAAAGAAAAAGAACATCAAACTAAAATAAATTATGAGGGATTATAATGAAATAAATTGACAAATAAAAAATATAATTTGAACTCATAAAACTCAAAAACTAAAATTTCTACAAATAAATTTTTGAGACCTCTAGTAGGCTGTATATTTGTAATTAGCTATTGAAAGTTAGGTTTTACTAAAGTCCAAATTGAGGTTGTTGATTTGAAATCTATATTGCATATCTTTTGACCTAAATACGATGTCGGTCTTTTAGAAAAGAAAAGAAGAAAATGCAAGAAAGAATTGGAAGAAAACAAAAAAGAAAATTGAAGAGTCTTTTTTTTTTTTGGAGTTAAGGACAACTAAGAAATATGCAAGAGTAAAATAGAAAAATCAAAAGTTTCTATCCAACTACCATCTACCATTATATAGATGCGTTAATTAATGATGACGGTTATTTTGCAAATTAAAAAACCTTTAGTCTCTCTATGTCGCACAGCTAAGACGTGCAAAAACATCATTAGCAAAATCCCTATAGGTCCAATCCTGTTGGATGGTCTTGGATTGTCTGAGCAATTACCTAATACACGTATGCTTTAACGAGGCATTTCAAAGAAAACCAATTATGAATTCACACAACAAATCCAGCTTAAATATCAGCAACATCCGCAATTATTTAATGATATATGATTTTTGTGAAAGGAAACGACAATAATTCCTTATATAGCTTAATGCACTCTATCTTTAACTACTTATTTTATTGAAGCCACAACATTTTTTTACTATGTTAGATCTTATATTTATTTATTTATTTTTTACTATGTTTGATCTTATATTTACCTTCTAACTATCTACTTTGTAATCATTTTCCTCACAAAGTTTTACCATAAAACAAATCTAAATGACAAGTGTGGGCAAAACCACATTTTTCGAACAACTATAGCAAAGTTCATTTCCTACAATCTATAATGTGTTTGATTGGAGGGTGAAAATTCAATTACAATTCCAACTTTATGGAATTTCAATTGTCACATCCCTTGTAGGAATTGAAATTCCAGGATTTAAAAGAAAATCTCCTAAATTTGGCCTAAAGTGGAATTCTAATTCCATAAAATTGAAAATGTGTTTGATAGTTGAGCTAGGATTGTAGACCGAAAATTGACATTTTTCCATGGAAAACGTAAGCAATTCAACACACCCTAAATGCAATATATTAAGACAGTGAAAAAGGAAAATTATGTCAAATAATGTTTACCTACCCACAACAACCTACTTGTTCAGGATCAAAGTTTGATCCGATACAAGTAGGCTCTTATCCAATTTTGATCTTGTATAAATAGATCTTTATGAGCACTTTTATTCACGTGTAGGTAGGGAATCATTATTGTATATATTAGTAATGAGTCTTCACCCTTGCCAATGAATGTTACAGATAATAAACTATATTTGTTGAGTTGCTTAAAAAAAAAAAAAAAAATGGCATTTGGAAGCACAAATCCGTTGTAGTCTAGTTGGTTAGGATACTCGGCTCTCACCCGAGAGACCCGGGTTCAAGTCCCGGCAACGGAAATCTAGTTTTTCATTTCGAAATAGACAAGATTTCCTAGGGTCAGTTACGTCATTTGAACAGCACGTGCAGCCTTCGGACAGAAAACAAAAAACCTTAATCCGGCAAATGAAATAGTACCAAGAAAACATAACCGGCAGATGAACACAAAATTATAATCAGAGTAATCATTCACCAAGAGGTAAAAGACTAAGGGGAAAAAAAAAAAAAATTTACAATGCAATGGACAAGGACAAAATGGTCCCAAAATTTTTGTTATATCTACGTACTGTGAAACTAGCAGACGACATTTTGGAGTTCCAATGGGTGCACAACTAAACCTCCTTCATGCGATTTTTCCGTCTTATTCCAATTTTTAGTACGATTTGGAGATGCTGATAAGTCTTATTTAATTGGGATTGTGTCAAATAATATGAAATAAAAAATTATAATACTTAAAATGCAGCTCAAAAAAAGTTCACAAGTAATTACCTTGCGTTAATGGATCAAGCCAAATTAGGTACAGGCACTTATTTTTGTATAGCTGGATTACCGGGCAAATCTCCCTTGGCAGGCAGTTAGCTCACTAATCTGATCCAATTAATGAGCTTAACTGTGGTTAGCCTCCTGCCTGAGGAGAATTGCCCTGCAATGCACCTACACATGTTTGTACTATCCAATTGAGTATTGTATACCAGATAAACATCTCATTCGATGAGCTTGATGAATAGTATTGTTGAAGCTTGATCGTGTATTGTTCACCAGATAAACATATATGGTCTAGTATTGTGTACCAGATAAACATCTTATTCGATGAGCTTGATGAACAATATTGTTGAAGCTCAAGTATTGTTCACCAAATAAGCATAATTGGCCTGACTATTGTGTACCAAATAAACATCTTATTTGCTGAGCTTGATGAACAATATTGTTGAAACTCGAGTATATATTGTTCACCAGAAAAACGTAATTGATCGAATATTGTGTAGCAGATAAACATCTTATTCGATGAGCTTGACGAACAATGTTGAGACCCGAAATCTTTATATAGTGTTCAAGAAACTTTACTTTTTCATGCAAAACAGTATATTCTGAAACCATTCTTTATGCCATAAGTTGTGAAAAGGAAGCTGCATGATTTCTTGACACCATAGAGGAAAAACGCTTGTTTAAGTGGAGAAAAATGCTGCATGCAACATTAGCTTTTTCCCTTTATTTTTAATTTTATTTTTTGACGACAAGGTTTTCCCTTTTAAGCAAGCATGAAAGAAGCTTGTTTGACACAAACTCCTACCATATATTTTATTAAATGAAGAAGATTAATTTGTGCTCAGGTAAATTCTTTTTTTTTTTTAGTTAAATATTACGTTTTATTTAAGTAGAAATGAGGACCATTGGAACACAAAATAGGTGGATAATGCTAGACAGTAATTTTAATTTTGAAGTACAATTGAAATACATTATGGCCTATACGTAGATGACCTTAGGTGGAGTTAGAGGGGTATGTGGGATGGCGACCATCGCTACAATATTTTGAAATATATATATATATATATAATTATATATATGTAATTATACATGTAATTGGTCTCCGTAATATATTTTTTTTTTTTTGTCCCAAAATAAAATTTTTTGGTTCTGTCAGTGATGATGATAATAATTTCAGGCAATGTGGTGCCATGCAGGTTACAGTTAAACTTTAAAAAGGAACTGTGTCATGGATTATGGCCCTCTATGCTTCAAAGAGACGCAGATATTTTGAGTAGGAAAGGGGCTTCAAAGTGAAGCATCAATTACTTTTTCCTTTGGTTGGATTGATGAATTTACATTTGAAGAAAATAAGTAAATTCCATAGTACATTCCTTAATTAATTAGAACGGTAGCAATTGGGCTGTCATCCATAAATATTGCTGATTCTTGTAGCATGTTATCTCTTAAAGTTATTTGTAAAGTAATTTTCTACACTCATTTTAATTTGTTTGGTACATCCTACAATTAAAAAAAATTGTAAACATTTGCTTCTATTTACTTTTTTTTTATCACACATTATTATCAATTTTTTCCCTTCAAAACATCGCTATCACTAACAGTAATATATAAGAAGGGTGGACGAGTAAAAACTTCTGATTTTTCTATTTTGCCATTATATATTTTTTACATTTCTTATTCACTCTTAACTCATCAATTATTAAAAGAAAATAAGCTCTTCATTTTTATTTTTTTTTGCAACTTTCAATTTCTTCCTTTCATTCTTTTCTTTTGTTGAAAACACAATCTTCCCCAATCAAATTTTTCGACGGCACAATAATGCATCAATAATTGTGGTGGATTTCGACCAAGTACAAGTCGTCATGTAAGTTGCATAGTAAAAAATAGAATGTAGGAAAGGGCCAAAGGGGTACGTTCTCCGATGGAAATGATAATAATTTCCGACGACAACAAAGTTGTCGTTGATAAGCTTCCGACAATTTTTGCCGATGACATTTTTTTACGACACATTACCGTCAGTTTTTTGCATTTTATATTTTTCTCAATTAACCCAATCTTTAATATGTCATTTAGTTTTCTTTGCAGTCTAATATATAATTCAGTGGAGTCAAAATTATATTTGTTATTCATCGATTTATTTAAAATTACTCCCTCACAATTTATTTTGTTCGATGTTGTTTTTTTTCAAATTAATTAAAATAAAATCAATATCCATATTTAAAAAAAAAAACTCAATTAAGTCATAAGTATTTTTACATTCAACTCTCAATTGAAAAATCATATGCTTTCATTTAAAGTTATTTTATTCGATTCGGTATATTTTTAAGTTATAAATCTAATTTGACAATTGCACTGTGTAAAATAAAGATGGTAAACTTTATGAGTCAACAAAATTTTAAACTGTTAATTCGTTTAATTTTGCACAAAATATAAATGTAATCACACTTCCTAAGATCTAAAATTCAGTGTTGCATGTTTTAATTTCCTAAAAATATTTTTGTATTTTAAAAATTAATTTAGTATAAGTAAGTTCTAATCATAAATTTTTCTCACAATAGCCCCATTCTTTTCAAATACCGTGCTACCGTTTTGAAAATCCTTCTTTTAAAAAATCTTGTTCTCTACATATTACTTTTTTTTTCTTAAGTAATTTCTAAGTTAATAATTCTAGACCCATATTATTTAATAATCAATTGAAATAGTGCATTTGGTGACTGATTATAAACCCACCGGCATACGAAGTGGATTATAAACTGCTATATGTATCATCATTTCATTTGATTTTTTTTTTTCAAAGTAAACAAAAAATATTGCTTAACCTTCACTTTTTAACTTTTCAAAAAAAAAAAAAAAAGAAAAACAAAAAAAAGAAGAAGAAAAGAAAAAAGCAGACAAATAATATGATGTTGCATCACAATTTTTCAACTACTTTTATTTATATATATTGTTAGGCAAATACATTGCAATTTGCGTGCAAAACACGTGTTAGGTTAAAGACTAGTGTTTGTCAAACAAGCCTTTGTAAATAGACGTAGAAAGAAACACTTCGAAACTTCGAAGGTTTGGTTTCAATTAAACACTATTTTCACCAAAAATCTTAACACAAACACGCACATTTTGGATGCTAGGTCATTTGCGTCTTGCATCCAGTATACAAGTTGATCTGGATGAGGAATGCCAGTTCCACCTCCGCAATCGTATGGGACCAGGATGATGTGAGGCAGGCAAAATCGAATCACAATCAAGTCTAATGATCAGGGTGCCTAATTCATCAAGGGGATGATGGGCGGTTTAGTTGTTAAGACATCAAAATAAGTAATAATCTCCTGCCAGCAGGTTGGTGGACTCGTGAGAGCCCACCAACCTATTGCACGGGACATCATTTCTAAAGACAAGTAATGAAAGGGAGTGGAGTCTTAGGTTAGTCTTCATTAGACTTCATAGTCTGTCTGAATATAATGTAATAAGCGTAGCCATATCCCCTAATTCTATAGATGGAGAGGGATGAGTCTTTTTCCGGGGATCCGGGGCCTAGAAGTCCTATTTATAAGAAAACATATTTTCTACTAATTTTTGCATATGTGATAACCAGACCTCACTTTTGCTTCATACATTCACGTCCTTGGTTAATTCTCAGACTATTTTTGTTGCTACTAGGATCTACAAAATCTGACGTCAACACAATTGATCATTAATTGTGATATACAAAAAGGAAATTAAAAAAAAAAGAAAACTCTTGAAAAATTTATATTGGAAGATATTAATTCCATGGGTCTTCGATCGTCTTTCACGAGGGAGAAGAATGTATGCCTTGACCCTGAATGAAAAGAAAGATTCTTGTAATTAATTAGGAATGTTCCAGCATATGCCATCGGTTAATTGTTTTTCCAGAATATCCTAAAGATTTGGTGCGAACCATATTTAATCAAGATTTTCTTGTTTATGCGGAAAATCGACCCTGAATCAATCAACTTTTATATTACGAGAGCTGGTCCTGGGTATAAGCAACTTAAGCAACCGCTTATGGCCCCGAAAATATAAGGGTCCCAAAATTTGTAAGTTTATGGATAAGGTACTTTTTTTTAAGTAGGTCAAATTGTTATTTATTAGAATCCAATTTTAATCTTTCGAGAGTTTCTATTATCATTATCATAATTGTGAAAGTTTTTATTTAGTAAAAGTTTGTATTTGGAATTCGTGTATATAGTTTTGTTGGGAAAAAAAATTTGTTTTTCAAGGGTCTCTAATAAGATTTCGTTTAAAGGCCTCCAAATTTTAGGACCGAGCTCCGTAATAACATTACTAACAGACATCAATAGTAGTTCATGATATCAAAGAGTGCATGGCAAGGAGGGAACAACCATAAGCGTGAAATTCTGTAAATTCTCTTTAGGCTAAATGCTAGCACTATTTAGAGGGTATTAGCGTATAAATTAAAATGTATTTTTATGAGTAGGAAGATAGAGAATTAGTGGAGATGGATGGTGGAGATTAAAAGTACAATTGATATATGGATGTGATTTGTTTGACCAAATTTAAATTTTAAAAAGAATGAATTAAAATGAATTAAAGTAACTATGCTAACGGGCTCTTTTGGCCGTGCATGCGTCAATATGGCGATTAGAATAATGTGCTAAAAATTGGATTTCATCTTAAAAGATTAATTAATTAATTATTTAACATGAAACATTCAGTTATTAGAATTATTATTTTATAATAATCATTCAATGTGTGAGATTTATTCTTTAACATAATGTGCACATTAGAGCATCCGGTGAGGGCCAACCGAGATTGCAGTTGGACTGCGAAAGTGGAACTCCAAAAATTGTCCATTTTTCCTTTTTTTTCCCCCAATTTTATTATTATATAAATTGTAATTTTGTAATTTTGTTTTGGTTTTCATTTGTGTCCCTTATCATGTTTAATTGTTGAAATTCTATTATTTTGATTAATTAAATTTATTTGTTTTAATTGTCTAACACTCTCTCCGTCTCAAATTGATAGGCTTGTTTGTTTTTTCACAAGAATTAAGAAAACACCACAATTATTATTATTGAGAATGCAAAATTTTTTCTAAAATCTTCGTAACACACCCTCCTATAAAGTAATTTTTTTAAAAAATAAATACACTATCCACCTACTTAATAAATATGGGTGTTTAAGTTAAATCAAATATACAATAAATATTCAATATAAAAGTTTGTCTATAATTTGGGACAAACTAAAAAAAAAAAAACCTATCAAATTGGGATGGAGAGACTATATATTAACGATCCTCATTTTTGTCTTGCTTCTATTGTCTTTCTACTTCTTGTGAAAGATGATATACATTGTGATCATGCAAAATGTATTTACATCATGTGCTTTTTTTTAAAAATTTTTTTAATTTATTTTTTTTTATTTATTTATTTTTTACTATGTAAAAACATACAAGCACTACTACAGAAATGACTTTTAGAAGCGCACTTTAAAGGGCGGTTACCTGAAACCGCCCTTTAAAGTCCTTATTCTTGTAAAATTTTAAATTAAAAAATCGCGAAATAGGAATATATAGCACAATATATGCAGCGGTTATTAATGAACGCCCTCTATAACAGTATAAAAGAGGCGGTTATGGAAACCGCTTTTCATAAGTTTTTTAAAAAACAAGAATTTTTCTTCAACGGCGGTTAACTAACCGCTTAAAAGCGTAGAAAATTATAATATGCAGCGGTCACCATTGACCGCTGCATATAAGGCCGGCATAATGTATTCCCATTTACACCCCTTCCCAGACACACGAAGCAGCTCAAACCAGAGGAATCCTCTTCAAAACAGAACACATCGAGAACCTAGCCTCCCATCTTCAAATTTTCTTAAAAACCGGCGATTCCTCCATTGTTGAGGCTATTGGAGCTCGAAATTGGTCGGACCCTAAGAAGGTGGTCGGCATTACTACAGAAATTGGTGAGTTGCTTGGATTTTTCTTAGATTATGGAATGTGGTAGATTTAAAATCTTGCTTGTTTCTACACCTATGGACGAAGTAAAACTTGGATGTTGAAGTTTTTGGTGCTTGTGATTACAGATCTGGTTTTTTTTTCCCAAGATTTTTTCGAGCTTTTTTTTTAATATGTGCAAGTATCTTGCTTGTTTCTACACCTATGGACGAAGTAAAACTTGGATGTAGAATATATTGGTGCTTGTGATTACAGATCTGGTTTTTTTTTTCCCAAGATTTTTTCGAGCTTTTTTTTTAATATGTGCAAGTTTTAGGGTGTTTTATACAATGTTCTTTTTCAAATTTTTCTTAATTTTTCGATTTCCTTAATTATGTGGAAATGTGAAATTGATTTTTTTTTGGGGTTATTTTCATGGCCAAACAAGTTAAATGTACATTTGGAATTAATATAAGGTAAGTTTAATTTTGAAGTTTTCTTATTTTTGAATTATTTAGAATGTAATTTTGTACGTAACTAGCTCATTCATGAAATTAACAAGCCTTTGGAGAACTTTGTAATTTGGTATACAACTAGTAACTTTTTATTTTGGGAATCTTACAATGATTTGGAATTTTGTTTACTTTTTCTTTTCTAGCTAGCCCAAACTAGTTTGTTAATGTAATATTCGAAATAATAGTTGGTTAGTGTAATATTGGGATTTTCTTATATTGAAACTATTTAGGATGTAATTTTGTATGTAGTTAGCTCGTTAATTAAATGAAATACGGGTTAGTGAACGGTGTAATTTGGGATTGTTACAATGCTTGGAAAATTTACTTCATTTTATTTTTGCTCCATGTCAAAGTAATAGACGGTGCACCCACTGCTGTTTGGCACATAATTGTTGTAAGTATTTTCCCTCATACAATGCTTGTTGCTTGTACAAGTAATACATGTTATCAATTACCACTAACCTTAGAAGATCCATTTGAAGGTTGGTTTGTAAGTTACACACTTCCAAATATTCGGATAGTTTGTAATTTGCACTCTGACCTTTGAATTGTCCCAGTGGACAGTTTGTTGTTGATATATGAATTGCGCGCCATGTCATAAAATATGCTATGTTGTTTGTTATTACTTCTCGCTTGATTTCGGGTGCATCTCTCCATTATTCTACGGGTGTGCATCGCTTGCAGTGCCGATGACACACTTAGGAGAATAAAGAGAGATGCTACCAAAATCAAGCGAGAAGTAATAACAAACAACGTAGCATAAGGTGACACCCTCGTCGCGCAATTCATATTTCATCGACGAATGGGTTAGGACCAATACCTTGTAGTACAGAGTTATAAGGGGGATTAGGACATTATCTTGTAACATGTCACTATGTGCAATTTTTTTTTATTAGAGTTTGGTTGACTTTGCATGAATTAGTGTCCACGGCAGCCAAGTAGCAATGAGTGTGGCTATTACGTGATAAAATTCATGCTTGACATTGTGCGGTATCACAGTCGAACTGCGTTGTTGCTTGAGGTTTGAACCAATTTATCTCTGTTGCTTGCATTGTGTTCCATTTTGTTTTGGGTGTAGGCATTGATAAACGCAGCGGTTAAAGTAACTTTCAATCACTTATGATCATATATAGGTAATTTTCATCTTTTTATTGCTTGCCATGTATAATTCAAGTTAACAAATTCACCATTTTCATAAACTTCAACTACATGCTGCAATATTAATTAGTAAATACAATTTTTGTACATATAAATTGTACTTATAGAATAGATAGTGTCTCACCTAGCTTATCAATATTTTTCCTAGTGAAAAAATATGGACTTATTACATATGGCCCCATTGTAGAAGTTATTCGTTTGCAGTTCATCTATGTATAGCAAATAATTAAGTGATATATATGTGTGTGGTCGGTTCTTTAACCATTATAGTATTATACAATCCAATTAATTCTTGTACTAATTCATTTAATGTACTCATAGTTATTTCATTACAAAGTGACGTTAGATATTCTCAAATGGTTTTATTAATTAGGAAATTAAAATAATGTTCATATATTAACGAATTAATACACACACAGCTAGAAGCACGAAGGTTGTTTCCAATGCAGTTGATGTACGTGGAGAGACTGTAAAAGTCAATTGAAAAGACATAAATATAAAGGCCTTGTGAAAATGAATTCCAACAATTTATCTCTTTGGCTTGTATTGCGTTCCATTTCGTTCTGGGTGTAGGCATTGATAAACACTATTTTGTTGTTGCAGGTCAATTTCTCGCCATTTCAGTATTTTAAAGATGAAATCGACGAGGTTAGGAATTTATGGGCGGGTTACTTGTTAAATTTATATGCTCAGCTGTAGTATCTTGTTCTTAGTTAACTGTTACTCAATGGGTGGCCATATGTAATTATACTTTATTGGTGAAGTTCGTTGGTGCGTTCTTGGATGTTTATATTTATATGAACCGCCGCATATACGTACCTATTACTTTTTGGATAATACTCTTGGATGTTCTTGGATGTTCTTGGGTATATGCGGCGGTCCATTTTTTTATTGCACACAAGGTATTATTCTTAATTATTTTATTAATAAAATGTAACGCCCCGATTTTTAAATATCGAAGAGTTACCAAAATGGCCTTTGCTTAATTGAAATGGGGGAAAATTGACGAAATTTTTTTTTTTAACCCTTTCAGTAATAATACTAACAATAATAATCATATTAGGAATAATAATAATACGGTTCAAAATTCATGCACTTAAATGAAATAATATCAAACAAATTGATATTCAATGTTCATTCTCTAAATAAATTAAATTAAACTCTAAACCATATGCGGAAGCTCAAAAATAAGGTGATACTAAGTTTTGAACGATCATCTAATAAAGAAAACTAGTTTAATATAGCAATTTTGGTGGATGATGCCGCCCCGTCCCACGCCACTTCGCCGGGCTCCTTAATCTGAAAAAAGTTTAAAGCGTTTGGGGTGAGTATAACGTTGTTATACTCGATGAGGCAAATGAAAAAACATTTCACCATATCATATATCCACACATGAAATTACAACTAGAGGCAATTAAACTATAGAAAGGTCGAGTATTGGAAACTCCCGTCCAACGTGGGGGAAAGTCGCTATGACTATCCGAATGGCCCTTAACCATTCCGTAGAAGGGATGGTACTTAACACCATCACATGCATGTCACATAGCAAATACCACAAATTATAATAACACGTAAAGAACATGATATGGATTTTAAAGTAAACAATCGCTTTCAAAAATAAAAACATTAGCAAGAAGTAAAATAATTTTGCATAAAGTAACCATTTTGCATAAAATAAACCCCACCTCAAATTGTTATTCTTGTAGATTTTCCTCGAATTTAGGGCCGATGTGATGCTACGCCTTTACAGACCTTGCTCGTCGTCTAGTAGAAGAAATTAAACATATCTTAATAATTTAAATATTGAAATTGACTTTAATAATTTATTCGGGTCTTAAAGTATTTAATTAAAAGTTATAGGGCCTAATTGATAACTTTAAAAATTGCTTTGAGTGAAATTGAAAGAGAAGTATTGATTTGAGGGTGGAAATTGAAGTTTTAAAACTTAATTTGGACTTGATTGAAAGAAAACAGTGATTTAGGGGCTGTTTGGAAGCTAAATTAGAACTTGGGGACTTCAATTGTGAATTATATAAATTCAATTGAAGTCAATTGAAGTAATATAATAATGTTGGGGATCATTTTGAACTTATTTGAAAATATATAATAACTAAGGGACTAAATCGAATAAAAGTTGGGAGTTAAGGGACTTAGGTTGTAATTTCTTGAATTTGGGCCATAAGAATTGGATTTTGGGCCTTGTCTTCTTCATTCATTCACACATACTCAGAGACGAGAGGGAGGGAAAGACCAAGGAAGAAGGGAAAAAGGGAAGCCGACGAAGCCACCGCCGCGTCGCCGCCTCTTGTCACAGTCGTCGGCAACCACCGGTCGACTCTCCTCGGCACGGTGGCCTCGGGAATCGCAGCTGCGGTCGGTGTCGGGCCGAGAGGGAGTCTCAATCGACTGAAATCGGGCAAGTTCTCCGGCGAGTTCGAGCTTTTTCCGGCCAAATTCCGTCAAAATAAGGTTGGGTTTTAGTTCTACTACGCTATACTACCTCCTAGGAAGTAATTTGTGGAAGAAATTTGAAGATTGAATGCAAGAAACATGTCCGGTACTATTCACGCTCGCGGTACTGTTCACGGGTTACTATTCACGATTTTTTTCCGAGTAGAGGATGAATATGATGAACTGAAGTCAGATTTTTAATGTTGGGTTCGAATTCTGATTTTTTTGGAGAGTAAGCCGAGAGGATGACGGTGAAAAATTGCTTTGTGTGTGTATGTATGTATTTTCATACGTGAATAGGCTGTAAGTGTGTGTAGGTTGCTTAAGCATTATGAATACATGGCAATAGACGCAATTACAGAGGTAAATTGTAGAATTCTTGGTTAAGATTCACGTAGTAGATTGATATAGACACCACACTATTGTAACAAAAGTTGCAGATTACCTGGTAATATTGCTGAGAATTTGAATGATCTCCTCTGTGTCTTGAAGCTGCTGTCACGAGAGTTGGGAAATTTTGTTTTGTATGTGAGCTTGAAAGAGGAGAAAGTGGTTTACGGGAGTCTGCAGAGTGGTGTATTTGCATTGTGGTAGTAGTAGAGATGGGAGACGTGAGCTGAAGAAATTCAGTGTAGAGAGGAGTTCTTCATCAGTAAAGAAAACTTAGTGGGTTGGCCCAAAAGGGAATATGGTGGGCTTGAAGCCCGATTAACTACTTTGGCCCGTAATAAATTTTCGACCCGATTAAATTATTAAATAATTATTTTCCTTTTTTCTATTAGACGAGCGTTTGACGTAAATTTTTAATTTAAAGGGGTTAAGTCGTAACGACGACGTTTTACTTAGAATTTTTTTAAAAAAATTTGGGCGTGGTCGTTACAACCTCCCCCACTTAAAGAAATTTCGTCCTCGAAATTGACACTTACTTAATTTAGAACGTCGGGGTACTTGGCTAGAATTTCATCTTCTCTTTCCCAAGTGGCCTCCTCTTTCCCATGTCTACTCCACTGGACCTTGACCAATGGGGTCTCTCTATTCCTCAAAAGCTGAACTTTCCTTTCGAGGATCGCCGTAGGAATTTCCTCGTAAGTCAAATCTTTATTCACGTCTAGTGAAGCGTAACTGACGATATGGCTTGGATCATGGACGTATTTTCTCAACATCGAGGCGTGAAAGACGTTATGCTGCTAGAATAGTTACGGTGGTAAGGCGAGTCGATACGCCACATCACCGACCTCTTCCAAAATTTCAAAAGGTCCAATGAACCTGGGCCTTAACTTCCCCTTTTTCCCGAATCTTATCACTCCCTTCATTGGAGCTACTTTAAGGAAAACTTTCTCACCCACTGCGAAGTGTAAGTCCTTTCGTCTCTTATCGGCCTAGATTTCTGCCTTCATCTTGAGCCCTTTAATTCCTGGTTCGATCTTGTCAATGGCTCCTACAGTTCTCTCAACTATTTGGGACCCAAAATTCTCTTCTCACCGACTCGTCCCAATGCACTGGGCGATCGGCATTTTCTTCCATAAAGAGCTTCATATGGTGCCATCCCGATGGTAGCCTGGTAGCTGTTGTTATACGCAAACTCTACCAACGGTAGGTGCGCTTCCCAATTCCCACCAAGATCTAGCACGCAAGCTCTTAGCATGTCCTCCAAGATCTGTATGGTTCTTTCTGATTGACCATCTGTTTGCGGGTGATATGCAGTGCTAAACTTCAGTCTGGTACCCATAGCATCTTGTAGGCTTTTCCAGAAATTAGAAGTGAACCTGGTATCCCTGTCGGATACTATAGAAACCGGTACGTGTAGTCTCACGATCTCTTTTACATAGATCCGGGCTAACTGATCGAGGCGAAGTTCATCCTTACGGGTAGGAAGTGAGTGATTTAGTCAAGCGATCAACTATTACCCAAATAAGCGTGATGACTTTTCACTTTGTTTTGGAAGTCCGATTACAAAATCCATTGTTATGTGTTCCCATTTCCACTCAGGAATCTCGAGCGGGTTTAACAACCACGATGGTCGTTGGTGTTCGGCTTTCACTGGCCGACACGTCAGGCATTTCTCGACAAGCGAGCCGATAGATCTTTTCATGTTTCTCCACCAATATAACTTTCGTAGGTCTGGTACATCTTCGCACTCTCCGGGATGCAGTATAAGGCGAAGTATGGGCTTCTTCAAGAATTTCCTTTCTTAACTCTTCATCTTTCGATACACACAATCTTCCTTTAAACAAGAGAGTGCCATCAGTGGATACTTCGAAATCCTTTACATTGCCTGTGAGTACCCGTTCTTTGATCTTACACAAGAACTTGTCATCTTTACGAGCCTCTTTAATTCTATCCACGAGCATAGGTCGCACGACCAGGTGTGGCTATGATTGCAGTGGTGCGACATGGGGGAATCACAACTTCGATCTTCAAATTGGCGAAATCTCTGATCAACCGCTCTTGACTGGTCGGTAAAACTGCCAACTGACCCCTCGTCTTCCTGCTCAATGCGTCGGCTACGACATTAGCTTTACCCGGATGGTAAAGGATTATGCAGATCATAGTCTTTAACCAACTCCAACCATCTCCTCTGTCTCATATTCAATTCATACGTGTGAAGAAATATTTGAGGCTTTTATGGTCCGTGTATATTTCACATTTACTACCATATAGGTAGTGTCGCCATATCTTTAGAGCGTGAACTACAGCTGCCAACTCTAAATCGTGCGTCGGGTAGTTCTGCTCATGGGTTTTCAACTGTCTAGAAGCATAGGCAATCACCTTCCGTGTTGCATCAACACGCATCCCAAACCTGTTTGGATGCGTCCTTGTAGATTACAAATCCCTCTGATCCCTCTGGAATAGCTAATACTGGAGCTGATATCAGTTTCTGCTTTAAGGTCTGAAAGCTCTTCTCACATTTATCGGTCCATCGAAATTCTACTCCCTTCTTGGTCAACTGAAATCAACGGCCTCGGGCTATTTTCGAAAACCCTTCAATGAATCTTCGATAATGTAACCGCCAAACCCAAAAGCTGCGAATGTCACCAATATTTCTTTGGTGTATTCAATTTGAAACGGCCGACTTTTGGCTGGGTCGACTTCAATCCCATTAGCGATTCGCGTGACCCAAGAAACCGATGCGATCAAGCCAAAACTTCGCACTTCTTGAATTTAGCGTATAACTTTTCCTGCGAAGAGTCCAGTAATACCGCATCGAGGTGCTCCTCATCTTTGTTTCTTGTCTCTCGAGTAGACCAAGATGTCGTCAATGAAAACTATAACGAACCGGTCGAGATCGATGGAAAACACGGTTCATTAAGTCCATAAAGACAGTGGTGCATTGGTCAATCCAAAGGCATTACGATGAACTTCGTAATGGCCGTAGCGAGTCTGAATCCGTCTTAGGTATGTCGATGTCCTTGATCTTAAGTTGATGGTAACGACCTCAGATCAATCTTGGAAAAATACTGCGCACCTCTCAAGCGATCGAATAGATCCTCTATCGCCAACTTGCGGGTATTTGTTCTTGGCGTGAGGCGGTTCAATTCCACTGTGTCGATGCACATTCTCATCGACCCATCTTTCTTCTTCACAAAAATCTTGGTGCTCCCAGGTGACACTGCCGGGTCGGATGAATCCCTTTGTCGAGAGCAATTCTTGTAGTGCACCTTCAATTCTTGGAGTTCCTTGATTGCCATACGGTATGGTGCCTTGGATCTTGGTCTTTGCTCAGTACCAAGTCAATAGCGAACTCCACATGCCTGTCTGGGGGGACTCCGGGTAATTCATCTGGAAATACGTCCACAAAGTCTCGTACGATCGGGACATCTTTCGGGGTTAGCTCAACCGGCGGTGAACTAACGATACTCACAAGGTATCCCTGGCCAGTACCTTTCCTCAACATCCTCTCCGCTTTCATTGCCGAAACAATTCGGGGTAGAGTCTTGACTTTCGCTCCGAAAAAGGAAAATTCATCTTCTCCAGGCATCTGGAAAAGTATCTCTCTCTCGCGACACTTAATAGTAGCATGGTTGCTACTAAGCCAATCCATTCCCAAAATAACATCAAAATCCTTCATTTCTAGCACATATAGGTCAGCCTCTAAATTCCTTCCATCAATTTCACACTTAACAGCTCTAATTTTCTGCTCAATGCTAACCGTTTCTCCTGAGGGAATGCTAACCTCTAAGGCCTCATTCACATTTTCACATAAATTCCCAATCTTAGTACGAAGCTAAGCGATATGAAAGAATTTGTAGCACGAGAATCAAGCGATGCGAGGCGGGTATATTAAAGATTGATAACATCTGGGTGATCACGTGCGGATCTGCTGCGCCGTCTCGTGTGAGTGCAAACACTCATTGTCCCCTTCTTAGCGACTTCGACCCTTATACTCGGGGCACTCCCCAGCGAAGTGTCCAGCCTTCTTACAACGGTAGCATACCCCTTTGCCCACTAAACATTCCCCGTAGTGGTTCTTCCCACAATTCTGGCATAGAGGCTTATTGCTAGCCGTGTTAGCGTTGCCCTCCTTCTGGTTTCCTCCAGATTTTCCCTTCTTATTCTGAAATTTTCCTTTACCTTTGTCGTGTCCAGTTTCCACTTTCTCTTCACTGACGACTCTTAGTCTTCGGGATAACATCATCCAACTTGAGCCGCGCAGATATGCCATGCGCCTGTTTCAGGACCTGTGAGTAGGAGGTAAAGCCATGGGCTGCTAGTATTCCCCCTATTTCTGGTCGAAGCCCCCTCTCGAACCTCCTCGCCTTCTTAGCGTCTGTATCCACCAAATGAGGGGCCCAGCGTGACATTTGCTCGAATTTCCTCTCGTATTCAACCAGGGGCAAGTTTCCCTGCTTGAGATTGGTAAACTCTATCTCCTTCTCATCACGGAGATCTTGGGGGTAGTACTTTTCCAACACAACTTCTTTGAACTGCGCCCATGTCATAGTTCGCAGCTGGGCGGCGGGCAATGTGCGCTGGTACGATTCCCACCAATGACCAGCATCCTCAATCATCATGAACTCGGCACAGGAGATTTTATGGGCATCTCCGAGCTCCATGTGCTTGAAGATGCGTTCCAAGCCTCGTAACCATTCCTCTGCTACCTGGGGCCCAGCCTTTCCATTGAGGGTCGGGGGCTTGTAGCGGCGGAACTCCCCAATGATCTGGCTGGTATTCCCAGCGTTACCCTGTTGGTGCGGATTTTCATTGTTACGATGGTTCACGTTCTTTGGTTCGATTAGCGTTATTACGTGTGTTGATCTCTTGTCTTGCTCTAATCGGATCCATAAAGGCGACTTGTGTGTTACTACGTGCCATTTCCCTAATCAACCAAAATAAGAGTTGATTTAGCGTTTATCCAACCCGTTACAGAGGGATAACATCTCAAGGAATAGCGCACAAAGGACACATTGAACATAAATGGCAATTTTATTATTAACTCAAGTTTCAATATGAAACAAAATAATGAAATCACAACCAAAAGCTTGAAATCTCAACCACAATCTAAAGAATCAACATAGCGTAATCCTGCAAAATGAATTGAATCAATCCTACTGAACTACTAACACCAATCTATGAAATGATTAAATCCCTACTAGCTACTGCCCATAGAGGGCTCTAACTCTTCCAAAGTTTCTTATAGAAGTCATCGTCTGAGTCTGAGTAGACAGGAGGTGCGTCCAAACGTTTGGTTCGCTCTGTGGGCCGAGCAGCTCCCATGGGGTCGTCCTCCGCCAACGCTTGCTCATCGTCGAGCCTCTCGAGCAATCTCTTTGTGAACTCCCTGCAGCAAGCGGCTGGGGAAGATCCCAAAGACCTCTGCATTTCCATGAGGACATCGTGAGCAATCTCATCCAGTCATCGAACGCGTCTCTATGAGGCGGAGGATGGCGTCAGCGGCGTGGTCGAGTAACCCTTCTTCCTTGCGGTAACCCAAAGTCTCTCCATCTCCGAGGATGTCTTTGCCTCAGGGTGTAGTTCATCCGGCCATACGTACTCATCGTAATCACGACATTCTGCGCGCATAGGGTCTTGGCCGAATAGACTTCCTAGCGTCCGTCGACCAGCAGCCATGTCTGTCGTACCAATTATGGAAGAAGGCCAGTTAGGTGACGTTTCTAATTCATTTTAGTCTAAATTCGAGGACTAAGTTTCAAAATTTTCTCAAAGGTACATAAGCTAACATCACATGCTCGAGCTCAATTAATGTAGAAAGAGATAAGGTACCATGGATACAACTACGTAAAAATATATTCATGTACTGCACGAGGGCTAATAACTTTTCACATTTCCATAACATTTGAGTGCAGCAAGATTTCATAGCTTAACTTTTCATGTCGTATCCAACCATTTTCTCTCAATCTACAAAATAATGTTCTTTGAAAATAAGTTTCTTTCGTTACCTTTTTGGAGTCGGCGTAGCATGGCGTAACGGGAGCAGGCATCCACCACTTATAGCTTTTAAACTTTTCGAAACTTTTTTAAATAAGAATTTTTCTTTATGAGTCTCTGAAAAGTAAACCGACTCGATACCACAATCGTAACGCCCGATTTTTAAATATCGAAGAGTTACCAAAATGGCCTTTGCTTAATTGAAATGGGGGAAAATTGACGAAATTTTTTTTTTTAACCCTTTCAGTAATAATACTAACAATAATAATCATATTAGGAATAATAATAATACGGTTCAAAATTCATGCACTTAAATGAAATAATATCAAACAAATTGATATTCAATGTTCATTCTCTAAATAAATTAAATTAAACTCTAAACCATATGCGGAAGCTCAAAAATAAGGTGATACTAAGTTTTGAACGATCATCTAATAAAGAAAACTAGTTTAATATAGCAATTTTGGTGGATGATGCCGCCCCGTCCCACGCCACTTCGCCGGGCTCCTTAATCTGAAAAAAAAGTTTAAAACGTTTGGGGTGAGTATAACGTTGTTATACTCAGTGAGGCACCGTAGAAAAACATTTCACCATATCATATATCCACACATGAAATTACAACTAGAGGCAATTAAACTATAGAAAGGTCGAGTATTGGAAACTCCCGTCCAACGTGGGGGAAAGTCGCTATGACTATCCGAATGGCCCTTAACCATTCCGTAGAAGGGATGGTACTTAACACCATCACATGCATGTCACATAGCAAATACCACAAATTATAATAACACGTAAAGAACATGATATGGATTTTAAAGTAAACAATCGCTTTCAAAAATAAAAACATTAGCAAGAAGTAAAATAATTTTGCATAAAGTAACCATTTTGCATAAAATAAACCCCACCTCAAATTGTTATTCTTGTAGATTTTCCTCGAATTTAGGGCCGATGTGATGCTAAGCCTTTACAGACCTTGCTCGTCGTCTAGTAGAAGAAATTAAACATATCTTAATAATTTAAATATTGAAATTGACTTTAATAATTTATTCGGGTCTTAAAGTATTTAATTAAAAGTTATAGGGCCTAATTGATAACTTTAAAAATTGCTTTGAGTGAAATTGAAAGAGAAGTATTGATTTGAGGGTGGAAATTGAAGTTTTAAAACTTAATTTGGACTTGATTGAAAGAAAACAGTGATTTAGGGGCTGTTTGGAAGCTAAATTAGAACTTGGGGACTTCAATTGTGAATTATATAAATTCAATTGAAGTCAATTGAAGTAATATAATAATGTTGGGGATCATTTTGAACTTATTTGAAAATATATAATAACTAAGGGACTAAATCGAATAAAAGTTGGGAGTTAAGGGACTTAGGTTGTAATTTCTTGAATTTGGGCCATAAGAATTGGATTTTGGGCCTTGTCTTCTTCATTCATTCACACATACTCAGAGACGAGAGGGAGGGAAAGACCAAGGAAGAAGGGAAAAAGGAAGCCAAGCGAAAGCCAGCCGCGTCGCCGCCCTCTTTATCACGCGATCGTCGGCAACCAGGTCGACTCTCCTCGCACGGTGACCTCGGGAATCGCAAATTGCGGTCGGTGTCGGGCGAGAGGGAGTCTCAATCGGCCAAATCGGGCAAGTTCTCCGGCGAGTTCGAGCTTTTTCCGGCCAAATTCCGTCAAAATAAGGTTGGGTTTTAGTTCTACTACGCTATACTACCTCCTAGGAAGTAATTTGTGGAAGAAATTTGAAGATTGAATGCAAGAAACATGTCGGTACTATTCACGCTCGTGTATCTTGTTCACGGGTTACTATTCACGATTTTTTTTTTTTTTCCGAGTAGAGGATGAATATGATGAACTGAAGTCAGATTTTTAATGTTGGGTTGAATCTGATTTTTTTGGAGAGTAAGCGAGAGGATGACGGTAAAAATTGCTTTGTGTGTGTATGTATGTATTTTCATACGTGAATAGAATTTGTAAGTGTGTGTAGGTTGCTTAAGCATTATGAATACATGGCAATGAAGCGCAATTCTGAGGTAAATTGTAGAATTCTTGGTTAAGATTCACGTAGTAGATTGATATAGACACCACACTATTGTAACAAAAGTTGCAGTTACCTGGTAATATTGCTGAGAATTTGAATGATCTCCTCTGTGTCTTGAAGGCTGCATCACGAGAGTTGGGAAATTTTGTTTTGTATGTGAGCTTGAAAGAGGAGAAAGTGGTTTACTGAGTCTGCAGAGTGGTGTATTTGCATTGGTAGTAGTAGAGATGGGAGACGTGAGTGAAGAAATTCAGTGTAGAGAGGAGTTCTTCATCAAGAAAGAAAACTTAGTGTGTTGGCCCAAAGGGAATATGGTGGGCTTGAAGTCCGATTAACTACTTTGGCCCGTAATAAATTTTCGACCCGATTAAATTATTAAATAATTATTTTCCTTTTTTCTATTAGACGAGCGTTTGACGTAAATTTTTAATTTAAAGGGGTTAAGTCGTAACGACGACGTTTTACTTAGAATTTTTTTAAAAAAATTTGGGCGTGGTCGTTACATAAAAAATGTCTTTATAATATGAAAGTATATAAGATGATCTCTCAACTTTGCCATAAAATCATTTCTGTTATAAAAGTATAGAAACAATAGAGAGAATTTAGAGAGAATGAATTCTAAGGAATTCTCATGAATGAATTTCATTAATAACTGAAGCCCTATTTATAGGAAAACTTCGAATGGCACAATCGTAATTACATAATTTCATCAAGGGTATAATAGTCATTCACATATAATAATTACATCTTTTACCAAATTATTCCTCCACCAAATTATTCCTCCACCAAATTATTCCTCATAATTCATAACCACCACATTATTCTCAATTATTCATAACACCTAATAATTATTCTTCAATTATTATTCATAACACTCCCCCTTGAATGACTATTAATACAAATGTCTTACGGACTGTTTGGAGAAAAACCCGGTGGGAAAAAACTTTCAAACCGATTGCGGGGATAGGCTTGGAGTGGTTATATCGCTTCATCAAAACATTGCTCCCCCTGATGTCTATCAGTGGCATATGAGTATTCACGTGCTGCCTTGTTAAAACCTTGTCAAGAAAACCCAGTGGGAAAAAACTTGATCGAAGGAAAAAGAGTACAGCTGCTCCGTTTAATTTCATATCTTGAGACCTGATATCTTTACTTCTGGTAAATGATTTCAATATCATCATCGTTCGGATCTAAAGCATTAGCTCCATTATAACTTGATCCAATAGATACACTGTATCAATTTCTCCTATCGTTCTCAATATACCATGAACATGCCTCGTTAAAACCTTATTAGGAAAAACCCAGTGGAAAAAACCCTAATGAAGGAAAAAGAGTACATTATTCATGTGAATACGCCTTTAAAGTTGCCTCATTAAAAACCTTGCTAGGAAAACCCAATGGGATAAAACCTCAGTCAAGGGAAAAAGAGTGCAACGCGTATTTTATACAAGTATGCTGCAAGCATTTCAAAATCTTTCATACATTTGTATGAGTATCATATACATTGGTTTTATACTCTTCGTTCATTTAGAGTACATCAATTTTCTTACACAACTACAAAACATTCACCATGAACACATGTCTCCAAACACACAATTTAAAGCATATAAATTCATAGTAAAAACATGTAAATATATAAGTAAACCTTCATAACTAACTAACATTTAAAATATATCATTTAACATTTAATACTCACTTAATAGGTTATTTCATTTTCAGGGGCTTAGCTCACCCTTTAGGGTACTCATAAACACGGGTTTAGCTCATCCGATCCTTTAATTTCCTTTTCGGTACTACACACACGATCGGTAATTTAACTTTCATGAGCATGCAACATATAATGACCACTATGCTTATCTTTAAACTTGAGCACTAGTCATCATCATCTCATCATCTCATAAGTTAAGGATTTCACATTCACCATTTATCATCTTCAATATATCTCAATATTTTCATTATCATTGATCATATGTAGCGCTACATTTTCATATCGTGTCGACACTTTTCAATTTCATTTCTTTCCCCATATCGACATAACTTATCGAGATATCTCATTATCAATCCTCTTGTAGGATTACACAATATAGTTATGTCTATATACTCTTCAAGAGCATATGCCTCCGTTATTAAGACCATCTTTTATAATTTGCTTTGATATATATGTTTGGGAAATATCAACGCTTACAAGGCTAACTTATCAAAGCATCGTAGGCGATATATGTGATTTTTCATAGCCTTTCATGCATCTTTGAACTTCAAGTTCAGTATTTCAATTTCGAGGATATAACATGATGCATTTCACATATTATTTTCAACCTTTAATACTCCCTCATCTTTGAGAAAATTTAGAACACCAAAACTCATACAGTTGGTATGATTTTAATCATATATGTTCTCATCATTTAGCCTTAATATGGGAATTTAGACCGTTTGCATTCTATTCTCGATATCGGTAATTTATTTGAGGACTTTAAATAATTTGCCATATAATATCCCACTTGTATATGCATACTCAAATCCTTCAAGGATTTATTCAAGTATTGGGATATACATTTACTAGCTTTATCATTAAATCTGAAAATCATGCTCATCTAGTGAGCAAATATTTAAATAAATTTTAAATTACGAATCATATACACATGTGACTATCTAGTGGATCCATATCATAATATCTAGTAGTCCACATGGAGGATGAGTGGCCCATACTTCTCATCCTTTATTCAGGATATATTTGGGATTTATTCCCAATATTGGCTAGTAATGATTTCATCATTTATCGAGAACAATCATTGAAGAATTCCTTTAATTCTTCACTTGAAATATTGATTTCAATAATTATTTAAACCGGGATGGTCAATCCGGTTTTGCAAACAGTATTATTGAACTTCTAGTTCAAGAAATTCTTATATCGATTTCACTAGTATCTCAGATAGTGCTCAACATGATATCATAGAAACAATTCACCGACATATTCCATCATCTTTTGGTGACATTATTGTCTACTACTGTTCAAACACTGAGCTGACTCATACGCATCATCACATCCGGCTATTATTTAATTCGAAATCGTAGCTCTTACGCTTCATATTATTTATTTAAAATCGAGTCTTATTTCATACGCTGGCGTCGTATTATTCTATAAATAAATCATCAAAATTATTGCAAAATTCATCCTAACAAGGGTCTATACATTATAATGGATCATATGCTCTCAAATCTTTGAAAATACTATCCATCACTACCGATCAAAATCCTAAAAAGGATTTATCGAGGTAAATTTGGAAAGATTGAGGATGCTAATGAATAAGGGTATCCCACAAGATATCAGATGCTTGATTGAAGCAAAGGTTCGATTATCTGGTGAGGTTTCAATTCCCTCTAAATACATGTCTGGTATGGGTAAAAGTAGTTTTTCAAAGAAACGGAGAGCAAAAAGATTAGGAGGATGCTACAAGTGTGCTCGATGGACATGTGACACTTCGATGTAAATCGTGGGGTACTTGTCCGTAAATCGAGAAGATAAAATAGCATTCATTAAGGATGGATTGAGTAAGGAGCCTTTGGATGATATTCAATGTGCTCTTGAGACACATCTTAATGGACACGTACAAGGTGAGCTAATGGCCTTATGGGCCAAATTCAAAGATCAACAAACGCTACATGCCTTGAAAAACTTACTTTAGAAGATCCTGTTTGTAAATTTAGTAGAAAATTTTAGTATAATAATTTTCTCATATTAATATAAGGAAGCTCGGTGTAATAACGAAGATCAATATTTTTCTTATAATTGTAAATATTGTTTTTCGATTTTAAGATATATATATATGTATATATATATTATTTTTCAATCACCGACAGATATATGTCATTTTCACTTTAAAAAATTTTATGCATTTTTTTTTCTCTTTCATATTTGTCAAAAAGTAAATAGTGCACTCAATTATTGGTTTGAAAATTTTTCTTTAAATAGAGGGATTCATCTATCTCTCATGTTCATACATTAAAAGTATAGTACAAAAAGAGAGATAGGAGTAGAGATGGATATGGAGATTTTAGAATCATCTCATACAAGTCGACTTTACCTCACCATATTAAAACCGTATGTATTCTTGGTGGATCTAAGTAGGCCATATCCAATATGTGGATATGGCAAACCGACTTGTAAAGAGTTAGGGAGACAAGAAATCAATATACTATACGGAGGAACCAACAACAAACTTTTAGCTAGACTTATAATGGCCACAATCATGGGGAATAAGAGTTTTGAGCGTAATACCTTTCCATCTAGTTGGATCTAATACTCGAATTGGAGCCGCTTCTACCATGGGTCCAAAGAGGTTGGGGCTACAAGCGCAATCCATCCACAACTGCATGATGTATATGATGAATAATAGTGATGCTTTCATTGTCCTTCCAAGCGGCTACAACACAATCGGAGGAAATATTCAATATAGCCTCGTTGTACGTTGGAACTTTCATGTCAAACCAATAGGTTTGTTGAATATTAATAATTTCTTTGATGGCTTACTAGCGTTTCTAGATCGTGGTGTAAATATTAAGTTTATCTCTCATACAATGAGAAAAATACTTATTTCTCGCTAGCATCGTTGATGAACTACTCATCAAATTTCATGCATATGTTCAAGAATTTGTGGAAGCCTGAGTCCAGTCGGTCACTGCACTCACCGGTGTCAAGCTTAAAAAGAAATTCGGATCCTTTAAATATTTCATTATGAATCCTAATGTTGATGGTGGCGAGTTCACGAGTATTTATACTCTCGAGACGCATCCCTCATTTATGGATTCAGTATGTATATTCTTTTGCATTTCTATATTTTCGAGTGTTTAATGCCATCTTTTGATATTCTCAATATGTTCCACTTCGACTGTTTTGTACTTCTTCTGGAGTAATAATAATATCATATTGGCTTTATTCAAATACAGAAATCTAGTGATTATGCTTCTTCAAGAGCATTTTATTCTCATATTAATACAATCTCATATCATCGATGAGATTACTTCATATAATTTCTCCATGCGATATATTATCTTTGATTTATCAACATGGGATCTATTGAGCATTTTATTTTCATCTATTTATCCAATGGTGACTTCAAGTACCACTTACTCAATTTTCTCCATTAATATTCGGTATATATGGGGAAGTAATTTTATTCTCATCGTCTACTACTTCGAGAGTATGATTAGAATATTTGATCAACTACTTCTTCTGGAGTAGGATTCGTTATAACCAATCGTGTAGTATAACCCACCACATTGAAAATATGCACACCAATCGTGTGGTATTACCCACCACATTGGAAATATATGCGAAATCTAAAGTGCGTAAATTTAAATTGTAGAAATTAAATTTCTTCCAATAGGTGGTCGAACCTATCGTATGGGAATTATTGCAATAAATATAAATTTACGGAATTTAAATAGCAAGAATTAAATTGCATAATATTTAACTACTTCTTTAGGAGTAGGATCTGCTTAGTAGAAGGTATTACCCATCACTTAGCATATAAAGTGCAGAAATATATAAAACCTTCCGTTTAGTGACGGTTGAACCTATCATCAAGTAGGAGGTATTGCAGTAATTAAATTGCAGTAAATAAAGTGCGAGAATTAAATATTGAGCTGTTCTACGAGAGCAAATTTGTTCTTCTAGAACAAATACTCATTACTTCTACAAGAGCACACTTATCCTTCTAGAATAAGTACATTATGTAATTGAACTCTTCGGGAGTTAAAATAATATTCCGATCTTTTAACTCAAATGGACTTCAAGCCATTTTATATAATCAATGGATTTAGAATTTCTTCATGAATATTCTATCCATTTTTCACTGTCGTCAAAATTAGGTCGGTTTTACCCTAAAGGTAAAATTGTCCATTCCAATCCGCAAAGGTAAAATTGTCAAAAATATTTTATCAATGTTTTACGATTGGAAAATTATCTCATTTCTACTTCAATTTATCAATATCAAAATGTTCAAGGACTATTGTGTAACTTTTTCAAAAGTTGGTGTACTGATTTGTAAATTTTGAAAATTTGATAATAACATATTTCAAAACGAGTTATTACCCTATCAATGTTGGTGTCAAATCGAAGCTCTCGTTAAATCGAATATAATGGAGTCGAGAAAATTTGATTTTGATAATGTATGCTCCTTATATCTCGATAAAACGAATGTTATAGTTTAATATATTATTATATTATAAAGTAATATAATATATATACCTTTTCCTTTTTCTTAGGGAGAAGCAATTGAACATGCACGTATTTCCTCCATTTGCCAATTCTTGAATTGCCTACAACTCTTTGTCTCGTGATAAATGTTTTCTGTGAGTGATTGGGAAGATAGAGAGAGTGAGGCGTGAGAAAGTGGGAAAAAGATAAGAGAGAAAAGAAAGATAAGTATTGATTGGAGATGAATTAGGTTATTTATAATAATTAGGTTCGATCTGTAAGATCATCTATAAGATGCAAATCAGAGAGCATACTCTTCATATTACTCAAATGGCCAGAGACTCGTGGCCGATAACGTGTTATAAAAGTATAGAAACAATAGAGAGAATTTAGAGAGAATGAATTCTAAGGAATTCTCGTGAATGAATTTCATTAATAATCAAGCACTATTTATAGGAAAACTTCGAATAAGACAATAAGTAATTACATAATTTCATCAAGGGTATAATAGTCATTCACATATAATAATTACATCTTTTACCAAATTATTCCTCCACCAAATTATTCCTCCACCAAATTATTCCTCATAATTCATAACCACCACATTATTCTCAATTATTCATAACACCTAATAATTATTCTTCAATTATTATTCATAACAATTTCAGAATTATAGCCGTGCAAATTTAGGAGAGTAATAGTGAATTTTTGAAAAATTAAAACATTTTGTGTGAAAGGAGATTTTTTACTTATTATTATTATTGATAGTTAATGAAGAAATAAATAAAATCTTAATATGCACTATTTATGTTTATCAAAAAATTTACTGTTATGCACATAAATAACAATCTTAGTAAAATAAACATTTTACTTCACGTATTAATTGGAAGTACGGATTATAATAGTTTTTTTTAATAACAAACAAATAGATTATTATTTACATTACAATAATTCTTTATAATTTCGAGCATAAAAAGAGAATAATTGATTACTGGAATAGTGCTAAAATTTCTAACATTACTTAATGAAAAAACTTAAATGTAATTCAAATAGTGCACGGAATAATCTATTTATATTTCTAAACTTTTTCGTGATCACATTTTTTAAACTTAAAATAGTAAAAAGTATAAATAAATAGTCGAAATACAGTTAATATTATTTATGGAAATAATAAAATGTATTATAACATATCAAAATTTTTGTAATATAATATAATCTATAAACCTAAAATTGTAATTCCCATTTTTGACGGTTTCTAATAATAGCAATAAAATAAATAATTATATTACTTGATTTTTTTGAAAATGATTAATAAGAGGGGGTCAATCACTATTCCAAGTGGGATTGTTCCTAAAAAAATCAGCATTCGATCACGGGCAGCTCTACATGATAGTTTCTACAAATCCTATAGGTCTAAAAGTATTTATACACAATCAATATAGGAAGGTGACAAATAAAACGAAAAATATTGTATGCAAGGAGGTCTTTCGAAATCCGTAATGTTGGTACATACAAATGATTTCATTCAATTATATTACAAGTACCCGTTGCATTGTTACTATTTCATTCTTATTACCCTGTCCCAATTATATATGCCACTTTAACTTTTCAAGTAAATTAAAACTTGCATTGAAAAAGTAAATAATGTAAAGGATTTTCTTATTTTACCCCATTAATAAACCCAAAAGATTGGTGAAACTATTAAAAACTTTGACGTGTGAAATTAGTTGGGACATAATAGTAAATGAATAAGAAAATGCTGATATCATTGGGACATTCAAGAAATGAATAGTGGCCTATATAATTGGGACGAAGGAGGTATTACATTATATACATTATGCAATTATATATCATGTTTGAGGAAATTGTCAAAGGATTTCGAGAAAACTAATGGAGGAGAAAGAGAGAGTAAAGAAAGGAAAGATAAGGAAATTAGATATAGAGATAAACACATTGTGTGTAGTATTTATTGTAGAAGATCATTTCTCAAAATGGACATCGACACATTGTTTTTTCTATAATAAATTCGGCCACATAAGTTTAATTTGCACTCTCCATCTCATCGTCACGTCCATTAGATTGTTTCCCAAACAGTGTAAATACACGTATTATTCAACGAGGCAAGCCAAAAACATATTATGAAGTCATATAACAAAACCCAGCCTAAATCATCTGCAAAATCCGCAATTGTTTGATTAATTATGTAATTATATCAAACTTTTTGTGAAAATAAAAACATAATTTCTTATATAGTTTAATTTCTTCCGAATTTAACCGTTTCATTGATATATATGACAACTTTTTATTACTATGTTAAAACTTATATACATACCTTGTACGGGAACTATATATAACAACTATGTTAAAACTTAAAATAAAAATTCAGACCGGAAAACAGGCCTACATGACAACTAATTAAAGTGGGCTAGAAAAATTTTTTTAGAAGGAAAAAAAAAAAAAAAAAAGCTATGCCAAATTTCATCTCCTACAATCTCAAATGTAATGCACAAGGAAAATGATATAGCTAGCTATCACTTTCAGAGGCGGTAAGAGATTTTAGAAGGCTTAGGCAAAATTTTTTTGAGGCCCTATCAATGCTAAAATTAAATTTATATATAATGAAGAAAAAATAAAAATAAATGCATACAAGACACTAGAAAATCCACTATATTTCATATCAAATTTACTCTTTCAGCAATCTCAAATGCAAAATTCATAATCAAACTTTTAATATCAATTTGTTACACCATGTTTTCTTCAATTAATACCACAAATTTGGGTTTTGTTTCAACGGTTAACATCAACTTTGAGCATATGGACCTGTTATATTATACAAGTAAAAGATAAAAAAAAAAAAAAAAATTGGGCATTCTGAATTTTTTTTGGGGGTCCTAGGTGGTCGCCTACTTCTCCTATAGTTCGAGCTGCCTCTGATTCGCTTGTCACCTTGAAGAAAATAAATAATAATAAAAACTATTGCTATACGTACAAAAAGTTGAAATAAAAAGGACAAAAATGTTATTTGTAGTTATTAATTTGTTGTAGTATAGTTAGGATGGTTCACACTCGAGAGAGACCCAAGTTCAAGCCCTGTTCCCCCCCATTTTCTCCTTAGTACAAATCGGAGATTGTAGGGGTGCCGTGGTGTTCTCGAACCCAGTCAACTGTCAATAAAGAGATATCTCTACCACTAGGTGAAGCCCTTACATGGAATTTTCCTATTTTGCTTTCACAATAAATTTTTGTAGGATCACTTTAGTAATTTGAAATGAAAAGTAGGATTTGGCAACAAATTTTCCCACGGTAACTTTAGTAATTTGAAAAAGTATGTGCAGCCTTCACAAGAGGAAAACCCTAACTCGGGACCAATAAATGTCACCACGAAATCACGAACTATCACCAAATTTCAACCAAATCAAAATGCCATCACAAAATAAACTAGCAACAATTACTACTCTTCGCTTAATCATTCTTATTTTTTAATTTTTCCGTCATCGATCTCTGAGGAAAACATAAACAAACTGAACATTTAGGATATCTTAAACCTCAATGCTACCTTAGCTTATTTACTCAGATTGACTTTATATCTACCATGAAAGTCTTAATATGGAGTTTCATTGTAGTAGGCACATTTTGATCTTGAACATCAAACTAGGCGCATGGCTGGACTCAACCCAGGAAAAAAATAATAATAATAATAATAATAATATTTCATCATATATACCAAATTAAGTACATGCATGTATTTTTGTATAGCTGAATCACGGGGCAAATCTCCCTTGGCAGGCAGTTAGCTCACTAATCTGATCCAATTAATGAGCTTAATTGTGATTAGCCCTCCTGCCCGAGGAGAATTGCCCTGCAACGCACCTATACATGTTTGTACCATCCTGTCGAGTACGGTATGTTACATAAATCCTCACGGATCATTCATTGAGCTTGACGAACAATGTTGAGGCTCGAGTATTGTAAACCAGATAAACAAGTCGTATACAATACTCCACTGAATAAGATACTGTCGATTATTGCGTACTACATAAACTTCTTATTCGATGGGCTTGACGAACAATGTTAAGGTTCGAAATCTTTTTATAGTGTTCCAAGAAACTTCCTTTTTTCATGCAAACCAGCATATGCTGAAACCATTCTTTATGCCATAAGTTGTGAAAAGGAAGCTGCATGCTTTCTTTACCATAGAGGAAAACGCTAGATTAAATATGTTCCTAAAGATATTATTTCCATTGCAGATAGTTATTTGATATGGAGCATATCCATTGCTACAATTGGTAGTTGATGCATTGATACTCAGGAAACGAAGCATATTCCGTTGCTAATTAGCAACTGAAATAACAACAGAATAAACCGTTACTAATAACCATAAATAAATTTAACAATTCTCTCCTAATTTAAGAAAGACAACATTCGAACCTTTGATTTGGTGGTTGAAGAGTGAACTATCAACCACCAAGCCAATCTTATTGCTTGTTTACTTATTGCCTTTACAATATATTTGTATTTTTTGTAGCTTTCTAATTTAAAAATTATATTAATTATGATATTTATATTTTATATTATTCGCATTTCATTGTTTTAAGTTTTGCAACTGTGAAATATAAATAAATAAATCATAGTCTTTTGCAACGGATCAAATTCATTTGCTACTTTGTATGTGTTTCTATTGGTACTACCAACGGACCAAATTCGATTGCTAATCCGTATATGTGTCTATTAGAATTAACAACAGACCAAATACGGTTACTAATTCATATTTGTTTCTATTGGAATTAGCAACAGACCAAATTCAGTTGCTAATTTGTATTTGTTTCTATTGTTATTAGCAACGGACCAAATTCAGTTGCTAATCTATATCTACTTCTGTTGTAGTTAGCAACGGATCAACTTTAGTTGCTGATTTTCGTTGTGAATGTGCCTTATTCTAGTAATGTAGTGGAGAAATGCTACATATGCAATGTTAGCTTTTTCTCTCTTTTAAGTAGCGTAAAAGGAGCTTGTTTGATGCAAACTCCTACCATTTGATAATTTTATCGAATAAGGAAGATTAGTTTGTGTTTGGGTAAACCATTTTTTTCCCTTAATTAATGTTGTCACATTTTATGTCAATTAATAGAAATGAGGACTGCTGATCATATGTGGACAATAATGAACATCAATAAAACTAAACATCATAAGTTTTTCAAAAACGGTTGATTGAAGTTTAATTTTAAATACATATTACAAATGTATTATGGTCAATTCATAGAGGTGGAGCTTGAGGGCCGGCCGGGTGCTACATTTTAAAATTTCCTTTATTTTACATGTGAGTTTTTAAAGTTTGTCTAATACATAACTTAAATGCACCTGTAATTTAAGTAGACTAAATAAATTGTTCCGGCTAGCTTTGGCAGTCATTGCCCGAATAATATAAAGAGTTGCATTTAAAGAAACTGTAGCCATGCTACATAACTATAATTTGGTTATCCATAATTATCATAATGAAAAATTTGATATTTATATCCCTACTTATACAATTAAATATTTTGATTTCATTAATAGCAAACTGGTCTTTTATTCTTATTATGGTCGATATGTCACTTTAATTATTACACCATAGCTTTTTCCAAGAAACAGTTTCATGGCTTATGGCTCTTTACTCTTCAAAGAGACACAGAAATAGTAAGTAGAAAAGGGGTTTTCAAAGTAAAGCATCTATCACTTTTTCCTTGGCAGGATGAATTTACATTTGAAGAGAAAATGTAAAAGAATTCCATAGTACATTCCTTAATTAGAATCCCTTTCAAATATTTAGCTGTCACCCATAAATATTGATAATTCTTCTAGCATGTCAATTTAGTAAAATTATTTTTTCTTATACTCATCGCGCACTATAAATTCTACATTTAAAAATATTTAAAAGTTTATTCACATTTTCTTTCTAGAAAGTCATTTTTCTCCCTTGAAATTACTTTTGCATATAACCCGTGGGGTTCGTCTGGTACAACTGTTGTGAGTAGAGCTTTCATTATTAGAGCTTTTAGTAACAATAGAACTTGTCCTAGTAGATCTTTTGTTTAAAAAGCTAGCTATTAATTGTTTGGATATAAATCTAAAAATTCCCTCAATTCCAAATATAAAGTCAACGTTTCTTTTTTGAGATATCCTAAATATATAGATTTGTTTCTATATTTAGTATGAATTTTTTTGTACATCTACAAATATACCCTCAACAAATCCTCGAAATGTAAAATGTGAATCCTTTAAATTAGTCAACCATTGGAATAAGGACATTTTAAGAAGTTTTGTTGTATAATTTATTTTTCCATAAACATTTTTGATGTTTGTCCAACACCAAAGTGAACTATATATTTGGGATGGAGGGAGTATTCACTATGCTTTAATGAAGTTTTATTACCTTTTAGTTTCAGTTAAATATTGCAGTTACAATATTCAAAAAAAAGATAAATTATATTGGAAATTTTTAGATGCGATGGAAATTTGATTCTCAACACTATAAGAAAATGACCCTTTAGAGGTGATCTGTCCCCCATATAGGTTCGTGCCTGTAGATATTTAGGGGCTACATAATAGTATGTCGTCCTAAAAATCTATAGATACGAACTTATATGGACGATAAGCCATCCCTAAAAGCTTTATTTTTTGTAGTGCAAAGATAAGTTTTGAAAACTTGTTTTAGTTAACAAACAGTGGCAGATCAAGGATTTTGCGAAGCTTTGAGCTAAACTGAAGAACGAAAATTTGTGAGGTTAGAAGGGGGGCGAATCCCCTTTCTAGCGGGTTCCTCTAAAAGCTTATTTGAAAAATATTATTAAAAATTACAGTCTACTAGATTTATTTCACAAGCAGAAGCAAATTAACATGAAATAACAATTTGATTTGATTGTTTTGGTATATGATGATTTTAAATTGATTTGGTTTACGAAATTTATTTTGTTTCATATAGTGCATTGTTGGGTTAAAAATAAAAGATAAAAAATAAAAAATGACCTAACTACAAG